>CM033987.1:38677824-39277824 GCA_019706035.1 Raphanus raphanistrum subsp. raphanistrum
ACCACCGGTGAGAAGGAAAAGATCGATACACTTTGGAAAGAAGAGGGAACCACCGAAGAATGGTTACTTTCAGCCTCCTGAGCTTGACCTTTTCTTTTCCGTGGTTGCAGCCTCCATACGGGAGCAAGAAAGCTGCGTTTGAGATTTGCTAATACTCTTTTGAATATATGTTTATATATTGTCACGTTTCTGGATGGATTGAAGTTTTTTTTTTTTTTTGTAAACGGGGTATATTTGCACGTTATGTGTGAACCCTAGCGCCTAGACTTGTGCGATGTATATTAAAGATCTCGATTTGTGTTGAACCTATGTGGTTTTGATGTTTTTCCTTTTGTTTTTGTCTGTTTTATGTCGCGGTTGACTCTATATTCTCTCCTTTGTTTGTTGTATGTAGATGCGTGTTACCACTGACAACTGTAGTATTGGACTTTCTATGACCGACTTTGTCTTATGCCTAATATATGGGATGTTATGTGGTTATATAGCATGAGTTACACGAGGCAGGGTGTACTAGGAGTCTTATAGTTCTGACTAGTGTCCGTATATTGTAGGAAGCTGTGCTTTTATTATATGGTTCTTCATTTTTTTTCTCATTCAGTGTCAACGCTTTCAACGATGTAAAAGCATGTAACAGTCTCTTACGGAGGTATGGGAATTAGGATTATCAAGATCAGAGTATGAGGAATCACCGAGCCTTCCTCATCTCCTCTGTGAGACGTGTGTAAGAACTAAAGTTGGAAGACCTTTTTTGACCCTGGGAACTTCGAGGTCTCTGGAGTTTAAAGTTCGTTATAGGGTAAATTCACTCAAACTTAAGATCTCATGAAACTGATACATTTGAGGCTTGGTTGATGAACACGTCAAGACTTCCAAACTTAGAAGGATAGATACCCCCACCAAGCTTTCAACGAACATGGAATACAGAATGTTTGAAAATCACGCGTTCTGGAAACACAAAGAGTTGGATTCGTTTGTAAATGTCAAGCAGAGTTCTTCACAAAAATGATAATATTCTAACAGAAAAAAGATAAAATTTTGAAAATTCATATTACAGTTTTAAAGCTTTTAACATATTCTCTAACTAAATATTAATACTTCTTAGTATTTTTTTAATTAAAAGATTCTTAATGCGAATGGTCTAAACTATTTGTTTTGTCCTGAAAACATCCCTAGTGTTTTCTTTTCTCTTAGTAATCTTTCTTGTGATGGATATTGGGTACTTATTTGTATAAGCTAATGTCTTATTATTTGTCTGATCATCGCTATAATTAGGCAAACTGTTATCTTAAGGTAACTTTCGATAAAGAAAGTAGTTTAAGCTACTTTAAATTGGCAGAGATATTTGACTAGTGAGTAGTGATATCATCCATTCACCAGTTTTTGCTGTTATATAAAATGCAGCTTTAAAGTTAAAGTAGTTAAGATGTTAACTACAAAATGTAAAATGCAGCTTAAACTACGTACATTCTTACGTCACTGTCTAATTGATAAGAGGGTGTAACAAAAAAAGGGGTCTAGTTGCTAAGAGGAATATCATGAGTTAAGATGTTAACTACAAAATGTACAGCTTTGAAATTAAAGTAGCTTAAACTACTTTAATTTCAAAGCTGCATTTTACATTTTGTAGTTAACATCTTAACTCAAAGCTGCATCTTAGCTTAGCTTATAATTTCAAAGCTGCATTTTACATTTTGTAGTTAACATCTTAACGCATGATATTCCTCTTAGCAACTAGACCCCTTTTTTTGTAACACCCTCTTAGCAATTGGACTGTGACGTAAGAGTATGTAAATGGTAGAAACTATAAAGTACATACGTACACATCATGTTGATATACTGTGGTTAGTTTTTTTTTTTCTTGAATGAGTTGTTTTCAGGGAACCCAGGCTGTTTTGAAACACAAAGGTGAAAAAACATGTGGAATATCGTTTAGGCCCAAAGCTGTCTACTCTTGGTCCCGATTTCAAAAATAATTATCGTAAGATTCACTTTTCTTCTCGTCCCTCCTTGCCCCCTTCCCCAAATACTCCCAAATTATATTTTCACAAAAGTTAATGTTGCCGTTTTGATCTTATAATTGTAGACCACCGATTCACATGCAACTCGAGAGACAAGACCCCGCCTAGAACTTAGACGTTTGTAGACAAAATTTGAAAACAGTGTCCTCTTTTTTAAACATCAAACAGTACAACAAAGAAATAATAATAATATGTCTAGAAAATTCTACTTTCGAAGTCTTTTAATCTTGATTGGCATCATTTAGAAGTAGCTATATTATTCTCTCTTTTTGGACAAATATAGTTATATTATTCAATTCAAGGCACGATGATGAATCGCTCGTCAAGAATATTCTTTCTGTTGGATCCTCGTCATTGACTCATATACGTATACTGGTATACATAGCCGTAGTTAGGTGTGGTTCCACAAAGCTATTTTGCATTCAGTGGAAGCTTTTAGAAATATTGATCTTACTTTTACAAATTTCCTTATGGTTTACGTCACACCATGTCAGTTTTATTGTACGACAAAATTATCTCTCTCTCTCACGTGACGCTTAATTACAATAAATAAACGTCTTTGTTTTCTTGTTTTCTTTCTCCAACGATAATGAATGATTCATATTAGTATATGAAGCTTTATGTCATTTTGAAAATGTGGAACCTACAAAGCAGAAATGATAGTTTCGAGTCTTTATTCTTCGAACTAACGTATCAACCCGTAGTGTTTATTATCAAGAAATTTAAATAGAATTAAACATGTGAAACTAAGCCAAAAGCTCATTCGGATAAAAGGAGAAGACGTAAATAAATAGATGAAATATGGAGGAGTAGAAGAACACCAGCCAGTCTTATAAGCTAAAACCCAAAATGTGTTATGAGCATATATATGCGCATACTAGATGATAACCATTTCTTATGGTAAAAAAAAATCCGTGTATCCAAACAAAGAAATTAAATATATATAGTATCGGTAAAAAAAAAATAGAAAGACTGAAAAACGAAAAAATTACGAAGCAGATAAAAACATATTTTTTTTTTGTAAAATTTAAATTATTAAACAATCCTATATTAGTCTTTCATGTCAAACCAAAGTTAAAGTAGGCTAAATATGTGTCAAGGAGGAGTTACACTAAGTGATGGTTAAATATTGGATGCACATTATAGAAACCGAGTATGATTTAAATCAATTAATTTAATATTCCAGTTCATTCTATTGTCTTCAGCATTTCCATTTAATTTTATTTTGATAACACTCAATCTATATATACAGCTCTCTTCTCCCAGCTCCATCCCTCTAGATCTCTCTCTCTCTCCATTTAATTCTTTTCGTCCTCTCTCTATTTAACTCAATCACTACAAACTCATAATCAAATAAAAACAATAAATAATTAACAGAGACCGGCCTTCACCTAAGTCAGAAGCTTTCTCTCTCCCTCTACATATTTCGTTCTTCTTGAAACGCGGAAATGAGCGAGAAGTGGAAGCTGTCTAAAAAGGATGCATCAGATGCATCGTGCTCATCTTCTAGTTCCTCTAAATCTAAGTTCTCTAGAAGCTTCTCGACGAGTGCTTCCTCCACAAAGGCTCCCGCATTCGTACGGAGCTCATCCACCAAATGTTCAGTGACATCTTCTTCCTCTTCCATCTCAAGAAGCACCTCGAAGAAAGAGAAAGGATCATCATCATCATCATCTTCCATCACCCAAAAGTACAGTAACTTGGCCAAAGAACAGAAAGGAAGGTTTTATATCATGAGAAGGTGTGTGGCTATGCTTGTATGTTGGCACAAACATGATTCCTAGCCTACACCTCATGCAATTTATATTCTTTTCGTTTTGGCATTAGATCAGTTTGATTCTCTACTCTAGGTTGCTACAAGTTTCTATAATAGTACATTGTAAAGACCCTTGCAAGAAAGAGTTTCTTTTGATAATGAACAAAACTTGGCTTCACCCCCTAAGGTGAACCTCTACATTCACCCACCAATAGGAATGAGTTAATTGAGATTTGATATCTCTTAAAAAAGGAAACCAAGTAATAAGAATTTAATGAAATAAAATTATGTTTTTAGATAAATAAAAAATAGTAGCAATTATAAAAAAAATATTTTTTTTAGTATTAATAAATCCGTGAGAAAATATTAAACCCTAAACCCTAAATTCTAAATACTAAACCCTAAACCTTTGGGAAAGCCTGAACCCTTGGGCAAATCCTATACCCTAAATCGTTAATCTTAAACCCTAAACCCTTAATCATAAACCATAATATTAAACCCTAAATTCTAAACACGAAACCCTAAACCCTAAACTCTTTGACAAATATTAAATCATAAATTCTTAATACTAAACTATAAACCATTTTGAAATTAATGATTTAGGGTTTAGTATTAGAGGTTATGATTTAGGGTTTAGGGATTAGGATTTAGTTTATGATTTAAGGTTTGGTTTAAATTTAAAGATTTAGAGTATAGGATTTGCCCAAGGGTTCAGCCTTTTCCCAAGGGTTCAGCCTTTTCCCAAGGGTTTAGGGTTTAGTATTTAGAATTTAAGGTTTAGGGTTTAGAATTTAGGGTTTAGGGTTTAGTATTTTCTGACGGATTTATTAATATTAAAAAGAATATATTTTTTTATACTTGCTACTATTTTTATTTATCTAAAAACATGATTTTATTTCATTAAATTCTTAATACTTGGTTTCCTTTTTTTAAGAGATATCAAATCTTAATAAACTAATTCCTATTGGTGGGTGAATGTAGAGGTTCACTTAGGGGGTGAAGATAAGTTTTGTTCTTTGATAATGAGTAATTCTTGGGTTCACTCCCTAGGGTGAACCTAGAGGTTCACCCACCAATAGGAATTCACTATTTTGTATTCAATATCTTTTAAAAAAGGAAATAAAATATTGTCATATTTTTAAAATTAAAAGATAAGAATAAATAAAAAATAATATTAGTTGAAAACAAAAAAAAACTTTAAAAAAAATAATTTTAGTGCCATCGACAAAACACTAAACCCTAAATACTAAACCCTAAACCCTAAATGCTATATCCTAAACCCTTGGGTAAATCTTAAATCCTTGGATAAATCTTAAATTCTAGGGTTTATAATTTATCCAAGGGTTTAAGATTTACCCAGGGGTTTAGGATATAGTATTTAGGGTTTAGGGTTTAGTATTTTGTTGACGGTACTAAAATTAGTTTAAAAAATCAAGAATTTAGAACTTGTCCATGGGTTTAGGGTTTATCCAATGGTTTAGGGTTTATGATTTAGGGTTTAGGGTTTAGCATTTTGCTGATAGTGTTAAAAGTTTTTTTAAAAATATTTTTTTCGACTACTATTATTTTTGTTTTAATGATTGAGCTTTTATTTTTTAATTTAAAAAACAACATAATATAATTTGAAAATATTTTATTTCCTTTTTAAAAAAAATATTAAATATAAAATGGTGAACTCCTATTGGTGGGTGAATCTAGAGGTTCACCCTAGGGAGTAAACCCAAGAATTACTCTTTGATAATTAGTACTATATATTTTACAAAAAAAAAGATAATTAGTACTATATTATTATTATTTTGATTAGACAGAGTCATGTATACAAATGTGTAAATAACATCGAACATTTAAAATAAAATGAGAGTCTTAATGCCACAATCTGGAGGGTCGATGTGTCGAGACGTACAATTATTTTGATAGGATTAAATCGAATAGTCACTTTCAATGTCTGGAAAATAATTTAATAATAACCAATTATAATCTATTTGGTCAAAGATCATAGGTTGTTTTTTGGTCAACAGATCTGAGTGTGTGTTTTTCACATCTTTTCTACTTAATTTGTTTGGCTCCATATGGGATTTTGCAACGTTTATGCTCTTTTTTATAGCCGTGATGATTAGACTTCAACAATGTTGTTTAAAACAATAATGCGTACTAGACTTCTAGTTAAGGGCATGCCTATTATCCTGATGGGATAATGATGTGATCAATAAAGTTGCATGATGCTATTAGATTATAGATCTTGCCAAATGCCAGAACCCATACATAACAGAAAAGACTCGTTTACAAAAACAAAGAGAGAGAGAGAGAGAATAATATTCATTTTTGCATTTTTGTGGCAGTATTCTCCTCACACATTTTTTGGTCTCGTGAAGATTCCCTCTTGCCAAACCTAATTTTTTCTGTATATATATGAACGAAGCCTATGTTATATTATATTAAAACTTAACATTAAAATTAATATAATGTGTATATAAGAATGTACGTACTTAGACACTATTTCCGCGTTACTGACATGAATAAAACTAATAGTCCCTCTTAGGAGCGGGAAAATAATTCAACATATTGAAGAATCCAACAGAGATTTGTGAACCACACGATCTTTGTCTCTTTTTGACTCTGACGATAATGTTCATGATCATAAGTGTTTTGGATTTAATCAGAAAAAAAAAGTTATCACGTTACAAATGTATTCAACAGCCTTTTTCAATAATTGCAGAAAAAGAAAAGAACAACTCAAAAAAGTTGGTACGGATAAATTCAAATGAATAAGCAACAAAATATTTGAAGAAAGAAACTCGGACTTCTCAGGTGAGAAACCAAAACACAAAAGTGCAAGAGTGATAAAGTGAACAACAGTGTCAGAAAACTTTTATTAAGTAAAAAACGCGTTTGAGAAAATGATGACATGGTTTCAAGAGAGACGTTGGATATGTCAAGAGTGAAAAATCTGACGGTGGAGGTAGAACAGTAGCAGCTTCTGATTTTGGTACTGCGGAACCAAAGTGGTTAAGTAGGAATCAGAACTTTTGTGGCGACTGTTCGTTTTGATCCAGGGGAAAGTAGCTTTTGAGCTAAGTTTCTTTTTTTTTTACAGACGTCGAGACAAAAGGCTCGTTTTTAGCTGATGCAAGAAACATTAATCTTGAATATTATTTTAAGATTCTAACAAAAAATGCGAAAATTAACTTTGATTAAAGATTAAGAAGGTATTAAGGATAAAACATGAGCGATTTAAAACGTTTCAACCAAACAAAGACCAGGTGGTTGGGACAGAACAACGACGCAAACTAACAACAACGAAGTTGAGCTTATCTTGGGCCTTTTTGTCCAAACTAAAAGATGCCCAAAGACACAACTCTGTTTTCCCTCACATGTTACACCTCAACTGATCTTATATCTTTTATTCTTCTTCTCTTCACATCACTTTCCTTCCTCCATATCTCTCTCTCTCGGTTTATACTTGTATACGTATACTAATTGGCTCAAGACTCATGGAGAATAGTGTGAACATGTTTGGGAAGAGCGAGTCCTCAGATTACCACTGACTTGGCTGCAGAGCCAAGCATCCACGTCTCCAGACTCTTGACAGTGTTCCAGAGAATCCCTTCTTGCATCAGTCTTGTGATGCAGTTGCAACCGCAGAGCTATTCCTCTGCTTTCACGTCTCTTTGTTTCTCCAAATCTGCACTCTTCTTCTCCTCCTACACAAGAGGATGATTTCAGGTTTCATGTTGGTTGTACTGAGAAGAACATGTTTGAGACAAATTTAGATCATTCACAATGATATGATCTTAGTGTTTAGGAATCCCCTTGATCTTTCAAAATAAACACACATCTTAAGATGCTGTAGTAAGAGACAAAAGAGCTTTTAGCAATGTTAATTTCCCATCGTGTGAAAGAGAGTCTGCTTCAACCGGAAAAATCATATTTTTTTTACAAGAAGCCAACCAAGGTGCACTTTCCCATAAATAATCACTGTCTTTTCTCACAGAAGCTGGGTCTAAATTCACGAGAAGAAAAAAAGAAATACATTGGACACTGAAGGAGAGTGGCTTCTCCATAAGCATTGCTATTGTCAAAAGCTCAGAAGTCGAACTCCCCTGCTGCCTGGAAAAAGTAGATAAAGAACGTATGTTAGTAAAATATCATCCATCAACTATAACAGCATCCAAAGCTTTTGTTGGGAGGCAAACATTTACTTTGTTGAAGAGAATATCCTTATCGTTAATATGCATGATCCCATCTTTCAGATTGCACTTCCACCTGCTCTTAGTGCGAGTTACCTAATTTTAACGTACAACACCAAAAAAACAAATCTTACCAATACGCTCAATCACAACCGAAACCTTGTGTAAAAACAAGAGTTTCATTACCTTGTCAAACTGAGCCAAAACCAGATGTTGTGTGTTCATATCCTCACCACTTTCCAAGTCATCTAACTCGTCGTCATCATCATCTTCATTCAACAGCTCTTCATCGTCTTCAATGATATCGTTTTGTGCTGCAGCAACAGGAGTGCTCGCTTGGATCTCTAACAAAGAGAAAATATTCACTTAGTTGCTCTATAAAAAAAAGGTTTTTGTTAAGAGGCTTCTCTTACCGTTTGGAGCGGGTGTTCTGCCCTCGTTTAAGTCTTCATTGGGTCCTTGATAGCTGTATATCTGCAACGCGGTATCGTCTAAGTACTATATAACAATTTTGACTACTCAATAAAAAAAAAGCTGAAGCATTCATTCGTACATTTGGTGTCGACAACATTTCATCGTAAGGGTCAGGCATTGGCCCATCAGCTTGAGGAATCTTTGAAGATGAGCAGAGGAGATCTCGTGGAACCCTTCTTTCACTAACAAAGGTTATGCAGAATGAATCACCCTTAAGGTTTACCTGCAGAATTTGTCCTTATAAACTTGTGCCTGCATTCTTGAGCTATATTCTAAATGTAAATGAAAATGTATTGGTTCTAGGTACACACCTGAGGCATATCATCGCTTGCACCATCCTGTTGTGGTATAGACCGACCATTTTGATATTGTGTAGAAGAAGAATCATCACGCTTTCGTTTGCCGGAAGGTGGTACAAATAGGTCCTGAAAATATTAAATAGTTCAGGAATATGACTTTAAAAAGAACTGTAAAATGAGAAAAGAACTTGAAAAGCACACTAATCAAATTAAAAAAAAAAAAAAAAAAAATCCAAATTCACGATTCTTGATTTAGATGTTAACCTGCGTGAACTGCTGACTAGAGTTCCCTCTCTCAGGCTCATCACGGCCATCCACATAAGCTAGCAGTAGATCAAACGTTTAAATTCCAAACATATTTTTCTTTTCACTGAGAAATGAAGTGCTGGCAAAACTAGAACTTACCAACATTGACATCAGGCCTTGGATTTGTCCATGGAGATGGAGGTTGCTACAAATAAAGAGTATATTTCTTAGTTTATGCAAACAAACAAATAAACAAACAAAAAATCAGAAAGTACAAAGTCAAATCTCTGTTATGTCTGTGAAAAAGTCTTGGTATAAGCAGTCACACTACACAACTTTAATTAAAAAAAAGTAGAGCTGCTCACCATATAAGGACTGGGTCTTGCTTTGACATCAGCATGGATTCCATTCTCAGATCCAGGAGTTGGATAATCACTAGAGCCAGTGGGGATGTTATACATGGATGAGTTATCAGCAGTCCCCGGAAGCGGCGTTGGAAGTGGGGTCTGCAACGGTGTCTGCTCAACACAGAAACTATTACAACAACAACATCTCAAAGAATCTAATTATTTATCAATCACTAGTAGTGTGTAAGTTTGTTTACTCACCGGAGGGAAGAGCATTTCAGCAGTGGGAGTCTCGTACTCCTCAGTACCTTCATAAGGAACATTCAGATCATGAGTCAGTGGACCTCCAGGTGTTGACCTCTGACCCGATGACCTGTCAATTGGTCCAGACAAGACTCCAGCTTGCATCATCTTCGTCTCCCAAATCTACATCGTCCCCAAAAAAAAAAAAAAAAATCAAAAACCCTAGCTACAGCAGAGCAAATCTCGATTCCACTAACAATCATCAAAGTTCAATCCTTTTTCAATCGAATTAAGAAAACCCTAGTTGAAAAAAAAAAACTTACTCCTTGAAGCTCGGAGAGAACACTCTCACCGGGACCTCCGTTGTTAACGAACTCCTCGCGGACTTTGCTGACGACGTCCTCGATGACGTGGATATACACACCACTCGTTGTCGTCGTTGTAGCCATCTTCTCTCTACCTCTCGAATTTAACCGTCTTTGAATCTGATTGGTATCAGAAGCATCAACAATCTCAGGGAAATTTACCCCCAATGCCCAGGAAAGAAAAAGAAAACCTAAACCAACCCCCGATAAGCTCACCTAGGTTTGGCAGCTGGCGGTGGCAACGATTTGGCGACGAATCGAAGAGAAATGAGAGCAGAGGAATCAGAGATCTGGTGGGATGGGAAGGAGCGGTCAAGACAGAACAAAAAGCTGCGAAGAATATAAATAGGTTTGGATCAGATCACATATCAGTACGGACACGTGCCTTTATCTGAGCCGTCCGTATTTTTCCAGATTTTTTTCTTTTTTCTTGCAAATATCTATTCATGGAGTATATTTTTATCCGGTCCGAATTTATTTGTGCTATTAAAATATCTTAAATTTTCTAACATTCGGTAATGTTGTAAAAAGATTTAAATAATTAATTCAAATTATTATTAATTAATTATATTTTTATATTTATATATTTAATTATAGATTTAGATTTTTTGTGCAAAATTCTATAAATCGTTTGTGCTCTTCTCTCTTAGGTTAGTTACATTTTCTAAACAATTTTTCAACCACATGTTTCATATGTAGAACTCATCGGTCTTATCACTTCTTGTTTTCCTTAATAACTTTTTTTCTGACTGATACCTTACAATGGATAACCGGTGGAGTCTTCAAGGTATGACCGCTCTAGTAACTGGTGGAACCAAGGGGATTGGGTTCGTCTTCTTCCTCCAAAATGCTCTGTTTCTTTCGTGGTTACAGTTTCATCTTAAGACACAAAGTGAAACATGCATGAATGCTTTTGAATTTTGTAACTTCCAGGTATGCGATAGTGGAGGAACTTGCTGGTTTTGGTGCAAGAATTCACACGTGTGCTAGAGACCAGACTCTGCTTGATGAATGCTTAAATGAATGGAAAGTGAAAGGGTTTCAAGTCACTGGCTCAGTGTGTGATGTTTCCTCTCGACCTCAGAGAGATGAGTTGATGAAGACTGTCTCTTCTCTGTTCAGTGGCAAACTCAACATCCTTGTAAGTTTAATCCTAAGTTTTTTTTTTCATGCCTTTTTTCTCTATTGAGTCAATCACTATCATTTATTTGTTGTAATACACAGATCAACAATGTTGGTACCATTATGTCAAAGCCGGCTACAGAGTTTACAGCACAAGATTTCTCAGGTCAAGTAGCTACAAATTTGGAGTCTGCTTATCATTTATCTCAACTGGCCCATCCTTTACTTAAGGCCTCTGGATTTGGTAGCATTGGTGTTCTTGTCTTCAGTATGTGGGGGTTGTCTCAGCTGGTCAAGTATCCATATACAGCTTAACAAAAAGGTTCATATGTGACACATTGCATAACTCTGTTTTTTTTTTGAATGATGCCTATATACACATCTAAGCACCTTGAAAATGCAGGAGGCATGAATCAACTGGCAAGAAAACTTGGCATGTGAATGGGCAAGTGATGGCATAAGGTCTAACTCAGTAGCTCCTTGGGTGACTAGAACGCCTCTTGCCAAAACAGTAAGCTAAAAACGTTTTTTTTTTTTTTTTTTTTACATGAATCTTGGTTTAATGTTGGACTTTTTCAGCGTCTTGACGACAAGAAATATGCTGAAGCTATCTACTCAAGAACCCCATTAGGCCGTGCGTGTGAGCCGCGTGAGGTTGCCTCGCTGGTTACGTTCTTTGTCTCCCTGCAGCTTCTTATATAACAGGACAACCATTTGTATTGATGGAGGTTTCACTGTTAATGGCTTCTCCTACAAGCCAGAGGTTTAAACCCTAGTAACACTTCCAGAACAACAATGATGTATTAATGTATGAAAAGTTTTAGTTAATCGTAAGGGTGTTATCTTATTTTTACTCCCACGCCATTTGTTAGCTCGGCTGTACCATTTGTACGCTTTACTCTATGCATCAGTTTAAGTTCACCTACAAATCTAAGAAAAGAGTCCTCTGTCGTAGCTACCACGTGTTACAAGCAACACACAAAACGTGAGGCCCAGTTTTGTTCTCTTGTCTCTTGCGTTGTTTTTTTTTGTCTGAAAGAGGGCAACGTTACTTTTTTCTAAACAATTTTTCTTCAACCAGATTTTCATATATAGAACTCATCGGTTATCACTTCGACTGATACTTTACAATGGATAACCGGTGGAGTCTCCAAGGCATGACTGCTCTTGTAACCGGTGGAACCAAGGGAATTGGGTTCGTCTTCTTCCTCCAAAATGCTCTGTTTCTTTACTTCTTTCGTGGTTACAGTTTCATCATTCTAAGAACTAAGTTAATGTCGAAACATGCATGGATGCTTGAGAATTTGATTTTCTCACTTCAGATATGCGATAGTGGAAGAACTTGCTGGTTTTGGTGCAAGAGTTCACACTTGTGCTAGAGAACAAACTCTGCTTGACGAATGCTTAAATGAATGGAAAGTGAAAGGGTATCAAGTCACTGGCTCAATGTGTGATGTTTCCTCTCGACCACAGAGAGATGAGTTGATGAAGACAGTCTCTTCTCTATTCAGTAGCAAACTCAACATCCTTGTAAGTTTAATCCTAAGTAGTTAGCCAAAAAAAAAAAGAAGTTAATCCTAAGTTTTTTTCATTCCTCTTTTTCTCGTCTTTCACTATCATTATTTGCTATGATGCAGATCAACAATGTTGGTACCCTTGTGTCAAAGCCGGCTACAGAATTTACAGCACAAGATTTCTCAAGTCAAATAGCTACCAATTTGGAGTCTGCTTTTCACTTCTCTCAACTGGCCCATCCTTTACTTAAGGCCTCTGGATGTGGTAGCATCGTGTTCTTGTCTTCAGTATGTGGGGTTGTCTCATCTGGTTTAGTATCCATATATAGCTTAACAAAAGGTTCATTTCATTTCACATGTGATACATTGCATAACTCTGTTTTTAAATGATGCATCTAAGCGTATAACTCTTTTTTTATATGATGCATCTAAGCGCATAACTCTGTTTTTAAATGATGCATCTAAGCACCTTGAAATGCAGGAGGCATGAATCAACTTGCAAGAAACTTAGCATGTGAATGGGCAAGTGATGGCATAAGAGCTAACTCTGTTGCTCCTTGGATGACAAAAACTTCTCTTGTCCAAAGAGTAAGCTAAAACATTTCCTCTTTCTTTCTTTCTTTCTTTTTTTTTTCTTTTAAGTTTCAGTATAGGATTTTTTCTTTCTTCTTTAAACCTGAATCTTGGCTTTTTTTCAGCGTCTTGATGACGAGAAATATGCTGAAGCTATCTTCTCAAGAACTCCATTAGGCCGTGTATGTGAGCCACGAGAGGTTGCCTCGTTGGTTGCGTTTCTTTGTCTCCCTGCAGCTTCTTATATGACAGGACAAACCATTTGTATTGATGGAGGTTTCACTGTTAATGGCTTCTCCTACAAGCCAGAGGTTTAAACTCTATAAACACTTCCTAAACAACAATGATGTAATAGTGTATGAAAAGTTATGTTATTGATTTTGCTGGTGAAACTTCTATTACTTGTTCCATTCTGTTTAGAAAAACTAGATAGTATTAAGCTTATGAAACAAGAGTTGAGAATGGACTTTAAAACTTTGTCTTGGCAAGCAAGGAACTGGTGGCATCAGCAGACCAATCAATGTAATAACAAAAGGAATAGTTAAATATAACTATGCATATTTATCCAACATTTTATTTATTTTTTTCTCTAATAAAATCAGGAAAGTAATACATTTATCAAAAGACCAATGCATTATCCTCTAGGGTTCAATCAAATCATAAAGACCACCATAATTACAAGTGTGCAGATTATGATTAGTTTAGTACCCTTAGGGTTTGCAGTTGCTGAATCCGAAGGAGTATCAAAAACGGGATCAAAGTCATTTAAATCAGATGGCGACGGGGCTGAAAGTGAAGGAAGTAGAGTGAGATCAAACTCTTTTGCTTTGCCTTCTCTACTAAAGCTCCATCCAAGAACATCATGATTACTCGTTATGTTTCCTGTAGATGCTGAGAATCCGACATACATCTTGTCGTTAAAGATCTCTGTAAGATTCATCTTTCTTGACAAAAGAGGAAGTTTAGGTTTAGAAGTGTCGAGAGGAGCCAATGTGACGTTGAGAACCATCTCCACTCCATTGTATTCGATCCAAGCCCGAATCGGATCTTTGCTAGAAAGCTTCAAGCTTATGTTCTTGCTTTGCCGGTTCGAGAAAAACGCAGCTGGTGCAGATTCGACAGAGACCAAACCGTTGACGTCGATCCCCACGTGGTTACCGTCGATGTCAAGGAACTCGTTTGACTTCACCGTGTCAAACTCCACCGCGAGGATTCGGTTAGTTGAGTTTCCGTTGTTTGAAGTGTTGAAGAGACCGAGAAACTGGCTAGCCATGGCTCTTGTGAAGTCCATGGAGGGAGAGATGATAAAGGCTAGGCCATGACCTGGTGCGTTGATTGAGAAAACGAAACTTGTGGAGAAAGAAAGTGGGTTTGATGAGTTAGTGTTGTTGAAAGGTATGGGGAAGCCATGGAAGGCTTGACCCATTTGCCTCCTTGAGGTGTTTGTTAGCTCCAAGATACCACTTGGGAGGATCTTTGCGGATCCGTAGTTTAGTATATTGGCTTTTAAGAATCCGTGGTGAAGAAACTCGGTTTCTTGTTGTTGACTTAGCACGCAAGAAACGAGGCATAAGTGAGTGACAATGGAGAGAACAAATGATATGGAAGTAGTTGCCATTGATGGACAACAAAAATGAAGAAATTAGAGTGTAATTTGCTTGTCTTAATTGTTTTCTCGTAGTGTATATATGAACTAGATGGAAAGAGACCACTTATTAAGCTGATTGTTAGCTTAATATTAGAAAGTTATATTTATTACCAGAAAACCAATCAGCTGCTAGTAAAAGACATAATATTGAACTGTTCAAGTGCTAGCTTGCTAATCGTGATAAAGTCGTAGGGCATAACTTCCCAAACTAGCCTAGTATACAATAAAATAGATGCAGGCAAGGTTTTTCAAGAACTACGTGCAAGTAAGAATCTATACGTATTTGTTTATATAAACAAAAATAATAATTGACTTAAGGGCTTGTCATCACTTTTAACTAATTAAGAAATGTGTAAATAAAACAACCAGCTGCATGATAATATTGTTGAGATTTCCAAGCTAATTAAATGCAAATGACGAAGTTAAGAGCGGTCTAATTCGTGCACTCAACAATCTAACCGTACTCACAGAAGCTGCAAGAAAATAGTATTTTCGAAATTCAAAACCGTTGTTCTATCTATCTATACATGCTCACTGATCAGTTCCAAACTCAAGGTTCAGTTAGCTGTCTTATAAGAGTTATCGAAATGAAAACGAAGGGTCCGACTGGTGACCATTGTGGAATCAAAAGGAACAAATATGAAAGGAACGTAGAGGAATAAATTCGCAGGAATAAAAAGGAATTGTTGTTCCATCTTAAATTTGACAAGGAATAATTTTTTTCTTTATTTCTCTACAAAAAAAAGGAATGATGGGGAACGAGAAGGAAAGACTATTCCTTACGAATGGTAATTTTTTTTAGGAACGTTAAGGAATACATTATTCCCAGTGAATAATATGGTTGTCAATTAGACCGGGCCGAACCGAACTCAACACATTTCGGACCAAAACTTCGGACCAACACGTTTCGGACCAAAACTTATGGGCTAACTAACTTCGGCCCAGAAAATCGATGATAACATCTAAAAGAGTAGTTATAAGCAACAAATCAAATAGGTGACTCATACCAAATGCTTCAATTTCCCAACCCAAACACATGCTAATTTTCAAGGTCCCCCACATTTGTAGCAATTCTAGACACACATAGTAAACCAAGACACAGAACAGCTGCAGCTACATGGAAACAAAATAGAATAGAAGACGAGGTTGCAAATGCACCACTAGTAAATCCGCATTATGTTCTCTGCAATCCAAACTGGTGATTTCACGTTTGTTTCAATTCACTGGTTTCTTTAAGAGACTTCAATCTTCTGTAGCCCTTATCGGTACCAAAGATCCTGAAAAACACACACCAAAACGAATTGTTAAGTTATCTTTTTCCAAAAGCAAAGAGATTATAATAATAGCTCTGATGTTTACCAGTCCATATACACAAAAGTTGAAGAGTAGTTTCCAGACTTTGTGTAGAGGAGGCGGTGATGGTAGTCATGGAAGTCAGCACTGTAACAAAATTAGTCAAAATTTCAGTTATTACCAATATATTAAAGCTTTTCAAGAGAGTTGGCTAGGTATGTGATCTTACCCTCCATAGAGTGGAAGAAAATTTGAGAGGCTCCATGGGAAATGATAACCACAATGAGCCTCAACTGTCTCAAGCACTCTGAGAACCATCCATAACCAAAGAGTAATCAGGTGAGGGCCGGTGAGAGCTGGACCGACTATGGTAGCAAATCCCAGGAATAGAATCTCAGCGGGGTGAGCATATTCTGATGTTAAACCAAATGGTGTGGCATATCTGGGATATGATAAAATGGTTGCTCTTTCAGAAACTTATCCAAACTTAACATTTTAAAGTGAAAAAAAATATGAATTGAAACTTACTCATGATGCACACTGTGGACGTTCTTGTACAGCCATTTAGAATGCAAGATCCGATGGCCCCAGTAGAAAACAAAATCCTCAATGATGAAGTAGAATAATATCTGGGCAGAGACTTCTTTCCTGCAGGAGCATCATCAAAAGATGGTCTTATATACCTGATCAAACATAGGCTCAGCTTCTTTCATGATGCTCAACACTGACACTTTTCATTTTAAAGTGTTTTTTTGAATTGCCAATTTAAAGAGTTAAACATCAGAACCCAAAGGAAAAAAAAAAGCTCAAGCACAAAAGAACCTGATAATACCAGGAAGGTAGAGGAAAACTGCTACGCATTCCCATGGCTCTGAAGACAGGATAGGAGGCCATCATGAGGGGCAAGTTAACGCAGAAATGATAAAGCAAGAGGCGAGTGATACATTTTCCTTGGGCTGCAGGTGTGTTGTTTTTTGCCTGCATGTGACCAAAAACAACAGCATTTTTTTATCATAAAAAAAAAGAGTAAGAGAAGCTGAGGAAAAGGATCACAGCTTCAACGTTCAATAGTGATTGCAGACATGAAAATAAATGAACTTTTATCAGTGAAACAACAATTGCCTTTCTACAAGTAGTCATGAACAACTGGAAGGAAAAAAAAAACAATTACACAAGTGAGTAGATTAATTGGTGATCAAACCTATAAAAGATCCTATTGAAACGATCACAAAAGCATACAAAATTAAGAAGAGAGGGAGGGTACCTGAATTTTGAACTTGGTGAGAAAGCCTTGCCTTTCTAAAAAAATGAAAGGGAGACCAGACAAGAAGAAGACGCTTTCATGGAGGAGGAAACTCCCAATGCAGGCCAGTTGAAAGTCGCTAAAATGCGTCACAAGGTACTGCATCATCATCCACCAAAAAGGAAAAAAAACACAAAAGGATCAGCGACAGATCTTACACTTTCCGTGCTGCGAGAAAGAAAAGCCAATGTACACAAAATCTCAGGTAAAAGAAAGCATATACTGATCATCATCAGTTGAGTCTCTCTTTCTTTCTTTCTTTCTATATCTATCTCAATAATGGTAAAAACCAACCAGGAAACAGCATCTGCTTGTAACTATCACGTGTTTCATTGATTCAGCGTTAAATAAATGCACACAGTAGTATAGTGGAGCTCATCATCTGAAGGGAGTTTTGAACAGAGATGGACTTTGGCTATCGTTCGTGATTCAAAACCCTAAACCAGTTTAAGCTCCAAAAAAAGGAAATAAGCTCTCTAGCATAGTCAAAATCCAGATCTAACGCATTACTGTAAGAGCTCACGTTTAATCCGACGGATCAAATCAATCAAGAGCAGAGTGGCGGAAGATAAACAAGTGAAATAAATCACAATGCGGCGAGGTGAAGTTACACAACATGTAATCGATGAAAACTAGGAGGACAATGGAGATGAGGTGTACCTGCCAGCCCGATTCGACGAGGGAAGCCATTGATGGATCTATGAGAGAGCAGAGAGATGGAGAAAGAGAGGCCACTAGTGAATAAATTAACAAACAGACTGTCACCCAACGAAAAAATAAATATCTTTTTTTTTTTAAACCAACTAACTTCTTTTGACCGTCTCTCTCTGTCTGAGGCTATACGGACCTTTTCAGTCTAGTAAATGCTTTACACAGACAGACACGGACACCCCTCGTGCGCATCACCCTCCCATCTCTTTCTAGCTTTAATGCTCTTCCACTTCTTTATTTTTATTCCTTTCTATGTTAGCCACATTTTCAGATATTTTCTACACTGTTTTTTTTTTAATTAACTCAGTTTATTTATTCACACTTGTTTAAGGTTTCAGGATTCGATTGATGTGAAACGAGCATCATCATCAACAACGTATGATCCTGTCTCCCCGTGTCATATAATCTCAGATTTTATCAGAGCACCCTTGAGCTTGGCTGCTACTACTATTTCCTTTGATCAAGGAATATATTCCTAGTCAACACCCAAGATCTAATCATAATGAGATCCTTAATCAACACTAGCAATTTTTTTACATAGAACAACTAAGAAACAAACAAAAAAAAATATTTCCTTTTCTGTGGAATGGTGTGTGAATGAATGGTCACAGTTTCAATACAGCTAATTAGCTAAATGAACTTCTTTCTTTAACATAAATCAAAAAGAGAGAAAAAAAAAAGTCTTGAAACCAAACGTGTGATTTTTGATTAGTCAATCATCATTAGGTAGAACAACATCCTTTCCTGTTAGTCCCAGACGAATCCGATATGTTAATAGCAGTCCCTTGCCCCGGAACAGGAAGACCACCCGCAGCTTCCTGCGCCGCCAACGCTTTCTTGCTAATAATATGATAAATCTCCGACAAAATCGTCTGAAACGCCTTCTCAATATTACTCGCTTCCAAAGCAGACGTCTCGAGAAACGACAAACCTTCCTTCTCAGCCAGAGACCTACCGTCCTCGTCAGCAACGGATCTCAGGTGGTTCAGATCGGATTTGTTTCCCGCCATCATGATCACAATGTTGGAATCAGCGTGGTCCCTGAGCTCGCGTAACCACCTGAGAGAGTTCTCGAAGGTTTGCCTCTTGGTGATGTCGTAGACGAGGAGAGCTCCGACGGCTCCTCTGTAGTAAGCGCTGGTGATGGCTCGGTAACGCTCTTGGCCTGCTGTGTCCCAGATCTGAGCCTTCACTGTTTTGCCTTCTACCTATATATATAGAGGAAGATTGTGTTTTCAGATCTAACGGAGGAGGAGAGAGATTATTTATTTAATTCGAGATCTGACCTGTAGAGTTCGGGTGGCGAATTCGACGCCGATGGTGGATTTGGATTCGAGGCAGAACTCGTTTCTGGTGAATCGGGAGAGGATGTTGGATTTGCCGACGCCGGAGTCGCCGATGAGGACGATCTTGAACAAGTAATCGTACTCGTTGTCTATTCGATTCGCCATTTGGGTCTCTCTCTCAGAACCTACCTAGCTTCTGATCAACCTATAATGCGTACGGACATTGGAGATTAAAGCGAATCAAAAGGAGAGCAAATCGGAACCCTGGCTAGAAGAATTTTGAAGGAGGAGAGCTTATAGAATGTTTACCGTTTTAAGCAAAGCCGGGAGAAGGATCGAGAATGGGAAGCTTGAACTGTTTTTTTTTTCCCTTCGTTCTGTTTTGGTTTTCGTCTCTCTTCTTCTCTATACGTTTGCGAGTTTTGTGCTCTCACAAGGTGAAAACTGAAAAGTGAAAACACCCAATTTATAATTTTAAAGTTTTTTTTTAATTTAGATTTTTTTTTGTTTAACCAGGAAATAAACAAATAATCTCACTAATTTTCATCTTAGGTGGTTTTTAAGTTTTTTTTACTATTCTAAATGAATTTAATGTCATTCGAAATTTATAACCAATTACAAAATAATGTATTTTTTATTGATTAAATTAGTTTTATTTAATATGATTTTTATGTAACCAACATAAAATGTATAAAAATCTATTTTTTTCTAATATCTGTACAAAAATTTTAAACATTTTTAAAGCTTATTGTAAGAGTTGAAAGTTTATAGTTTAGAAAATGTATTAGTTTTTAATGTATTAAGGTTTATGGACTAATGAGCTATGGTCTGAGACATTTTTTTTATAAACTTCATGTAAGATTTGAGCCCAAATATTGATTCAACTCAAGATTTTAGCCCAAACCTTTTTTTATGTATTAGGTTATGGACTAGTAAGATATGGGGTAAACAGTAATAATTTTAAATTTCATGTAAGATTTGAGCCCACATTTCTGATTTAACCTGGCCCAAAACTTTATACAGAAGTCAATTGAGCCATCATCCTTGACAAGTTATAGCTTCTTCTAAAATAAAATAATAGAAAGAAAATAATCTCTCCCACCAATTTCATTTGCCTTCCTTTGGACTGTCAGACTCGCTCTTCGTCTCTTTCTGCACCAAATACTTTTCTTCTTCATCTCTCTCCCGTTGCTTTTAGAAGAATCCCGCCCCGAGATCAGGTTAGATATTAGTCTCTCTTCTGCATATGTAGGATACAGTATCTTGCTGGTTTCTCCATGGTTTATCTCCGGTCAACCAGTTTAGAATCACATGTTTAAACCGATTTTGAGATTTCAATCGAATGTTCTTGGAACTCGTTTTTCAAATCTATGGTTACGTGATTGCATAATAATACAATAGTAACAGTGTCTTCTTTAATGAAAGTAGAAGGTAATGCTCACCGGTTGAGGAACTACTTGATCACCATGACGAAGGAGATACATATTCTAGTCAGATCATGGAGCAGTTTCCTCTACATATCGACACTGCTTTTGCTGCGAGTTCACTCACACTCTGAGTATCTGATTGGACTTGGAAGCTACGACATCACCGGCCCTGCCGCTGATGTCAACATGATGGGTTACGCTGACATGGAGCAAGTCGCATCTGGTATTCACTTCAGGCTCCGCGCTCGGACGTTCATCGTCTCTGACCCCCAAGGGAAGCGTGTCGTGTTCGTTAACATCGACGCTTGCATGGCTTCGCAAATTGTTACACTCAAAGTGATCGAGAGGCTCAAGGCAAGGTACCGCATGCAATCCTAATTTCTAAGACTGCAATTAGATTAGATAATATTAGGTGAAAATTATGTAAATATTATACTTAGATAATCGTACTATGATTAAGGTGGTGTAATTAAACTTTATTTTTTGCAGATATGGGGACTTATATACAGAAAAGAATGTTGCCATCAGTGGCATTCACACTCACGCTGGTCCTGGTGGATATCTTCAGTATGTTGTGTATATCGTTACATCGCTTGGGTTTGTTCGCCAGTCATTTGATGCCCTCGTTGATGGAGTTGAGAATAGTATCATACTAGCTCACGAGAACCTCCGTCCTGGATCAATCTTTCTCAATAGTGGTAAGGACTGATGACGATGAATACACTTCTCTTTGGCAATTTCTTTTCCCTGTATTCTGATTGGTTATTGCTTGAAACTGCTACAACTTTTTTCTGATATTCACAAATTAATAATAGTCATCCTGTTTTTTTTTTCTTTTGTTGATTAATTTATATTGACAAGGTCTTATCTTACTCTGTAGGTGAACTCTTGGATGCTGGTGTAAACCGGAGTCCAAGTGCATATCTTAACAATCCTTCAGAAGAAAGGAGTAAACACAAGTATGATACCGACAAAGAAATGACTCTCTTGAAGTTTGTGGATGATCAGTGGGGTCCAGTAGGTAGTTTCAATTGGTTCGCTACTCATGGAACTTCCATGAGCCGTACAAACTCTCTGATCAGTGGAGACAACAAGGGCGCTGCAGCACGGCTTATGGAGGATTGGTTTGAACAACACAACACTGCTGAAAAGGAAGAGCTTGAGATACCTAGAAGAGTTTCAAGCATAATCGGGAATCATCAGGACAGCCGTAAGACTTTTATATAACAACTGGCACATTGTGTGTGTGTAAAGATTAGGATAAGAGAAAAATGTTTTGAGTTTGTTTGGTCTGTTGACGTAGATGAGGAGGAGCTGCTGCTAGAGCTTGCATCTTACTTTGATTCACAGCCTGGTAGGCCTGCGACTAGAGTTTCGAGTTCGGCGAGACGGGTGAGGAGTGCTCTGAGGAAGGCGGACAAGCCTGGCTTTGTTTCTGCTTTCTGTCAAACAAACTGTGGTGATGTTAGCCCAAATGTGCTTGGAGCCTTTTGCCTTGACACTGGTCTTCCTTGTGATTTCAATCACAGTACTTGTGGTGGGAGAAATGAGCTGTGCTATGGGCGTGGACCAGGGTATACAAAAATTTAGATAGCTCAGACTTTTTATTGAGTTATCTTATTTTATCATGAACTGTTTTGATTTTATCGTTGTAGCTATCCTGATGAATTTGAGAGTACACGTATAATCGGTGAGAGGCAGTTAGAAAAGGCTTTGGATCTTTTCGATAAAGCATCTGAGCAGCTACAAGGGAAGGTTGATTACCGCCAGGTTTACGTTGACTTTTCACAGCTTAATGTGACGCTTACTAAAGAAGATGGAAGCTCGGAAGTTGTGAAAACATGTCCTGCGGCAATGGGCTTTGCTTTTGCTGCTGGGACCACAGATGGACCAGGAGCATTTGATTTTACACAAGGAGATGATAAGGTATAGTCAAAATGCCAATAAGTTAACATTGGTTCCGCTTTCCACTTTATAAGTCTTACCATTTGCATCAAATCAGGGGAACCCTTTCTGGAGGATGGTGAGAAACGTTCTTAAAACACCTCACAAGAAACAAAGGGATTGTCACTACCCAAAACCCATCTTGCTTGACACCGGAGAAATGACAAAGCCATATGCCTGGGCTGTAAGTAGTTTACAGTTGCTTGAGTATATTTTTAAGACCTTACTCTAACTTTGTCTCATTGGTCTCTTAGCCGTCAATTCTTTCATTGCAAATTCTACGTATTGGACAACTTTTCATCCTCAGCGTTCCTGGAGGTAGTGGAGGAATCTGCAGATTGTCACACTTCATAATAATGACTAATGTGATGTGATGTTTAATATACCTGACTGTCTCGCTTGTCAGAGTTCACAACTATGGCTGGAAGGCGTCTCCGAGATGCTGTCAAGACACAGCTTAAAAGCATCGGTGATAAAGAACTGAGCGGTGAGATTCACGTGGTGATAGCTGGGTTGGCTAATGGTTACTCACAGTATGTGACCACCTTTGAGGAGTACCAAGTGCAAAGATATGAGGTAAAAAAGCTTTTTCACACTGGCTCCTTCTTGGTCCTCTTAATCTTGTATCTGTTGCAATTTTGTTAGGGCGCATCTACATTGTTTGGCCCACATACACTCAGTGGCTACATCCAAGAGTTCAAGAAGCTCTCCAAATCTCTCGTCCTTGGTAGGTCTGTTCAACCAGGGCCTCAGCCGCCGGATCTCCTACACAAGCAGCTTAGCTTCCTTACACCAGTCGTGATGGACTCAACTCCTGCGGGAGACAGTTTTGGGGATGTAATCTCGGATGTCCCCAAAAACTTGTCACTGAAGAGAGGAACTGACCAGGTGGTGACTGTTGTGTTCCAGTCCGCTTGCCCTAGAAACGATCTAATGACAGAGGGTAACCTTATCCTTATGTCTGCTTCTTAGTCATAGATAATTTCAAAATGAGTGACTTTATCAATGTATGTTTTGTACATGGCAGGTACGTTTGCTCTGGTGGAGAGACTTGAGAGGGAGGACAAGACTTGGACCCCAGTTTATGACGACGACGACCTATGTCTGAGGTTCAAGTGGTCGAGGCCTAAGAAGTTTAGCTCCCGGAGTCAAGCCACAATAGAATGGAGGATTCCTGAGTCTGCAACACCAGGGGTTTACAGGATCACCCATTTTGGTGCCTCAAAGAGTCTCTTTGGGTCAGTCCAGCATTTCACAGGGTCGTCTAGTGCTTTCGTTGTAACATAAACAAGTAGAAACTAAAGTAGACAGAAGAAGTATATTTGTATCATAAACTAGGCCCTACATATAAATGTAAAAGCAAGAGCTCTTGAAGAAGATAAAGAAAGTTTCTTTTGATTTCTTTTCAACTTCGAATTACAAAGTGAACGATTTGATATTTATACACAAGAGCGTAAACCCTAGTCTCCTACACAGATGGCATCATCTTGAGTCTTCTAGGGAATCAAGGGCTTCAAATCGATTCTTCAGTTGGGACCACTTTCCTCTTGTACGACTTCCCTCTGTTTCTTCTTTACAGCTTCTCTGTTCTTGTCCTCTTGCGAAGAGACCGTTGCAGCTTTTAAATGCGTGGACTTTGGATTGGGCTTCCGATTGGGCTCGTTGACTGGCCTCGTTGCAGTAGTATCTTGGGCTGATTTCACATCTGAGCTGCACCTGCTAATACCCCCTCTCAAACTTTGCGTGGGAGGTAAGTCAACGCCAAGTTTGTATCGGAGAAGACAGAACTGATTAAATCCCAAAGATTTAGTGAAGATATCTGCAATCTGAAGGTGAGACGGTATGTGTCTGACCACGAGAGAACCCAGCGCCACACGTTCTCGAACATAGTGATAATCAGTTTCGAAGTGCTTGGTTCTCTTGTGAAAGGCTGGGTTTGCTGTTAGATATACAGAAGACAGGTTATCTCCAAACAGCTCAGGTGTGACAGGAAGAGAAATCCCGAGTTCACGAAGCAGAATACTGATCCAAGTCAGCTCAGATGCAGTCTCAGACAGTGCTCGATACTCGGCTTCGGTGGAGCTCTTTGATACTGTCGGTTGTTTCTTTGACGACCAGGAGATAAGGTTCTGACCAAGGAATGTACAGAATCCACCAGTCGATCTTCTCGTTGCAGGACAACCTGCCCAATCGCTATCACTGTATGCTGTAAGAGTGCAGTCAGAGTGTTGAGTGAAGGACAGTCCCATTGACACGGTTCCTTTGATGTATCTTAGGATTCTCTTCAGGTTGTTGAAATCTGAGACAGATGGTATGTGCATCTTCTGACAGACATGATTAACAGCGAACTGAATGTCAGGACGTGTCAGTGTCAAGTATTGGAGCTTTCCTGCTAAGCTTCTAAAATAACTCGGGTCTGAGAAGAGTTGATCTTGATCAGGAACTCTGTTAAGTTGCAGTGGTAAAGGAGTCTGCGCAGGTGAGCAGTCCTCCATCCCTGCCACAGTTAACAGATCAATCGCATACTGTTCTTGAGAAAGAAACAAACCTTGATCATGAAACTTAGCCTGAATGCCAAGGAAATAATGGAGTCTGCCAAGATCTTTCATTTTAAATTTCTCATTCAGTGCCGCTAGAAGCTTCGTGAGAGCTGTTGAGCTGTTTCCAGTAATTGCCATATCATCAACATACAGTAGCAACATTATGACATTCCCATTCTGATTATAGATGAACAACGATGGGTCTTTAATGCTGCACACGAAACCAAACTCAAGCAGGAAGTCACTGAACTTGTTAAACCAGGCGCGGGGTGATTGTTTTAAACCATAAAGGGACTTGTGAAGAAGACAGACATGATCAGGTTTAGTCTTGTCTATGAAACCTGCAGGTTGGCGCATGTACACGGTCTCCTTTAGATCCCCATGTAAAAATGCGTGTTTGACGTCCATCTGTCTGATATCCCACTTCATGATTGTAGCAATGTGAAACACTGTCCTCACTGTTGCAGTCCTCACAACAGGGCTGTAAGTCTCTAGATAATCAACACCTGCTTCTTGGTTGTTTCCTTGAGCCACTAAACGAGCTTTACATGACTCTGGTTCTCCCTCAGCATTCAGCTTTATGCGATAGATCCACCTATTTCCAAGAACATGCATATCAGAAGTTCTCGGAACAAGAGACCATGTCTTTGTTTCACGACAATTGCCTATTTCATCTCCCATCGCGTTGTTCCATCTTGGGTCCTTTAAAGCAGCAGCAACTGTAGTTGGTGGTCTGCAAGTCACTCGATGGTTCAGAAGAGCATATTTTGGATTGGGCTTTCTTATTCCAACTTGTGATCTCGTGACCATGGAGTGACGTGACTGAGCTGCAGGCTGCGGGATAGCCGTTGTTGCAGGGAGACCAGAAGAAGGTGTTGATGAGGAACTCACAACAGACTCTTGAGAACTCGGGATTGTCCTCTGGAGAGGAGGAAAATCTGATTCAGTAAAAGGAGACTCGTTGCTTATTTCAGGGGAAGCTCTAGCAGTGTGTGGTGACCGAACTTGTACTGTAACAGTCGGAAGATTTGGTGTTACTTGAACACCGTTCATTGCACCAGAAGAGTTGGATTCAGTGCGTAGAAAGCTTTGTTGCCATGCTGCTAGAGAAGGTGTATGCGCGGTCGGCTGGAGATGTTTGTATATATCACCAAAAGGAAAACTCATCTCATCGAAAATCACATGTCGGCTGATATACACTCTGCCTGTGAGAGGATAGAAGCATCTGTAGCCTTTGAACTTCTCATTGTAGCCGAGGAAAACGCAGTGTAGAGATCTTGGATCAAATTTATTTGCAGCATAGTCACGAAGAGTGGGAAAACAAGAACATCCAAACGTGCGCAATGATGTGTAATCAGGCTTTCTTCCATGTAACACTTCAAATGGGCTACGCTTGTCGTCCAGAGCTGAAGAAGGAAGTAGATTACTGAGAAAGCTCGCTGTAAAGAAAGCTTCCACCCAAAACTTCTGAGGTATCTTGCTCTGGAACATCAGTGTTAACCCAAGTTCGGTGATATGTCTATGTTTCCTTTCGGCTAACCCGTTTTGTTGCGGTGTGTAGGGGCAGGAGATGTGCTGTTGAATCCCACAGTCTTGGAGATGAGACAAGAACCGAGTACTTATAAACTCACCCCCACCATCACATTGAAATACTTTGATCTTAGTTGAGAACTGATTTTCAACAAGCTTCTGAAATAGAAGAAAAGCATTCAAGAAGTCTGACTTTGCTTTCAATGGATACAACCAGCAAAAACGAGAATAATTATCTATGAAGATTACATAGAATCTGAATCCCTGATTAGACAAGACCGGAGAAGGACCCCAGAGATCACAATGGACTCTCTCTAGAGGTCTAGACGCAACAAAACTAGACTGACCGAAAGGTAAACGACTACTCTTCCCAAGACGACATGATTCACACATCTTCGAGGTGCTTTTATTGACCGAAATAAACTTATTCTGGCGCAGGTACTGGAGAACTTCAGAGTGAGGGTGCCCCAACCTTCGGTGCCACACTTCATCACTCGCTGCAACTTGACGAGTCGAGTAAAGAACCTGTGGTGAAGAAGACTGAAGCCGGTACAGACCTCCATCAGTGTTTCCTCTGTTCAACACCCTTTTGGACCCCTTGTCCTTAATACACACACCATTAGAGTCAAAATCAAATGAGCAGGGATAGTCTCTGGTTAGCTTAGACACAGAGATCAAAGATTTAGTTATGGCAGGGCAAACTAAAACATCTCTGAGAGGAAGCTTACCAGACGTTGAAGCCAAATCGGCAGAGCCAATATGAGTTATTGGAAGGAAAGATCCATCACCTATCATCACCGCATCATTACCTCTGTATGGCTGACTGCAATTCAGGTTCTGAGTTGAGTTGGTGACGTGTGAAGAGGCACCAGAATCAGGAAACCATTCGGCACCAGACTGTTCCGTAACATCAGTTATACGCATCGCTGCCAAGGCTGTTGGAAGCTCTTCATCTTGATAGCTGTTGTTAAATCTATGCCAGCAGCGAAGAGCTGTATGACCGTATCTCCCACAAATTTGACAGGAGGGTCTATCGTCTGAGGACACAGAGGAAGCAGAAGAGCTCGAGAGTTGCTGATGGAACCCTCTTCCCCTTGTTGAGAAGGATCCACGACCTCGAGCGCTACCGAACCTTCTGTTGTTCTGACCTCTCCCACGAGTGTTGTAGTAACTTTGAGGAGCGCGTGTTGTGTTAAAAGCGAGATGCGGCGTCACACCATTATCACCTTGATAGCTTTGGATGCGAGAATCATAGCTGTGGAGACGAGGAATGAGATCATCAAGCGTTGGGTTAGCTATGAGATCCACAGATCCTTCAATACTCGTGACGAGAGGGTCGTATTCTTTACCCAGACCTTGTAAAGCAGAGAAGATCTTCATCTTTTCTGAAACTGGGTTACCAATAGAGGACAGCTGGTCGCAGATGAGTTTTATCTCTGTGAGATAGTCATTCATCGACTTGTTTTGCTTTGAAATAGTCTGAAGTTTTCTTTGAAGCTCAAACAAACGAGATGAAGACGGCCTGTTGTAGTAACGACCAAGAGTCTCCCAGATCTCGTGAGACGTGCTGCAGGAGACAACCATACTCTGAATTTCTTCAGAGAAAGAACCCAAAAGCCACGACTTGATGACTTGATCTGTTTGAAACCAAGTCGTATGTTCTGGGTTTGGAGACTGAGTGGTGTTCCCGTCGATGTTTGTAACACTGAGCGTCGCCGGTGGTTGTGTCCTGGTTCCATCGACGAACCCTAGAAGACGTTGAGCGTTTAAGAAAGATTCGAACTGGTTCTTCCACAATAGGTAGTTTCTTTCAGTAAGTTTCACTGTAACTGAGTTAGTAATTTTCAGAGAAGGAGGAGTATAGAGTTCCATGGATCTTTCTGCCATGGCTCTGATACCATAAAAGCAAGAGCTCTTGAAGAAGATAAAGAAAGTTTCTTTTGATTTCTTTTCAACTTCGAATTACAAAGTGAACGATTTGATATTTATACACAAGAGCGTAAACCCTAGTCTCCTACACAGATGGCATCATCTTGAGTCTTCTAGGGAATCAAGGGCTTCAAATCGATTCTTCAGTTTGGGACCACTTTCCTCTTGTACGACTTCCCTCTGTTTCTTCTTTACAGCTTCTCTGTTCTTGTCCTCTTGCGAAGAGACCGTTGCAGCTTTTAAATGCGTGGACTTTGGATTGGGCTTCCGATTGGGCTCGTTGACTGGCCTCGTTGCAGTAGTATCTTGGGCTGATTTCACATCTGAGCTGCACCTGCTAATAAAATGCACCTGTCTAGTGAACGTCTCTGTATTACACACAAATGTAGCAGGAATATCAAATGATGTTATACCAACACAGATTAACAGGAGCAACACAAATTCAATCGAATCTAATTCATTTGGTTCCCATGGCGGGAACCAAATGGTTTGATTTGTATTCTTAAAAAGTAAAAAGGTAATTTCGTAATTATTTACGAAGTTATGGGGTTATTTTGTAAATACATAAAAGACAATCACACTCGGGCTTTTTTGACCTATTATTATTAAGCACCGTCGTTCGCCGCTACCTTCTCTTCGTCGTTGCTCGAGATTGAAATCGAAACATGGCTCACAGGATACTGAGAGATCACGACGCCGATGGATGGGAACGCTCCGACTTCCCAATCGTCTGCGAATCTTGCCTCGGTGACAATCCCTACGTTCGAATGGTGATTCCTTCCTCTTATTCATTCTCTCTCTCTCTCTCTCTCTCTCTCGTCCTCGTTGATGATACTAGACTACTTAACCTAGTAAAATCTAGGTTTAGGGTTTAAGTAGCTATCATACTCGTCGGAGCTTTGGTTCAGATCCAGATTCGTCTAGTTACTTTTCGAATTATGATTATTGCTTTCTGATTAGCTAGGTTTAGGGTTTTTGTAGCTATCAAACTCTTCGGAGCTTTAGTTTTCAGATCCAGATTCGTCTAGTTGCGATTCGATTTTGATTTTTTTGCTGATTGAAGTGTTTGTTTGTTTGTTTGGTGTGTAGACTAAGGCGGAGTATGATAAGGAGTGTAAGATATGCACAAGACCTTTCACTGTCTTTAGGTGGAGACCTGGGAGAGACGCTAGGTACAAGAAAACCGAGATTTGTCAGACTTGCTGCAAGCTGAAGAACGTGTGTCAAGTCTGCCTTCTGGATCTTGAGTATGGTCTTCCTGTTCAAGCTAGGGACACTGCCCTCAACATCACTACTCATGACTCTATCCCAAAGAGTGATGTCAACAGAGAGTACTTCGCTGAGGAGCATGACAGGAAGGTATGAATGAACCAACTCTCTCACGTTAATGAATGAGTAAATTAGTTTTTTTTTTTCTCTAAGTGATTTTTTTTGTCTTCTTTCTCTTGTGTAGACTAGAGCTGGACTGGATTATGAATCTTCGTTTGGGAAGATGCGTCCTAATGATACTATTCTAAAGCTTCAAAGGACAACACCGTACTATAAGAGGAACAGAGCGCATGTTTGTAGTTTCTACATCAGGGGCGAGTGTACTAGAGGTGAGGAATGTCCGTACCGGCATGAGATGCCTGAAACAGGAGAGCTTTCGCAGCAGAACATTAAAGACCGTTATTATGGGTAAGTTGTTTTTCTTCTGTATGCATGACTTTGTTGATGTTTAGTAATTCAGTTGCTTACTCCCCTAATGAGATTTGTGAAATCTTACATGTTTCTGCTATGGTTCTATTCTTTTTTTAATCAGTTTATACACTCGGTTCTTTGGAAGGCACTGACATATATGAATTGATATGTTCAATTGTTGGGCTGAACTTTGCTATATTCTTTTAGTGTTGTGATGTGTAGTCTTTTCAAATTTTTGTTCTCTTAAGAGCATCAACATTAGGGGTATCCCAATGGGTCTCTCATGAATCCTTTAAGTCTCTCATCAATGTTGATCCTCGTAATGTATTAGTCTTGACAGATATGTATTGAGATCTTTATTTCTTGGGATGAACTATGCTGTGTCGGCTATCATGCAGTCTCGTTTATGCATGTCAAACCGTCGGTTTGAACTATTTCTAATCATTTTTTTGTTTTACATTTTCGCAGTGTTAATGATCCAGTTGCGATGAAGTTACTTGGAAAAGCTGGTGAGATGGGCACGTTAGAATCACCAGACGATGAAAGCATCAAAACGCTTTATGTCGGTGGACTTAACTCGAGAATCCTCGAGCAGGACTTACGAGACCAATTCTACGCTTACGGAGAGATCGAGTCCATCAGAATCTTGGCCGAGAAAGCCTGCGCGTTTGTCACATACACAACCCGTGAAGGAGCAGAGAAGGCTGCGCAAGAGCTCTCCAACAGGCTAGTCGTCAATGGTCAGAGACTAAAGCTCATGTGGGGAAGACCTCAGGCTCCCAGACCTGATCAAGATGGTTCGAACCAACAGGGCGGTGTGGCTCATAGTGGTTTGCTGCCTCGAACCATTATATCTCAGCAACATAATCAACCGCCACCAATGCAACAGTACTACATGCACCCACCACCACCCAACCAAGACAAACCTTATTACCCATCTATGGACCCACAGAGAATGGGTGCAGTTGTTTCAACCCAAGAAGCTGGTGGTTCAAGCACTGAGAACAACGCACCTTCGTCTTCTTACATGATGCCTCCACACCAGCCGTACCCACCAGCACCATATGGATACATGCCATCGCCCTACCAGCAGCAGTATCCTGGTCCAATGCACCACCACTATGCACCACCTCCAGCTGCTTACCAATCATACCCACAGCAACCTGGTTCTGGATCAAGACCTGCACCAACTCCAAACGCAGCCTCTGCTCCACCACCTGACTCTGCACCTGCTGGGTCTAGCGCACCACCTTCAGGATCCGCTCAGCAACCTCCTGCTGCTTCTACTACGACTGATTCATCTCAATAGAAGAATCCTTGCTTAAAATGTTCAGCAACGTTTATCTTTGCCATGCTCAAAAGATTTTTGTACTCTGAATGAATCATTTTCAGCTGTTTTAGTTTAAACTTTGAAATATATTGGTTTCCTAAGTCGGTTCTTGATGAAAGTTATCAAATCTAAGTTTTTAAAATAAAAACAAGTAGCGCTTATACGATTCGGTCCACTATTAATTTTGCAATGTTTTTCTATTCATTGTTGCTTTCCTAGGAATATCAAGATCTATGGAAGCAGTCAATAAGTTACGGAAGCAGTCAAAATGCAAACAACCTTCTTTAATAAAGTTTTGTTATTAACAAATTGCAAATAACCTGAACTCCAAAATAAAGAAACCCCAGGTAGCGCGAAAGTTTCAGTCAAAAAAAGAAAACCTAGCAAGAAAGTTTGTGAAAATGCTCAAAATACTAAGTAGCAATAACTATCTAGAGCAACATGAAGAAAAAAATCAGTTCTGCTTAAAATACTTCCTCCAATGCCAGTGCTTCTTCCAACGCTGTTCAGCCATGTCCTCAATAGGAACACCTTTAGTCTCTGGGAGAAAGAAGATGACAAACAGTCCCATGATAACGTTCATGGCTGCAAAGAAGAAGAACAAGGCTGATCTGAATCTGCATAGCGCCGACAAGAAGAACTGTCCGATAACGAATGTGCAGACCATGTTCATCGCCACTGCACAGAAGTAACCTGCATTTCTCACTTCAAGAGGGTAGATCTCAGACGGAACTAGCCATCCCAATGGTCCCCAAGACCAAGCGAATCCGGACACGTAGACGCAGATGAGTATCAGTACAATAAGTGGCACGACGCGACTCGTAATAGGTCCGACTAAGTGCAAGTGTTGTAAGAGAAGGGCTCCGATAGATATCTGAAAACAGAACAAGCAAGAGTTAACTTGTTACTCAAGTAAACTTGTGACCCAAGTAAAACTATGTTTCTTTTTTTTTTTACCTGTGTAGCGGTCATTTGAGTAGCTCCTTCAACCAAAAAGAACTTCCTACCGAGTCTATCAACCATGGCAACCGCGATGATAGTAGCGACTGCGTTCACACCGTTAGTAACAACGGTAGAGATCAGAGAAGCGTTGTTACCGCTCCCCATGGTCTGGAACAAGACAGGAGCGTAGAACATAACCACATTGATTCCAGTGAACTGCTGGAAAAACTGGAGCAGCGTTCCGCACACAAGCGGCGGCCTGTTCTCGAGGTTGGTGAAGAGTTCTTTGAAAGGGCTTTTCACTCTGTTCGAAACCTCCGTGGCGCGTTTGATGTCGTTGAACTCGAGCTCAATGTCTGCGAGTCCTCTGATCTTCCTCAGGACTCTCTTCCCTTCTTCGTCTTTACCTCGCTCGATGAGACTGGCTGGTGTCTCGTGGATGAAGAAGGATCCTATCAAGAGGATTAGGGCCGGAACAGCTGCACCACCGAGAGAGTATCTCCAGCCGTCTTTCATCGTTGACGTTAAGAAGTTCACGTAGCTTGCTCCTAGGATTCCAATGGTGATTAGAAACTGGAACATGAGGTTTAGTCGTCCTCTGATTCTAGCCGGTGCAATCTCTGAGATGAACAATGGAACGGTCTGCATATGTATTGGCATACAAATGTTAGAAACAAGAGCAGTCGAAGAACATAAGTACGGCTAAACAAAACTCTAGATAGAACGGTCCTTAGAGTAGCCTAGAGAAACATTAATAACCCAAATATTAGCATATGATACCTACAACTTTAAAATAATATACATAAAAAGGTTCTAAATTTGCAACAAAAAAAATTATTATGAGTTACTAAATTTTTTAAGCTCTTAAAATCTCAAGACTGGTTTTGTATTTGACCAAATCCTAAAATTTTCAAATTAATATTTTTTTGAAACACTTTTTTCTGAAACACTTTAAATTAATATATAGTTTAATATTAGCACATGGTACCTAAAACGTTAAAAAGGTTCTAATTTGCAACAAAAAAAAATTATTAAAATGTTACTAAATTGTTTAAGCAATTACCAAGTTCTTAAATTTTCAAATTAATATATATAATTATTTAAGTTTTTAAAATCTCAAAACCGGCTCTAGATGAAATGTGGATAGAAAGGTTTTGAGGATTATGACCTGGTTACCAAAACCGATGCCGCAGCCAAGGAGGATACGACCACCGATCAACATGCCGAGTTCTTGGGCAAAGAAGTTGAGGATAGCACCGCAGAGGAAGAAGGCGGAGGCTGACATGATTATAGGTTTTCTTCCAAACCTCCTGGATAAGTATGAGGCGGTTAAACTGGCGAAGATACCAGCTAAGTAGAGAGAAGAAGTGAACAACTGCAATAGCTGGTCATCGAATTTGCAGTAGTTGTTTTCGTGTACTCTGTGTTTCTTCTCGTACACGTGATGGAAAAACTTTATCAAAAAAGTGTCCATACTCGTCACACCTCCTGCAGTTTTTAACCACACCCGTTACTAAAACATCATCAAATCAGACAATGAGACAAGAACTAGTTAAACCCTAACCAAACAAACAAACCTGAGATTCCTATGTCATAACCAAACATGAGACCACCAACAGCAGCAATGATACTGCACATGACGACTTGAAAAGTCGTCTTTGCAGGAAAGGAAGCGCCTTCTTCAATATTCATCACACCCATAACCATTGTTATCTCTTTTTCTCTATCTTTGTTTTAGGTATGTGTATGAACAAATGATTAGTTGAAATGTTTCTTTTATAGTTGAGTTCGGAGTGTTTTGGATAAACTATGATTTTCCACATAATCCTTTTACCCGATTTTTTGGTTGACTTAAAACTACTTTAGATTAATACGGTGGATACATCTGCTTGGGTTTAAGAGTTAAAGAAATTTATATTTTTAGAGATGAGGATTGATTGGTTCTAATACCGAGTTTCACTACAAAATATGAGTTTTTATAAAAATAATTTTGAACATGGATAAAAGTTTGTCCAGTTTACATCAGTTATCCACATGTTTTTACCATGCATCAATTATCCACATGTTTAAATATCCAAATAAATCAATGAAAAATTAATAAAGAACGAACAACAATTTAAACAACCACATAAAGTTGAGTTACAAAGAATTAAGTCAACCAGAAAAGGTCGGTTTGGATAACACACCTACATAATCGTGAGAGAACTAACTAACTAGGTCCAGGTTTAAACCACCCCAAAAAAATTGTGACATTCCTCAAGTGGTTTTGCAGCTACAATTCTATTTCATCCTAGCAAACCAAGATCATTGTTTAGTGTTCCTTCTTGTAACAACTATTGCAAACGATATTAATATTTTTTTAAGAAAATAAAATAAAATATGATTAAGAAACTCTTAGGATGGATTAGAGGGACAATGACATGTGATATAATATAATCTTCTTCTGCAGTTTACTCACTTGACTCAAATTGTTCCTGCTTTAGAGAACACAGTTCATTCTTTTGTAAGAAAACTTTCAGTTCAAGTGCACATGAAAGCCTTTGAAACTGACTTCTAGTGTGCTGATACTGGACTAAAGTTGATGAAACACCAATTTTTTTAAATGCCAAGAGTATTTACAAAGAGATCATCATTTGTAGTTTTTGATTAACTTCTGGACAAATATTCAAGTAACATAATAGTTTTGTGATTATATTTTAGGGACCAAAAAACTTTTATTTTTCTTTAGGTAGCCTCTGTTTCTATACTGTTCCTATCACCGCCCAGTTGACTCTGAGATGGTTCAGGATCTGAAATCACAGCTCCCGGTTGACTACCTGATGCAAGTTCCAAATTCTCAGAGGTCAAATTCAAAGCCTGGCCTAATGGTAAAGACACGTCTGGTAACACAGATGTTGGTGAAGTATCAGATTCATCAGATGTGACATGATTCACAACTGAAGCTTCTGGTTCCACTATCTCTTGCCTCTCTTCAGCTATTAGGCCGCCGTGGTCTTCGCTGTCTTGATTGGTTCTTCTCTCAGAGGGTCCAGGTTCATCTGACTCATAACTCATCTTCATCTCATCCACCAAGTTTTGGAGATGTTCAGGTGGTTCCTGTCAAAAAAAAAAAAACATTGCAAGGAATACATTCAAATTCAACATTATAAAAAACAATTATATTAGTAAACTTGATAAGAGCAAGAACTATCTAACCTCTAGTATAACTTCATTGGTGTGAGGAACTATGGCCTCTTCCTCAGATCTTCCATTGACATCTGTACCATCAGACAAACCCTCAAATTGTTTGGCTACATCACTTTCTTGAGAACTCATATTGAAATCTTGATCAAGTTTCTCCACAGGTAACATTTGAGAATCTGCATCACTATCCACAATACTCTTCTCTTTAGTCTCATTTTCCTGCTCACTACTAAAGCATGTTTCCTTGCCTGTGTCTGACTCGTTTACAAAGAGTGTCTTCTCGTCGTCAGAAGAATGATTCCAATCAGCGGTAGCGGGAGGTGATCCCACTTCAGAAAACTCGACCTGAAGATCAGATTCCCCAGATTTTGTCACCTTATGCCCTTTCACTGTGCTGTAACCAAAATGTTCCATGTATGTTTGCCTTTCTGGTGCTAATGAAGTCGAACGTGACACAATTTTTTTAGGAATCAGACCCATTACAGGACTTCCACCATTAGGTTTTAAAAAATTTCCAGAAGAATCTGCTTGATCTGAGACATTGGAATCTGTTATTACGCTTTCTTGAGTAGCAAGCAATGTGTTTAAATCACCCACAACAGTCTCTGTCATGTGTTCTGACTCCATATCTTTTGTTTCTGCTATTGTTGGATCGTTTCCTTCCGTTAAAAGTGGTTTCTTCCCAACCAAACCATCATCATCACCACCTACATTAACAAGGTAGACACAAAGCTTTAATTACACATACATTTTGTCTTTCCTAAGCATATGACTTTATATAACAACTTGAGCAGAGAAAGCTTGCTACCTTGCTGTGGTCTAAGCCAACCATCAGTTGACTTTTTCCACTGTTCCAATCTCGAGTCAACCTGAGTTTCAGATGGCAAGACTTTGCGGCAAAAGCTCTCATGGTAGCAGAAGAAGCTCTCACTAGGGTTAGGGTTGTCTGCAGAGAACTCTTGATGAAAACTATCACCTGAGAGGTTAGGCTTCTCCTCTTGAGGATCATAAGGAAGATCAAACGGGTTCTTTGTTGGTAACATCACAGAAGGCGCAGACTCAGGAATTTGAAGTCCATCAATCATATAGTCTTCATCATCATGATCCAAACCGAAGTAGTTTCTTCCAACACAAACAGGAGGAACCTCCATATCCATTAGGCTTCTCTCTGCTGCAAGTAAGACTTGTCTCCTCGTTCTTCTCCTAGTAATCAAATGCTCTAGTCTCTTGTTACGTTCCATCTCAGAGTTACCTAGATCCATTAGATTCTTCTGATCATCGTCGGTCCAAGCTATGATTTTTTTGTCTTCAAGTAAAGTTTCTTCTTCTTCTCCTCCTTCTGATGATGATGATGATGATGAACACTCAACTTCAGTTTCACCACCTCCACTCGTTAGCCTCTCATATGGATGTAGAAAGGAAAAATTTCCAGTTGTGGAATGAGTTTCTTGGTTTAGGTTAGGCTCAAAGCCGTATTCTTGCGACGCAAGAAAGGCTCCGTCTCTCTTTTCTTCGTTGGGGTTAGGCTCAAAGGAGAATTCTTGTGGGGCAAGAAAGGCTCCGTCTTTCTTTTCCTCGTCTAGGTTAGGCTCAAAGGAGAATTCTTGCAACGCAAGAAAGTCTCTGTCCTTCTTGAATTTTTGAGGGTTGGGGAATTCGCCGTAGAGAGTGGTTAAAATGACTTGGTCTCTCTCATCTTCGCTAGCCTGAGAAGAGTCCCAATCTTTGCCAACCTCCTCAACTTCCCTTCTAGCGTTTCGTCTAACGCTTCGCTGGTGCTTCAAGTCAGCTCTCTTTGTAGTTCCTCCTCCTCCTCTCTCGGAACCCTCGGGGGAAAACGGCGGTAACCCTTTAGAGGTATTGATGCTTTCGACCTCCGGAGGCTTGGATCTTAGATGGTTTCGAAGATATAACGCGGAACATGCGATGAAGGGAGAGGAGCAGAGGATAAAATAGAAAAGCCGAGGAAGGAAAGTGTATAAGAGGAAGGTAGCAGAAGAAACACCAGAGATGACTGGGTATTTTCTAACGTATGTGTAAACATTTCTCGTGATGATTATGAGAATTTTCCAGACGAGAGTTCCGATATCTTTGGTATTGATTCCCATGTTTTCAATCAACGAGAAAGATAAAATCAAAATGTAAACTGTTTTAGTCAATAGAAAAATAATCAAGAGATTAATGGAAGAAGCGCAAATGGATGAAGAGGAGAGGTCAAGTTACGTTTTGAAACAATAGCCACTCAAAAAAAAAAACAATTAGATTTTTCTAAGAGCCGTAGAGATTTTCTCCATATTTAGAGATCTCCCCTTCTCTTACTGTCTGACATGAACCGTCCTATGTCCTGCAGTTCTATACTATATATATATATATTGCAGCTTGTTTGAAAGAGTTATGCATAATTATCATGTGGATCCAATCCCCTTATTGGGTGATTGATACCAGTAACTCAGTAAGTGAGTTTTAATTTATTTGCTTAGTCTCTGTACATAATGAAGTGATCTAAATGATCTCCTTGTTTTCAAATAAACCAACAACATTTAAGGTGGTAAACAGTATGAGGACTTGTAAAGTAAACAAGAGAGTGAGAGAGAAAAGTAGGTATCAGCAATGTGGAAGAGTTGGATCAGAGACGGCTAGTGTCACGGCCGAAAACGAAAGTGGTGATCCAGTTAATAAAGACGTAGAAACGGTTTCTCCAGCTGACGACTCGAGTCAGATACGCTGACCTCCATATGAAAAAGCTCAGAAAACCACCCATTGATATCCCTTTTCCTTGCTGCCCAAGAAAACTCCCCCCCCAAAAGTTAGCTATCAATATGTGTTTTGAGTGAAAAGTTGCATGGTCTTAAAGTTATATACCTTGCTCTCACGAAGATCAACGAGAGCTTTGTATCTCCCAATAGTAGCCATACTTCCCAAATGCTTGTACACAAACGGTTCTCCGAGTTCAGTGTCCTTTGCGCTCCAGGCTCTTCCTCCTCCAGCTTTCCCCATCACGTTCAGTAGATTCGCCAAGTACTTGCCTTCTCTCTCAGCCACCTTCATTAACCATATAGACTTGGTTAATTAATTATGAGTAGAATGGAATTTTTATTACAACAACGTTTCAGACCTGTGCAAGAGCAGGAAGTGTTGACTTCCCTGTGCTCTCAAGATATCCACTACAGTCACCAATTGCAAACACGTCTTGTACAGAAGGCACACGCATCCACTCATCAATCCCAATCCTATGGAAACAAAACCGTCCAAGATCTATAAAAAACAAGAGATTCTTGGAAGGAACAGAACAAGATTGCTGTGGTATATACTGACCTTCCACCTGGATCTTTTGGAAGATCGAGAGACCTTACAAATGAAGATGGACCAACACCAGTTGACCAGACTAAGAGACCGTATGGAACTTCGGTTCCATCGTCAAGTATTAGCCTTTGAGGCTTCACTTCTTTCACAATCCCACGTACTAGCTTCACTCCAGACTGGTGTCAAAAAATAACTTACACATTACACATTCACAACATTTTTACAAATAAAACCAAATAAAGTTGGCATTTTATAACCTTGTTTAGCTGCTTGATTGCATACTGTCTGAGCCCATCGTCAAAAGAAGAAAGTATATCTCTTGCCTTTCAAGAATAACTTGTCCAAATCACATTTTATGAATAACAAAACTTAGATTTATATCATTTAGTCATAAACAAAAACCTCGATCAAAGTAACACGGATGTCATCTTTGACATGAGCATATCTCTGACGAACATCTTTCATGATGAAATCACTCAGCTCACCACTGAACTCAACACCAGTTGGACCACCTCCAACCACAACGCAATGCAACAGCCTCTTCTTCTCCTCTCCACCAAGGCCTAAGATCCAAGTTGCACTCTATGAGTTTAATTAGTTTAGTTGTATGAAGAAGGTTATGTATTTTTTGTTTGTTACCTGGAACTTCAGAGAGCATGAGGTTTAGAAGAAGCTTTCTACGTATCTCCTGAGCGTGGTGAACCTCACGGAGGAAGATGGCGTTTTCTAAGACGCCGTTAATCCCAAATGTGGATGCCTCTGCACCGCAAGCTAGTACAAGTTTGTCATAAGCGATCTTGAACTTCCACGGCTTCACTGTGCTTAACGCATCAGTTACTGTCTCACAATGCACCTGTTTGTAACCAAGTGCAAGAATCAGACATGAGTATATGACCACGGTTCTAAAAATCGGTTTAAAAAACTACTCCCGCCTAGACAACAAATCGATAGTAGCCAAAAAAGATTTTCATAAAACCAATTTATATTATTTAAATTAGTTTAAATAAAATCCTATAAATGTAAAATATAGATGACAACAAACCAATTTAAATATAGATAAAATCCTCATAGTTGCTATTACTCTGTACAACACCTAGTTATTATCGTCTATCAATTTTTGAATATTTTATACGACACAACACAAAGTCAAAACGACACATAAAGACAAATTACCTCATGGTTTTGAGAATCAAGTCTTGAGCAATTAGCTAGGAAGTAATAAGAACCAGGTTCACGTGAAATAGCCGGTTGGATACGAGAAATTGGTTCTGCAACGGACCTAAACTCAAGCGTACCGACGCAAGTAGAAGCCAAGAGAGGAGTGAAGACCATGTGGTTCCTAGGAGAGACGCAAACGACGTCGTAAATGCTCGTATCGATTCCTTTCATAAGACGACAACCTGCCCAACCCGACCCTAGAACCAGCAGTCTCGGCTTCTCTCCTTCTTTGGTCGGAGCCAAACCTTCGTAACAATGTTGTTGTTGTTGTTTCTCAAACCCATTAACGACCTCCGTTGCTTGAACCATCTCGCTCTGTTGTTGCTGCTTATGTTGCAGAGCCGTGCAGAAACGAGACGAGAGAGTGTAGGATTCGTGGTTTCTGAACAAGTTTCCGACAGAAGAAGTTGTCTGAGAGATCCTTACGAGGTTCTTGATCCAAGACATGATTCTTTTGGTTCTTAAATTCCCGAAAATTTCAAGAATGATACAAAAACGTTACTTCTAAGCAAGCAATAGACCAAAGTTGTTGGAGAAACGAACACTCTTGTTAAACGAACGAGCCGCCTTGGTACTGTATCATCATCACTTGTATGCGTCTGAGAAAAACCTACGTGCCAGATTTGGAAATGACAGCTGGCACTTTCTTCCTATCAAAAATAAATTGCAAATTTTTCGTATTTGGTAATATATGATTGCTGCTATTATATATATATAAACGAAAATGTTACGAACGTACACGATGCCATGTTGCTGTGTAGATATGGATGGAGTTCAAATCAAAGAACTGGGAAAGATAATTTATAAATAAGTGACTGGTGCTGAAAATTCTATACATATAAAAAAGAAACGTTAGTACTCAACAAAAGTTGGTAGGAGGGAAATGACGATAACAAACATGTGATTCTCTAAGACTTGTGTGGGGCGCAAGAAAATGACATCCGAATAAATCGTTCACTGTGATAGGAGGTGACGGATTTAGAGAGCAGCAGCCCATACTCATCGTTGATCATTTGTGGCCCATGAGCTCATTCGAGGATCTGTTTATTTTGGGTTTTATGAATTAACATATTAACCCAAGAGGTCCTTTGCCAATCAACTTTATAAAGAAAGATCCTAAAACAAAGACGCCAAAGACCACAAGAGTATTAACAAGAGAAGCTTACATGAGATTTACCATGCTACTCAGGGTGGTACAACATAGAATTGACAGTTGTACTTGTAGAGGCATTTATGTGGTTTTTATAGTAGTGTTTAAATTGACAGTTCTAGAGGCATAATAAATCAACCGAAAAGCTTATCACACAAAATTAAAATGATATATTACCACATTGATCAGATCTTTCAAGAGATACAAGTGTTCATATCTGCTTATTGTTAGTATATATTATTCTCCGAGAGATCTATTTGTTCAAATACATATAAAGAGATGAACGTGATAAGAGAAATGAGTAAACTTAAAAAATATATATATATATATATATATATATATATATATATATATATATATATATATATATATATATATATATATATATATATATATATATCCCAAAACATAATCTCGTTATTTTTTTCTTAACAATAGGAACAAAAAAAAACAATTTGTATTATTCACCCTCTCCGACCTCCACCATGCCTCCCACCAGGTGGGTTGTGTCTGCCGTTGGCCGATGGCTCGTCGTAGTCATTGGTGCTCACCATCATCAATGATCTTCCTCTCACCACCATCTTTTCATTTTCTATTATGCATGCAATTCAAATATATATTAAGAAGCTATATAACTTACAAGATGAATAATATAATTACGAAAGACTTATCTTTTCCTGTAAAAGGCTTACTAAAAAACTCTATTTATCTCCTTCTACTCGCATATATCAAGAATATAATCAACTAATTGGAATGAATACGAGATAGATCTAAACCCATTTTATTTAGGTTATGATAGGTCACTATAATCGATCAAAGAGACTGAGCAATCCAACGAAGTATTGAGGATATGTAAACAAATCTGAATTATTCTCTTTCTTGTATATATGTGGATGAGACGATGAGCTAAACTGTTCTATTCTAATCACCTGAAAACGAAAAACCGAGTCGAGCCGTAGAGACGATTGAAAGTGCAAAGAAGATGCATAAACACAGCCTAATCGCAGAACAATAACCCATCGTCTCTAGTTTCTTCTATTCCTCTTCTTTCTCTATCTCTCTTCACTTTTCTTTTTTTTTGTTTGACTTATCTCTTTTTTTTTTTTTTTTTTTTTTTTTGCTTAACCTGGGAGGTTCCCGGGCTTATGCCCAGTCAATCCCCCCAAAGGACTAACCCCTCGGCGCGAGGCAGCCCATTTGTTACTATGGGAATTAGATACCCAATTGCCTGGCCAATCACTTGGGTAAATCTGAGGGGGAGGATTGAACCCGTGACCCTTAGGACCAACGGGAACGCCTCGCGCCACTCGACCACAATCGCTTGGGTTTGACTTATCTCTTTGAAGAGATCAAATCGTGTTATTAATGAGTTAGTTTGGCTATAAAATGAAAGATGAAAGCACATAACATGTTTTGGATGTCTAAACAAGAGCTGAAAATTATATACACACATGGCACCGTCTTTATTGGATGTATGAGTTGACTATTTTGCAGACAAATTGTGGATTCCACACTGTTAAGTTAAACAGTTAACTCAGAAGCAAAGCGAACATGTGTTTATTTTGCATGGGGCGTTGACTTACGTGCACCGTCCGTTACAAAAATGTCAACGTTCAAAAGTTTTGGCCAAAAGAGGATTTTGGGGGTTTCTCACTTTATAAAAAGAAGATTTTCTGACGATCATGTGGGTTCTTACTGTAATCACTGATATCCTTTTTTGTCGACGTTCAGAAACTTAGAGGTATTGCGTATTCTTTTAAGTTTAAAGTTGACATTAACAATACAACTTTTAGACAAAAAAACAATAGTACTTTTTTGTGTACCTACATTAACAATAGAACTATCTAACAGTTTTTCTTTAAAAATAACACTTGTACATCAGTACATGTGTATCCTCTTCAATTTTAAAACTAAAACTAATAACTTTAGTGTGAAATAATTTAAGATTAAAATGAACATGATAATTATTTTAGGAGACTTGAATGTATTCAGTTAAAAAAAAAAGACTTGAAAGTATTTTGCCAAAACTAAGAAGACAAGATTGTGTTTTCTCCAAACTTTGTATATCTGAGAAAAAAAGTATAACAGGGCCTTATATGGGCTAGATAATTATAACGGGCCCTTATATGGGCTAGATAATTTATTCATTAGAAATCGGCCCATTAAAAGCTAAATGCGCCGTATAACTGTGCTTTCCCATGTTGTAAAAACCCTCCCAAATTCTCTCACACGCCGCAACGTAGCGAACAATCGAATCGACGAAGAAAAAAAACTCGATCCGTTAGATACACTATGGCGACGACCAACGAGCCCGAGCACGAGCACAGAGACGCGGAAGAATCTGGAGCTAACGAGGACGAGGACACCGGAGCTCAGGTCGCTCCGATCGTTAGGCTTGAAGAAGTCGCCGTCACTACCGGCGAGGAAGACGAAGACGCCGTCCTCGATCTGTAAGTGGTAGTTTTAATTTAAGCCTCGAACTAGATTTTTGATCTAAGTTTAACAACCAGATCTAATCGAGTTTCCTAGGGTTTATGGACTTCTGAGATTGAAAAAAAAAATTGATTTTGTGAAAATGTTAAGGAAATCGAAGCTGTATCGGTTCGATAAGGAGGCGAATCAGTGGAAGGAGAGAGGTGGTGGTACTGTGAAGCTATTGAAGCATAAGAGCACTGGGAAGATTCGTCTCGTCATGAGGCAATCGAAAACTCTCAAGATCTGTGCTAATCACTTCGGTAAAAATTTATCTCCGTTTTAGGTTTTACTTTTACAGTTTCCCTTTTGGATCTGTAATTTAAGTTACTGTCTTTTTTTTACAGTTAAACAGGGGATGAGTGTTCAGGAACACGTTGGAAATGAAAAGTCTTGTGTGTGGCACGCACGTGACTTTGCTGATGGTGAACTCAAGGATGAGCTTTTCTGCATCCGTTTCGCTTCTATTGAGAGTGAGTTTGTTTATTTACGCTTTCTTCCACTGTGTATTTAACCTTGGTAGTAACAGGAGTTGTCTATGGCTGCTTGATTATGCTAACATTAGATTAGAAAGAGGTAATGATATTGAGGTGATTAGGCATGTGTTCAGACTGCAACTAATTTGATATGTCGTAATCCGAGAAGTTCAGTTGTTTCTGTGCTGATAATTCAATTAAGCAAGAAGTTTTTTTTTGTAATAAAGTCTTGTTATATCCTTGTCAGACTGCAAAGCATTTATGCAGAAGTTCAATGAAGTTGCTGAATCTGAAGTAGAGAAAGAAGAGAGCAAAGATGCGTCTGACACCGCGGGTCTTCTCGAGAAGCTGAGCGTTGAAGAGTCAAAAACAGAGGAGAAACCTGTGGAAAAGGAGAAGACTGAAGTGGAAGCAGAGGAGAAGAAGAAAAGCGAGCCAGAGAAAGCTGATGAAGTAAAGAAAACCGAAGAGGCTAGTCCCTCGACTTAAGTTGCATCAACTTTTAAGCTCCCAAATCTTGGCGAGGTATTTATAGCTATATCTAGTGTTTGGATGCATCTCTCTCGAGTCTACTATTGTCTGGGCACTATCTATCTACACATGTTTTGTCTGAGTCAGATCGCTTGGGGTCGGGTTTTGCAGTGTCGTTTTTGGGTCTATAGTTTTTGAGTCTGAAAGTGTCGGTGGAATGATATGAAAGATTTATTTATAAAGTACGTTGGATTCATTGTTTTAAGTTTCTTATGGATCGTTTTTTAGATGGTCTTGTTATGGGGGGATAGAGATATGATGTTTCGTTCATGTTTTCTAATATATGTTATTCCTGACGAGTAAAAGTTCACTAAGAAATTGACAAGTAAAGATATCAAAGCCACTTGCCTTCATTATGATCTACCCAAAATGGTCTCAGTGTTCACACGGAATCAACAGGCCAACAGCCACCATGAATCAGCACGTACATTATGATCTTGCCTTCGCTATGATCTATACCCAAAATGGCTCAGTGTTCACACGGAATCAACAACCACCATGAATCAGAACGTACATTTTTGCTATGATACAAATTTACAAAATACCAAAAAACGAATTTAGATAGGTAAGATACATATCAACACTAGTTTAAAGTGGTTAACACATCATCACTTGACCCAAAAACATATTAGACTATTCTAAGTCAAACAGTCTAATACAGTATCATCTGAAGTAGTAGAGAAAGAAGAGAGCAAAGATGGATACTGTATTAGACTTATTCTAAGTCAAGCAGTCAACCACTTGTGCCGCGTTTATTCCTCAACCTCCTATTGTTTTACGAATTTAAATTGAATTTGATTATATAAAAGCATAGAGTGAGTAAGACAAACAAAATAAAAATAAAAAATGAGTATGAGAAGAACACAGTTGGTTCTATACATTCTTTTCATCTTTCATCTTCATTACAATTTCCCTTCCGTTAGGTCACGGTCTTACTCAGTTTATACGAACAACGAGAGTCTTCATCTCAACGAGTCAAAACCAGATGCTAATGGGTTTGAAGGAAAGGCGCGAGAGTTAGCTGTCGTTATCAAAAAAAGAGGCATTGGAGGAACTGGTGGAGGCGGCGGTAGCATCACGGGAGGAAGTGGCGGCGGCGGTAGTAGCATGGGAGGAGGAAGTGGCGGCAGCGGAAGCAGCACGAGTGGAGGAGGTGGTGGCGGCGATAGCAGCACGGGAGGAGGAGGTGTCAGCGGTCAAAGCTGGTCAAACGGCGGACGACATTTTGGTTCGAGTTATGTTGGTGGTAATGGTACTCGTGGACCGCATCGTTCAAGCGGCAGCCAGAATATACGAGGGGCAGTATGTGCGGCCGGTTGGTTGGGTTTATCGGTTTTATCCGGTTTAATATTGGTTTAGAAAGATTTATATATTGGTTCTCCATTTTAAGGGGTGTATATGTGTTGAAGTCCGGTCAGTTGTGTTTTAGTTGATGGGTATGCCGTATGCACGGTTTGTAAAGTGTCAATGATATTCAGCTAGTATTTTTTTGTGAAATTTCGCAAAGCAGTTATCTATCTTATTAAAACAGAAACATTACAACTTATTCTAGATAGATTTTAAAGTTGGACCTTATGTAATTATTGTTATATTAATCTACTTATTAGTAGACATGCATTTTTATAAATAATTAATATCAACCATTACCATAGTTTTTCACTTTTTACCTTATTATTATGTCCACTACGCATATTTCCTTATATTGCATATATTTTACTATAAGCTAGATACATCCACTAGCATATTATACTATAAGATAGATTATTAATAATACATCTACTAACATATAATATACTATACGACAGATTACTAATAATACAATATATTATATGTATTCATTAACTTGCATCTATCAATATTAGCAATTCTATGAAGAAGACTAACTCTATACTTTGAACCTATAAACCATGATATACTAATTTATAACAAAAATGATATTACTGTTACAAATTAGTTTTATAAAAAATATTTATAGCAGCAATTTGTTATACAAGATAAATTTAATCAAGACCCAAATCTTTTTTTTTCCTGTTTAGAGAAAAAGAAACCTACGAATATATACCATTAAGTTAGCCAAAAATCTTCTGAATAAATAGTAATTCTCATCAACCCAAAAAATGAATTAAAAATATAACAAAAGATATTATGTTTGAAATTTAGCTCACTGGGTCGGGTATAAATATGTTCATTTTAGGCATGAGTTCTTCGAGTTCTCAACATTTGGATCTAAGTAGGTATTTGATTTTTTTTTTCTGGGTCGATTTTTTTTTGGTTCCGGATCATTCTAACTTTTTATATTATAAATCTTAAATAATATACAAAATGTATATAAAATATGTGAATCAAAAGATAAATCCGCGCAGACGCGCAGGTCATGATCTAGTTCTTAATTAAAACATTCTACCATACAGCAGGTCACATGTTTATAGTTTTCCAATGGACTTATTCTTGGGTTCACCCCCTAAGGTGAACCCTTAGGTTCACCAACCAATAGGATTGTGTCATTTAAAATTTAATATCTTTTAAAAAAGGAAACAAAATATTATCAAATTATATTATACTTTCAAAATAAAAATTAAATAAAAAATTATACTAATCACAAAAACAAAACTTTTTAATCTAAAACAAATATTTTCAAAAAATATTTTTAACGTTTCCAACAAACATTAAATATTAGACTTTTGGATAAATCTTAAATTTTAAGATTTATCCAAAAATTTCGGATTTACCCAAGGGTTTAGGGTTTACCCAAAGGTTTAGGGTTTAGGATTAGGATTTAGGGTATAGTTTTTTGTTGATTGTGTTATAAATATTTTTCTTTTAAATCAAAGTTTTATAATTTATCCAAAGGTTTACTAAAATATTTAGGGTTTAACATTTAGAGATTAGTGTTTTTTTTGTGGTATTAATTTTTTTTTGAAAAATACTTATTTTTTTGCATTTAGTATTATTTTATTTATTTTTACTTTATTTTTTTATTTTTAAAACGTAATATAATTTGACAATATTTTGTTTCCTTTTTAAAAAAATGTCAAATTTGAAATAACTAAATCCTATTGGTTGGTGAACCAAGAGGTTCACCCTAGGGAGTGAACCCAAGAATTACTCTTTCCAATGTATCTGTGAAAAATGTTTTAAGATAAGGATCATTTAATTTAAGTTTCTATGTAAAGAATAAAGAGGAAAATATATTAGAATTGGTAAACGATATGGATAGTGTTGTAATGTGGAATTGACCGCACACATGAATGTTGTGCAAAGGAGTCAAACTTTTGTGACAAAAAAAAAGGAGTCAAACTAAATGTTATGATAAATTCATCCTAATATAATGCAAAAAAATATAAACACTGTCGTAGTGTTGTGTAAAGGAGTCAAACTTTTCTCATCTCATTTTTCTTCTCTCCTATCTAAATTTTATATGCAGTTGACAGACAAAATATTACCCACAAATTGAACCTTTTATAAAAGAAAAATTAACATCACTTTCTTATTCTTGTGTTTATGCTATGGTTTATATAATCCATAATATTTTTTTTAAGTGGTATTAAATATAAATATAAATTAATTAGATGTTTAGGAGCAGTTTCCTAAGGACACACTGAAACTACGTCGAAACGGCAACCACTTCACGCGTCCTCGTTTATTTCTTTTTGTAACAATACATAGAGTTAAGATTCGAAGCCAATCTCTATAAATAGAAAGCAAAAGGGAAGTGCTAGAAGACGCAGAAACCAAAAAGCAACAAAAAATGGATTTCAGAAGAATATCGTTGGTGTTGTATATTCTCTTCATCTTTCATCTTCAGGACAACTTGCTTTTCGTGAGTTCACGACCTCCCTCAGTTGATACGAACCACGAGACTCTTCCTCTTAATCCCTCAGTGACGGATGATGTTGTTGGGTTTGAAGGAAAGACTCGTGAGCTAGCTGTCGTTATCAAAAAATCATTTGGTGGAGGAGGACGTGGCGGCGGCAGTGGCAGCAGGGGAATAGGAGGCGGAGCTCGAAGCCGATCACGTGGCGGGGCAGGTGTGATTTATCCGGCAGGATCACATTCTCATCGTTCAAGCGGCAGCATGAACCTTCGAGGGCCAGTATGTGCAGTCGGCTGGTTGTGTTTCTCGGTGTTAGCCGGTTTATTCTTGATTTAGTCTAAACTTGATATATGTACGTAGGTCTAGATGGCACTATGGCGTATGTTTTAACCAGTTGCTTACCCCACAAGAACAATGCATATTTATTTAAATTCGTAAAAGCAAACGTTAACTCCTATGATAGCATCGTCCACCATTCTTTTTAATACCATTTAGTGGGGATTTTTGTTTGTTTTAATTTCGATGATAGCATTGTCCACCATAATCTCATAAGCCCTTGCAAAAAAATAATATCGCTTAGCTCCGCGGACTCTACATCAAAATATGAAAAGTCAAGACCCAACTCGTGGATTAACTTTATCCGTGGACCATGTGATGATAAGTGATGCCAAGACTCGAGATAAAGACAAGACTCATGTTCCACCAAAAATCTGATCAACTATGGCCACTTGCAACTACACTAAATGAGACATGCACCACACACACACACTCAAGAAATGACCAGTACCCACTAATAACATTTTTAGCAAAACAGACAACACACGTTAAAGGTTATTCAAGACATGCCAATGGTGCTGCAGCGTTGGAGGGTATAGGTCAGAGTCACATGCTCCCAATGTATTTGTGAAAATGTGATTTATGATTATGATCATTTTGTGTTTCTATTTAAAGAATAGATAGGAAAATAAGAGTAATGGATTTACACAAGTATTGTAGTGGGAGTTGACTGCATATCGTCTTATGTAGGAAGTAAATTAACCTATATCAGTTCGTGACTTCGTGCTATTAGATTTCACAGTTTAAACTCATGCTTTTCTTTGAACTAATAAATTATAAAAATACGTTGATTATGCAAATCTGTATAGGTTAAGTGTGTAACTATTTTAACCCGCCATTGATGACACGCAGATAATAAGGCTACAAAAGTGCTTAAGCAAAAGACCAAAGATGTCACTATAGTTCGTATAAATAGCTATATAGTCTTAAAAATTCTTTGCACAAAGTTTCATGCTCTCTCTTGTATTTCTAGGTTTCGTTGCAGTTAAGTAACAAAAAGCTTCATGTTATGTATCTTCTGTTTCAAGCTATCCGTGCAGTTAAGTAAGGTTTTTGATTAACGAAGTTATAATACTCCTATGTGCATATTGATTTAACCTTCATTCGAGTTACAGGTCCCAATAGTTAAGCAAATAAATTACTCTAAGCTTCCTTTCAATAACACAATATGTAACTAATAATGATACATGGATTTCAATTTCTGACCTATGGTATGATTTCTTAAGTATTTGTTTTCTTTTATGTTTAGTATATAGACTAGAGAAAATAATGTTCAAAAATTAGAACTTACGTAAGGGTTTATCAATTCGAATTCAATTTCAACAGACGAAGAAAACTTGACACCAGAGATGGATGATAAGACTTAAAAGAAAGACTTTCAGTTGGTCGGTCCATGAGTTACAGTTGAAACCATCTTCTCTTAATCACGTAACTAACTTTGAATTCGATAACAGCTTCGACTAAGCCTAACACACTCCAACCAGTGCAAGATCTCAGCGTTCGGGTCTCTCTCGATTACCACATTCGTCGCCGTGATCTGCATAACTCCTCTGTACAAGCCGACGCGGCCACGAACGCGAGCTACGGCTCCGATTCTGATGTCTCTTGCTTGTCTACGAGCGACCCTTGAGTGCATCAGAATCGTCGATGAGCTGAACCGGTTGAAGTAAGGAGAGGTGAGTTGGTTGAGCCACAGGATGCACGTGACGCAGCCAGCGCCATCGTCAACGCTGAACTTGAGGAATTTCTCGGCCATGTCGCGAGAGACGATCGTGCCCACTGTCTCTACGCGTGAGACCCACGAGATACCTCCCACGGAGAAACAGTTGGCTTCTGTCGGTGATGGTGTCAGGCGGTGGATGTCACGTGTCATGAGTTTCGCGTGTGTGTTTTGTTGGGATCGATCCATGGCTGGACAGAGACCATAACAATGAAGATTAGTGCGGGAAACTGTTAAAGCGATTTTCAAAGAAAAATATTTAAACTGAAAATAATTCTACAACAGTTAATGTGTGAAAATAAATATATGTCCTAGTTTGACAAGTAGTTTATTCAGATCAGATTACTATTGTTATTTCTAATGTGATTACAGTACGTTTTTTCCTTAGTTGTTCTGCATACACAGTGATCTGAAGTTTAGACTGGATGTTTGAATGAAATTATTGCGTAATTTACTCTTACCTTATTAAGAATTTTAAAGTAGTAAAGTATAGTGTTGAGAAGAAACTATCTCAGGAAAGATGACGATTTTGAATCTTAGTACATGATGCAGACCCGCACACAGTAAGATTTACAAAGAATTAGACACGTTTACAATTCTACATTACAAAAAGATCTAAAAGTCTATAAAGACTGCATAACTCGTTTTTTGATACGACAACTTCTAGAATTTCATGAATTATTAAAGCTAAAACTCCATTAACTTTGAGCCAGAAAAAAACAAATGATCTTGACAGTCACCTACTTCAGCAACTAGTTCTTGTCTAATAGCTACTGTATGTTTAGTCATCATCCTTTAATCTAAATAAACTTTGTTAATCCACCATTTTTTAATGTTACTAATAGGCAATAGAGATCATCATAAACAATAGGTTACCAACAGGCAATAGAGATCATCATAAACAATAGAGTCACTCATCATACAAAAATCCACTGACACTATTATGTTTACGGTACCCCTTCCCAGGAAATTTTCTGTAGATTTTAATAAAGAAAGGGAATATACATTTTATTTGATTCCAAGTACTATCTATGAACAGAGTGGAGATGAATAAATGATGAAAGCAAGAAAACAAAAGGCAGGAAAAACTGCTATATGGTACCTTGTCATTTTCAAACTTTACCTTTGCTTCAGAGGCAGAGAATCTCAAATTCACAAAGCCACAATAAATGCCTTTAAGAGGTGATTCATGTTTTCTTTGTGTTTTTTTTGTTTCGTGGACCGACTCATGTTTAATACTTCAGTACACCATCTTGTGACTCCAATTTCTAATTTCGTTAGGATAATTTGAAATAGAAGAGATGGTGTTTTGTTTAAACGAGAAAAATCAGTTTCTACAGTTAAGAGAGGATTTAGAGCGAAAACTATATTACAAAGAAAAGGGTATCCAGACACTCATACGTGGACGTACGCGGTGGATTTAGAGTGGGTGAGAGACTGAGACATAAAACTTGTTGAGCATATGACTATTTTCTTGGGAGGCAAGCTATTACAGCACCTAATGGTTCATTTCCTTGCGAGCTTAGAGCTAACGAATCGCCAATATAATAAATTATCTTTACTTCTTATGTGATTAGGAACGTTAAGTAAAGTATTTGCTTACCTCTGAAATCTGAATTATTTGCGGACCCAGAGGATCTTTTAACTTAGTCTGCAATTTAGAAAAGAAGTAAAATAAAATATAAAGAAATTAGACAAACGATGCGCATCAAAGCATAGTTATTCCTGAACATAATCATTCAAGTGATGACCTTAGTCACCGACACAGAAGAACTTAGACCGTATACTCCCAGTATCTCAGATTCAACACAGAAGAACATTAATCATTTATAAGATGACCTTAATCACTAACTTAATGGACAATCAATGCAAAAGCAAAAGCCAAAGCCAATTTGTACGCAGGTCTGAGATTTAATCTAGCTCACTAGAAAAGAAAGTGTCACACATGAGGATACACTTATTATGTGACTGTATCTGTAATTTGAAACTAACCACACGCAAAAGTGAACATCAAAGGTTTAGGTGAGTATATATAAAACTTCCTTGAGAAGTTATTAAAAAGCATTTGATATAAAGGAGAAAAATTTCCCCCAAAGAAAAACAAAACCCAATCCCACATCTACAATAGGGAAAACAGGGTTAGCTATGTTACCAAATGGAGAGGACGATTCGGATCTTATGCGTCTGGTGAAGGAGCTCCAAGCCTCTTTAATGAAGAACGATAAACTGGAGAAGGAAAATCACGAGCTGCGCCAAGAAGTGGCACGCCTACGAGCACAAGTAAGCAATCTTAAAGCACATGACAATGAGAGGAAATCAATGTTATGGAAGAAGTTGCAGAGCTCGTATGACGGTGGCAACACAGACGCAGCAACTAATCTGAAAGCGCCGGAGAGTGTCAAATCCAACATAAAGGTTCATGAGTTAAAGAATCCAAACCTGAAGCCAATGGTCAGAGAACAATCTACAGCAATAAAGCCGCCACCGCCTCCACCACTTCCATCAAAAACAACACTTGGGAAAAGGTCCGTGCGGCGTGCTCCAGAGGTTGTAGAGTTGTATCGTGCTCTCACGAAGAGAGAGTCTCATATGGGAAACAAGATCAATCAGAACGGAGTCTCGTCTCCTGCGTTCAGCGCAAATATGATTGGTGAGATTGAGAACCGCTCCAAATATCTTTCAGATGTAAGTACTACAGGATAAACCCCATACATGTATTTTATTGTGCATCATTTGATTCTACTCTTATCTAGATGCAAAGTCCTTCCTAAATCCTAAATCATTAGAAACAATGTGGTGTTTGTGCACTTGCAGATCAAATCAGACACTGACAGACACAGAGAACATATCCATAACTTAATCAGTACGGTGGAGGCTGCAACATTTACAGACATATCAGACGTGGAGACGTTTGTGAAATGGATAGACGAGGAACTATCTTCCTTGGTTGACGAAAGGGCAGTCCTAAAGCATTTCCCTAAATGGCCAGAACGTAAAGCTGACTCACTAAGAGAGGCTGCTTGCAGCTACAGAGCGCTAAAGAACCTCGAAACTGAGATTTTGTCATTCAAGGAAAACCCAAAGGAACCTCTAAAGCAGATCTTGCAAAAGATTCAGTCGTTACAAGACAGGCGAGTATGTATAAAGATTAGCTACTAGAAAACTACTTGATCTACTCAATTACACAAAAGTTAAACGTCATTAAATTTTCAGGTTAGAAGAAGCTGTTAACAGCACAGAGAGGACAAGAGACAGTACAGGGAAGAGATACAAGGATTTTCAGATACCGTGGGAGTGGATGCTCGACGCAGGACTGATTGGACAGGTAGGTGACTGAATCTACAATATACCGATAAAATCAAATTATGATGGGAACTATGGACTATCATATAGGGATGTAAGGGTACCTATGTTTTTTTTATTCTAAGCAATCTATAAGTTGCATCTTTCGTAATGAATCAGCCATTTAATCAAACTTCAAGAAAGGTTGTTACCCATTTATAAAATGTGATGAGAATCAAATTCACTACTAGTACAAATCTCACAGAAGAAGTTGAAGGAAATTTTTACCTTATTGCAGCTAAAATACAGCTCGCTGAGGCTAGCTCAGGCGTACATGAAGCGAATAACCAAGGAGCTGGAATCAAATGGAGGTGGTAAAGAAGGAAATGTATTGCTTCAAGGGGTCAGATTTGCCTACACAATACACCAGGTAACAAAAAAAAAGAGTCATAAAGTAATCTGCTTAACAAGAGCCATGTTCATATCTATTCAGTTCTTTCCTGATGACACACTAGCTCAACATTTTTCAGTTTGCTGGCGGTTTTGACGAAGAAACATTACGCATATTTAATGAGCTAAAGAAGATCACTACAAGTGAATCCAAGAAGATAAATAAGTAACAGTCCCACAGCTTTTAAAAAAGAAAATCAATCGCTCGATCTTGAGTAATTAAAAGACGTTATGTGGTCTGCTGCAGCAGCAGAAACAACTAAGAGAGAGTGAGTGAAGTCCATGTTGTAATCTAGCTTATAAGATTACCGCATTAGATATGTAAAAGACTAGAAGCCTAAATTATTATTGTTCTATAATTCAAGTCTATTGCTCTGACTTGCATAGATATTAATGTCTACGTCTATCTCATTCTTCATTCCAACGCAACCATAACATAAACGAGGCCCACACTCAAATAATCTAGAAACTAAAATTCGCACTGAAGCCACCAAATCGTTAAACGTCGCAACGAAAATTTCCGGCGACGACGGAATTTTTTTTAAAAAAACGAACAAGTGAGTGAGCAAACCTACGATAAACTTTTCGAGGCTCTAACTCTAAGACCAGCTTTCCTCGGCAGTTTTGAAGTTTCTGCAGATTAGCTCTATCACTCACATTCGACTTTCGAGTTTTGAGTTTTTGAGCATCTCTGCAGTGACTAGTAGGCTCTGACGGGCGGTCGATATAACCGGACCCAAACCAAATTGGTAACAAAGGCCTAGCCCAATTTTAAGAATCCTCAAAGCTTCTCACCAGTTTGTGACGAAGGCCCAGCTCAGTAAGCAATAAAATATAACCCGACCCGACCGCTAACGAACCAAGCTAAGTAACCAAGCACCACGTATTTGCTCTTATCCGGTTATCACAAATGTATACCACTGAGAATTAACCGATAATTTTTTTTTCCTGGAAAAAAATAAAAAGGTGCGGAAGAACACTGTTTACGCATTGTTTTATCAAAAATTCAAATCAGCGCTTAGGTGGTTTTCGATGGGGTCGAGTGCATCGAAGAACACTGAAGAAGAAGAAGAAGATGGTTCCAATGGTGGAGAAGGAGGAGGCTAGCTCTACGTTTCACTCAAAATGGAGAACTCCAAGGTCGAAGGCGAGCTTACTCCTCATGTCTACGGCTCTGTTCCTATCATCGGCTCTTGGGATCCTTCCAAAGCTGTGAGCATCCATCCCCGTTTCATACATATGGAATCTGATACCGTTTCTGTGTCTTCCTTTTGTTGATTTTTTCTTTTTTTGCTTGATAGCTTCCGTTGCAACGTGAATCTGCGTCAATATCTGAACTGAGCTTCGTCGTTCCTCCTGATCACGGTTTGTGAATGAGATTTGGACTCAATTTGGATTAATAGTTGATGCCACTGTTCTGATCGATCGAATCGTGTATTCTATGAATTAGAGACTTTGGATTTCAAGTTTTTGCTGAAGCCAAAGGATAGAAACACGCCTTGCATAGTGGAGGAAGGTGAGAACAGGATTCTCGCAGGCGGCTCGTTGCGAGGAGATGCTAGAGTAGCTCTGTTTAAGCTGGAAGGTGATGTGGTTGTTGAGTTCAGAGTGTTCATCAAAGCTGACAGAGTTTCTCCCTTTGATCTCGCTGCTAGCTGGCGAGCTTATAGGGAGAACCTCCAGCCTTCTACTGTACGTGGAATCCCTGACGTCAGCATCAATCCTGATCCAACAGCTCTCGAGGTCGTTTCTTTTTAATGTGTCTGGAGTTGTTGTATCTATATGCAATGTCAATTTTAAACAGCGGCAAATGATTTTCTCACAGAATTTTCCTTCGGAGAGTTTGGAGCTCGATCTTGAGCATTATGAAGTTCCTGCTCCTGCAGCTTCTGCAAACTCGTCTCTTGTTTATGCGGCTGACAATGCGGAGAATCCACGGTCTCTTTCAGCTTCTGGTTCGTTTGTTAATGACAATACCCCTAATGCGGCAGCTAATAGTCCTAGAGTTTCTGGTGTTAGCATTGATGGGTCGCCATCTGCAAAGGTTCTACTTTGATTAGTTTCATGGTAGATGCCTATGCATTAGTTAATGGTCATCTTTCTTATTTTATTTTTTTGGCATACGTCTTACCTTTAGGAAATGTATATCATTGTTCCCGATTCCTCCTCGGGTACCTATTTGGCTTCAGGAGTGGGTGAGTCGAAGTCAGTGGGGATACTCTCACCTTTCCAGCACAGAGATGGCCAAAGGGGACTCTTTGTTGATCGTGGTGTTGGCTCCCCTAGGCTAGTCAAGTCTGTTAGCGCAAGCTCTTTTTTGGTTGACCTCAAACTTGATGCGCAAACCAAGGTTTGGCATGAGCTAATTTCTAGTGGTATTATCTTGAAAATCAAGAGATTTTGACGCCGTTTCACTCTTTTCATTCAATTTGTTAGAATTCAATACCAGCCGCTGCAGGAGCTGTTGCTGCAGCAGCAGTTGCTGACCAGATGCTTGGACCTAAAGAAGATAGACACCTAGCAATTGTTCTGGTAACTTTTCCAAATATACGTTGTTTATAGTTTCTGCAGGCTTTTCAGCTCATGTTTCTTCGTTTAATTGTTGGGAGCTAGATGGCTGGCTATTTTGTTTTACGTATTAACCTAAATGAAAAAAAAAGAGGGACTGATTGTTCTGATTCACACCATTCCCATCACATTGTATTAGGTAGGCTTGCCAGCTCGAGGAAAGACTTTTACTGCAGCAAAGTTGACAAGGTATCTACGCTGGTTGGGCCACGATACAAAGCATTTTAATGTTGGAAAGGTTTGCTCTTATTTGTTCTTTCGTCTTCTGCAATTTGAAACACTTGTTAAAGGATTGACTCAATCATTGCTCCATTTCTTCACAGTATCGACGGCTAAAACATGGAGTTAACATGGTAAAGCTGGATTTTTAAATAAGGGTTTATAAGTATCTGCTCTCCATTTTGGATGATTTGTGATGGACATCGAATGCACTTTTTGTAGTCTGCTGATTTCTTTCGAGCTGACAATCCAGAAGGTGTAGAGGCAAGAACCGAGGTTAGTGGTTACAGTATTTGAACTGCTTAGTTTAGCCAGTTTGCGACTGTCTCTTCTAATTTGTGCGACTAAATTCATAGTTATGGCGCTTTCAACTTAATTCGTTATATTGGGAGATGTTTGATTCAGCGATTAGTGTTAACACGATTTTACATGCCACTAGGTAGCAGCACTTGCGATGGAGGACATGATAGCTTGGATGCAAGAAGGTGGTCAAGTAAGTATTTTTTTCAGTTAGATGTTTTTTCCTGGTTTTCTATATTTCATTCTAAATAGTTTTCATCTGTAGGTCGGAATCTTTGATGCAACTAATAGCACACGAGCTAGACGGAATATGTTGATGAAAATGGCTGAAGGAAAGTGTAAGGTAGTGAAGCTTCAAAATTCATTGATGTTGATTCTCATATTTTATGTTACAGTGTGTCTCTTTCAAAGTTTCTTTTTGATACAGCCTTTTAATGCTGCCATGATCTTTTTCGGCTAATATTGAATTTGTAATTATTCAGTAACTGGTTTCCTTTTATCTGTCATGTAGATAATTTTTCTGGAAACAATATGCAATGATGAACGCATTATCGAAAGGAACATACGTCTTAAAATACAGCAAAGTCCTGATTATGCAGAAGAGTAGTGCCTCTGTCAGCAAGTTAATTTTCTCTTCCTAATAGACTTCTTACCAGCAACTAAATGCTTATGCCAATCTGTAGGACGGATTTTGAAGCTGGAGTAAGAGATTTTAGAGACCGTTTAGCCAATTATGAGAGGGTCGGTAGATAGACCTGCAGCTTCTATACGTGTCTTAATTACTTTGATAAAGCATAGCTGACTCAGTTGTGGTCTTAGTACTGGATCCCAATGTTGAGTTTATTCTTTTTTTCTTACCAGGTTTATGAGCCTGTTGAAGAAGGCTCTTACATCAAAATGATTGATATGGTCAGCGGTAATGGTGGACAGATACAAGTATGTGCCTGATGAAGAAATGTGTCACTGTTGGCGTTTCATTCTGATCTCGATAGAATACTCTATAATTTTTACTATTCCTGATTGTTAATCTATTATTTTGCAGGTGAACAATATTAGTGGTTACCTTCCTGGAAGAATTGTGTTCTTCTTGGTATGAATTAGCCTAGCCATGTCTCCTGCTTATTTTCTTAGTTGAAATGTCTTTCGCCTATTTGTAACATAAAAAATCAGCTTACAAGTTATATGCTTGCAAGGGTGATTAACTCATCGTCAACAAAGTCAACATTCATTGGCGAATTCAATAAGAATAATTTAAGTGATCACGAGATCATTATATTTGGAAGCTGATTTAATGTACCTTCAATCAGGTGAATACGCATCTCACTCCACGACCAATACTACTCACTCGGCATGGAGAAAGTATGGATAATGTTAGAGGCCGAACTGGAGGAGACAGTGTTATAAGGTATGTCTTTGCTCCGTCACTTCCAAATTCCAAATTTGAATTTCTTATGCCAATTGCTGCTCTGAGCCGTTGCCAATGGTTGCTGCTTTTCCTCGGTTTGCCCATTTTTGCGTTCAAATTGTATATCTTGTTTAAAATGTGAAATTGTAACCTTTGTCAGTTTTGAAACGCAGTGAATCTGGAAAAATTTATGCAAAGAAACTTGCCAACTTTGTCGAGAAGCGACTAAAAAATGAAAAGGCTGCTTCGGTAAGTATTGCAGATTGTTACAATATGTTTAAATCTTTGATGTATTGGTAATTGTGTGAAAGAAAGCTTATTGGCAACTGTGAAACCTCTGAATCAGTCTAGCAAGCTCCAGAAAGAAGTATTGAAAACAAATATGGTCACACAAGTTTTAGCTTTCGTACACTAACCTAGGCACTAAACCATCCTTGAAACCTTTTTCTGCCACACAATTTCACAAAGGCTCGAGCAGTTCCATACTTGCTTAATTTGAAATCATAAAGCTCTTGATAATACAGTAATGTTAATCGATGTTGTCTATTTTCAGATTTGGACCAGTACACTTCAGAGAACAATTATGACAGCAAGTCCCATAGTCGGATTTCCAAAGGTTGTGGTGCCAGAATATCTCTCAACTCTAATTAATATCATGTAATTATATGTTGATGCAAGGAAAAATCAAATTTTCCTATTTTTCATATGTAGGTGCAATGGCGTGCCCTGGACGAGATCAACTCTGGAGTTTGCGATGGAATGACATATGAAGAGATAAAGAAGAACATGCCAGAAGAGTACGAGTAAGTGGCTTGGTAGAATCTGTATATGTTAAAAGAAAAGAAACCTTATCAATGCTGATTATTAAGAGTTCTAAAAGAATGTGAGAAAGGGCACATCATTCTAATGAGGAAAGATGGATAAGGGTGCTATGCTTGCAGTTAGATAGAGCTAGATGTACTTCATAGTTTTTTGCTCATCATAAAGCCACGAAACTAGAATTGCAAATTGTTAAACAAACAAAAAAGAGCTTGCTCCTATATTGCATACTGTATGGTGCAGCATCTGAGCTCTTAGAGTTCTCTAATTCATCTTGTGGTGCATATGACTGCAGATCTCGGAGAAAGGACAAACTGCGATACAGATACCCCCGTGGAGAGTCCTACCTCGATGTAATTCAACGGTATGTTCGTTACTTCTTCTTCTTCTTTGACGTCCAGTCATAAACTGAAAACCTCAAGCTTCTTTTGACAATTGTAGGCTGGAACCTGTGATCATCGAGTTAGAACGACAAAGAGCTCCTGTCGTCGTCATATCTCACCAGGTTATAATACTCCAAACGATCTGTAACACTTAGACAAACACAGTACAGACAAATGTTGAATTAAATCTTTAAACTTGTCAATGAGTTCCTTTTACGGTTGTTTGGTTTTTGCGCAGGCCGTTCTGAGGGCCTTGTATGCATATTTTGCGGATCGTCCCCTCAAAGAAATACCCCAGATCGAGGTAATCTGATTTAATAAATACGAGATTGTATGATTAAAAACATTTGAGGGTATAAGACGGACACATAACAATAACATATTTGCTATCTAACAGATGCCGCTGCACACTATCATAGAGATACAGATGGGAGTTTCTGGTGTGCAAGAGAAGCGCTACAAACTCATGGACTGATTACAGGAAAAATGTTTATTTCAACATGAACTTTATGCATCCTACTCATTCTTTCACGAACTTTGTAATAGTGTGTATTCTACTCTGAAGTAAACACAAATTTTAAAACACAACATAAAATTTTAAGTGTTTTGTATATTCTTTCATGTAACTTTGTAGTAATACGTATTTTATATTGAATTAAACAAAAATTCAAAAAATACTAGATAGATTGTCAAAATAGTGTTTATTTATATATTGATTGTTAAAGGTGTTATTCATCCGTTAATTTATTAAAACAACGTTATTTTGAATAAATTATGTAAAAATTAAAATTTTAAAAATAAAATAGAGACTCTTAAAATCGGGCTTATATATATTGACTGTCAAAAGTGTTAGTCATCTTTTAATTTATCAAAAGACTTTATTTTGGATAAATTCTATGAAATTATTCGTTGTTTTTTAATTTTTAGTTTTACAAAATTTATCCAAAATGATCTTATTTTGATAAACTAATGTATGACTAACACTTTTGACTTGCTGACAAAAAAAAAAACTAACACCTTTAACGATCAATATATGTATAATCACAATTTTGAACGTGAAATGTGTTAGTCTTTTTTTGTCAACAAGTCAAAAGTGTTAATCATATATTAATCAAAAATAATTTTAATGAGTGAATAGTAAAAACCTTCTTGCGATGTCGTGGTGGAAGAGCTCGAAAAAAATCATATTCATAGAGTACCTAAAATTCCAGCTCTAGCATATAGTGAAAGGTAAATGCTTAAGCTTTGTTGAATCATGTTTAAATTGGACATAAAGTTTTTTTGTGCTGAGAACAAGATTAGAACTCTTTGTTATACTTGGATATGATCTTTTCCCCATTTGTAACTGATTATTCTTACACAAAGTCGTGTAAATGGATGATTTTAGTGTTTCTAGGTTTGAAAGCCAAACTCGATTATTTTTCAAATTGCAAAGGGATAATTATTGTTTGATTTTTTAAAAGTTTAATTTTGTGTAATCAACCATAACTTTAGAATTAAATCAACCATAACTTTAGAATTAAATCTACAAAAGTGATAGTTATATATTAAAAATGTTGATTTCAAATAGTTGAAAAAAATAAAACATCAAATATAAACAGCCTAATGGTCCCGGCGGGGCTCGAACCCGCGACCTTCGGCTCATAAGACCAACGCTCTAACCAACTGAGCTACGGGACCTTTGAAAATTAAATGTGTCATTAGTATTAAATTCTTAAATATCTAGATCAAAGTATATTGTATATTTATATCCATGGTTCTTTCTACTGACTGGTATTTTACCTTTCTTGAAGAATTATATAACATTTGAACCCTCACATCAACTCATATGATAAATCATCAACCATTCTCTACCAGTGGCGGACGCAGTGAGTAATCGTACGGGGTCACGTGACCCGTCTAATTTTTCAAATTTCTTTAACAAATACTATAAAGTCTATAGAAGTGCTTTCAATCCCAAACGAAAATGTAGTGAAGAAAATTTGTGTGCCCTCAATTATATTTGTTTCTAGATCCGCTCCTGTTCTCTACTATGTATTATATATTATCGTGTTGTCTTATTATATGTCAAGTATAATGTTTTATACTTATGATTAAAAAAAAACTTATAAGCACATCATCTCCATATACTGTATTGTTTTATGGTCAACATCGAAATGAGTAAATGGGTTACAGTCCTCACATTAACGTTCTATCTTCAACCCTAATAGCAGTGGCAGAGGGAGAAATTCAGTGGCGGAGGGAGAAATTTGTTTTATGAAGGTCAAACTGATGATACAAATATCTTACAAGAGTCATAAGCTAACTTCATCATACATTTCCACAAAAAATACATGCAAAAAAATTATTTTTCAATATTTCACATGGGCCATATGACCCACGTGATTGTATACTGCTTCCGCCACTGCCTAATAGACTCTTGTTGCTACAAATGATACCGATAATGAGTCATTGGTCTAAACCCAACCCAAGTATACATTGTTGGAACTTGTGGTGTAAGTTTCAGAAAAGCCAAATTAGAGAGGAGAGAGTTTGATCAACATTTGATTGTCCTGAGTAACTGGGATCTATCACATTTTAGGGTATCATGTTACATAACACAACAGAAAGTGAAGGTGTTTAGTTTAACTGTTTATAGCAGGCCTCTGATGTTGACGTACGAGGATAAAGAGGTTTTGATACGTTCCAATAAATCCCACATCGTATTGACTCCTTTCATGCAAACCAGAGGGAAGCGATTCACTTTCACACTGCCAATGAAGTCGTATGATGAATACTTGGCACAAGCTCCAGGCATTTTATTACCTTTGTATGCCTTGCAGATGTAGCTTATGAAATTTTCATAATCCTACAGTAAACATAATGTTAGGTAAGTTCAAACCCAAGAAACATCATGCACATATACATGCAGAGAACTGATGCTAAACTCCTTGGCCTGTCTAATCAACAAGAACAAGAAGCATGTTCGGTGTTGGCCATAATCAAGTGAAACATTAGTTTATGACTCCAAAATTTTTTTTAAAAAATTACATAAACATAAACCTCTATTTAAAATTATAAACTAAATTGTTTATAACTCCTAAAATCTGAGGACAAAAAGCTCTCCATCCATATTTCTCAGAGTATTTAGTATATAGTCATGAACAAAGGGTAAGAGAGCGAGTACTGTTCACGGTAAGAATCCAATAGATCCTAAAAAGGAATCATACTAAACAAACCTCATAAAGTGGCTGACCATCCACGACTACCCATGGCACATATTCATGAGGCGGCTGAAGTGCACTAGTTTCTGCAGCATACTTCAACTCAAGCTGCAGCAAGTGAAAAAAATATTAGCAAGAAATGCACCAATTAATATGTGAACTATATAACCCATAATACTCAAAACAAGAAGATGGTACAACGAATACAGAGCCTGGAAGTGAGTTTATGAAACTATAATAAAACTGCAAAATAAACAGAGTAGAAGGAAAAGATGGACTTTATGAAAGCAGTGCTCGTAAAAAAAAGATTGTGGTGAAACTCATAAAGAGAAGGGACTCTCCCCTAACCTCTTGTCCATGTCCATTGCTGAGGCAATCAGAAACAGGCTTTGAGCTCAGATTGAGCTTCTGGTAACAAGTCTCCCACTTGTCGTACTTGTGTTCTGTCACAAAACTCTCAACACAGTAGATGAAAGGGAAATGATCGCTCTGCAAAACGAAAGTAACGGTATGGATCTCACAAATTTATGTCTAAGAAGAGTATAACTTGTTTCGCACGTCAAACAGATCTCATCATCGAACTTACCAGTTTCGGCCAAGAATCAATCGCACACGCTTCTACCGTATCCAAGAAACATTCAACTGCCCCGTGCTGCAACAATTAGCAGACAAGGTTTATGTAATCGAATCTGATACTGTAGAAAGAAGCAAGAAGTACCTGGCAAAGGGCAGTGACATTGTCGGGGCGGAGGTAGGTGTTGCCCCAGGGAGATAGATGGAGATCGACGATGGATATGAGATCGTCATCAAAGAGCTTCACGAGGTGGTCAACTATGAATGAAGAACAGGCTGGACAGAGAGACTCGTAGTACAGGCTCAGCGAGACTTTCGACGAAGATGGTAGAGATGCACCAGAGAGATCAGATGATGAAGACGACAGTGATACAAAGCAAAGAAGCAGAGAAACGTAACAGATCAGGAGAAGATGTTTGCTCCTCGGCATCGACGCCATGAATGCAGAGACAAGCATTGACTTTTTTGGGTAAATTTCTTCAAAGACTAATTACATAAACAATATACCTCGATGCTCGCGAAAGATGTGACAATAATTTATCATGTTAGTGACTAAAGGGGACATCACCTCCAATGCCTAATCTCCTCCTCAATCAATCTCCTATGCACCATAAAATATCCTATACCCATCAACCATTAATGAATATGCGAAAAGACCAAAAGGACATCCCATATTTTAATTGGAACCCAAAATTTGATCCCATTTCCCAAACCAAAATCGGCATCCAACATAACTCGGGTTTGGTCGGATCTGAATTGGATTGGTCTGTAAAAAAAATGGGTTGAGAAATTAAAAGTGGTTCTTATGTTTGTTGGTTTGGTCTAAAAAAAAGAAAAAAGTGATTCCCTCCCCCCGTAGCAGCTCCCTAGCAGCTCCTCTTGCAGCTCCTCCTCCACTCCTCTCTCTCTCAGCTTCTCGAACGCTGCCGTCTGTTGCCGTCGGGGCGGATAAAGTTGCAGCCGGTAAGTTATGCTCTGTCCTAGCATTATTTCGGAAGTAGGTTTTGGGGGTTTTAATAGATTTGTAATTGTGACAAGTTTTGTTTAATTTCGGGGTAAATTGGTATATAATGAATTTCGGTAGGTGAATTGGAGTTGAGGGATAGGGATAAACCCTAGATTATTCAATTGTTCTTGATAAATTGTAGTAAAACTGAATAACTGGGTACAACTGGTAGAATTAGGAAAACAGGGAAAATTCGAATAACTGGTAAAACTGTAGCAGGATAATAGTAGGGGAAATTGTAGTGAGTTTCTTTTGTTTGTTCCTTTTGGCAGGACACAATGAGCAATCACGTCAGAGATATACCTGGTAGTCCGAAAGAGAGCTACAAGATGTTGTATAGTTATTTGTACATGTTAGAGCAAGTGAATCCGGGGACAAAAACCTGTTTGAAATTGGATGATATAAGTAAATTTGAGTACCTTTTCATAGCTTTGGGAGCTTGCATTGAAGGGTTTGCAGTTATGAGGAAGGTGATAGCTGTGGAGGGGATACGTCTGAAGAACGGTGGTGTTTTAGTTTTCGCGAAAGCTCAGGATCCTAATGGTCAGAGGTATCCACTTGCGTTTGCAGTAGTAGATGGTGAGAATCTTGCTAGTTGGACTTGGTTTTTCGAGATGCTTAAAAGTGTTATACCAGACTCTTCTGAACTGGTTTTCATTAGTACAAGAAATCAGAGCTTGATCTTCGCCATAGGAAACGTGTTTCCACAGGCTCACCATGGTCATTGTTTATGGCATTTGAAGGAAAAGGTGAAATTGCATGCTTGTAACGTCAACAAGAATATAGTCGGGCAAAAACTTATGGAGTTGGGCAGATATTACACGGTTGATGACTTCAATTCTGCTTACGACTCATTTAAGATAAGATGTCCTGCTGCGTACAAGTATGTGGAGGAATGTGGTATTGAAAAGGACAAATGGGCAAGGGTTTTTTTCCCACGTGATAGGTACAACTTGGATACAAGCAACACTCTGGGATCAATGAAGAACGTGTTTAAAGAGGCAACGAGGTGGGCCTTAATACCAATGCTGGATTGTATCATTAGGAAATTCTCTGATTGGTTCACTCAACGGAAGGATGTTGTTTCTAGATCAATGAATACAAGACTGGTGCCTCGGGTTGAGAACTACTTGCACGATCTATGGGCTGTTGCACATAAGCTACCTGTGCGGGAACTTGATAGTTACGAGCTTAAGTACGAGATCACTGACGCTGCAGGAAAGGTGTTTTGGGCGACCTTGGTTGGAAAAACTTGTACTTGCAAGGTGTGGGACTATGAAAAGTTCCCTTGTCTGCATGGACTGGCAGCTTATATCTATTTCGCTAGGAATGTTGATGGCAGGCGCCTTGATATCCATGAGTTGTGCTCAAAATACTACTGGACGGAAATGTGGCATTTGGCGTATTCCAGAACACTTAATGTTGTGCCCGACATGGCTTCTTGGAATGTACCAGATCAGATCAAGGAGGTGAAGATCATACCTCCAGATCGCATCAAGCGGCAAGGAAGGAAAAGGGTTTAAATTTGGATGAATTTGGAGTAATGCATATTTCGAGTAATGCATTTGGGTACTTGATTTTATGTTGTAATCTCTGGAACTTTGTTTCATTTCGTGTTGTGTCGTGTTGTATGACTTGGAAAACTGCGTAAAACTTGAGTATAGTCAATTTATAACAAAACTCGGTTATCAATTTCAGAACGTTTATTTTTTTTTGTCAAACAAATTAAATGTTTCTTTTATAAATGAATAATATATTTTTAATGAATTTTAATGTAATTTCTGAATTTTAGAATAAAATTAACAGATTATATAATGAATAATTACTAAGTAAGCAGAAAATATATTTTTAATGTAATTTAGGAAAAAAATCTTTGTTGGATTCCTTGTCTATTTATAACAAAACTCGGTTATCAATTTCTGAAATTTAGGAAAAAAACTCTCACGTATCTCTTACGAGACCTTGCAATTCCAATAACACTTTGTTGGCCAAAGACATCTTACAAACGAAACTTTCGAGTTATATCTATTCGCTAAATATAATTGCATGGAACTATATAAATAACAATTTAAACTAGTAATATTGAAGGTAAAACTAGATAACCAATTTAAATAGATTAGTAACACTAAATAAATTAGAAACCGACAAAAATATAACTATGACCAAAGTTGGGAATACTAGTATCTTGGGTATAACTAAGAACAAATTTTTTTTGGGCAATTATCTCATTTTAATATCTCACTTTCAGTTGGGCCCCTTTCAGTTTGACTTTTTCCCCTTTTTCTCTAGCCTCTCTCTCTATTTCGGGTCTCCCATTTCCCCATTTCCTCTCCCTCTCTCTCTCTCTATTTCGAGAATCGAATTCTCTTCCCCCCCCCTCGCCGAGCAAGTGAGATGGAAAAAGTGAAGATGGAAGTGGGTTCGGGTTCGGGTTCGTCTTTATCGCAAAGGAGCCGCCGATTTTCTTGTCTGAGGTTGTGTCACTGTGGCTTGCCAGCGAAAATAAGGCAAGCTTGGACTGACAAAAATCCTGGTCGACACTTTTATGGCTGTCCGCGCTTTAAGGTATGAATATATGATGGAATCTGGATATAATGGAATCTGGATTTGAATTGGGTTTGAATTTTGACCTTCCCCTTATTGCAGCTTGGAAATGAATGCAAGTACTTCTCTTGGTTCGATGAAGAGGATGGTACAGAATGGCAAAGGAGAGCATTGCTTCAAACCCGTGATGAAATCCGAGAGAAGAATAAAGTGATTGAGCAATTACAGAAGACCATTTCTGAAATGAAAAGTCATTTGGAGAAGAAGAAGACAGGGAAGGGCGGGAATGACGAAAATGAAGAAGATGACATTGTTAGGAAGTTTGAAGAATTGTATGCTTAGTTTAAGTGTGGTGTTGAAGAATTAGTTTTCCTAGTATTTATAGTTTTCCTAGTATTTCTAGTTTTCCTAGTTTTCATTAAGTTCTCCTAGTTGTCCTAGTTTTCATTAAGTTCTCCTACTTTTCCTAGTTTTCCTTAAGAGGCACATTCAAAATATAAGATTGCAACATCCATGATAACAAGATTGCAACATCCATGATAACAAGAACAAGTTCCATCCAACATACCTAAAAAGTCAAGAGGTTTCCAACATCCACACAACAACAAAATAATGGGTCCAACTTCCCACAAAATACATAACCGAGTTTACAAAATACATAACCGAGTTCTTCACTCCCCGCTTCCTTGCCCTTCATCCATAGCTTTCTTCATAAACGCCTCAAACGGAACCACCATCCTTTCCTCAAACTTGTCCATTGTCTTCTTAACTCTCTTTAGCTGAGTGCCAATCATTTTCACTTGTTTGATCAACTCCTCCATCATCTTCTTCTGGCTTGCGCCTCCTTCCTCTCCACCTACTTCGTCATCCTGATCTTCGTCATCCTGATCTTCGTCGACAGCCTCTTGTGCATTTGGATCACGCGCAGCAACGTCTACATCATACACTGTCCGCAATAGCAACATCCACATTCCTTGGACCATGTGGTTTGAGTCCTTCTCCATGTGGAACACGTGACAGAATTGTGGATGCTTCTCAAACCACTTCCTCTCAGTATCACTCATCTTCGGTTTGAGATTAGCAAATGTAACCATAACGTCATTGACGAAACATTTGGTCGCTATCTTTATTTGTTTCTTGTACTCCGACTCATAGAAGTACATCCTCAACGGTTTGATTGCCTCGGTTGCCTCTAATTCCTGCAAGTAACATTGTGTTCTACATCAGTTATTCAAGTACTAAAACATAGTTCTCCTAAGTTATCCGAGCCTTTCCTAATATATTTAGTTAAACCCTATTCAAGTTTTACAGTTATTACCTCTTCTCCTTGCCCGAGAACCCCGTCACCATCACCATCAACATTTCCTGATTCCGCTTCCAATGGGGGTTCCTTCTCTCCTTCTTCTTGATTTTCATTTTCGTTTTGACCTCTGTTCTCTTCGGGAGTCCCGTTCTCTTCGGGAGTCGGGAGAGTCCCGTTCTCTTCCTCCTCTTGTATTTCTTCTTCATCTTTGTTCTCTACTTCTTCATTGCTATTTCCTTCTTCATCTTCATCTTTATCTCCATTTTCTTCTTTATCTTCTTGAGATGCATCGCTGTTTCCTTCTTCCTCTTCATCTTCGTCTCCATTTTCTTCTTTCTCTTCTTGAGATGCATCGCTGTTTCCTTCTTCCTCTTCATCTTCGTCTCCATTTTCTTCTTCCCTTTCTTTCTCCTTCTCCGATTCTTCTTTCTCTTTCTCCCGATCTTCTACATCCTTAGCCGGTTCTTCTACTTCATTCTCCTCCGCAACTCCCACGGTTCCAACAAATTCAACCGCCGGTGATTCCTCATCCGTCGTTTTTCTCTTCTTCAAGTTCTTCGGTTTGTTCTTCTTCGAGTTCTTCGAGGTCCCGCTCTTTTGCGGAGGAGGATCCGTTGGAGGAAGCCTATCCTTTCTCTTACCCAGCCTAGTTTCAACCATGATTCACACGTTTTCGGTGAATAATCGAAGGGAAATCGAAGGAATCGAAGTGGGATGTTCTAGGGTTGGGATACGTTTTCGAATTTAGGGGAAACCGTTTGAGAGAGAGGGGGGGGAGGGAGAAATAGAAATAAAGAATAAAGGGGAAATTGGAGGGGAATTTGGGAAGACTCCACTTGGTTTAAATCGAAATTGAGTGGTTATTTGGATTCGGGTTCGAGATGGTTAAAATCGAGATTGGATCGGAGGGTTTAAGTTGGATTGGGGACGGTTAAGTCTAATTTATGATCTTTGGTTCGTATTTCAATTCGATTCGGTTTTCCCTCCGGTTAAACTTGGTAAAACCCGTAAATAGTTTACCTTCCTTAGGGTTAACTGTAAATTCCAGCAATTCGCCATTTTATATTTTTTCTTTTTTGTTTCATGTCTTTCAAAGATTGACCGATAAGGAGGGTGGGTATAAGAGATGATGTCCCTGACTGGGACTAAAGACACGTGCTATATATCTTATTGTATTTTGTAATGTTTTTTTTCCTCTTCTACTTGGTAAGGAGCCAGCAGCCAGGAGGTCCACTAAAAAGACTTGCAGACCAAAAGAAATATGAATATACAAAATTATGTTCAAGCTCTCTGCGAAAACAATCACACATTATGTTAATAATGTTAGAACCTAAACGAAATTGGAACTAGGAAAAAAAAACAGAATACGAAATATGTAGAAGGAAATGATTTGAAATACCATTGATTTGGATGTGAATTAGGCTCGAAGCACGCCGCTGTTACCGTGAGGCCCTTTTAGGTTTTAATGGGCCTCAGTTTACATAACACGGGACGAATGTAAAAATCTAAAATTTAATCACGGCCCCTTTCCAAAGTAAAGCAAATTATTTATTTTCTAACTAAAAGCTAACAAACTTTATTTGCCAATTAAAAACAAAAAAAACAATTATTCACTTGGTGACAAAGAAATATGAGAAGCTTATTACAAAAATATAAGAGACTGTAAATCCATAGAAGAATTAATATTTCATAGAAAATTCCCTTTTTGTTAATACTAGGAAATAACCCCGCGCGTAAACGCGCAGGAATAGTGGACGTTAATTTTTATGTTTTAATATTTTATTTTATGTAATTTGTATGAATTGTTGATTTATTCTTATAAAATGTTATATATCTTTTAGTATACATATATTTTACAAAAAAATTAGTTAATATAAAATGTGAATGAAAATGAGCTATTATGTTAAGTTTTACATAATAAATAGCTCTTGGGTAGCAATGCAATATTTAAATAACATAATCATCTTGTTATTTTCTTCATTTTTTTGGCCGTTTTACTTCTTGAGTTGCTACTTTCATTGCATTTAGGTTATCGTCTTCGCTTTATTGTGAATTTTTATTGTCTTTGTTATTCTCTTTTTTTTTCTTGTTTTATTTTTCTTTAGAAGATTTTTCTTCTTTCTATCCAGTTTCATGAACAGTTTTACCAATTTCAATATGGTAAAACTGAACCGTACCGGATCGAACCAAACCGAATATACAATATGGTTCGGTTTTGGTATATACCCTACAAACCGAATGGATGTGATTTTTTAAAACCGTAGGATTTGGATATGGTTTAGTTTATAACCGATTAAACCGAATAAACCCAACATAATCGACCAAAGTAGAAACATGTAAATATGTATATATTTTATAACGACGAATGAAAATCTATTTGTTATATAAGTTATTTTTTTGCTAATAAAAATTACCATATTATTTACAGTAACAAAGAAACCCAAATTTGTAAAATAATTGAACTATAAATAAGTAATCGCAACCAAGACTATTTATTTTCTTTTTTTTGGCTTTATTTTAACATTAATTAAAATGAAGTAAAGATTATAAATTTGATGGACAACAATTATTGGAAATTTTTCACAACTTTTTTTGTTATTTATAAACGAACATAGTTTCATGTTGAAACGAAGAAACATGACTTTAATGAACACTAAATATGAAAAAATAGAAAAACTTTTCTTCCGTGTTTCTGTTTTGTTTTTTATTTTTATTTTCAAAATTCCAAGCTTTTATTTTAGTTCTAGATTTGATTATTTTATTAGATGGTAAATTATTTTTTTATTTTTTCCTCTTTTATTTAAACATATAATATTTTTCAAATAATGACTTTGTTAACAACATGAATCTAAAATTTATATAATATGATCCCAAACAAAATAATTATGTTTTTGATATAAAACCGAATAAATCGAAAATCAGTGGTATATAAACCGAACTGAACCGAAGTAAATATATATTTAGAATGTTAGTTGTATTTTACTAACTGAAATACCGAAAAGCCAGAAAATCTGAACTGAAATCAAACCGATATCCGGATTGAACACCCCTAAGTCTTATAGATTTTCTCTTTATAAACGAATAGAATTTCGTGTTGAAACGAAGAAACATTACTTTGATGAATACTAAATATGGAAAATAGAAAAACTTTTCTTTTGTGCTTCTGTTTTGTTTTTTATTTTTATTTTCAAAATGTCGAGTTTTGATTTTAGTTCTAGATTTGATTATTTTATTAGATGGTAGATGCGTTTTAAAAAAAAAATTCTCTTTTATTTAAACATATAATATTTTTCAAATAATGACTGTGTGTTGACAACATGAATCTAGAATTTATATAATATAATCTCAAACTAAATAATTATGTTTTTTGATATAAAATCGAATAACCGAACCGAACTGTAGTAAATATAGATTTAGAATGGTAGTTGTATTTTACTAACTGAAATACCGAGAAACCAAAAAATTCGAACCGAAATCGAACCGATATTCGGATTGAACGCCCCTAAGTGTTATAGATTCTCTCTTTACGTGGATAAACAGACCTTTACACATTTTGTTTTAAACTTTTTAATAATTAATAGCCAATGAGAAATGTAACTTCACTGCATATTTATGCAATTCATTCAAATGATGAAGATTAAAGGACACGATGTTTAGTTAATAGAAAACACCCCTTTTTCAGCTTTTGTTTGTTTTATTATAAATTTACTAATTTATATTTTGATTACTAAACAAAAATTTAAAAAATAATTTAAAAAGTTAAAAATATTTTTTTTGTTGACGGTTATAATTCTTATTCATGTTATGCAAAGTTTAATGTTTTAACATATTAATCATCAATTAGAATATTTATATTATCACAGATTTAATTATATTGAAAATGGCAACGGCCCAAGTTATTTCATAATTGATCAATGTTGACAAGAACATAAAGTAAAAAAAGTATTCCCCTATCCAATTTAAAATGTCAAAAAGATCAGTTTAAAAGAAAAGCTTTATTAGGTTTCTTTGTTTGCGAAAAAAGTATTTTTCACATCTTTCTTCTTTCTTATATTAAATTATTGGTCCGAGTTCTTATGCTCAGTATAGTTTGCCATACAGAATATCATCTCGGTGGTTTTCTTAGGTCTTTTTTGGTCTGCTAACCAAATTCCCAAATTCCTAACCACCATAGTCACAAGTCACAACTTATAAATATTTTTATTCTCAAACCCTTCTTCTCTTTTACGATCTCACTTTTTCTCAAGATGTGTGATATGTTTCAGTTCAAAAAAAAAAAGATGTGTGATATGTTGAAATTTATTTCTACTTGATCAAAGTGGAATTAATATAGACTTAAACAAAAAAAAAAGACTTGGACCAGAGATTGAGAAATACAATCTGCAAAACTCTTGTTTTATTTATTCTCGACAACTTTAACATTATGAAAATATCCAACTTAAATAGATTATTACATGAACGAAAGTAACTCTTCGCAATGATACGTGACTTTTCACAAATAACTAACTACCCTTTCTTGCATAACAAGACACGACTTTTACAAACGCCCCCGTTGAGTTTACACAGTTTATAGTTTAATTATGTAAACTATATCAAACTCAATTATAAACTAACACGATAATAGTGACGCCTTATGCATATTGAATTAAAGCAGGATGAAGACTGAAGAGCCAATTGTTTTGCCTCCTGTAATGTGCGCCCAAGCAGTGCGTCAGAATGTTTTTCCGTTATTGACGTTCTTATTAACCTAGAAAAACAAAGTATGCGGGGGTTGATTAACTACAAACTTGTTCAAAAAACTCTCTTTTCAGAGTAAACCTAAAAACGTTTGTATAGTTTAATGCTAATATATACAAACTTCGTCATGTATAAAAAAATATGAAACGTTAACGATGGCTGTAAAAACTTACGGCTAAAACTTTGATAGCAAAATAAACTTCTAAAACATGTAACTTTGATGGAAGGAGAAAAGTAAAAATTGTTGACGTTTTACAGACAAATTGAAAAAGTTCTAATTGACGTGCTCATTTTCATAGTCACAGTGTTTTACAGAACAAATTGAAAATGTTCTAATTCGATACATAAGGAGTTAGTCTCCAATCAATTTCAAAGACACTAAATCAAATAAGATCCAAATTCCAAAAACAGAGAAAGTAGAATAAAAAAAACAGATATTAATTACAAACCTTGAGGTTGAGTTGTATAGGAGAGAAATGAGAGCTTTAAGAGCAAAAGTGATAGAACAAAGAAACGATAGAGAGAAATTGTAAAACCAATAGTAGAGGTAGAGAGAGATTAAAACATGTATAATATACTTCTTTTTAATTTCTCGTGGTGTTTAGGGCTTTATCTTATCAATTTTTTTCTATTCAATTTAGGATTTTCCAATTATACAAAACGATTTTGTAAAAACATTCCAGGTGCAAAAAATTCAATATATAGATAGTGAAAAGGTACATTAAAGGCTACCTTTGAAGGTATGTGTTGTTTAAAAAGGAAACTCTTCACATAAAGTTGCGAGAAGAAATAAATTATTTAAAAAAAAAAAATTGGGCCGTTAGATGATAAAATAAACAATTATGACCGTCCGATTGTAACTCTTAAATATATAAAAATAATGACAAAGTATGTGTTGTAAAGGATGTGTTGTTTAAAAATATAACTATTCAATAAACAGTTTCCAAATATAATTCTAGTGAAAAGGTATGTGTTGTAAATGATGTGTTGTTTCAAAGAAGAGTTGCCAACTATAATATTTTGATGACATCATCAAAAATATTTTGTGTCCTTTAGATCAAAGAACACAAAAAATTCTGACCATTAGATTGAAGTTTTTTTTTCCTATAAAAAAAAGATGATGTCATAGAAGACAAAAATTGGGTTTGCTATTATATATAGATTAATATATTATCATGTTATACGTACACTATAAGTATTCAAGTGTTCCGTAGATATTTTTATACGTATGTAATATAAGTATTCAAATGTTTCCATAGATATTTTTGAATGCTATGTATACTAGTCAAATGCATGTATTTATATATTAACAGAAAAGAAACCGGAAACAACATTACATCATTACTGTCTTTTGTGACTCGGCTACTAGTATAAAGAGGAAAAAAAGGATGAAATGAAATGGTCACTAGTGAGCTCCAAAGGAGCAGTAAGAGAGGTCCCACGACTTGCATTCCAAGCTGGACTCTCAAAAGCCAATCAGCTTGGGACTATCCCATCACTTTTGGGATAAGATGATGCCACATCCTATATTAGTATACATCACATGTAAAAAGTATTAAAGAAAATAACTAAGCTCTGTTGATAATATCTATATATCTATGTTCTTTTTGTTATGAGGTTGGATAGACACAGAAAAATACAAGAGTGGAGAGAAGAAAAAAAACTGAGAAAAAGATAAGACATATATGGATACACAAAGATTACCCAAGAAAGAAGAAGATGATTATCAACCTTCCTCAGCAATCGAGTCCATGAATGCTTTCTCTCAAGACCAACCTTCCTCAACAATCGACTCCATGAATGCTTTCTCTCAAAACCAACACAACTACTCTATGGATGATTTTGACAGCATTTTGGACCTCAACATTGACGGTTCAAAATGCTCTCAACAACTGATCTGGGATTTCTTTAAAGAAGATGGCGAAGATGAAGAAGAAAAAAGATTTAGTACTGATCAAGAAGGCTCAAGTTCTGGGGTTTGGGATAATATGTCAGCGGATTATGAAGACAAAGAGTTGGGTCTGAAGCTGAACTTGAACCATCAAGAAGTTATTGATGCTTGGTCTGATCGCCGCCAGCAACCTCTGTGGACGGATAACGCAAACTTAATGGCTCCGACCAGTGCCGTTTATGTTAGTTTGTGTGAATCTTTTACTTGTTAGGCAAGCTATGATTAATGGTTCTAATCTAGATTAGCTAGTATTAACAATTTAGAGTGTGTCCAGAGTGGAGAAGTGCCGATGATGGATGAAGAGAGAAACACGAGAAGAGAAGCGAGTGTGTTGAGATACAAAGAGAAGAGACAAAGTAGGCTCTTCTCTAAGAAGATAAGGTATCAAGTCAGAAAGCTCAACGCCGATAAACGACCACGTTTCAAGGTCACTCTCTTACTCCTTCCTTCTACTTCTACATCTTAACCTACTCGTTCATAATTATCGTTATTTACTTTCATGACATTTGTTTTGTGCTAAATAAACCTGAAACTTTATTATGAACTTTCTTGCGATGTATTTCTTTTCAATTATTTGTAGGGTCGGTTCGTGAAAAGGGAGACGTAAATGGGAAAATAAAATATCTCAAATCTTCGATCTGTCTTTTTTATTAGTATTATCATTATGATTATATTTATTTCATATCATTGTCGTCTTTTACAACTTTGTCAAATTTGAAACGAAAATATCTCCTTGACGAAAAGAAAAAGAGATGCAAAATATCTTATAAAGCAAAGGAGTTGAAGATTACATGAAGAGGACGTTTATGGCAAGTCTTTGTTGAGTTTGGTGGGACCTAGGTCTAAAAAGGGTTCATCACCACATGTTTGAATCCAAAAGTAACCATCCTTTGTCGGGGCCAGTGTACCAAACTGTGTATCAACAGCATAAACATCATATTACTGTCAGTGAATGACAATGCTCCTTTTACAACAGACGTTCAGATTCTGTTGAAAACTATGTTTTTTTTTTGTAAAGGTAAAAAAAACTATGTATTTTCCATCAAAAAAATTAAACCAAAACGTTTCTGACACAATCTAACGTTTTATCCTTTTGTAACTATGTTAGTAATCTAAAAGTTTTTACCAAATGCAAGCAAATTTTTTTTACCAAATGCGAGCAATCTAGTTTGTATATGAAGGGAGTTCATGCACGTTGTTGAGAAGTTTGATCCCTTGTGACTTGGTAAAGATATGCATTATTCAATAAGCTCATGGAAGTTTGTGATGTAACTATAGCAGGCTATAAAACTTTATTTCAGAATCAGATCTATATTGAGGAGTTACATATTTTGATAACCGGTCATTTAAGCTATTGTGTGTTACTGCTAAACTTTACTATTTTTTGCTTCGTTTAACCTTTTCATTCTCAGGTCACATATAGCCACTCCCAAAACACTAAGTCACTATAAATAAAACCCAAAACTAGAGATGATAAACCCATATATATCCCCTTAAGTGATCCAATCCAAGAAAGGGCTTCAGTTATACAAAATCCAGATCACTTCACTTGAATAGCTGACTATGCTTCAGTTATACAAAAACCATGTAACTTTCAATCTTGTGGTAAATTATCATCCTTTTTTCCAGAGTTTAAAATGGTATAACTAACACGGATTTAAACATTGTCTAAAACAACAAGCACCAGTGGTCTAGTGGTAGAATAGTACCCTGCCACGGTACAGACCCGGGTTCGATACCCGGCTGGTGCATTCTGAGCTATGAAGAGACTTGGCTTAACCGATGGTTGGGTCCTTCGCATTCATCTGATATCCAGACGATATAGCCGTAATCCTGAGCTCTCCTTTTGTTAAAAAAAAATTTGGCGTTCAGATACGTGATACACCAACTGATGTGACTTGCTGAGACTCTATTTAAGCTTCAATAATTGGGCCTTACTAATTCCAACTGGACCTGACTCTGATTAAATTTATATTTGGGCCTATAGAAATAAAGCCTTTTTAGATTTATAAACAGTCTTCGCTGCAATCCGATTCAACTCATCGGCTTCTATCTCAATTTTCCCGGAAAAGCAGCTTGGCTCTTGCTCCAGGCGATGCGAGCTCACTAACATGGAAGAAGGTTGTTTGTTATATCCTCTTTACTCTATTTTGTTCCCACAAGGATCCATGAAAGCAGATCTGCAGTTTACGAATTAAGATCTTTGCTTATTTGCAGAGAACAACAACGCCGGGAGCGACTCAGACTCTAACTCCGTCGAGGAGCCTCAGGACTATTACGAACCGATCTCAGCCGTCGATCTAGACGGTGAACATGACGACGATGAAGAAGAAGAAGACAATTATCTTCCGATCAATGGAGACGGCTTCAGCAACGGCATCGCTAACGGCCACTGTACGATCCCGGAAGCAGTGGACGGAATCTCTTCCGTTAGTATAAACGGACACGCAGAGGCCAAGAGTGATGATGCCGAAGAAGAGACAGAGACGGAGAATGAGACGACGCCAGATTCGGAGATCATCCGTACAGCGTTTGAGGAAGACGAGCGGCGTAGGAGATCGCCGTTACAGGTGGAGAACGCGGCTAGGGTTATGGAGGCAATGCGCGCAATCTCGTTCCCTGGAACGGCTCCTGATTGGGCCTCCGATGTTAATGAGGATCGTTGGGTTGATCAGCTTCGTAGATTGAGATCCACTTCTCAGTAACTTAAAACAGTGTTTTCTAAAACCACAAGTAGTTTGATTTCGTTTCAAGTGTTTTTTTTTCTCTCAGTATTGTTCAACTTGACTATGTCAAACATTTGAATACTATTTGATTATATAGAATATGATTCTGGTTGCTTCTGTGATTCAGTTACATGTTATATAAATTTTATACAATAGAATACATAGAGTTTAAACTTTAGCATCACTCATCTGCATCTGAGTCGTGTCTGAAACTTCTGTTGCTTTTTTGGATCAATACATAGAGAATCTTTTCGTGGACATGAGAGTCTAGTTCTTGTCGTTTTGAAGTTTTTTTCTAAGTGTAATCCTCAACTTGAAGTTCATGAAGTCTGTCCCGGTTGTTCCTTATGCCGCAACCATATTCACTAGCAAGGCAAAGTCACGAAACGTACTATACTTTATTATAGAGAATTGCATATACCTTTGTGGTTAAGTATGATCTTATGAGTAGAGTTTCGATAAATTTACCAGCGGGGAGCTGTGTTTGACAGTCAGAATAGCCGAGGCCTGATTTCTCAATCAGAGAAAGAGTTGTTGCAAGATTAAGCTCGAATCCCTCCCATGAACCTGTATGAGATTACTAAAGAAATTAAAGAGTCACGGATGCTTCAACAAGCCTACGAGCTTGTGTATCAAACTTAGGCCCAAATATGGCCCTGCATGGGCTCTATTTCGTTTCTTTTTCCACTCTGCTCCTGACTTCAATGTTGGCGCTCTACGTTGTATTCTCCTCTCCACACGACCATCATAAGATAAGTGAAGATATATGTGACATAAATACTATTATGTATCTTACTAGTGACCTCCAGACGGACCACACTATGTAAAATGTATGTAAGCTGTATATTATTTTATGAAAGCAATTAATATAAACTCCTCACAACCTAAGACACATGATCACTCCAATATATATTTGTATTCAAACTCATCTACAGAAATATATAAAAGCAATTATATATTTGGGTTCGGTTATTTCGGTCGGATTCGGATATTTAGATTTTGAAAAAAAAATCACTTTTTAAATTTGTTTTATTTCAAAATTTAGCTTTCTATTAACTGATTTTTTTATTTTTTAATAGATTTAGAGATAACATTTCAAAAATAAATACGCTTTAATTTGACTATTTTTTTAGAATTTAGATGTAACTTTTGTTAATACATGAAACAAAAAGATTGATATTCATTTTAAATGAATATTGAATTGTGTTATCCATAATTATATGTGTAGTTATATGTATATTATATGATTTTAAAGTCTGTTACAAAAAAAAATATATGATTTTAAAGTATGTGTAGCATTAATATAAATATTTAAAATAAAATTAGAGATGTAAACTAGAAATATAAGGATAAGTATATATATGTTCGGATATTTTGGGATATTCATTCGGGTTCGGATATTACTCGTTCGCGTTTAGATATCCAATATATCATAAATCAATACTCTTTAGGTATTTTGCTATTTCGGTATGAATTTTTCAAACCGAATTCGGATACGAATTCGGATATCAGGTAAAATGTTCAACCCTACTTGATATCTCTACTTGATATCTTGCTATAGGATCTTATCTTTAAATCATGGAATCTCTGATATCCTAACACGAAAACGAGTTTGGATTAGAAGTACGTGCAGCGGGAGATCCCTTAAGATTACGCAAATGATTTACGGTTTAAAAGCATAAAGATATTGCACACGCGGGTAAATCTAATGAAACGAGTGTTGCAGGCTGGAGATATCTCCAAATATCTATACTAAAACTTTTTAAATTAGTCAACTGATTTGATTGATTCGATCATCGGGTACGTCCCCCCTATTGTCTTTCGTTTCTAATATTGCTTTCGGTTGGTTTCAACAACAACAGAAAAAGAGTGGCTACAAATCATATATTTCTCGGTTTGAGAGAACAAGTATTGACACTGGGTGCAATTTCTCTAGAGGTTATTTGTGAAATAGAGTAACTTAAAAAAAAAATTAGTTTCTAAGTGAGAAAAAGTAGAGAGAAAAGAGGAGAGAGGATGCGATTTTGGTCAATTTGTCAATTTTGTTTTTCATATATTTGCGTTGGATTCTTATATACAAACTTGAATGTATATGTTTTAGTTCATTCATTGTATTAATTTTGTATAAGTAGTATAGCAGTTTTGGCTTCGTTTATTTTGATGGGTTGTTGTTTGAAATAATTAAACCATTATTTCTAAATAATTCTTGTTTCTAAATATATATATTTTTTGTAAACTATATTTTGGTTTTGTTTCGATTGAAACAGCTTGAATAAGTTCTGTTTTTCCTAATTATGTATTTTTTTCTGCCGACTTCGACCTGCATGATAATGTAGTTCAATAATTGAGAAAATAGGACAAAATCTCCTATTGAACATTATTTTAAATGCAAACTTGATTAATGATCCACCGTGGAAGTTTTCGAACAAGACATGTTTGGCTCACGTTTTTAACACATTGTGGCACACACAAACCGAAATTTTGATCGGTGTTTTCACTAATTTCGCCACTCTCTGATTAGGCTAGTTAAATAACGATTACTTGTCCGCTCTATTGCTTGATCAAATTACTCATTAACCTCAGACACCACCGTGTCTTAAATTGTACTCTATATACGGATTAGTACTTAAGCCCTCGCAAGTGGTAGGGATCGCAGTTAACATACGTACGGTTTTGACTTTAGTTAGTGCGAGAATAGTCTAATTGGCATTTGGCAGAAAGTCTTAAAAGCAACACAATAATTTAAGTTAACTTCTACTATAATAAATAAGCTAACGCTTAGATGATTCCTGTATTAGACAAAGCTATTAGGTTTAAATTATTTGAACTATAACGTAAGCGAATAAACTACACAAGCGAATAACGTATAATTTTTTAAAAGAAAATAATGCATGCATAATAGTGCTTGCACAGTATTGGTTTTCTTATCTTTTGTTTAATGCGCAGTTCGTCCAAACCGATAATTGCATGTTAAATTAATAAAGTACACATGTATGCATTTGCCGTTCAACGATTGATGGAAATGGAACTACACATGGTGTAGCCGTGTAACGGTATAGGACATATATTAAAGTTGTGGCCATAGTGATTAGTGAACGTGGTGTGTACGTATTCCGTAACTATTAATTCAACAAAGTGTGGCAGGATATGTGGCCATAAAACTTTTAAACAATACTCCAAAATCAATGAGCTCTGATTCTTTATTCTATCTTTTTCTATCTTTATATGGAAATCGTCAATAGATTGTTCAGAGTTGTTAATTTATATCTCAAAAACTGAAGTAGCTTGAGCACAGACAGCGAGAATGTGCAGTTCTCAATACTTAAATAAGTTAAATTAGTAAAACTAGTGTATTGTTACTTCCAACATTGATATCAAATCCTACTTAAGTATCCGTAGTGTAGAGTACCCTTTGCTTTATACTAGTATATAATTCTTTTGCAGTTTCCAAGTCACTGTTTCACATTATTGGTTAGGAGTAACCTATCTAATCCCAAGTTTCGAACACGCTTCTAGTTTCAAGATTTGGTATTATTCGAGAAAGAATACAATACAAAGGAAAAAAGCTCCTTCAAAATTTGTCACATAGCGTCAGAATATCTTTACTCGATCTATTACGACACATTATCTATCAGTTGATTAACTATTTAAATTACCACTCAACACCAGGTTTTCACGTCAGAGATCTAAGACTACTCAATTGCAGATGGTAAACAAAAATCACATGTATGTAATGCTAATGACAAATCTCCAAAATAACACCTTTTAAAGTTTATTCCCAAAATATCATCAAACATGATTTACAACTTTTTTCCTAATTTTGTCATAAAACATGATTTACAACTTTTCTTTTTCAATAAAGAAAACATGATTTAGATTTTTGATGATATTTCTCTCTAAATATATAGATTAAGAGTTCCATTAGAGCGTATACAAGAGATGCGTCCTCAATCTATAAAATAAATTAATAATGTTTCGAATAAAAAGATAGAATCATAGGGATCCAGTAAATTTGAAATAAATTCAAATAATAGAAATGGCTTTTATGAGGTTTAGTTAGATGAGATAATACATGTGTTTATGACGGCGAGCTCAGTTGATAATGTGATAAAAAGGACAATTCGGTCATTCACTTATACGTATGGTCAAGCCCGCTTTGTTGTGACGTGAAAGTGTTGGCTCCTATATAACCTCGTCTTCTCCAACTTGTTCTTCCACAAAACTCTCTAATATAGGAAAAAAAAAATCAAAAGAAAGTGAAAGAAGTAGTATTAATTAAAGAGAGAGATGGGAAACAGTCTAAGGTGTTGTCTAGCTTGTGTTCTTCCATGTGGAGCGCTAGACTTGATCAGGATCGTCCATCTAAACGGCCACGTTGATGAGATCACACGGTCAATAACCGCCGGAGAGATCCTCCAAGCAAACCCAAACCATGTCCTAAGCAAACCATGTTCTCAAGGAGTTGTCCGCAAGATCTTGATCTTGTCCCCTGAATCCGAGCTCAAGCGAGGAAGTATCTATTTTCTCATCCCTGATTCTTCCTTGCCTGAGAAGAAAAGAAGGAGAAAAGACGCTCACCGTTCGAACAAGACTCTCAACAACAACCCTAGCGCTGACCTCCGAGAAGTTAAACATGGTGATGATCAATGTGTGAAACTGAGTGAGAAGTACTTAGAAGAAGTTGCGTCGTCGACGTCAAATGGTAAAGAACACCGTCATCGCCGGCGGCACAGCAGATCGGCGTCGGTATCCTCGTGGCGGCCTCACCTTGACAGTATCACAGAGGATCTTAATTAATTACTCTTCCCTTTACCTCTCTCTCTCTCTCTTTTTTTTCTAGCCAATGGCCAGATTTTTATTTTGGAGAGATCATTTTTTTTTGTGTGGAAAATCCTCACGAGAGGAATTATATAATGTGGATAAGTTATGTGTTAAAATGGTGTTGTAATTTCGTGTCACTAAGCATGATTATTTTTCAATGGATAAACATCGATTCATCGTCATAACAATAGTAAACAAGACGACCATTTAAGGGGACTAATAAAATTGAATTGAATCAAGGAACCAGCTTCGTTTCAATTACAGTTTCAATGTATTTTTTTCTTTTCGGTCTCAATGTATTTTCTCTTGATATCAATGAAATAATCTGGAAGTGTATGTGGTGAACTGTATACGGAAAAAGCATCAGTGAAGTGTAATCCTTTGAAGGTCGTCTTGTTTGCTTGTAGGAAAGCTTGAAAGATTAAGCCTCTTAGACTTATCCTTTTTAATAAAAGTTTATACCAATTTCCTCCCACCGAGGCTGGGAAGATCGTTCTCGTCATTCTTCACCTTCATAGACATTTACCATCACTTTCCTCCTATGCGTACGGAGTCTCTAACGCCCTCAACCAATCCGTTTGAGCTGTATAACCAGTTCTAGACGCTCACGTCGCTCGTGATGCTGTAAAACTCGTTCAACAATCACATTGGTCTCTACAGAATCCTTCATGAAGCTTGGCAATTGAAGTTATGTGGTTTATTTACCTTAAGTATTTTAACTCTTGTTTAGCCACCAAGTTGGCAGTTTGTAATGCTAATGGAGCTGTGAAGCTCTAAACTATTGTAAGGATCTTCGAGTTTAATTAATGGCCACCATGTTTGCGAAAAAAAGTGTAGTCTTTTGTCAAAACAAATAGCATCAATGAAGTAATGATTATGATAAAATGTGTGTTTAACGAAACTACCACTTTGAATGATTAAACTTAACTAAGTTAGGTAGTTATAAAAAATAATTGACTACAATTTTTTTAATTGACTACAATAGTTAGTCCGCAGGTTTGCACATGTAGGTGGACCAATCGAAAAGGCTTTGAAACTAAAATAAAAAGCTTTTGTTCCAAATAATACTATAATCATTCAATCATTTTGATAAAAGGAAAATAACTTGTGATGTATACCGTACACGGAGTCATGGTCAAGAAAGTGTATCAATGGTTATGCAAGAAAAATGAACATTTTTTTTTGGTAGGAAGAAAAATGAACATTTTTATCTTCTCGTATGAAATGATTTCTCTGTATATGTAGCCTCGTTTTTCAGCTCTAAGTTACCGACATTTAGGGCATGATTTACCCCGGTCTCTTAGCCGGATTCTTAACTCATGATTTAATTTTTTTTTTTTACCTTCTCTGTTAAGAGATGGTTCTTATATTTTTTATCTAAAAAATTGTTTTTAACTTTTCTTAGTTAAAATCTAAGAAAAACTAAGAATCATCTATTAACTGTCGTTTTTAGCTTTGGTAAATGTATTTAAGAGCCTAAGATTCGACTTGTTTAAACAAGTCAGATGCTAATGCAGTTGTTATTCTTTTTTTTTTTTAAACCAATGCAGTTGTTATTCTTTGCAAATACAATATCCATAGTTTATAAAGTATTACATATTAGCTGTGATTGGCTCAACCATCGAAATGGGATATGGATTATTATAGGTTTATGCAATGACTCACTCATAGACTTCAAACAAAATTAAAAAAAAACATAGAAAATTTAAGTTCATGCTATAGCCTAAAGTTCTTTATTGGACAAAAAGGTTGGATATGGCTACAACTACAAGTTAAGATACCTTTGTAGAAAATGAAATTCTTATTATATAAAATATCAGGCTGAAGACTAAATTATTATTCTTCATCTAATTATTAAGATATTTAAAGAGAAATGACCAGTAGAAAAAGAGAAAATGAAAGCTGGCGAACCCATCTGTATCAACTGCCTTCACATGGCTTCCCTCTTCTATGCCCCATCTCTATAAGACATCCATTTTATCTCTGTTTATCACTCTTTCTTTTTATTTTATTATATTCCTCTCTACGGCAATTACTATTAAACTATAACGTATGCAACTATGCATACGTTACTAAGTTTGGACCAAACAGCCCATCTTCTCCATAGGCCTCAACCATTAATGCTTCCAGACTTTTTTTATTCCATTGAGTGTTTTCTCTTGTTCGTTTCTGAAATAGACTTGCACGTACTGATGCAATCTAGTATGTACCGCCAAAACGTAATGTCATTCTTGTACTAGAAGTGATGTAGTGTCATTACATTTTGGTGACCCACTCGATATCTCAATCATGCAATCTGATGCTACTCTCTTGCTTGAAACCATGACACGTATGTTTGTTTCTGTCCATATAACAACTTTGATATTACCCTTTCATCAGAGAATAAATCGATCTGATCCCACGCTCATTTTCTCCAAATAGATCTTGATAAATATATTTTCTATCAATTAAAAATGAAAATTACATCAGTTCAAAAAAAAAAAAAAATGAAAATTACATACCATTAAAACTACGTCCGTAAACGTCAGTTCGGATTCAAAATCTCTTATGAACTATGTTGTCCAAATCAACATGGACCATGCTTTAGACTTCATTTATAAAAATTTGGGATTGAGCTATTTGTGGGTTCGGATTCAAAATCTCTTATGAACTATGTTGTCCAAATCAACATGGACCATGCTTTAGACTTCATTTATAAAAATTTGGGATTGAGCTATTTGTGAGTATCAAACTTTTTTTTTGAGCAACATGTCAGTATCAATCTTCTGTAGGATTATTTGCGCCTTGGTACAGACATTCACAATTATTTTAAAAATTAAACTATGTCCTGTATCGAATTGCTTACTTAACACACAACTATACACCCTTTATTAGTACTTAGAAAAATAAAATAATTAACGGCTGTGATGAAGATCAACAGAAGTATATCCTTCTTCAACAGAGAAACGTGGGTGTACTCTTGGATCCCCACCTCTATGAGGCGAAACTGCTAGTTTATAGCTATAATCCACCGCAAAAGGGTCGTCACATTCTTGCTGATGAACCACAAGCACCGAGAAATGAAAATCTGGCGACGCAAACATGTCTCCGATCACACCTAGCTCAGGGCACTCGCTCCAGTCCGTTAGCCCGTACAGCACGGACGACTCTAGGTCATGGTCACGACCCACGACAACCAGATCGTATGTAGACCCAAGCGCGCTAATCACTTGCGTGGTCTCCACTCCATCTCTCACGATCTCTTCTTTGTAATGCACTTGGGGTTTGTTCAGCGAGTAGTTCTTGAAGTCGTTTATCAGGTGACACTCCGAGGGTTCTGTTTCTTGTCCCATTGTTATGTTGCTGTTGTAAAGGGCGCTCTTGTGTCGGAAATGGATCATCGTGACGCTCACTTCCGGGTGCTCTGCCATCCTCATACAGAACGCTAGGGCTTCCGCGTCGTCTCTTCCTTCTATAAAGATCATAGCCACGTTACGCCACGTGTTGCTCATTAGGACAGAGCGGCGGCCTTCTGTTTCTCCTCGGTCGATGAATATTGCGACCGAGCAAGGCGCCTTGTCCAACACGTTAATGTTTATGCTACGGATCGCTGGGTTCACATGGTCGACCGACCCGTCTATCGCGTACGCTTTGTGAAACGGGATGACGATGAGCGCAGCTTTCTTGTCGAGAGCGAGAGTGCAGATATCGTCGTTGATGCTGGAGAAGGGAGCTGCCGCTGTGAAATGCTGAGCCATTAGGGTTCCTTGATGCAGCTGCTCGAACCGTTGGAACCCGTTGACGATCTGGGTGGACTCAGCCGTGTTGGGGTCGAGTTTGTTCATCAGGTGATGCGGCATGAGCACCGCGTGCGCTCTGCCTTTGAGCTCGACGAGGTGCAGCGTGAAGACGGAGACAGGGCTGTAGCGACTCGGGTAAGAAGCTTCTAGGAGGTTAACCATCGAAGGTACGTTTTCGACGTTGTATACGCAGAAGAGCAGACGGAGCTGCATGTTTCGTTGTCTCGAGTTAAGGATCGTTCGCTTGCTCTCGCTTCTGTAACGTTTTGATGGGTCGTAGAGACGCACAACGAGGTAGCGTGAAACGCCCGTCACGAGCAAGAGCGTGATGATAACAAGATTGAAGCATTCTGTGTCTAGAATCTGCAAAGAATAATTTGGTGAATTTTTTTTTTCGATCAAACCAACTTTTATAAATAAAACCTAACCTCCAAATCATCGCGATAATTTGGTGAATATTTTTGAAAATGCGTGCATGGACTAGTAAACGTCCATTGGCTTAGACGGTAGTGGACTATTTCAATTTCGTTTAGTGTGTTGTGCAAATTAAGTAAATTTGATGGATAATACTCAAAATCTGTCACTTTTTACAGAGAGTAAGAAAACAATTGAAATGTTAATTACATCTATTCAATTAATAATTTTAAAAATAAAGCTATTTATAAAATCAATGGATTTGCAATTAATATTAAACTCAAAATTACATTGAAATTATAAAATGATATTTTTGTGTAAATATTTTTTTTGAGAATGATACTCTTTCCCAAACAGAGGAAGTAACATTTAGACGAATTATAAGTATTAATATTTATAGAATTCTTTTTCAAAAAATAATATTTATAGAATTACATATTTTATAAATATTACTATTATTTTATGTATTTAAAAGTAGTAATTTGAAAGCACTTATATGTGTTAAATATATTTTGTACATAGATTTTATTTTTAGTTGTCTAAAACTAGTGTATGTATCAATTTTATTTACGTAAATATATTATTTATGTAAAATGGATATCATTTTAGGCCATGTTCGCATGTATGGGTAGGCACTAAATGTTCGTTTAGCACCTAGCGTCTAGTGAGTTTTAGGATCTTTTTTTTTTTTTTGTAAACAAGTTTTAGGATCTTGAACGACCTTCTTGTGTGTAGATGAAATTTAATCAGACAGACGCAAACAAACAATGTAGGTTTTGTGATAATACCTTTTCATCTTTCCACATGACCGATGTGTAGATCTCAATGACTCCTTGGCAACACATCAATAAGGCCAAAGAAATTGCGTCTCCTATCTGTATCTTGCAATACACGGAAGCGGCTGCGGTTCCAAGGAACTTGCAGGTGTAGGTAATGAGGATCACGGCCTCAATGACCTTCACCTGGCTCTTTTCAATCTTTAAGAAATTGGTCTGTATTCCACTAATGGCAATAAAACATGGGAGCATAAGGCTTGTTGCAAACATCTCGAGCTTGGTCGTGAGCCCTGTCCCTAATGGAGGTCCATCAGGGAGCGATACACCTAGCCAAAACGCTCCAAACGCTGCATGGACGCCAAGCACTTCTGATCCCAAACTTATCACAAACAAGACCATTATGATAGGGAAGAACGGTATGTCGTTTGTTTTATCAACCGAAACGCTTCTTTTCTGCGTCAGCCAGATGATCAAAGGTCTGCAGATGAAAAAGATAGATAGGAGAAGAACGGTGATCCAAGCGAACGACCAGACGGTAGCGAGGGTACCGTCCTGTAAGAACATTCTGAAAAGGAGTGCAACGATCCAGCTAAAGGCCTCGCAGACAATGGAGCAGTTTGTGGCTAATCTCCCGAGATCAGAGTTAAGGATGTTGAGCTCGGCTAAGACGGTTGTGGTTACCGGGAACGAGGTCATTGCGTTGAGGGAGATCACCGTGTGGATGCAGTGGGAAACTTCTGGTGAGAGCTCGAAAGTGTTTTTCAAGAGGAGGACGGTGAGGTTACCTAGGGAGAACGGGAAGGCGTAGGAGGCTGTACCAATGATCAAGGCTTTTGAACCTGCTTTACGTAGAATGCTAGCGTCAATTCTTAGACCTAGCAAGAAAAGATGCATGAAGAAACCAATGTTTGAGAAGGTTTGTAGATTGATTTTGGCACTTATGGGAAAGAACATCGCCATGTATCCCTTGATTTGGCCTAAGAGAGACGGTCCTAGGATTATACCAGCCTGCCAGTAAACATTTTGAAAAATTCAACAAAAGAGAAATGTAAAGAGCTTCCAGGGTTGCAGGTAGGCCTGGGCACAAAAATCGGACCCGAGGACCCGAACCGGAACCGATCCGAAAAATCAGGGTATCGGATTTATTCGGTTCTTCAGAAATAACCGTTTGAGTCCTAAACTGTTGTATCCGAAGAACCGGTATCCAACCCGACCCGAACCGAAAACCAAATGGATATCCGAAGATATCCGAAATAAAATATATATTTCAAAATATTATTTATAATTATATGTATAATTATTTTAAATTTAATTATAAATTTAATATATTAGTTATTTTCAATAATTTGTGTATTTTCGGATAAAATATTATAGTTTGGATAGAAGTACTTAAACAAAACTGTGTCAAATGAGTATTTTTGGTTATCATTTGGTACATCTGAGTAGTTTGGATACAAAATACCCGAACCGAATCGGGTAATATGGTTATTTTGGATACTATTATCCGAACTCGTTACAGATACATTGGTTATTCAGTTATTTTCAGGTTCCTTTACATCAGAACCGAACCCATCCGAACCCGGAAAAACTCGACTCGAACCCGATCCGAAATTTTATAATATCCGAATGGGTTTTAATTTCCAAACCCGAAAACCTGAATACCCAAAAAAACCGACCCGTATCCGAATGGGTATCCGAACGCCCATGCCTACTCGCAGGCAGGCTCAACATTTTTATGAGTAGTCATAGGGCAAATTTTTTTTGTTAACTCTTACAGTTTATGTTTACTTTGAGTTTTAAACAATTTCTTTATGTTGATAATTTTATCAGTATTATTTTATAAAATTTGCGATAAAATAAAATATGTGCATATGAGGAATTTTTTATTCTAAATTATTAAATAGCTTAAATTATTATATAAATATAAAAAAATCAAATCCTTCAACTATTAAAATACAGGGAGACACTGGTCCAAGTCGAGGGCGGTTGCACCATTTGTCCCCCTTTCTAGCCGGTTCTGAAGGTTAGAAATAAATACAGACAAGTTATTGAGGAGTTATTACCAAGACTTGAGCAGATATCATGCCTTGATTCAAGGGCTTGAGGAGGCGGTAGAGAAGCCTTGAAGTGATAATAATGGCAGCCATTTGCAGCAAGAGAAGTGGCATTGCGTATTTGAGAGGATTACTGCCCAAGAAAACACCCCTCGAGGTTAACATATGGTTTGTCTGGCACACGAGGTTCTCCAAGACGAACGGCCCATGAACTTTGCCTCTCTGCGTCGAGGTGGCCTCATCCATGTCTAGCCTTGACATTGCTATTATCTTTCTTGTGCACGCCAAAGGCAACTTTACAAAACAGAGTACTCTGTTTTTATTTTGGGAAATGCTGATTAGCTTGCTATATGCAGATTGTTTTCTAGGATTTGGGTCAAAAGATGAAAGACAAAAGGGAAGCGTGAGAAACAGGAAGAGAGTTGAAACCATATTTCTTGCTTCTATTTAGTGATTCTAACTATTTTTTGGTTGGATGTTAATAACCCATAATCTCCAACCATTCTAAATTCATGGTTATAGTTTCCCTTTAAGTCGTAATAATAAAAAGTCATTTGATACGAGATTTTCTCCAACCATTTATATTCTACAAGACTACAATCACATTACACATTCTAGTCTCATCTATTTTTCTTCTCTCCTATCTAAATAATAGTATATGCAGTCGACAGACATTTTTTTTTTTTGAAAAAGGGCTACTGAAAAAATAACACCCACATTTAACCTTTTACTAGATTTTGACCCGCCCTTAAAAAGGGCGGGTATTTTTTCTGTTGGAAAATTTATTTTACGTAATAAAAATTATAATTTTTAATAAATTATATATTTTAAATTTTTATGAAATTTATCTAAAATTTAATTACATGACTTATTTTGTTATTTTAAATATGAATAAATTTTAGAAGACTCTAAATAATTCTAACCCGTAATATGATTTTATTTATTTAACCCGAAGTTAGACTTATTTTAAACTGATTTTTTGTTAACTTAAATAAAATATTTCATATCTTCAACACTCTCTGTATTAAAAAATTCATTTGTGTATTTCAAAACATTTTCTATATTAAATTTAGTTTATGTAATATAGTTTTTATTTTAAATGAAACTAATTTTTTAAGGAGTTGAGATAATTCGGACCCGTACTATGATTTTTTTATTTAATCATTTGTTATTTCAACTTGATTTTGTTTTGAGGTTTCATTTAATAAATGCTTTCAAATAGTTAATAACTTGAAAGGAGTTGAGATAATGCTTTCAAATAATTAATAAATTTCGGATAAATGGGTTTAACATAATATATTTTAAATGGGTTACTAAACATAATCGAAAATTTCAAGTTATTAATTATTTAAAATCATAATTTTTATTACGTAAAATATTTTTTCCAATAAAAATATACCCGCTATTTTTAAGAGCGAATCGAAATCTAGTATATTTTAAATGAGTTACTAAACATAATCGAAAATTTCAAGCCCATTGATCCGAAAGTTCAAACCCATTTCGTTTTAATAATTCATTGAACAAAAAAGATTGGACTGTCAATTTATTTTAAAACTCTATTGGGTTTTTAAGTGGCCGAAATTCTTTTTTAGCTACACGATTTCATTTTAAAAAAGGAAAGTAAAAGGGATGTTTTGTAAAAACATAAAAATTTCAGGGGCAGATTCACAAACATGCTTCTGCTTTAATAGTATAGATATAAAAACGACGTGACTTTCTATTCTTGTGTTTATACTATGGTTTATAATCCATCAATACTTTATGAAATTTAAAGTGGTTTTAAAAGATATATCTACGGGTGTTACAATTTATCATTATTAAATGCATTGAAAATATAAAATATGTATTTATTTTTTTTCTTCTAAAACATAAATCATTTTTAAATAGAAGAAATAGTATACTTTTCATTAACCTAATCATATAATTAATTATTAATATAAAATATTATTTATTATTTCCTTAAATAAAACATACAGAATTGCTTAATCTGATCAAAATATATATGATAATTAATGATTTTAAATAATAAAGATTTGATCATTTGTAAATCCTCTATCGTTTTTATATATTAATATAATTAAAATAAATTATAAAATTAAATTAACCAAATAATAAAAATTTCGATTTTTCTATATATGTTATATTTTAAATTTTTAAAAACGAATATAAATTAATATTTTTTTAAAAAATCCCACTTTAAAAATCTGTGATCAATGGATTAATTTTTATTTATAATAAGATACAAATGTTCATAAAATTATATGAGTAACATGTCTTATTTGATAAATATTAAATTATATATATATATATAGTTTGAGTTAAGTTATATATTATATAAAATGCATAAATATTTAAATTTAAAAACTTTATTGAACAATACTAAGAATTTAATATTTTAGTTTCAAAATTTTCATTGAATTTGTAAAAATGATTATAAATTAATAAAAAATATTAAAAGTTTCATATTGAAAGATTTGTTATCAATGTTTCATTTTTTGTTATAAAATACAAATGATAGTAAAACCATGTGAATAGAAAAAAAATTGAATAAATAGTCATATTAAAAATATTATACTATATACCGATGTTCATATCATTTAAATTTAATTATAAACAATATAAACGATAAAAACTTATTATTTGATTTTTTTTACCGTAAAATGATTATAAATAACAATGACTTTTTTTTTATTTCTTCGTCCACACCAATTTAGTTACAAACAATATCCATTGACCTCTCATTAATTTATTATAAGTAATAAACACACAAATAAATAATATACATAAAATTGTATGTATATACAATATTTATTCTGCGTAAGGCGCAATTCTTTAGTAAATCATTTAAAGTGAGATTTCTCCAACCATAATATTCTAAATGGTTCGATCCCATTACACATTATAGTCTATAGTTTATAGTTCAAAGCTCCTGCCTCCTTCAAACTACTAACCCAACTTGAACCAAATAAAAGTAAAGAACATTTGCCTGTGAGTCTGTGACCTTTTAGACCATAATGTGCTTCTTATTAAACAACTACAAATTAGTACTCCCTCCGTTTCAATTTATTTGTCGTTCTAGTCTTCGGCACACATATTAATAAAACATTTAATTTTGTATATTTACTAGATAAAAACATCATTACCAATACAACTAACCAGATTTCAACCAATAGAAAAATAGAATAGATTAAAAAACCAATAAATTTTGCATTGAAATCATAAAACGACACTTATTTTGAAACGAAAATTTTGCTCCAAAACGACATATAATTCGAAACGGAGGGAGTATTCGTTACCATCCCACACAGCACTGTTCTCAAGAGACAGTTAAAAACACCTGTCTTAACTCGAGACGACCATTGGACTGAGTGGAGTGATCTTGAAACCCTGAAGAGCATGCAAAGAAGCAGGCAAAGGAGAGAGTAGAAATCGTAACGTTTCCAACTCACGCGCCCGTGTAATTGTTTTTTATTTTAACTTCTTGATGTCTTTCGTTGAGTAAAAACATCACGCAGTGTTTAACATATTATTAAAAACGTCATGAAGTTTTAAAAGTCCTATCCCTTTCCCCTCTTCTTCCTCCGCGTTTCTATCCTCTCTCTTTCACTTCTCCAAATCGCGTTAAACCCTACGAGCTTCTTCACAGTAGAGGGGGAACCAACCATGAATCCCTCGCTTATCACCGCCATAAACGCTCCAGTCCCACCTTCCCCTCAGTCTCCTTTACTCTGCCACGTCCTCACTCCGTTACCTCTCCGTTTATCGAAGTCTCAGTGTCCGTCTCGCCGCCGTTATCGAGTTTCGTTCCCTCGCTGCGCAGCTACTTCTTCCGAACAACCGTTGGTGTCTACGCAGGCGAAGAAATCGAATGTACACGGGAATAAGAAGGAGCTCACCGGACTGCAACCGATTGTGGAAAAAATGACGCCGCCGGTGAGGCTGGCGACTTCTGCTGTTGTTCTCGCGGCGACGTTAGCTTCTGGTTACGGCCTTGGCCTCCGGCTGGCTGGCTCCAGGAACGTTGCATTGGGTGCGGCTGCTGCAGCTGGAGCCGCCGGTGCAGCTGCCGTCTATGCGCTGAACTCCGCCGTGCCGGAGGTGGCTGCCATCGGTTTGCACAATTACGTTGCTGAGATTGAAGATCCTGGCTCTGTGACGAAGGATGATATTAAGAAGATCGCTTCTAGGTTAGTGGTTTGCTTGAATTTTTGAAGATCATATAGATCCTTAATTGAACAAGGGACCAAGTGTAATTAATTGATCCTTTCTTATATGTTGCAGGTATGGTGTCAGCAAAGGAGACGAGGCATTCCAGGCTGAGATTTGTGATATATATTGCCGGTTAGTCAAGTTCTTGCTTCTAATCTTAGTGTGGAGAATTCATTAGTTAATTTTTGCGTCTTGATCTTGATTAGGTACGTAACTTCCGTGCTTCCAGCTGAAGGACAGTCTCTTAAAGGAGATGAAGTGGAGAAGATAGTCAAATTCAAAAGTGCTCTGGGAATAGACGACCCTGATGCAGCCTCCATGCACATGGAGGTGTCTTTCTCCGTTTGATTTATCAATTAGCTTTTTGCAGTTGATTCAGAAGGATCTTTAATGTAGAATCACTTACTCGTTGGTTTTGTCTAGATTGGCAGGAGGATTTTTAGGCAAAGGCTTGAGACTGGGGAGCGTGAAGGTGATGCAGAACAGCGTCGGGTGAGTCGCGCTAGTTCCGAGTATTCGTTTATGTATTGTTGCTTGGTTCAGTAAGAGAGCAAAAGTTTGATCACAAGTTGTATGCTCCCGGTGCAGGCATTTATGAGGCTTGTATATGTTTCAGCTCTTGTGTTTGGAGACTCTGCATCCTTCCTTTTGCCTTGGAAGCGAGTACTGAAGGTCACAGATGCTCAGGTAGGCATTTCCAATTATGTTGAATCTGTGATTTTGAATATTTGTACCTTTTGCAACATGCATTTTGGGACCTTACTCCCAACTTGGTAATATAAAGTTCTCCGCTAATGTGTTAATCTTGTGTATAGGTTGAGATTGCTATTCGTGAAAATGCAAAGCAGCTCTATGCCGAAAGGTTGAAATTAGTTGGTAGAGGTAATGTTATTCATGTTTTTCATTTAAAGATATTAAGTAATGTTACACTTGTAGAATGGAGGAATTTGCCTGAGGTGGTTTGAAATCGGGTTTTGTAATGTTCTTCTCATAGCAAGATGTCTGAATATTCGGCACGAAACTATAATACTTCTCGTTTGAAATTGATCGTATATACGGCTTAGCTTTTTCATGGAAACTTACATTGTTATGTTGGGTAACGTGGTCTTGCAGATATTAACGTAGAAAACCTTGTGGACCTAAGAAAAGCACAACTATCATTCAAGCTTTCTGATGAGGTACTCTTATCTCTTTGCGTTATTGACTTCTTGCTGCCACTGGCTATTGTTCTTCTGACAGTTTCTTCTCCCTTGCAGCTTGCTGAAGATCTGTTTAGAGAACATACACGAACAGTGGCCATAGAGAATATTTCATCAGCACTTAACGTACTAAAATCCCGTACACGAGCAGTGTAAGGCATTGTATTATTGAATCATGTATAGAAAAATATATGGAAAAATGATGATACATGTGAAGAAGACGTTAATGTTTTTTTTGCTTTACCTTGAGGTTTGATTTTACAAAAAGCTGACCTTTTCGATCGTTTCCTTTAGTGTAGTAGCTCTTAATATAATCAGTATTATAGTCAGATAAGTTAAATAGTTATTTAGTGGGAATTTAAATGGGGGCAGGAGATTGTGATTCTCTAGGCGTTTTGTATCCCGGTTATTTGAACAGTGAAACCAAACTGGAACGTCTAGTTTATTTTAGTAAACAATGAAATCAAATTGGATCGTCTAGTTTATTTTAGTTTACAACGCTATTCATTTATTGATCTGTTTTTATGCAGGAAGAGTATGGCACTTGTTGTGGAAGAGCTCGAAAAAGTACTTGAGTTTAACAACCTACTGGTTTCCTTGAAAAGCCATTCAGAGGCAGATCAATTTGCAAGGGGTCTTGGCCCTATATCTTTGATAGGTAAAGATGCATTTGAAGTCCCTTCCTTAGTAGTAATTTTAGGCGCTTAACTTCGGATGTCTGTGGGCCTGTGGCTTAGGTGGTGATTCTGATTTTGAGAGGAGGATGGATAATTTAAAGCTCCTTTATAGAGCATATGTTACAGATGCTTTATCGAGTGGACGCATTGAAGAAAACAAGGTAAACTAAAACCAGTTTTATATCCGTTATTATATAGTAAACTGAGTACATTACAGAGCATGTTTTCAGACTCTTTTTTTCTATCTCAGTCCCATGTAATGTGAATTTTGATCATCTTTGTACTGTATAATAGCTTGTGGCAATGAGCCAACTGAGAAACATACTCGGACTGGGAACACGAGAGGCTGAAGCTATTAGTGTTGATGTTACGTCCAAGGCGTACCGTAAAAGACTTGCTAACGCTGTTACTAGTGGTGACCTTGAAGCACAAGATAGTAAAGCAAAATACCTTCAAAAGCTATGCGAAGAGCTGCACTTTGATGCACAGAAGGCAAGCGCAATCCATGAAGGTAATATGGGACCACCTGATCTTATGCTGTTATGTTATACATGAGTTACACAGTTTGAATTGCCACTAAATCGCCCAAAGATAGAATAGATGGGGTCCATGGAATAACTAGAATCTTCTCAATTTGATTGCGAACCTGCTTGACCCTTACTTTGCAAACTAGCTTTAAATGTTGTGGATTTGGGGGCTAACAGATTTCCAGCTAGTGTGGCACTTTCCTTTGATTATATGCTGTTATCTAACTGTTAATGTTTATTGGAGTTTTTATTCTCAGTCATCTAACAGTCACCTTCTCTTCTTCAGAAATCTATAGGCAGAAGCTTCAACAGTATGTTACTGATGGAGAGCTGAGCGATGACAATGTTGCTGCTTTGTTAAGGTTAAGAGTCATGCTCTGCATTCCTCAGCAAACTATTGAAGCAGCTCATGCAGAAATCTGTGGAAGCATATTTGAAAAGGTAAACCAGCTTATAAGCCCCCTTCTGTATCCCTGTTAGTTCCCATTGTCTTTCGTCTTGGCACTGCAATTTCACCGCTGTCTTTTTGAAAAACTCTAGTGTTAATATTTAATAGTACGTATTTACCTGTTTTCAATCCGTTTCCAATAACTTCATGTCGGCCACATCTCAACTTAATTGCCTTGTTACCGGACGATTTGCGTACAGATACTTATTCGTTACATTTTTCCAGGTTGTCAGAGAAGCAATTTCTTCTGGAGTTGATGGTTATGATGCTGAAACTCGCAAATCAGTAAGAAAGGCTGCTCATGGTCTTCGGTTATCCAGAGAGACTGCCATGTCTATTGCTAGCAAGGCTGTGAGTATCATTCTCTTTGCTTTTCCCATGTTTTCTACTAGGATTTGGTGTCTCTGATAGAAACGAAAAATCCTCATTGATGCAGGCCCGTAGGGTTTTCACAAACTATATCAGACGAGCAAGGGCGGCAGAGAACCGCACCGAGTCAGCAAAGGAGCTCAAGAAAATGATTGCTTTCAACACGTTAGTTGTGACTGAAATGGTGGCTGACATTAAGGGAGAATCTTCTGACAAGGAACCTGAAGAGCCTGTTCAAGTGAAAGCAGAAGATGGCGAAGATGAGGAATGGGGATCCCTTGAATCGCTCAAAAAGACAAGACCTGACAAAGAACTCTCCGAGAAGATGGGAAAGCCTGGCCAGACTGAGATAACTCTCAAAGATGACCTTCCCGACAGAGACAGGATCGATCTCTACAAAACGTACCTGCTCTACTGTGTAACGGGAGAGGTCACAAGAATCCCGTTTGGCGCCCAGATCACAACAAAGAGAGACGACTCAGAGTACTTGCTTCTCAATCAGCTCGGTGGGATTCTCGGATTGACTTCGAAAGAAATAGTCAACATTCACGTAGGTTTAGCCGAGCAGGCTTTCAGGCAACAAGCTGAAGTGATTTTAGCTGATGGGCAACTGACAAAAGCTAGAGTAGAGCAGCTAGACGAGCTGCAGAAACAAGTTGGGTTACCTCAGCCACAAGCTGAGAAGGTTATAAAGAACATAACGACCACAAAAATGGCGAACGCGATAGAAACTGCTGTTAACCAAGGAAGACTGAACATAAAGCAAATACGTGAGCTCAAGGAAGCAAACGTCAGCCTAGACAGCATGATCGCTGTGAGTCTGAGAGAGAAGCTATTCAAGAAGACGGTGAATGATATATTCTCATCAGGAACAGGCGAGTTCGATGAAACGGAAGTCTACGAGACCATCCCATCTGATCTCAGTATCGATGTTGAAAAGGCGAAGAGCGTTGTCCATGATCTTGCTAGGAGTAGACTGTCAAACTCCCTGATCCAATCCGTAGCATTACTCAGGCAAAGAAACCGTAAAGGAGTGGTATGCAAGTCTTCCTCTCTTTCTCTCTTATCTTGACATAAGCACTTAGATATATCAGACTGATTTGGTGCATGCTTCTTCTATATGTGTTAGGTCTCGTCGTTGAATGATTTACTCGCATGCGACAAAGCCGTACCGGCTGAGCCACTGTCATGGGAAGTCGCAGAGGAACTGTCCGATCTGTATGACATTTATTCAAAGAGTGATCCCAAACCTGCGCCTGAAAAAGTGTCGAGGCTACAATATCTACTGGGGATAGATGATTCAACTGCAACTGCCCTCCGTGAGATGGAAGATGGTGTGTTCTCTTCAGCTGCAGAAGAGGGCAACTTTGTCTTCTAAATCTTCTGATGAATGTCTTTAGCTTTTAAAAACGATTGATTGAGAGATGAAAAATGATTTTTGATTTCTTAAGTTTTTGCAAAGCCTGTGAAAAATGTTGTATCAGAACAAAACATGATCTGATTGGCAAAATTTGAAAAAAAAAATTGCAAACAAAAATGTTTAACGATGTGAAATCACCACTAGATTCTCCAATCTGCAGATAAAAGACCAGTTAAGTTTGTTACACTGATTATCAGAGGCGAAGACCTTTCTTGCTGTTTACTTCTTTCAAACAGCAATGCATGTCGTTTTGGCAACATTTCACATTTGATATTGCGTTTTAGTGATTTTTCCTTTTTATTTTTAATATAATAAAACGAAAATTCAGGAGAGGGCAATAGCGGCGGAATCGGATTCATTGCGTACAGCAGCAAGACCTAACCAACAAGGAGATACCCTTAACTGCAGCTGCTACGCTTCTTCACGAGTCGCTCTATCTTCTTAGAACGAGAACAATGCCTGAGACGAAAGCCGTTTCGACGTTGGACAATGTAGTGGTGAAGTCACCCAACGATCGGAGACTATACAGAGTCATTGAATTGGAGAACGGATTGTCTGCTCTCCTCATTCACGATCCAGACATTTATCCCGAAGGCTTCCCGGCGGATGGCCCGATTCAAATGGATGAAGACGACGACGAGGACGGAGAAGAAGAAGAAGAAGAAGATAGTGACGGAAGCTACGAAGATGATGAAGATGACGAGGAAGATGAGGAAGGAGATGAGGATGAAGTAGAAGGGAAAGGAGATCACCAGACCAAAAAGGTTTTTTCGATTTAAGATATTAGAATCCTTTCTTACTCTTTGTCAAATTTTGATTTTGAACTCGTATGGCGTTTCAGGCAGCTGCGGCTATGTGCGTTGCAATGGGTAGCTTCTTGGATCCTCCGGAGGCGCAAGGCTTGGCTCACTTTCTCGGTATTTTTCATCTTCCTATGAGTTTTTTTTTTTTTTTGCGACTACAGTTTGACTATTTGAATCACTCTCTTATGTTTATGTTTTGTGCAGAGCACATGCTTTTTATGGGTAGCACCGAGTTCCCCGATGAGAACGAAGTAAGCATAATGGATGATTGATTACATCTTTTCAACGATTAGTTCTTAAATTTGTTTTGTTAGAATAATGTATCTTTTGGGTTGACTTTGTTTTTTTTGGCTTCTAGTATGATAGCTACTTGTCTAAGCATGGAGGATCCTCTAACGCCTACACCGAAATGGAGCATACTTGCTATCACTTTGAAGTCAAAAGAGAGTTCCTTCAAGGCGCCTTGAAAAGGTACTAAATTTGGTTTTGGTTGCGCTGCTAGCTTCAGTTGTCTTTGACTCTTTGTAATTGTCAACTGCTGTAAAATTACCAAGGAAGGCGATATATGATGTTTCGGTTATGCCTGCGTCGAGTTTGTTATGCATTTTTTTTAATTTCAGTTTTGTGATGATACAGTAAAGGAATATGCATAGTCTATATATCCTTCTTGATCCTTAAACGTTAATGCTGTCCCTAATATCTCTTCACTTGCATTTCACCTAAATCATTTGCTGTAGAACATTTTCCGTAGGCAATATTTGAGCCTGCTGTTAGGTTTAATCTTTCCTTTTTTGTTTTTTTTTGTTTTGTTCTTTGGAACAGTTATTTGACCTTAGTTTGTCTTCTTGTTAAATAGGTTCTCTCAGTTCTTTGTTGCACCGCTCATGAAGACTGAAGCCATGGAACGAGAAGTCCTTGCTGTTGATTCAGGTATTGCCTGTTAATCATAATCTCTCGAAACATTCATCTTCAATCAACATTCAAATAAATTAACCTCTTATATAGTTAAAAACTGTCTTGCTAACAAGATCCAAACTTATAGAATTTAACCAGGCCCTCCAAAATGATGCATGCCGTCTGCAGCAGTTACAGTGCTATACGTCTGGGAAGGGTCATCCTTTTAATAGGTTCTCATGGGGTAAGGACTTGTCGGTGTAACTTTCTTGCCGCACTTAAAAATAATCATGCAATAGTTAATGTTAATCTGTCCCTTTGTGTGCTCTGTAAGGTAACAAGAAGAGCTTGAGTGGTGCAATGGAAAACGGGGTTGATCTACGGGAATGCATCGTGAAATTATACAAGGAATATTACCGCGGTGGATTGATGAAACTCGTCGTCATTGGAGGAGGTATTTTCTTTAGGTTTATGATGTGTTTGGCTCTAATACTTTGGACAAAAATTATTTGGATTCATATACATTGGCTTTTGTTGCTCTTGAGTTTATTGTAATTTTACGGTTACCTACAAAATCTTGCAGAATCTCTCGATATACTTGAAAGCTGGGTTGTAGAACTGTTTGGCGATGTTAAAAAAGGATCCAAAATTAGGCCAACACTGGAGGCAAAAGGTCCTATCTGGGAAGGGGGTAAATTATATCGCCTAGAAGCCGTTAAAGATGTTCATACTCTTGATTTGACATGGACTCTCCCTCCTCTTCGCCAAGCCTATGTGAAGAAGCCGGAGGACTATCTAGCACATCTACTAGGACATGGTGAGTAATCACATCCCTTTTTATCGTTTATATATTGTTTTCTTAAAGCGTGCTTGTGCATGTAAACTGCATACTGAAGAATGCTGTTTATACCATTATCTTGTTAGAGGGCAAAGGAAGTCTTCTATCATTCCTTAAAGGTAAGGGCTGGGCGACCTCGCTATCTGCTGGTGTTGGAGATGATGGAATTAACCGCTCGTCTTTGGCCTATGTTTTCGGAATGTCCATAAATCTCACTGACTCTGGTTTAGAGAAGGTATGTGACTATCTTTTAACTAAGTTAATGCAGGGGTTATTTCAATCGTTTTGAACTGTATATAGCTTTATTTACTGTTGTTCTTCTCTATTTTTAATTTGTTATGTTACTCATTGGACCTTATGACAACTTCTATAAACAGATTTATGACATCATTGGTTACGTCTATCAATATCTCAAGTTACTGCGTAATGCGTCACCACAAGAATGGATATTCAAGGAACTCCAAGATATTGGGAACATGGACTTTAGATATGCCGAGGAGCAGGCTGCAGATGATTATGCTGCTGAGCTTTCAGGTTTGTACTTACATGGTCATTCGTCTAGTTTTTTTAAGGCATTAATAGTGGTTAACTTATATGTTGGGATGTAAAGCCTAAATATTTCAGAATTTATCATGTATTGATGATGCATCATGGGGTTAATAAGTAACCATTGAATGTGTTATTGTGCAGAGAATATGCTTGCTTATCCGGTTGAGCACATTATTTATGGTGATTATGTATACCAGACATGGGATCTAAAAATGATAGAAGATCTCATGGGTTTCTTCATACCAAAAAACATGAGGATTGATGTTGTTTCAAAATCCATCAAGTCAGAAGGTACTTTAGAGATTTGTTGAGTCTTATAACTTTTTTGGATTGCATATTTCTCACTATCTTTCTCTTGAAAACTTCCTTGTTTCAGAGTTCCAAACTGAGCCTTGGTTCGGTTCTCATTACATAGAAGAAGTTGTTCCATTGGCGTTGATGGAAACATGGAGCAATCCTTCAGAAATGGATAAATCTTTGCATCTCCCTTCAGAGAACCAATTCATCCCTTCTGATTTTTCCATCCGAGCTATTAATTCTGATGGAGATCCCAAAAGTCAGTCTCCCCCTAGATGTATAATTGATGAACTGTTGATGAAGTTCTGGTACAAGCTTGACGAAACGTTCAAGGTTCCCCGTGCAAATACATACTTCCGCATAAATTTGAAGGGGGCATATGGCAGTGTGAAGAACTGCCTTTTGACGGAATTATTTATCAACCTTCTGAAAGATGAGCTAAATGAGATCATATACCAGGCAAGTCACTACCTTTCAGGATGATCTTTTTATATGTTTTTGTTTTTTTACTGACTTTAGTATCTGATTTTTTTGCAGGCCAGTATAGCAAAACTTGAAACTTCTTTATCTATGTATGGTGATAAACTAGAGCTTAAAGTGTATGGGTTTAACGAAAAAATTCCAGCTCTCTTATCAAAAATCTTAGCCATAGCCAAATCCTTCATGCCAAGCCTGGACCGATTTAAGGTATGTGAAATTTGAATGTATAATTGTCATACTTTTTACTCTCAGTCTCCTCATTCTTTTTCTCTATTTAACGTTGCAGGTTATAAAAGAAAACATGGAGAGAGGGCTTAGAAATACCAATATGAAGCCTTTGAACCACTCCACATACTTGAGACTGCAACTCTTGTGTAAACGAATCTATGACAGCGACGAGAAGTTGTCTGTACTAAATGATTTGTCTCTCACTGACCTCAACAGCTTCATTCCTGAAGTCCGCTCTCAGGTAACATTCTGCAACAACCAGGATTTCCGTTTTACTTAACACTCAACTACTTGCCTTTGCGATTGTTCTCTGGTTTTTGTTTAAATCGAGCAAAGGTTAGATAAAACGTTTGTTATGCTTGCAGATATTTATTGAGGCTCTGTGCCATGGTAATTTGTCGGAAGACGAAGCAGTAAACATATCAAACATATTCAAAAACAGTTTGACAGTTGAGCCGCTCCCAGTCAAGTCCAGACATGGAGAGCAGATAACGTGCTTCCCTCTGAGTGCCAAACTTGTAAGAGATGTCAATGTGAAGAACAATTCTGAAACGAACTCAGTAGTCGAGGTAAAACGAAAAAAATGACTGTTCTTGTGATGCGAGTCAGCTAAGTAGAAGCTATAGTAGGTTTCTCGGAGATAGTCATGGTTTTGAATTCGAACCTTAATCCTGTTTTGCAGCTTTACTATCAAATCGAGCCAGAGGAAGCTAAGTCAACAAGAATGAAAGCTGTGGTGGATCTCTTTAGTGAAATCATAGAAGAGCCATTGTTCAATCAGTTGAGGTTAGTCATCACATGTTTATCAAGCTTGTTTTACAGATCAAATAGTCTCTCATATATATATATATATATATATATATATATATGTAATAATGCGTTTTGGTTGTAGGACAAAGGAGCAGCTTGGTTATGTTGTCGAGTGTGGTCCTCGCTTAACTTACCGTGTCCACGGATTCTGTTTCTGTGTTCAATCTTCCAAGTACGGTCCAGTTCATTTGCTCGGGAGAATCGACAATTTCATAAAAGACATTGAAGGGATGCTGGTAAGTTTGTAAAAAAGAAAAGATATTAAGATTTGTTAAAGCTTTTTCCGTTTCATTCCACAAATGTTTGTTTGGGTTTTAATTGCAGGAACAACTGGATGAAGAATCCTTTGAAGATTATCGAAGTGGTCTGATTGGTAAATTGTTGGAAAAGGATCCCTCTCTCTTGTCTGAGACAAATGAGTTATGGAGTCAGATTGTTGACAAAAGGTAAAAGATCTCAAGGGTTTTGAAGTATGAGATGTGTATATTTTATATAAAAGGTCAATCCACTGACAGGATAGAGTAAACTATGATGTCACAGGTACATGTTTGATTACTCCCAGAAAGAAGCAGAAGAACTAAGAAGCATAGAGAAGAAAGATGTGATCAGTTGGTACAGAACCTACTTCAAAGAATCATCACCTAAATCACGAAGGCTTGCGGTGAGGGTGTGGGGATGCAACACCAATATGAAGGAAACTCAGACAGATACCAAGTCGGTGCAGGTCATCGTAGACGCTGTGGCTTTCAAGTCAACTTCAAAGTTTTACCCAAGCCTCTGCTAATAACACAACACAAGAGTTTTGCTTGGTCTATTTTTTTTTGTTCTCTCTTTGATATTTTCATTAAACTCCATTTTATTAAATACCCAAAACCGTTATACTTTGAGAAAAATACCAAAATGTCGGTTTTTGTTAGGGAAAATGGTCATTTAAATCATGAACTTTTTAATTTGGTCGAAAAAAGGCATGAACTTTCTCATGGACCATTTAAAGCATATACTTATTTTGATTAGCCATTTAAGGCATCAACTAAGTTCGACAAAGCCAATTTGAATACGTCGTTAATTCCATTAACAGAGCTATTAGATGGGGTTAATTGCCGTTATTACCTCTGTTAAACACCAAACGGTGTCGTTTTAAAATTAGAAAACCCCCAAATCCATATATCCCCAAATCGAAATCCCTAAATCCCTAATTCTCAGAACGCTCAATTGATCAGACACGTTCTCTTCAAAATGATAAGAAAGAAGGGAATTCCAAGAGAAAAGATACCTTATCGACGAGGACAGGGGAAGAATGATGAATCTTCGAAAGGCGGAAGTGAAGCAGAAGCTCGTGAGGCCAGAGCAGCTGCTCGCGAAGAAAGAGCTCGTGAGGAAGAGACTCGTGAAGCAGAGAATCGTGCAGCAATGGCTCGTGAAGCAAGAGCACAGGCTCGTGAAGCAAGGGCTCGTGTACTAGAGGCGAGCGAAGTAGAGAATCGTGAAGAAAGGACTCGTGAAGTGGATGAGGCTTGTGAAGTAGAGGCGACTGACGAAAGGGCTCGTGAAGCTAAGGCTCGAGCAGGGGCTTGTGAAGTAGAGGCGACTGACGAAAGGGCTCGTGAAGCTAGGCTTCGTGAAGCTAAGGCCCGAGCAGAGGCTTGTAGAGAAGAGAATCGTGGGGAAGAAGATGATGTAAGTGAAGACGATTGTGCTGTGTTTGGCGATGATGATTTTAATGGTCTTGAAGATGGTGCTGATGAAGAGAATGAATGACGATAACTGGGACTGGTTTGTCAGACATCTCTCTCATACTTTGGGTCTCGATGATGGAAGAAATGTAGCAATAATTTCAGATAAACAGAAGGTAACTATATCATCTTCCATTTTGAGTCTTTTTTTGTTGTCTTTCAATGTAGTAACTCTTTTTTTTTTGCAGGGTTTAGTGAAAGCTATTCACAACGTGCTACCAAGTGCTGAGCATCGCCAATGTTGCAAACACATCATGGATAACTGGAAGAAAGACAGCCACGACTTGCAACTAAAGCGTCTATTTTGGAAGATTGCACGCAGCTACACCAAAGGGGAATATTTTGCCAATTTGGAGGCCTTGGAGAAGTACAATCCAAATGCTTTCACTTCACTACAGAAGACTAATCCTCCATCATGGTCTAGAGCTTTCTTTAGGACTGGTTACTACTGCAATGACAACCTGAACAACCTGAGTGAGTCTTTTAATAGGACTATTCGTCAAGCAAGGAGAAAACCATTGCTAGACATGTTAGAAGATATCAGAAGACAGTGTATGGTGCGTAATGAAAAGAGGTCTATTATTGCCAGCAGATTGAAGACTAAGTTCACTAAGAGAGCTCATGCTGAGATAGAAAAGATGATAGCAGGAACACAACACTGCATCAGACACATGGCTAGGAATAATTTCCATGAGGTTGAGCTGAATGATGTTGGTTATTCTGTTGATATGAACACATGGACATGTGGTTGTAGAAAGTGGGAGATGGTTGGGATACCATGTGTTCATGCTGCAGCAGTGATAATAGGGAGAAAAGAACAGGTTGGAAATTACGTCTCAGACTACTACAAAACGAAAACGTGGCAGGAAACTTACAAAAACGGAATAAGACCTGTCCAAGGCATGCTGTTGTGGCCTCGATTGAATAGACTACCTGTCTTGCCTCCACCTTGGCGAAATGGTGATCCAGGAAGGCCGAGTAACTATGCAAGGAAGAAAGGAAGATATGAGACAGCGGCTTCTTCGAGTAACACAAGGTTATCACGTGCCTTCAGAGTGATGACATGTTCGAACTGCAACCAAGAAGGCCACAACAAGAAAAAATGTCCAAATGAGACTGCTGCTCCTGAACCAAAACGACCAAGAGGTCGACCAAGAAAAAATCAGGTTAGTTTGTTTATTTCTTCTACTAAAACTGCATTGCTATTGTTGAGGTGTACGAATATTTACTCTCTTTTATATAGGATGGACTGTCTCAAGGTCAAGGAACACAAGGTTTGTCTCAAGGTCAAGGAACACAAGGGTTGTCTCAAGGTCAAGGACAAGGATCACAAGAGTTGTTTCAAGTTCAAGTACAAGAACAGGGATCACAAGGCTGGGCTTCTTGGCTCGGTTGAAGAGAATGGACTGTTGTTTGTCGTTTAAAAACTGGATTTGTTTTGGTTGTGGATCATGGTTTGTTGTTTTATTTCGGTGGAACCTGCTATGCTGTTTTTCTTAATGTTGTTTTAAACTGAAGTTCTTTTGGCTGTGGATCATGCTTTGTTGATGTTTTATTTTGGATCTATCATGTTTAACTGATCGATGTTTAGCTTATATGGTTTTCATTTTCAGAATACTCATTCTAGCAACAAGAAAATCATGAAACAAACATGAATGTCTCATTACCATACCCAGTGCACTGAAACACAACAACAATGTCAAATGCAAACTCAAAGACAACAACAATGTCGACATACATGACATACATAGAAGAAACATCAAAGCTACATAGAAGTAAATGCAGACTTGCTTTTCATAGCTTTACCAAACATTAAGAAAGCAATGCAAATGACCACAAAGCAAACACACACAAAGCACAACATCATCAACGCTTTCCACTTCTTTATTTCCATCTCGCTCCTTGCTACACCTTCTTTCAAATCTTTAATCAAAGTCTTTAACTCATCTACCTCAGTTATGGTATTAGTAAGCTTCCTGCCAATGATTTCGATTTTTGGAATAGCATCTTCAACCTCTTCACACACAGCATCCTCAACCCACTTGAATAAATGTCCCTAATTCATGATCAAATTAGATGTTAATATCAAACTAACATAAAAAACATCTCAGAGGCTGTTTAAATAACGTAAACATCTAACAAGCTTACATCTTTTTTGGTTATGCAACGGTAGAAAGGTCTTCCTGGATTCTCTTGTATCTTCAATAGGTAAGGCTTTACGCGTAAACCACACTCACACTTCACTGGGAATCCACGAATTTCTCCCCCATGATTTATCTCTGAAGATGAACTCATCAGAAAATTGAGACGAAATTGTAAAGAAAGTATGTTTTGAACTTTCTGGGAATTAGGGATTTAGGGATTTCGATTTGGAGATATATGGATTTGGGGGTTTTCTAATTTTAAAACGACATCGTTTGGTGTTTAACAGAGGTAATAACGGCAATTAACCCCGTCTAATAGCTCTGTTAATGGAATTAACGACGTATTCAAATTGGCTTTGTCGAACTTAGTTGATGCCTTAAATGGCTAATCAAAATAAGTATATGATTTAAATGGTCCATGAAAAAGTTCATGTCTTTTTTCGACCAAATTAAAAAGTTCATGATTTAAATGACCATTTTCCCGTTTTTGTTATGATTTGAGGATATGTATTTAAATTATGCTTTGTCGGTTGGTTGGCCGGCTTGTGACATTTTCTAATGAATTAGATTTAGCATATTTTTTTATGTTCTTTAATATTTGAATTTTTCATATTAAATCCAGAAATTAAGAATATATTTAAAGTTTCAATTAAAATCATACAACTAACGTAAAAAGTTTTTATGATATAAATAGCTTACAAAAATATAAATCTCACCCAAAACACTGATTAAAAATTAAAACCATTAAATTACGTCAAACTCTAGTACACTAACCCAAATTTCATTCTTTAAATATTAATTCTAAATGTTAATCATTAAATGTAACTATAAAATAATTTTCAAGTTTTCAATTAGTATTATTTTGATATTTTGAGCTAATTTAAGAATAGAAAAATGTTCAATATTATTTAAGGATATTTCTCTGTTATATAATATATCAACTAGAAATTTATACCGAAATTTGAAAACGTCATATACTTTTTTAAAAATATTATTCATTTCGTTTTTAGAAAATATTTGTTGTTTCAAAATAGATGAAATTTTGATATTTTATATTATTTTTAGTTTTACTGAAATATAACTAATTAGGTTTTGCAGTTTTTTCAATGACTTGTTGAATGATTTTTAAATTATATTTTTATAATTACTTTTTAAAGATTTTTTTTTTAAAAATTTTGTACATCAAGAAGTACAGTATTAGTATTTTATAAAACTATCAGACACAGTTAATATAGTTTCCCATATAAAAGCAGCATTACCTTGATTTAACCCGCGGTTAATTTCTGGTGGGGCCTATAAGTATAAACATAGAAAGCCAAACTCTCTCTCTTCTCTCTCTCACTATTTTCCTCTGAACGGTGGTGGTGAGTGGCAGACCACCATCAGATTTAGGATTCTCTCTCTATTATACACAGATTCTGAATCTCTTCTCCTCCGTCGAAGTTTTGAATTATCTCTCTCTCTCTCTCTATCCTTCGCCCGTGAGCTTTCCCTCTCCCTCTTATCTTCTCCGTCTTTCATTTCGCGCCTCCTCAATTTCCGTTCAACTAATATTCTGATCTCTCTGTCGCATCATAACGGCAGATCTAGGGTTTATATCTTCTTCGTTCTCCAACTTATGTTAAAAATATTTATCTAACGACTTTTGTATTTCTCCGTTTTTTTTTTGCTGCAGTTGAGCTTCCGTAGCTTCGATCCTCTCGCATTTTACGTTTTACGTTATGCAGCACCAGTAAGGTTCGTTTTCCTCTATAGATCGATCGTGTTTCCTTAACGTTTCTACTAGCTTAGCTTATGATTCGGAATCTATGTGAACTTTTTTTTGGTTGATAGATCATCGTAGATCGTGATTGAAAGCGAGAGAGAGAGAAAAAAAATTAGGAGAGGGGAAGATGAGCGAGGGGCAGAAGTTCCAGCTTGGAACAATCGGGGCTTTGAGTTTATCCGTTGTATCGTCCGTCTCGATCGTGATCTGCAACAAGGCCCTTATTAGCACCCTTGGCTTCACCTTCGGTAACCTTTTTCAACTCTCCTTTTGGATTATTGTCCATGTTACTGCCGAGAATAGTTTCTATATGTGTGCTGAATGTTTTTACTCTTAGCGTATGAGTTGAATGATAGTTTAGAGAGATCATTTACTTTATACTATGTTTGGAATTGTTAGGTGGTTATCTCTTGGCTTTCTTTTCTGTGACACTCAATTTTGTTGTTGTTGTTGTTGTTGCACGAGCCTTTTGATCCACGAGCCATTCTTATGTAGTATTTAACTATTTACACTGAGAAAGTCGCTGATCAACTCTTTTTGAAGCTTCCGTCACCATAGCTGCTTTATATGCTATTGATCTTATAAGCTATCTCTACTTACTTTTGTTTATTTTTGTAATTACAGCAACTACTTTGACAAGTTGGCATCTTCTGGTTACGTTTTGTTCCCTTCATGTGGCATTATGGATGAAGATGTTTGAACACAAGCCTTTTGATCCACGAGCTGTGATGGGATTCGGGATATTGAATGGCATCTCCATTGGACTATTGAACCTCAGCCTAGGCTTTAATTCCGTTGGGTTTTACCAGGTATTTATTGCTTTGTTATTCCAGCTCCTACATGATGATTTCCTTTTGATCTGTTTTTTTGTAACCCATCTTCTCTTCTGTTGATATTAGATGACAAAACTAGCAATCATCCCCTGTACTGTTCTCTTGGAAACCCTCTTCTTCAGGAAAAAGTTCAGGTTAGCACTTCAAAGCTGTCTTGCCTTTTGTACATTTCTACTACACTTGAGTCGTTGTTAAGTTGGCGGATACCATTTTATATGACATCATCTATCTTTTCCTATGGTTTTGTTAACTATATAACTACTTTATGTTTGCAGTCGAAAAATTCAGTTTTCGTTAACCATCCTTCTCCTTGGTGTTGGGATTGCAACCGTCACAGATCTTCAGCTTAATATGCTGGGTTCTGTCTTGTCTCTGCTGGCTGTTATCACAACTTGTGTTGCTCAAATTGTATCCTATGCCTAGCCATTCTTTTCTCATTTGCTTTATCTTTGAACCTTTATATCTGATCTTATGCCAATTCGATGGTGTTCACTTAACCAATTGTACACAGATGACAAATACCATCCAGAAGAAGTTCAAAGTTTCATCCACGCAACTTCTTTATCAGTCTTGCCCTTATCAAGCAATGACACTTTTCGTCACTGGCCCATTTTTAGATGGGCTCCTAACCAACCAGAATGTGTTTGCTTTCAAGTACACTTCCCAAGTTGTGGTAAGACTCAATCTTCCAAGGAATCTACCCAACTTATTTATTCGATATATATATATATATATATATATATATATATATATATATATATATATATATATTAACTCGTGTGTTTTTTTTACTGCAGTTTTTCATCGTCCTATCCTGCCTCATATCAGTGTCTGTAAACTTCAGCACTTTTCTGGTAATTGGGAAAACGTCTCCGGTCACATATCAGGTGCTCGGACATCTGAAAACATGCCTGGTTCTAGCATTTGGATACGTGTTGCTGAAGGACCCATTCAACTGGCGCAACATTCTTGGCATTATGGTGGCAGTGATTGGAATGGTGGTTTATTCCTATTTCTGCTCGGTTGAGACTCAGCAGAAGGCAAGTGAAACATCAACCCAATTGCCTCAGGTATATATTTCCTCTAGCTAATATCTTTCTGTTTGGATTTATAAAAGCTTAAATACTATTGAGTGCTGGACTCCAGTAAATTGTTCCTTGGTACATATCAAAAGAGAGTCACCTACTGATTTAAACAGAAGAAACCTTTTTCTCCATAAGATTTGACTGTATAGAAATGGGAAAAGTGATATTAGTCTAATTGTTAAGTCAGTGTACAAGAAGATAAATAATTAGATGAGAAACCGTATCATAGGGGGTGTTGTTTTGGTTGGTAAAAGTCTCTAGGTCTATGCTGATTTTGGGTAATGTTGAAAGAAGAGAGAAACTGATGTTACTTATTGGGATTGGCAGATGAAAGAGAGCGAGAAGGATCCGCTAATAGCAGTTGAAAATGGAAGCGGAGTGTTATCAGATGGTGGTGGTGTGCAAAAGACGGCGGCTCCTGTATGGAACTCAAATAAAGATTTTCAAGCCTAAAGCTGTGAACGTTGCTATGTTTCTTTTGTATCAGAGATCTTTCAGAAGGAAGAAAGAAAAACTTTTCAAATTTCCTTTTGTTTGTTTGTTGTTCTCTTTTTAAAGTCGCATAGTAAGGGAAGTAGGGGAGACTGAAAAATCAACAGCTTTCCACACTGTAATGGAAAATGGAAGAAAGTAGGGACTAGGGAGGGAAGGGAAACACAGCTTTGATGAGATCCTTTAGCAGTTTATTTTCAGTTTTGGATTCAGTGTTACAACTGTACTCTAAAGTTGAGGCTATGTTCATACACACTGGACACATGTATTTGATTTTAAGGCTCCTTGATTTGTATATATAGGCTATAAGCTACTCAATTATCCTTGTCCTTGCCAATTGTTTTCTACTTTACATTTTGAGAATTGTCAACTATACTCCAAAGTTTCAATAGGTAACAGAAACTTGATAAACAACGAAGCACCAGTGGTCTAGTGGTAGAATAGTACCCTGCCACGGTACAGACCCGGGTTCGATTCCCGGCTGGTGCATCTGAGCTGTGAAGAAATATGGTTTAACGAAGGTTGGGTCCTTCGCTCTCATCTGATATCAAGATGATATGCCACCATCCTGAGCTCTTTATTTTTTTTAATCTTTCACTGAAAAATGTGGGACGTCATGCATAAAAATAAAAGAAAACGGAGCAAACAAACAACATTCTTTTCAAAGGGAAAAACGAATTTATTAAGCCGTGTTCCTTGAACAACAAACAAACTATGGAAGTAACAAAGCAAATACAACTCCCAGTGACCAACTTAACAACATCAAACCAACACAAATCTTTATAGGTCCTTTCTTGGTATTTCTACTCCAAAAGAAATAAGAAAAAGAATCGATAAATAATCGAAAGTGAATCAAATCAAATGAATCAAATCAAAAGAATCGATAAATAATCGAAAGTGAATCAAATCAAACGAATTTATTAAGAATCTCCGTGTTTCTTGAACAACAAACAATGGAAGTAACAAAGTAATACAACTCACAGTGACCAACTTAACAACATCAAACCAACACAAATCTTTATACTGTACCTCCTTTCTTGGTATTTCTAACTCCAACTAAATAAGAAAAAAGAACTGATAAATAATCGAAAGTGAATCAAATCAAATGAATTCAAAATCCTATAACAGATGTAATTCTCAGCCCCCCCCTTAGTCTTTTTTTTTGTTTTGTCAATACGCAGAGCTACTCTCACTAGCAGAGAGCGAAGGTCCTTCAGATTTAACCAAACTCGAGCTATTATTGCTACTTATCTCTAGCCCTTGTAACCGTCCGTTCTGCAGAAACTCCGACACGCTCTGAGAATTCGACATCTCCATCGGACGGCTTTGATTGAACCCTCGCATCTGCTGCATCATATCTTGGCCGTTGTTGATCGAGCCATGATGATACGGTGGTATCGCCATGAACGTTGAAGGAGAATACTGAACCTGCTGCATTCCCATATCATACGAATCTGAATTACTAGAGATCTCTCCCGTTTCCATCTTCATCCTCTCCACTTCTTTCCTCAATGCCTCGTTTAAAGCTAACAAAAAAAAAGCGAGAGATTAAAGATCACAGACATCAAAACGCATACAGAGGAATTAGACTCTGTAATATTACCATTACGAAGGTGAGCTTGTTGCTCCATTGCTTGTAGCCTGAGCTTTAGCTCTGTGTTCTCGTTTGCTAGTCCATTTGTATCTCTCTGATTAATCAAACAACATTGAATTAAGACACTTAAACTCACCGTTGAAACATAGCAAAAATATTTACTTTTACTCTGTTGAAACAGAGCATAGATCTTTACTTAATACTTTTACTCTGTTGAAACAGAGATTTTACCTGGAAGAGAGTGAGCTGAGCAGAGAGAGTGGTGGCTTCGGTTTGAAGCGATTGGACTCTACGCTCAAGCTCTTGAATGTATCGTGCTTTTCTCTCCTTGGAGCGAGCTGCGGACTGACGATTCGCTAAGATCCTGCAAAATCAATCGCAATCCCTTAGTTTAATTGTTATTCATAACCAAAAATAATTTTAAAATTCTCATTGATTTATTCGGTTATAACAATTCGGCGTCAACGGAATTGCTGTGACGGTGGCGAGGACGAGAAGAGGAGGACGGAGGAAAGGCGGCGGTGGCGTGATCTGGAAATGAGATTGGCTGATTTGAATTTGAGGAGAGGCTGTCGACGTCGATGAAGGAAGAGAAGAGATCGTCGTCGGAGGGGAGGTCGTCGGAGGAAGGTGGTGCCGCGGCGGAGATGAGCGGATCCGTGAACATGAACATCGACATGTCGTCGGAGCGAGATCGGCGGTGGAAGGAGGAGGGAACGGGACCGGCATTTGGACCGGGTCGAGGATCCGGTTTGTCGTCCATCGGGTTGGTTTTGAAATCTGAAGAAAGAAATGCTGTGAGTGTGTATGGTTTGATTATGTGTTATGGGGCGACTTTTCAGAGTCAATGCGTGGTACGAAGAAGAGGAGATAATGAATTAATGACGGAGATGAAGCTTTCTCTCTCTCCATCAAATGAAAGATAGGATGAACTCAAGTCTGAGGACGTCATAACTATAATTTGCCACTAAAAGGGAACTATGATTCTTTATTGGTCGGTTTAAAAGGTAAAAGGCACATTAACACGTGAAGCATCACAACATCTTGTCTCCCTTTGTAAGATTATTTAAATAACACAAACTTACATCTTTATTAGTAGTAGTAAATTAATTTCCTTTCTGAAAGTATAATTTTATGTCTATGTTTTTTTTAGTTCTGTTAAGAGAATTAATTACAGCGATATAGCTGTGGCCTAGGCAAAACTTTAGACTGTAACTATATTAATATGTTCTTGAGTTTTCAAATCCTTTTTTTGTTTTTTGTTTTTTGTTTTTGTGCAACTGAGTTTTCAAATCCTTGGTATAATAAATTTTAACATTTTACCAAAAAAAAAAAAATCCATCTTTTGAAATTAAGTGCATCTAATTCATTTGTCCTTTGTATATAAATGTAGTGTGCAATCAGGATATCAATTGCGCCTGTAGCTCAGTGGATAGAGCGTCTGTTTCCTAAGCAGAAGGCCGTAGGTTCGACCCCTACCTGGCGCGTTTTAAAATTTTTTTGGGCCTTCTCTCATTACCCCATTGGCAATCGGGCCTCTCAATCCTTTTTCCCGCCATATAAGTCCTTTGAGAGTCGAAAGAACTTAAATTTGAAGGACAATCCAACGGTTATTGAGGCAGGCCGTTGTGAGTCAACGAAAGGAGAGAGATAGTTCTGCGGCTATAGATAGTGGTTTTCCTGGTCAGGGAGTTATAGCCTATGGCTTTCTCAGGAGTGATGTCTGCTCATGGGTCATGGCGTAGCTGATGATGACATTAGTGAGAAAAGCCTTTTATTGTCAAAAATCTTGATAGAGACTTGTTTTGATTGCTACGAGCATAAGAATCAATCACATTGTTTTTTCTTTTATATATACTACAAAAAGAAAAAGGCCAAGGCGTTGCCAACTAAACAATTCTAAGTCTTCAATTTGGAGACATAAGTTTTGCTCAGGTCTCTCTCAATCTTCGTCGTTGTCACTAATCGGGGCACAAGCCTCCCACCAAGAAACAGGCCCCAAGCCATCATCATCTATAGTCCCCTGCACATTTCACAAGATTATAATATATTACTTGGAGGAATCAGGAGGCTTTTATATAACTAGCTTTTGTCATATAATAATCAAGTGGAAAAGTAGTAGCTTCAGAGTTCAGAGGATGATAAACTTACAGTGACCACCATAGGAGCAAAAGGCTTTGCGTCCTCAGCTCGCTCAATTGGAACAGGTGGATAGCTGATGTTCTCAACTCGAAACTTGATCTGCTTATTCACAACATCGTTAACCACTTTAAAAAAAATTACACGTGAGGAGTAACTTGGGAACCAAAAAAATAAATTAACCTGACATGAATCGTCGATAATAAACTCGTCATCTCCATATTTCCACACCCATCTCATCTGATTCCTGTTAATGTTAAAACATTTTACTTTGTATGATACACTGAAGTATACATATGTAGTTAAGAAAAAGCTCATAAACTGCAGGACACACATATTTTTTTACAATACCTATTGTAAGGGTCAGGCTCACAGCGGTTAGGTGTGGGTATAAGTGGAGCAGGCACATAAACATCGTCAAAGAATCCAAGTGTTACTGCCAGGTAGGTATAGAGCGAATCATAAGTATGTATATGAATAAAAATAGCCATATTAATAATAATATCATCAAAGCATATAGCAAGCCAACTTATAAGTCAATATTCATAGTAAAAAAAATGAAAGTAGTACACTCACAGCGTAAGCCATTGGAATCAGATTCTTTAAACTTTGTAGCAATGACCTCACCAACAAATGGACGAAACACTACAATTCTGAAACGTACCTACAAAATCATTAAGAACAAGACGAAAAGGTATTAAACATCAAAACATGATGAAAAGCTTTTAAAAAAAACACAAATCTTAAGCGTAATTCGAATATATATAGACCTTATAGGTGGGAGCACCATCACCGGGTAAAACAAACCCTCCTTGGACTGATTTAATGTCGTAAATCGATACGCAAAGGCCAATGGACAACACCTTTTGAAATATCAAAAAAAAAATATCAACTTTCATAAAGATTAGCGAGTGTGTGTGTGTGTATGAATGTATAACAAGAACAGAATTAGAAAGGGCAACGATAAGCAAACCTTGTCCAAGAACAGCTCTTTAAGCTCTGTCTTAATGGCATCTTCGAGGGGACTGCCAAGGTTAGACGGATGCACTCTTACTGTATCTTCCAGCTCGCTAAGACAGAACATGTTTTGCAAAAACTGTTCGAAACTTAATTCGAGAAATCTGTTCTAAACCCTAATTCCAATTTGGCCGCCGAATCACAATTGAAGAAGGTGAAGATGATAGCGGGCCACTGACGTGTAACTGTGCACGTGAGTAAAACTTTTAATGGGCTGGCTCTGGCTGGCCCAATACGGTGAAAGTAACGTTAAAAATATTTTTTTTTTTAATTTTGTTTAATGATTTTGTCCGGACCGCCAACATCCTACGTGTCAGTTTAACCGTCGCTCAACCTCTTCTTCTTCTTCTTCTTCTTCTTCTTCCAGTTTCAAACATTACATCACACACACCCCAATGGCCATGGCTACGCATTTCAGCTTCCCTGTAAACTACGTTATCTCGGAAGCCTCTCGAGGAAGAGGAAGGTTCGATCGGAAGCTGGTGAGAGCAGCAGTAGCCTCAGGAGATTCTTCCGTAGCTCCGGCGATTACGGAAGAGGCAAAAGTGAAACTAGGTGGCTCGGATCTGAAGGTGACGAAGCTTGGCATCGGAGTGTGGTCATGGGGTGATAACAGTTACTGGAATGATTTCCAGTGGGATGGTCTGTCCAAATATAATTTAGTACTTGATTTTTCATCTCTGTTGGTGTTATGATTATTAATTGAATTTTTTTTTTTATTCATGTTACGTAATGGTAGACAGGAAATTGAAGGCTGCCAAAGGTGCTTTCGATGTCAGTCTTGACAACGGTATAGATTTTTTCGATACTGCTGAAGTTTATGGTTCCAAGGTAAGAGAAAAAGAAAGCTTATTGTTGCTCTGTTTTAAAAGACCTACGTGTTGAATCTCACATTCTTGTTCCCACTAGTTTTCATTGGGTGCTATAAGCTCTGAGACTCTTCTAGGAAGGTGCGTTTTTTTTTTGTTTTAAACTCTGTATTCACCAAAAAGGTTCTTTCTCGACTGTTCATTTGGTGCGTTTTTGTGAACAGGTTCATCAGGGAGAGGAAAGAGAGGTATCCCGGAGCTGAGGTTTCAGTTGCAACGAAGTATGCTGCTTTGCCTTGGCGTTTGGGTCGTGAGAGTGTTATCTCGGCTCTTAAAGATTCCCTTGCCCGGCTTGAGCTTTCTTCTGTGGATCTCTATCAACTCCATTGGTATGTTTTTTTATATACTACGTTAAAAGAGTAATAACTTTGTTGAGGAACAGTCTCACCATTCTCTCCTGGTTTCATTTCAGGCCGGGATTATGGGGAAATGAAGGTTTGTTTTTTTGTCTCCTTAACACAAGCATTGAAGACAACTTTGATGAACTAAGAGTCTTGTTGCTTTTGGTAATCATATCAAACTCACTTTTAGGATATCTGGATGGTCTTGGGGATGCTGTTGAGCAAGGACTTGTGAAGGCTGTTGGTGTTTCTAACTACAGTGGTACTCTTTTCAGTCTGTTTTTTTTTTTCCATTTGAAAGTAAAATACATGTAAATCAGGAGGATAATTGTGTAAGTTTTCCTTTGTTAAATAAGAAACTATATCATGCTCACCTGTATTGTGTTGCGTTTTATTCAGAGAAGCGGCTACGTGATGCTTATGAGAGACTGAAAAAGAGAGGAATCCCTCTGGCCTCAAATCAAGTTAACTACAGTTTGATATACAGAGCTCCAGAGCAGACTGGTGTGAAGGCTGCCTGTGATGAGCTTGGAGTCACTTTGATTGCATATTCCCCCATTGCTCAAGGTGATTTTCCTTTTATGTCCATCATACTCTAGAAAAGTTGCATACAGATCCTATAGTATTACTTAAAAACAAAACCTGGTCAGTGAACATCAACGTTTTCTGTTTTTTTTTTTTCTTCTGCAGGTGCTCTAACTGGTAAATACACCCCAGAGAACCCACCTTCAGGTCCTCGGGGTCGTATCTATACTCGTGAATTTTTAACAAAGGTAATAATACCCCCTCCTCAAGTCTTCTAAGAAATGTTTTTGTTTTCCATGCCTTGACATACTGTTACAAACCTTCTACTAATCCTGCTTTTTTACTCTAGTAAGTGTTGTGTTGAGAAGATGCATATACACCACAAATGAATGTACCTATGGATAAGTTATCATAAAGTAGGACAATCCTGCGAGGTTCTTCACTAATTATGACTTGTGATTACAGCTTCAACCCCTGCTTAATAGAATCAAACAAATAGGCGAAAACTACACCAAAACTCCCACACAGGTTCTTTCTCTATTCCTTATGTAGCCTTTTTTTTTTTGTATTGTTACTTCTTGTCAATTTCTAGTTAATCCACAGAACTAAATCATTTGAGACCAAATGTTTCTAGAGCACTTGTTGATCTCACATTGCAAGGGTCAGTTTGGAGTTGAGTAAACCGTGACAGTATAGCCTATGTGCGTTTCTTTTGTTTTGTTGTGCGCAGGTAGCATTGAACTGGTTGGTGGCACAAGGGAACGTGATACCGATCCCAGGAGCCAAGAATGCGGAACAAGCCAAAGAGTTTACTGGAGCGATAGGTTGGAGTCTAACAGACGATGAAGTGGCTGAGCTACGCTCCTTGGCCTCTGAGATTAACCCTGTCGTTGGTTTCCCTGTTGAGTATCTCTGATCTCTTAAAGACTTGCTTGTAGCATTTGTAAAAGCTCAGAAGCTGTACAAATATATATATTAAAAAGTGGCATATAGATGTTGCTAAGTGTTATAATACATGTATACAAATAAAATCTCTTTGCTTCTTGGAGCATTTCAAAATAGCCAAGCAAATGATATTGGAAAAGGGAACTTTGAAACTTGCTTTAAGAGATGTTACAGTCACACATCTGAATTAACATCTCTGTAGAACTAGTAAATCATATCATTCATTCATACCTCTAGTTATTATCAGCTAAAACATGCTTTGTCAAATGTCTTTAGGTTTTAAAGGATTTTGAATCAGGCTAGAGTCAGTGTCTTTAGTTTGAGCAATTATTATACAAATAAGCAAAGATCTACCGCATATAATTTTAAAAAGCATGGAAAACGAGAGTCTGTTATAAGTTATAACAGGAACACAAGTGAAGCCGCAAAGGTAAAAACACCATCTTAATAATTCTCAAAAGCTAAGTTTTCATTTTCCAATTTTTTTTACAAGACACAAATGGAGATAAGAAGCAAGCAGAGCATATAGTTGTGCAGCTTTTAAAATCAAGCAACACTGAAAGAAGTGGCTGCTTTCTCGACGAATTTATTGGCTCCCTTGAACCACCTCTTGTCTCCAGCTTGTGCTTTGCAGATATAAAGCTTGCCTCCATTCACGGTGGCTGTGATCAGCTGATGCTTACCACCTTCGTCTCCATCGGCTGTTCTCGTCAACACAGACAAGTAATAGTATGGTTTCCCACCAACGTCCTGAATATTCGTCTCCAGAATGTTTGCTGTTGCCACTGCATTGTTGTCAAACCCTCCCTGCAATAAACATCAGACAATGGTGATTGATACCTACTATTATAACCTTTGATTCATTCTCTTAGCATTCATTACCTCAGAGGCAGTCTCACCGAAGTAAGCTTGTTTCCCTAGAAGGTAATTGACCTGCAAGAAAAGATCCAAAGAGGAGTTGATTCAATCATTCAATCTCTCAATCTCATTTGATATTTTTATATCCATCATCAATATCTCTATGTTAGATGTGATGTAAGTAGAGACCTGAGAGAGGAACTCTTCAGGAGAACCGTAATCAGTGATGGACTTCTTATCAGTAGGAGTGACCATGACATTGAGGTTGCTAGTAGCGTCAAAGTTGTCTTCATACCTAAGGACTTGTCCTGGATACTCAACCTCTCTGCTTGGGTTCCACTTAGCTGGCACCTGCACTTGGAATCCGTCTCCACTGTACGCCGTGAAGTCTGTGTTTTGCTTTGGCTTCCCAAACACATTTGCTGCAAAACCAAAACCAAAGATTTTAGTTTTTTTTTTCAAGTCTGAAAATGAAAATGATCCTTTAGGTTGTTTCCTTTACCAGCTTCACCGTAGGCAGCATCGGCTGGAGACACTTTCGAACCAACCGCAGCGGCGCCGACGAGGAGTGTGAGAGCGAGACGGCGAGAGACGGCGGAGGTATCGTTTTCGTGAGTCTGTTGTGCTTTACACACTAGTTTAGAGAGTGACACGTAGCGCTGAGATGATGAGGAAGGTGATGATCTCGCGGCGGAGGAGGAGGCTAGTGCGCTTTGATGTAGGAAACACGCGCTGTACGCCATCTTCTCTGTCTCTTAAGCGATCTGTGTTTGGTTGAAGTTATATGATGAAAGTGTGTGTGTTTTGAGGATTGTGGAGTTTGATAATGTATGGAGGTGAAAACCAAGAGTGAAAGATGATTGGTTGGTTTTTGGATATTAGATGTCCCAGATAAGGTTGTTGAGGTCTTGTAAGGCGCCACGTGTCAGATACCGTATGTTCTTGTCCCACCAGGTCAGATTCATAAGCGAGTCAACTTCTTAAAACACGAAATCTGGGCCTTTTGGGCCCATTTACTCTGGATGGCCCATAACGGAAATACGCTCATCGACACGTGGAAAAGTCGAATCGGGTAACTAATCTTTTCTACGCTCGCCTGTGAGATTACGTTCTATTTTGGGATCGGATACACCCGCACGCACCTGATTAACTCCCTCGCAACCCTTTTGGTTTTTTCAAATTTCGAAAAAACGGCTTACAGTCTTTCCTTTTTCTATCTCATTTTCTACGTGTTTCTCGGGAAAATCTCTCTCTCTCGCTCACTGATTACATGAGACGCCTGTTGATGAAGCGGAACCTAAGTCTATTGTGCAGATCGGCGCTCAGATTCATCGACGTTTCAGCTTGCAGAGTGATGGCTTGTTTTCTCGACTGCTTCCGCGGAAGAGACGACCACCGATCTACTAGTAATCTCGTCTCTCGCTCTTCACTCGCCAATTCCAGAGTAATTCTCTCGTTTCTCTGGCTATTCGCATCTTTTATTTGCATGATCGTGCTCGTTTTGGTGTTAATCTAGCTGACACAATGATCGCTGATGAGAAATATAACATTCACGGATAGCTCACAGTGTTCAATTTGATTGCTGAGCTGGTTTGTGTATGATCCGAAGATCTGGCCCTCGTTTATTTGCTCCTCTTGACCAAAATCATATCGATATGAGTATATATATGACTCATAAATTGATTTACTAACATCTTTTCTTTCATAAATATCTTCAGAGAGGTGATCAGGAATCGCAGAGTCATTTGTCTGCTTTGTTTCGATCTGAAGGTTAATCTCTTTTCTCGATGTGTTTATTATCAGCTTTGTTTCCGTGAAGTTCGTGCTGATGTAAGGGTGGTGTTGTTCTTGATTTTTAGAGGAGGCAGCTTCTTCGCCTTGCCTTGGCAAAGAAAGATTTGATTTGGATTCGATACATATTGACAAAGGCCTACGAGATGAGGTATGATTATATTAGAAGCAGTGAAGGCAGTATTTTGATCCGTGCTCATCTTAAGTACTGAGAAGATAGGTGTATATGCTTTTTGTGACTACAGATTCTATATGTCTTCTTACATCAGTGTTTGCAATTAGTTTAGTTTCTTATGACACTGCAGAGGGATTGTATCTCAGAAACAGTAATTTGTTGTGATAGTTCAGAAAACCTTTTCTCTGCATATATCAATAGAAACTGATTTGTCTATTCCTTCAACAGTTCATGCTGAGTATCTAACCATCTGTTTTTACTTGTGGAATCCTAGGCGCGGTTTCTTAAAGCTTGTGGCACTATACCAGAGACGCCTATTGAAATTAGGAAAGCGTCCCAAAAACAACTCAGTAGTCCTCAACATTCTGGAACTTCTTATTTCCACTCATGGATTTCCAGTAGCTCTGCGCTAGGCTTTCATTTGGACGAATCACCAACTCCCTTGAAAGCAGCTTGTGAAGAGGTGGGAGGGTCATCAAGTTCTTCAGAGCAAACACCAAGCAGGTAGGGCATTAGAGTTTTACTTTTGTTTAATTAAACTGGCATTTCGCCTTCTCACGTTATGCTTAAAAGTATTGGCATGGTTTCTTTATAACTAGCGCGGTTTCTTTGTGAACATTATGCTCGCATCTTACTAAAGAGGTTCAACACATATTTCGAACTCACACTATTCTTTTTCATATTAGCTGTGTAATCGATGAAGGGGACACTGCGAGGATCTCATCTACTTCTAGAGATGCTGATGAAGTAGAAAGCATCGGCACTGCGTTCAAGAGTGAGATAGATAGATCTGGCAGGCCAATGCTCACAGCTGGAAAGACAAAGTCGGTGCGGTTTGAATGTGATCTTGATCAATCTCAGTCTTCTAACTCTTCTGAGAATAGCAGTTCAAGAAAACCAGAGATGGGTGGCAAAAGTACACTGACCACGCCTAATCCAACTCCACTGAAACTATCTGATGAGATGCAAACTCCTGGAACCGTATATCCAGCAAATATGGAGTCAGCAGGAAGGGGAAGGCCTAGAATCAGGTCGCAGTTTGTGCATTCGGTTTCCAATCTAATGGAAGACGCATCCTTATATAATGTCCATGATGATTCATATGGGAGCCTAGAACAAGCTAACAGGCAGGGTGAAACTCCCACTTCTGCAACTTATGAGGAAGAAAGATCACATGAGAAACTGTCCAAGTTTGAGGCATCTCCTTGGCTAAACCCTATCACCGAAGACGGTAAAGAAAATATCGAAGTTTTAAACGACAGGACACCTGGAGTAAATGCCATAACTCCAGGTGACAGGCCAATCATTGGATTGGTGGCTGCTCACTGGAATGAGAATGTGCAAACTGAGATTTCACCCAAATGGTGGGATGGGAATGGGATCCCAAATTCCACAACCAAATACAAGGAGGTACTGCTTTCTTGGCTCTTCGCTTCCTATGATATTCAGAAGCTATACATAATTGAGTTGTTTTTCGTTCTTCTTACCTTACGCAGGATCAGAAAGTGAGTTGGCATGCAACACCGTTCGAGGTGAGACTGGAGAAGGCACTCTCGGAAGAAGGTTGTCTGAGTTTATTCCCTCGAAGGTATTAACCGTAAAAACTAAACGATATCTAGTGAAACTAGCTTAGGAGAAGCGATGAAATGTATATAAGCTGGCTATCCATGTGTGTGATGCAGGAACCTTGAAGTGATGGAGGAGGATGAAGAAATTTTTTGACATATCGCAGCTGCAGCATTCAGTGCAACCAAACTCAGTAGTTTCGTTTTGAAACTCTGCTCTCGTACAGAAGAGTGTTACGTTACTTACAGATGGCAATGAAGATACTCTCATTTCCATCTTTTATGGAACTTTATAATAAGTTTTAAGAGTAAAAAGCATAAAAACAGTGGTGTGTTTGTGAACCTTTTGGGAATTCTCTCCCCAGGAACTTGGCATTGTGATATATTTTTTCTCGAGTAATTTTAATCTGCAAATCTAGATATATTACATATGTATTTATGTCTGAGTATGGATTAGAAAGTTGTTGTTCGCATTTTAAAATTTAGCAAAGCAGAGGTTCCATCTTCCATGGGTATTGAAGTAAGCAGAGTACTTAGCCTCTAATAGTCTAATGGTTGCCTCCGTGTACTTAGAGGGTTTTCTTCCGACACAAGCTATCTAATGGGTCCGTACATTCTATGATTTGGTCTCACACCGATGGTCATGATGGAGACTTGTGCTCGTGTATGGAAAAGAAATTTTCACGGAATTGCAAGTAATATATGTCCACATTTCCATGTGGGTGAAACACATGGAACAGATAAACAGGAGGCTAAATAAAAGGTAGCAAAATAAAATAAGAGGGAAAAAATGGAGATGCGGGGTATCGATCCCCGTACCTCTCGCATGCTAAGCGAGCGCTCTACCATCTGAGCTACATCCCCGATGACAATGTCAATAAGGTTATCCTACATTCTAAAAGTTTCACTTCTGACCTCTTATGTAAGATACTCTTAACCAGACGACCGTCTGTACCATCCCATCTTCAACCGGCACAATTGCCCCCGGTTCTCAAGTCTCTGAGAGTAAAGAGTGAGATGTTTTTTTTTTTGAAAAAAATGATGATGATAATTATGTTGTTAGTTTCAAAAATATGATTACAAAAATGTGTCAAAGTATAAACTACAATCTTTTTGTTGTATCAGAAATCAGCATTTTGAGATCTTTAATCCTTGGGGCCGACGCTGAACTTAGCTATAAAGAAGCCGATGGTATCGAGCTCAGATGAAGGGTCGAACTTCTGAACCATTTCTTCTTCACCCGGTTTCAACCACTCCCTGCAAAACGTTAAGAATCAGAGCCCATATCTTAATACCACCATCAATGTTTAAAATTTTGGTTTTGTTGAATATAAATCACTTTCGTCAGTATAGATATACTTACTCGACGTATCCATCAGGGAATTCACATCGACCAACTAGACCAGGGCCCCCAATCCTAGGATGCTGCAACAAGACAGCAACACACATGAAGACACATTAGGACAAAGAACAAGATCCCAATGCAATGTTTTCCAAGGGTATTTTAGATTCAAACCTGTGGTGCTAAAGAAAGAAATTTGTATTTATCCAGAGCATAGCGAACCACCGCTTCGTTCTCGCTAGGATTAATTGTGCATCTGGCAAAAAATGCAAAACAAATCATCCAACAGGTAAGTTTATAGTTAAACTCTGTGTCACTGCGGACGTGTCTCATTTTATGTTGTTAGGCCTCATCTGCACAACAGCTTTGATAACGCGAAAATTCAGAACTAATGAGCGCATACTTACGTTGAGTATACAAGAACTCCACCAACGCGGACCAATTGAACAGCCTGGTCCAACATTTTCCGCTGGTACCTTCCGTGGTTCCTCAACGATATAACAGTCTCCTACAAGACATGACAATGGCATATTCATTCCACAAAGTCACTCCCAAAAGAGATTCTACTCGGAATTACTACAAGCACTTCAATTTTTTGGTCTTCATTTATAACAATATTTATATTACTTCAAGAAGCTACTACGAAACAATATTACCGTCACATACAAGTGATGAAGCTAAAGGCTATCCACATTTTGACACAAATACTAGAATGTGTCCACATTATTATCGCATATCTGAAATGATCTTACCAGTCCAGCGAAAAGACGAGGTCTCAAACCAAGAGCAGAACAAGGAGCATCTAGTAGGACTCTGTCAAAGCTATTAGGCGGGAAACCTTGTGATTTTCCAGCCCTTCCACCTTGGGATTGTGTTCTTCCGCGACCATTTCTCAGCCTTCCCTTATTCTTCCTGATTTCAGCTTGGCTAACATTATCCACCCCATTTGGCTGTTCAGTGCTGGCTAAAATATGGATATGATAATGAGAAGATCAAGATTCAGCATGGTTTTTAAGACTACAGGAATTAATATATATAGGAATTTGCAATTATACGGCAAGTGATAAGACTACAGATGCCAGTGCAGTAATGTACTGTATATGTATGATGTAGAGTGATAACTAAGGTCCTCGGCAAAGGAGACAGAGCAATGCAAACATGGCAAGTTTATTGATGTACTTTCACCTAGCAAACACAGAGAGGCCAACATTTCGAAGAGAACTACTAAACCAAGTAAACACTATGAGAGGGAGATGCAGTACTTCATTACCAATTTCCTCACACGATTTTTGAGCCTCAGATGTTCTGGAAGCATCAGATATCATTTCCTTGTTTGATGATAATTCAGAATGGCTGGTCACAGAACCAATATCTTCACCGTTAACTAATGTTGTTGAATCACAGAGTGCGTTTGGAAGACAAACAGATTTCAGCGCATCTAATTTACATGTTGTGATGCAATTTAAGCCCATCTCAGCAGACAATTTCTGGACATCCAGCACCTACATTTCCAAAAGACAATAAACATGCTAATTAGAGCACGTAATTTGCAATACCAACAACAACACCCTTTTGTTTTAGTACTTTTTTAACATTCAATGTAATCATGTCTGTTTAAATAGACATTACGTAATTATGTGAGGCATTTAAAAGGTTGTTGCTATGTAATAATAAAAAGAAACTGTACTTTGTTATGAGATCTATCTGCTGCCACTATCTCTCCCTCATCATTCATAAGTATAGCAATTGCAGTAGTCTTCCCGCCTGGTGCTGCACACATGTCTAGTATTTTCTCCCCTTTCTGAGGATCTGGGAAGCCAAGACAAAAATTTAGCATAAAACTTCCTCAACCTTATATCCCACCGGCATTGTCATCTATATCTATCTACTATATTTGAATTATGAAGGTATAGGCATGGCGTAGACCAGAAACTAGTTCACGTACCAAGAGCATGAGCAGCAACAATACTTGGCAGGTTTTGAAGAAATATCTCCCCCTCGAGAACATCTAAGGAGCCAAAACGACAATGTGAGAGCAATACCTCATGATGAAATAAGATACTGAGAGTTATAAACTGTGGTAAGCTGAAGTAAGAAAAGCAAACTTAGGGCGAGAAGAAGAAGCATACTATGAAAAGAAGGCAATCTGAAAACTCTATTGCTCAAATCCACCGCAACTCCATGAGGAACACGAAACATGCCAGCTCTTGACAGCATAGTTGTTCCCATGCCGATATATAGTCCACTGCGTTCACAATAGAAAGGATCTACAATAACACTACGGCACATGTCAAACTATTTTAAGTTCAAAATATTTTCAAAAATTCGTTTGGTGGCAACCCTAAAGCTTATATAACAAATAACAACCATGGATAAAAGCACTTTCTTGTCTGTCTTGGGCAAACCATATGATATATGATCAAATCAAAAGGAAGAATTATGATTTCTTGCCTGATGGTAGACCCTGAAGGGTGGTCCCACGAGTCATATTAACACTCCAATCACCTTCATCACCAGGTTGTTCCATAGCAACACAGACAGCAACTGCATCTCCTTTCTCAACATGAGCAGTACAAGCCAGCACACCTGGGACATAGACCTGCAACAGAATCCATAAGAGAAAGATAAGTTCTTTTTTTCTTTTCACAGTATAGCATTCCCAATGGCAATGCGTCTCACACAATCTCCAATCCAACGGCATAAGTATCATTTTGACCTATACCTAGCTTTAGCTTCTATACTATTTATTGAGAGAAAACAGAGTTGAACCTGAGCTCCTCTAAGAACAGCTTCAGCACACTTCCTGCTCACTAACACCTCCTTGGGAGGAGACTCAAGCCCAGATCCATACTCAATTCTATGCGGGCCTGAACCACGGACAAAAACGACATAGTCCAAACCAGGAATCTGACACTTGGAAATGGGACTGCTCCCATCTGATTGCACTAGCTTCAAGCTGCCATCCTCTGATTCGTTCAAGATCTTCGTGAGCTTTTCGATAACAGCTTCACTCGTTGTTTTAACTGTGTTCACTCGGATGCAGGAGTAGGAAGATGGACGCCTAACAAGGAGGAACAGTAATAATCAATTCGAAGCTATAAGGAGAAAAAAAAAAAGAATGGTGAGAAGAATGTAAAGTACGTGAGAGCCTTTGAGATTCGAGCAAAGTGATCAGCTCCGTAAGCTTTGTTGAAGTAGTCTTCGACTTGAGGATCCCATCGCAACACTGGATCATAACAGTAACGCGACGAATCCGACGAAGGTTTCGTCTCCATCTGGTGAGAGAGAAGGCGAGTCGGAGAAGCAGAGGAGAAGATAGTGGTGGCTCTGGGGAGGAAAGAGGGGTTTAGCAGAACCCTCGCTTTCTTCATACGAGGTGGAGGTAGATGCGGAGAGAGGTGGGCTGCTTCTCTTTTGTTTTAGCTTTGAGTGAGCGCTTTAATGGCGGATGGGCCTGATTTTGATAGGATAAAGCCCGTCGAATGTTTTTGATAAAATAGCCCAGCAAAGTGCAATATGAGACTGTAATCAGGGGAATCAGTGATTAGTTGTTATTAATCACACTTTAAAGAAAACAGTAATGATGAACACACTTAAAACGATTGTGAGTACTATTTCTTTTTAATTTTTTTTTGGTATTGTCTCAATTTAAATTTGAAATTGTGACTACAAATGAAATGTTGTAAGTTCAACTTTTAAATTTTTATTTCTGTGAATCAATTGAAATCTATATACATTTAAAAATCTTTTTTTTTTTGTAGATTAAAAAAAAAGTAACATTAGGATATTGAATTTGCAGAGAAGGTTAGGTGGAGAGAGACTGAAGTCTGAAAGGTTAGAAGTATTTTTCCTACCAAACCCTCCTTTTGATATATGATATGATGAGCTTCACCTGCCTTTTTCCAATGTCCTACCAAATATTCACAGTTTATTTATTACATATATGTTTGGCTTCAGAGCTCCATTGCTTACCAACCCCCATTTTTGCATCTCCTCCTCTTTCAAGGTTTTCCCCCTTCTCTCTCACTTAATTTCACACTCTCTGCTTCTTCAATTTCGTGAGAGGGTTCTAGAATTTGATTGTTGCATGTGCGTTTTTGCAACTTGTAACATGGGGTTGATCCCCCTCAAATTGATATCAGAACAGTGTAATTTTGTTTGAAAGGTTGTTACAAATTCATTATATGATCATAAAGTCCATCTCTTATAATATAGTTTTGTGTTCTTGTTGGTAGAGGAACTTTTATTATTATTATTATTTAAAAGGTTGTTGCAAAGTTCTTAAGGTCTTGGGATTTGTTTACATTGGGTCTTTGAAGTTTTGTGGAATCTCTTCTTGCCAAAGTGTAATATCTGTCGTTTGAGATTGTGTTTTTCATGTCTGGGATCTTTCAACTTGATGGTCTTTATTGATCAGATATATAAGATGGCTCAAGAAGGTCGAAACATCATCGATGAGCAGGTAATAATAATAATCTCTCTCTGCCTTATTCAACAATGTTGTGTGTGGTCTGTGTGTGTTCTTCACGATTCAATCGTAAACCATCATTACATCTTCTGGAAAATTTTGGTATTTGTTTTAGGTTGTTGTTGGAGAGGAGAAAGGTTCGGTGAGATTGGCTACACTAAACCGCCCTCGTCAGCTAAATGTCATCTCTTCTCAAGTGGTACATATATATATATATATATATATATATATATATATATATTAAGAAGTTAGATCAAAACTTGATAAAATATCAAATATGAGACGCCTAATGGGAAAACTTTGTGACTCAGGTCCTCAAGCTTGCAGAATATCTTGAAACCTGGGAGAAGGATGACAAAACAAAGCTTATATTGATCAAGGTTTGATTTGTTTATCCTTTGGTCTGATAATGATTTTTTGTTAAAACTTACAGACACTATGACTTGTTTCTGAACATGTAGCCTATATTTGCAGGGTGCAGGGAGAGCTTTCTCAGCCGGCGGTGATCTAAAGATGTTTTATGACGGCCGTGAATCAAGTAAGAGGCCTAGAGAAAACACACTGTTATCATCACTTCATCCTTAGAGAGTTTGTCATAACTTTGATGATGATACAGAGGATTCTTGCCTTGAGGTTGTTTACCGAATGTACTGGCTTTGCTACCATATCCACACATACAAGAAGACACAGGTGGAGTTCACTTAATTTTTTTTTTTTGTATGAAATTCTTCTCCTGAGGAGTATTAACTAACCAAATAGAGTTGTGTATAGGTTTCTCTTGTAAATGGGATATCGATGGGTGGAGGTGCATCATTGATGGTCCCAATGAAGTTCTCTGTTGTGACAGAGAAAACTGTAAGTTTATGATTTTTAGTCTGCTTCATATCTTGTTCATGTATAATCTGATTCAACTATTTTCTGTTATTTGATTAGGTTTTTGCAACTCCAGAAGCAAGCATTGGGTTTCACACCGATTGTGGGTTCTCTTACATTCATTCACGTCTTCCTGGTCATCTAGGTAACTTCTATAACCACTAAACTAATTTTTTTTTTTTAGTTCCAAACTTATACGTTAGCAAATCTCTGATGTAACATTTGCAGGAGAATTCTTGGCTTTAACTGGGGCAAGATTGAATGGCAAAGAACTTGTAGCAATTGGCATGGCAACACATTTTGTTCCTTCTGCTGTGAGTTCTTTTTTTTTTTTGAATGCTTTCCTTAAAAAAATGTCATGTGACCTCTCTTGCTTGAGATGCCTTCCTAGTTCCTACTCTTATAAACATCATCTCCAACCTTAGTAATAATGTTTTGAAACCTGTGATGAGTGGAAGGCTTTATGTTTATCTTTTCTCAATTTCAGAAACTGGCTGATCTGGAGGCAGGGCTTGTGGGTTTAGACTCTGGAGACATGGATGTAGTTCGGTCCACAATTGAAGAGTTCGCCGAGAAAGTAGACCTCGACAAAAACAGCATCCTTAACAAGTAAAACCTTCTTTTTTTCAATATTTATGTGTTATGTAATCACATGGACGTTGCTAACTTTGAGGTTATGGCTGATGTGCAGGCAGTCAATAATTGATGAGTGTTTCTCAAAAGAAAGTGTGAAGCAGATCATACAAGCATTTGTAAGTAGCATCTGATTTCCCCTTGAACATGAGTCATTCCCTGGACTATTCAGCAGGTATTGAATATATATATATATTTATATATATATTTGTGGTCCTCTTACAGGAAGCTGAAGGGAGCAAAGAGGGAAATGAGTGGATAACTCCAATCATCAAAGGTCTCAAACGTTCATCTCCCACAGGGTTGAAAATAACCCTAAGATCGGTAAGTATTTACTTGTTACATGATTTTACTCTTTTTATCATTTTCTCCTTGTGTATAAACTCTCTCTTGAAAATATTATGAGTCTTCTTTTATATTTGAGACTTGCTGTTTTTGTTACAGATTCGTGAAGGTAGGAAACAAACACTGAGTGATTGCCTCAAGAAGGAGTTTAGAATCACTGTGAATATTTTGAGGAGCATCATATCACCTGACGTGTATGAGGTAAAGAGCATATATTTCAAAAAAAATGTGACAAATTTTTTGGTTTTGCTTTTCAAGAAGACAGTAACAAGCATCATGTATGTTTCTCTCTGATTGTGTAATAACGTTGCAGGGTATAAGAGCTCTGACCATAGACAAAGACAATTCTCCCAAGGTATGTTTACACTCTTAGAACTGAGATCAGCAATCTAACATACATACTAAGCAAACTTATATGGTTGGGTTTGGTGCAGTGGAATCCAGCGACGTTGGATGAGGTAGCTGAGGAAAAGATCAACTTGGTGTTTGAGCCCTTGGAGGGTGATATTGAGCTTCTTATCCCTGAAACCGAAGCAAACAGGTCTGTGTTATATCTTTTGGGCTAATATAAACTTTCTTGCATTAAGATCTTCCTAAGAAACAATCCTTTTAATGTGTGCTTAAATATTTTGACCATTTGATGGCATTGATAGGTGGGAAGGCAAATACGAGACTTCAGGTTGTGCGTGAGAGAGTACGATAGTAGAAGAGAAGAGATGATACTGTATGTTGTTTTCGTTCAACTGCCAAGACTTTATGCAAAACTCCGAAACTTCACCTAGTATTTACTGTATTATTTACATAATGTGTTGTTGTCCATGCAGTGATGGTTTAATAAGGGTTGTTATGTCTGAAAAAATTTATGTTTTCATGGTTGTTAACTTGTTATTAGTGTCTAAAATACATATGATCATATACTAAAGACTAAGCTCGAATATCTAAACCCCCAAACGTCTAAATCTGAAAATGGTCTAAAATACATAATTATCACTATGCAAATTATCAGTTGTGATCAAGTTGATGGTTATTACTATCTCTGATTGAGAAATCAGTTTGGTGTTTTTGGACATGAGATCTTGGCTTTTTTTTGCCTTAACTCTCATTCAGATAGGTGGCGGATAACGTTTATAGCAAAAAAGACAGGCTTTACTGGATCGAATATGATCGGTTGCTTACTACTTTATATGGATCAAATCTGAACAATCTCGAGTACCAATAGAATTACAAAAGCAAAAGTGTGGGGAAATTTTATTTAAACTCTTCAAAATGGCTTGTGTTCTTCTCATCTCTTTTGAAGGCAAGGAAACATCAAAATTTCTCAAGTGTTATAGGGTTTTCTCAAGGAAGGTCCACATACAATGATGTCCCAATATAAACGAGTTACCTGAGAACGGTGTAAGAGCCAACACACAAAAATAATGCTTAGGGACCATTTTCTTGATCATCCGTCTCATCGAGTATCACATATTTTCCAGTTTGACTTGGAGCTTGTAGCTGCTTCTCATCTTCTGTTTTGTGCCCCTTTTGTAGTTTCTCATATCTGATAAGACATCATACATATATACCATTTTTCAATATTAATACTATTCATTTATATCAACAGATTAGATGTTTGATTACAGAAGTTCTTCAAAGTTTCTTACTCCAGAAGAAGGAGAAGAAGAGTTACTTACTTGTACCAGTTGAACAAACTGACACCAACCATGATGATCATCAGACCAAAACCTTTTAGCCATGTAAATTCGTCATGGAAGTAAAACACTGCAACCTGTACCAGTAGAGAAAAAAACAATGAGGATCTTACATTGCAATTTGATGCAGCATTCATCAAATATTCAACAGTAGACACCAATACAATAGAAACTAGAGTTCTCTATCATTGGTCCCCCTTTTGTAAACAAGTATTATTGACCTATAACAATATCACAAGGCCCGAAATAAACTCATAAGATATGAGTTCATTTGACAGATATAAATACAGTACTAGGTGATCATCACAGCATGGTTTCAGTCAGATACAGTTCGGACTTTGTTGCTTAAGATTATACCCAGTTCAGCTTCACCAGTTAAGCATCCCTACGAATAAAAACTCACTGTTGCCTAATCTTATAAATATATATTTGGGAAGTACGGAAATGGTAGAGGTTATTATCACATCCGGAACATACTAACAAGCATAATCAGAAAAAGGTAAAAATGTAGTAAATACCACTATGGTGACAGCCTCTTTAACGACCCCCGCTATTGTGACGGTTACAGCACTAGTAACCGAAACAAGAATATACTCAGTTAAAACCTGAAACAAAATACTAACTAGTGAGCAAAAGCTAACGTGTTCATTCTTAAATAACTATAAGTTGTTAGGAAATGCTTACCATGCAAAAAGCCAATGCTCCACCAAAAAGCATCAAGAAACAAGTTCGAGTAAAATGCGCTCCATTATCAAAGTATATGTTTTCTCTAAATTCACTCCATGGATCCAGAAGGAGAGAAAGAAGACCAGTCACTATAGCCATCACTGGTGCCACGTAACTCATAAATGTGAAGGGATTTTTCAGGCCTAGGTAAAGAGAAGAAGTATAGATTAATTCATGAATTGTGACTTTTAAGAACTTAACAACGAAGAAAAGAAAACACTAACAGCAGAACTCACCATAGGTTTCTTTCTATACATCATGTTGTCATCAGGATGCACCAAAAAAATTGGAAAACAACAACCAAGTGTTAATACAGAAAGATCCGAGGCATAGTTTTAGAAGAGAATTAGAAACTGATTTGGATAAAATACCTGCAAAAGAACTTGGGTCATACACCAACGGAAACCGGACATGACAGCAGCGAGCATGACAAAAACGAAACCCCAAAACTCAAACTCTGTCTCCTTTGCAACTGGATGCAAATGAATACAAGTTAACAGTTTAGTTAGGAAAATTAGAACTAAGACATGTAGATGGATATTTGGCAAACAGGAAGAAAAAAATGGTTAACGTTGAAAGACGGGAGAATGCATCAAAAATGTACCTGATAACAGCACTCCTGCTGAGATAACTGAAATAATGCCAAAAAGCTTCAGGCTTGGAGACTCCAACCTTACAAGAGAAACCGTGTCAGAATAACACAACAAACAAAAATGATAGAATTTCTCCGTAATGAAAATGCAGCAAAAATTCAGTGTGATGTTTGAAAAAAAATTATCTGTAATGGAAGAATAATGTAAACGAAAGTAGTAGTAGTAGTAGTAGTAGTATGTTTTAGTTCAAGCTATAGAGTCTACCATTGATAAATTTGTTAAGTACAGACCTTCAAGCATGGTTTACATATCAAGATAAAAAAATATAGTTATAGATAAAGTACCTGAAGGCAAAAGCAAACAGAAGAAGAAATATTGGGGCTGCAGATTTGCACTGCAAATGAAAAATAATGTGAATTTCATTAGACAAGTCTAACCTTCTATCACCCACAAATTCCTAACAAGTTGCAAAGACCTCTACCACATCAAATTAAGCAACTAACCATTGTTGCAAAAGTAACCGATATGAAGACCAGTGACTCATTACTCAGATTTATATCCAAAGCAGTTGCAAGTGCTGTTGGTACAACTGTGAAAGGAAAGTCCATGTGGGTCATCAGTTCACAGAAATTCAAAATATTCAACTTCGAAAACTGAAACAAAAAAAAAAAACTAAATCCACGGAATGGATAAGGAAATGCTCATTAGCACTTAAAAGTAGAAAATGGAGTTCATGACATAGTTTAGTTAGTTTACCTCTAAGGAAATAGTCTCTCCATGATATGGCAACATCAGGTTGAAATCTTCCTGACCAGTACCAAGTTATCATCTTTGATAAAACCGCTTGAATAGAAAAGTGAATGGTATTCATTAACAAGGGAGCAGGAAATTTCCCCAAATCATCTCCTAAGAGAGTTTTGTTGTACCTGAAAAAAAGCCAACAACTTAAATGATAGATGTAAGGCAATAAAACAAGAAAAGGAGAAAGGATAGTCGCAAAGACATACTTACAGAGTCAAAAATGTGCTGAAAGTATACCATACAAGTATAAAGAAGAGTGTTTTCAGTATGTCAGCGGGAGAGATAGCCTCTGTTGAGGCTTTAGGTAACGTTTCGAGGCTATCACCGGAACTGTAACCAACATCAAAACTGCTGGACTCCTTCCTGGATTCATTTTCAATATCAAAAGGCTCTAAAACCTCTTCTCTGTCTACATCTCCCTGACTGGATATAACCTCGAGTGTGCTACTACCGCGTAGCTGTTTTCTTTGCTCCATCAATAATCTAAACTCAATAGCCAAACCTTTTTGGCTCCCATTCACAGACAACTCTGACAGAGCATGCAATCTAGTACACACAGCCTTTATTCACTCAACAGGGATTTCGAAGATGCTATCTTTTGACCCAGTGGGCACTCCCTATATATACAGATATGTTCTAATGATACAGTCTTCAACTCTCTTTAGATGTCCCAGCAGATGAAGTGAATTCAAGGAAGGTATGAACCTCAGTTTTTGTGAAAATATGAAATGGGGTTTCTCTGGAATCACACTTGACGTTTGACCTAAAATCACAAACAGAAGCTTAAGCCGGTCAATGTCTATGTGAGAACTTCCATAATGGTAAGTGGAGAAAGCAATCACAAGAGCCCCATTTCAAACAAGGCAAGCTCCTAATACGCTGATTGCAAAGATTCAAACACAGAATCTTCCAAACCAAACGAAAAGCCATGTGTTTTTTTCCTCAGATAAGAAGCAAAAGACTTTACAAAAAGAGAAATTTTTGGAATACTTTGGCATCATCAATAAGGGGACAAATAAGTGAATAACTAGAGATGCCACATTAACGAAGAAGAAAGATAACAGTCTGCTTCAATTACAAAGCAATAACGACATGAAGAAAGCTACTACGTCACTAGAATCTAGAGAGAAAAAAAACACATACACGAACGAACGAATCTGAGTTTCGAATTAAGCTCAATGAGAATTTAAACTCTGACCAATTCCAAATCAGGGTAAGCTCAATGATTCCGAGCTCAATAAAATTCAAGGCATTGATGAAAAGATAAATCCTCACAATCTGGATCAGGAATGAGCTAAAAAAAGGTCACAGATTCGAATCTCGCATAGAAGATGAAATTAGAAAGAGAGAGAGAGAGAGACCTACGAGGAGGAGGAGGAGGGAGAGAAATGGGGCGTGGTTGGATCTGATCGGAACGTGGGAGCTGCTGGGAACTTTGTGTGTGTTTTCAACTTTTGGTTGATTTTTTGTTGAGTCGCAACCGACGAACGATGGTTGTTGTTGGAGTTTGATGCAATTTTACGGAAACTATTACCGCTGCTCCGACTCTGTTTGTGACAATGCAACTTGCGTTACCTTTTGCTGACAATATTCTATTGTGCAAGAAACTTTATAGTAATATTTTTTAAAGAATAATTTAATGGACTTCTCAAAATATTATTGGTCGTTTAGAAATAAATATACAGTAATTTTTTTATAAATTAATAATGTTAAGATTATGGTCGTTAATATTTTAGAAACTCTATAAACTAATACATTAATCAAATTTTATAATATTTATTATACAATTTGGTGCATTTTAAATAAGTTTTATAAATTTTAGATTTACGTTACTAAATACTATCAAAATTTATTGAAATTAAAGATAAATAAATATTTTTTGTTTGTACTTATATAAGCTATATATATATATATATAGATAAATTATTAGTTTACGATTTTAATGAAACTATTTATATATGATTTTTCTGAAAAAATATTATTTTATTATTTTGTCGATTCATATTATAAAATTGTCCCAACTCATAACTCGAAAAAAATTATTATTATCAGATTTATTAATATATTTAATATTAATTTATAGAGTTTCTAAAATATTAACGACTTCAGCTTGATCTTGTTTGGAATTTTTTTTTTTTTTGTTCTTTTGAGGTCTTTTATTCTGTTTGGAGTTTTCATACAAAACGAAACTTATCAGTTTAATTAGTATGGCAAAGCTTATAGGTTGCTTCCTGGTTTGGTTTCAGGTCGTTTTTGAGTAACAAACATTACAAGCAAAAATATTATTTGTTATTTGACGTACAATCAGTATCGATTTTAGTTAAATTAAAAACTTTTAACATTATCTGGGGAAAGTCCCAATAATGTGTCATGGTAACATCCACATCTTTACTGATATTGAAGGTTGTATGCTTTGCTAAAAAAAACAATTCGTTTTCTTCTACGATACATAATGACACACTAAATCGTTCCAATATGGATGGATGTATATGAATGAGAGAGATCCATTATTTTGGTTGATTGGTACTTACTAGTCGTAGAAATTACCGCTGGAGATATTCTATTTCTTATTCACTGTATTTCTCAAAACGGGTCGTTGTCTTTGGTGTCTAATCTAATCAAATACCCACAGGCCCATCAAATCAATCCCCACAGGCCCACCACATTAGGAAGATATTTTCGAATAACGCGCGCAAAGTTAAAACCACACATTTTTTTTCTCTCATCCTTTCGGTCTCTCTGCCCTTTCACTCAGCTCATCCCTCCCCACATATCGAAGTAATCAGATAGAGAGAAATATGGAGGTCGATTCCATCACCGCCAGGCGCAGACTCTCTACCGTCGCCGCTCACTTCCCCTCACCAACCAACGATTCCATCTCTGCGGCGTCTCTCGTCCCCTTGGTAAGAATCTAATTTTTTTCTAGATTTGCTTATCCTAGGGGGTTTTAGCTTTGTGGACTCGTGAGGTGCTTTTATCTGATCTGTGATCGGATGTAGAACGATCTCGAGCCAAACCACTCCTTTGCTGATTATGATTTTCTTTGATCTGCCTCAGATAGTTTGCTTTCGTTTTTGATTTATAATTTCTCTTTTTGTTTGTGATGATGCCACAGAACTGTAGTAGCAGTTTGAACTCTGTCATCAGAAGTTGTGACAATAAAATCGCTTTTGCGCGGCAAGCATCTTCTGAACAAGGCTTCTTTATGAGGCAGGCTTCCACTGACCAGGTACCAACTTCCCTTCTTATCCTGTGAAGCTGAGATGCGCAAATACTTTGCTCACTGTTTCTCTTGTCTTCCAGTTTATACCTCAGCCTGGCGGCACCAGTTTGAAGAACTCTGTCATTAGAAGAGGTGACAGCAGGCTCTATTTTGCTCGACAAGCATCTTCTGCACAGGGTCTTTTCATGAGGCAGGCTTCCACTGATGAGGTATCATAAACACTCCTTCTTATCTGGTGATTGAAATCGCAAATGATCCTGTACTTTCTTTGAAAGAAATTTAATTTTGCAGGGGACCATACCACAGGACGCTGCATCTACCAAGACGAATGGATTCCCTTCTTCTACAGAACAACCTTTGGTTTCCAGACCTGAGTACGCCCCACCACAGTTTTCCAAGCCCACCGCAAAAGAAGAGTTCTTTGTTTTGTCTGATTTGCTAAACCAGCCAAAGGAAAACTTGGAAAAGCCATATAACCCTGACCTTCCTAAGTTAGCCAATCCAGGTACGCATACAACTAAGCATAGCATACATTTTCTGTAGAACTCAATGTTTTCTTATACTGCAAACACACATGAATTGTTCTATCTAATAACTAGTAGAAGTGTTTTGACATCGACCTGGATCTACAAACCAAAAGTACAGACTCTAGCAACCGTACTTCAGCCAAACACATCTTGATTGATAAACATGGGAACTAATACTAGCTTGCTTTCTTTTTGCAGGGACTGTTTTGTCTCCGAGATCGAACGTTGCAGAATATGAGCATAACTATGTCGTGGCAGTAGAGCTACCAGGGGCCAGTATCAATGATATAAGAGTGGAGGTCGACAACATAAAGTAACTAAAACTCATCCTCACACATCTTTTCAATTTGTTCCCATTACACAGACACACACACACACACACTTGTATGCATTAGGTAACAAATCGTGCTACCACTGCAGCTTGACTGTGACAGGGAGACGCACAGCTGTCTGTCAAAAAGTTGATGCAGCCACCAGAGGTTCAATCTGTGGGTATCACAAGCAAGAAATATTACAAGGACCATTCAAAGTTTCCTGGCCACTACCTAGCAATGTGAACAAGGATAACGTTTCTGCTGAATTTATGTAAGTAGAAACTGTACTTCTCTACAACCCAGCATTATGACTAGCTGTTTTAGCTAGTACACACCTCAAAAAGTAGTGCTTACAGATTCCAGTTTTAGTTCTTAGTACAAGTTACTAGCTTATATAAAGTTATCTAGAACTTGTCTAGTTTCATAGAGAGCACTAATACCAATTATATAATTGCATGTGGAGCAGGGATGGGCTTCTGAGAATAGTGATTCCAAAGCTTTGAGGGATCATTATACGTAAACGGTAAACAATATGTGTATAAAATAATGTTGTTTGTGTGGATGAAGAGAAAGAAAAGCAAAAACTGATGAGTGATATGTAAAATAGTAGTATGGTGTTTATATATACAGACTGCAGACAGGCATGCTCAGTTAATAGAGTCAGCCATGTAAACAATCCATAAGTTTGTAAGAAAGAAAAATAACGTTTTTGATATTAATACAAGAAGCCAGAAAAATGAAAAATCTCAATTCTATGATATGTATCTAGTAGTCCTAAAGCTGGAAAATTTGAATCTAGCATTATTGTCGTAGATAGCAGCATGTTGTTCCTGACCAACACTACAACGACATTGTATTTGTAGTTTCTTTAACTGCATAAGCGTTGAAGTATGACAAATTGTCAATACAAGATAACCTCTGGCGCTTCGGTGCTTTGACTAGAGAAAATTTGATCAGTCATTATTGTGTACTTTGGATGCTATGTCGGCAAAGATGTTATTAGACACTATCCAAACTCAATACGTTTTCTTTCTTGGGGATTTTGCCTTGTTGCGAAATGATGCATGGGGCCTTCCTTGTGCTACTAAAACTCTCTTCTTTTTGGTTAATTATACATGTTCTTGACTTCTAGAATAAAAACTATATCTCTGAGATGCATATTATTCTTAACCTTTTATATAATTCAGTTCAATTTTACAAGATACTTTGTGTTTACTTAGAGATTAGATGGAAACAATAGATTTTCAGTCTTGATATTTTTGTAATGATGGTAACAAAATATAATTTTTATTCTAAAAAAATATATATTGTAATTGTTTCTATTTTATGCAAAATGAAACCAGCCACTTACAGGAAGACACGTAAGATGTTGGGAAACCACATCTATTTTTCTTCAAAAAAATTCCTAAGTCTTACTAGTTCTCTTCTGAAACCGAACACAATAAATCGTCTTTCACATTAGCTTCTTCTTCTTCGTCTGTCGAATTTCCACAGGTATGAATCTCTTCACTCATCTCCAGTAATCTCAAGCAGCTCTCTTCGGCTGTCTTTGATCTGACTCTGTGTACTAGCTAGTCCAATCTTGTCGATTCGAGTTTTTCTCTCTTTTAATTAACTTGTCAGAATTTTCTATCGAGTTTGGAGGGATATTGTGTGACACTTAATTAGTGGCTATTCTGATAGATTTTTATATCTGTTTCTATGCATCGCTAATGGTTACTCCATGTTGATTATACTGTTACTATAAACTTGCATGTTCAATTCAATCTGTTCTTCTTCCTTTGGATCTCGTGTTGTTTTTTCACTCCTTAGCTTGTAATCGTGTCTAAACTGTTTTCACTGTTCTTATTGTTGAATTGATGTATGCTGCCAGATGGCTGCTTCATCGGCTTGTCTTATCGGGAACGGACTATCTGTCTACCCAACTAAACAAAGGTCTAAACAGTTTAGAATCTCCTCAACGTCTGCTTCAGTTAACAGGACATCAAAAGTTACCGTTGTGAAGGCTTCTTTGGATGTGAACAAACACGAAGCAAGAAGAGGTTTCTTTAAGCTTCTGCTCGGAAACGCTGCAGCTGCTGGAGTGAGTTTGCTTGGAACTGGGAAAGCAAATGCAGATGAACAAGAGGTTTCTTCGTCTAGGATGTCTTACTCTAGGTTCCTAGAGTATTTAGACAAAGGGAGAGTTAACAAAGTAGATTTGTATGAGAACGGGACTATAGCCATTGTAGAAGCGGTTTCTCCTGAGTTAGGCAATAGGATCCAGCGTGTACGCGTGCAGCTACCGGGGTTGAGTCAGGAGCTTCTCCAGAAGCTGAGGGCGAAGAATATTGACTTCGCAGCACATAGTGATCAGGAAGACCAAGGCTCTCCGTTGCTCAACTTGATTGGGAACCTCGCTTTCCCTGTGATTCTGATCGGTGGTTTGTTCCTTCTCTCGAGACGGTCTTCCGGTGGAATGGGCGGTGGTCCTGGTGGTGGTCCAGGCTTCCCTCTTCAGATTGGTCAGTCCAAAGCCAAGTTCCAGATGGAGCCAAACACTGGTGTGACTTTCGATGACGTTGCTGGAGTCGATGAAGCCAAGCAGGATTTCATGGAGGTGGTGGAGTTTCTCAAGAAGCCTGAGAGGTTCACTGCGGTTGGTGCTCGGATCCCGAAAGGTGTCCTCCTCGTTGGTCCTCCTGGCACTGGTAAAACTCTGTTAGCAAAGGCCATTGCTGGTGAAGCTGGTGTGCCTTTCTTTTCTATCTCCGGTTCTGAGTTTGTTGAGATGTTTGTGGGCGTTGGTGCTTCGAGGGTCCGTGATCTTTTCAAAAAGGCTAAGGAGAATGCTCCTTGCATTGTCTTTGTGGACGAGATTGATGCTGTTGGTAGGCAGAGAGGGACGGGGATCGGTGGAGGGAATGATGAGAGAGAGCAGACGCTTAATCAGCTCTTGACTGAGATGGATGGGTTTGAGGGTAACACTGGTGTTATTGTGGTTGCTGCGACTAATAGAGCTGATATTCTTGACTCCGCGTTGCTGAGACCGGGGCGGTTTGACCGGCAGGTGTCTGTTGACGTTCCTGACGTCAAGGGAAGGACAGATATACTCAAGGTTCACTCCGGGAACAAGAAGTTTGAGAATGGTGTTTCACTTGAAGTGATAGCTATGAGAACGCCTGGATTTAGTGGAGCTGATCTTGCTAACCTCTTGAACGAGGCGGCTATATTGGCTGGACGACGTGGGAAGACAGCGATATCGTCGAAAGAGATTGATGATTCGATTGATAGGATTGTAGCTGGGATGGAAGGAACTGTCATGACAGATGGGAAGAGCAAAAGCTTGGTTGCTTACCATGAAGTTGGACATGCCGTCTGTGGGTAAGTCGGAATCAGATTAGAAGCATGTGTGTCTGTGTATGTTATCTAGAGTTCATTCTTTTTATTTTGTTCTTGCAGAACATTGACTCCAGGGCACGATGCTGTTCAAAAGGTCACGTTGATACCAAGAGGACAAGCGAGAGGTCTGACTTGGTTCATTCCCTCAGATGATCCAACTCTAATCTCAAAACAGCAACTGTTTGCAAGAATTGTTGGTGGACTCGGTGGTAGAGCTGCTGAAGAAGTTATCTTTGGTGAGGCTGAGGTGACAACTGGCGCAGTTGGTGACTTGCAACAGATCACCGGTTTGGCTAAGCAGGTATCTATCTATCTATCTACAACAGTCCCAGCTTTAAGTTTTCTTCTGTTAGCCATCATGATGTTATATTTTTTGCAGATGGTTACAACATTTGGGATGTCTGAAATTGGACCATGGTCGCTAATGGACTCGTCAGCTCAAAGCGATGTCATAATGAGGATGATGGCAAGAAATTCCATGTCTGAGAAGCTTGCAAATGACATAGACTCAGCGGTGAAGGCACTATCAGACAGGGCATACGAGATAGCTTTGGGACACATAAGGAACAACCGTGAAGCCATGGACAAGATTGTTGAAGTACTTCTTGAGAAAGAGACTATGTCAGGCGATGAGTTCCGAGCAATCCTATCGGAATTTACAGAAATCCCACCTGAGAACCGCGTAGCTCCTTCCTCAACGTCAACATCAACACCAACACCAGCTTCTGTTTGAGTAAAAGAGACCTTGTGTATATCCTAAAGATACTACTTCCCATACTGTGGGACAAGTATGTTTAGTTGGAGTATATAGACGAACTCAGTTATATATAAAGTTTACTTAACAAAAACTACACAAGAGAAAGAAGCAAAGAAAAAATGTATAATTAAAAATTCTCAACAAATGATGTGTCCACGCAAGCTATCTAAATCTTTGCAAAACATTTTTTCACAGTTCCAATAAACACCCGAATCCAACAATTCATAGTTTCTCAAGATCATCCAATTACAATAACAAATAGGTAATAATATTAGAAGAAGAAAAAAAAAGCAAAGATCAGGAAATGCTGTTTTGCTTGTTACTTCAACATCCTGCAAAGAAAGATAAACAAAGCTTCACATCACCACCATTTCTTTCTGAGCAAAATAGAATTGAAACTGAGATCATAAAGGACAAAACCTTGCTAAGGACTCTGGTTTGGAAATCAAAGGGCTTCATCGAGTTCACGCATATTGAAGTTTGAAGCCTCTGATGCTTCAGCTAGAGATTCAAGCATGCTTGTCACTTCCATAGTATCGTCCAAATAATATTTAGCCTTGCTTGGCTTTTGCCCAACCGTGCATGCAAAGACGAGAGCATTGTCACAGAGCAATCTTTTCGACATGGCATTACCAATCGCTTCAAACATGTCCTCGTCGGATCTGTCATCTCCAATACATAGCACGAAATCAACTGGTTTTCCTTTCTCATCCATTGATGAAAATATCTTCTCTGCCACTGATCCTTTGCTCACTCCCTATATAATAAAACACCAATTGAGTGCCGTGAACTAGATACTATTCCATCACATTAACGAAAATCACTTACCTGAGGCTTGACTTCTACGATGTAGTGGCCGCTTTTGACTGCAACAGGCTCATTAGCTAGAACACTCTCCAAATGCTCCAACATTTCCTTTGCTTGCAAAGAACCAAAGCCAGAATCCGCATCCCTATATTGCCAAACCAGAGCACTGTCTTTAATTTCGATAGAAGACCCATCCGTTGCTTCAGTGTACTGTTTCATTACAGGTTCCACGATCTGCATCCAACCAAAATCACAGCTCTGACCACATGTTTCCCATTCTTTGTTCCCTGGCCACCTATGTATAAAAAGGCATGTTATTAATTAAAACTGAAGGAGAAGAATTAAAACTACTTAAGAGAAGGATTGTTACTTTAAAAAGTATCCATGCTCAGCTGCAATTCCAATGTTTTCGCACGGAGAGAACCATTTGCCTAAGCTTTCCCTTCCTCTTCCGCTGACAATGAAAATCGAATTCTTCTTGTCCTCACAAAGCTCATTCAAGAATTTGAGAACTTCATGGCTGGGAGCTTTATTGATGGAGTTCTGAGGCATCAAAGTGCCATCGTAATCCAGTAGTATCGCTCTGCTTTTCGCCCTCTTGTAGTCCGACACAATGCACGGTATCGAAAGCTTTCTGAAGTTAGGATCCAAGGCCACAACTCTGAAACCAAAACTGATCCCCATCCCCCAACACCTCTTCTTGAAATGGTCCACGCATATCCTCTCCAGGTCTTGCAGGAAACTCCTCGACCAAAACGCAACGTCGTGAGTACTAACATACCGGAAGTGTTTCTCATGCCTGAGCTGTTTCTCGGGATCACGCATCGAGAGGGCCTCGTTTAGAGCTTCTCCCGTCGCTTCCACGTTCCACGGGTTTACCCGTATAGCCCCACTGAGCGAAGGAGAGCATCCAATAAACTCAGACGCAACCAACATGCTCTTCTTCGGACCGTTGAAATCCGATTCAGAACCGAGCAGACCCTGTCTGCACACGATGTATTCATAAGGTGTAAGGTTCATACCATCTCTAACAGCTGTAACGACTACACACTCAGCGATATGGTAATAAGCAATGATCTCATTTATCGACACCGGGGTATCAATATATACGATAGGCTGGTATCCAGGTTTCCCAAACTCTTCATTGATCCTCTTGCAGCTTCCTTCAATCTCACCGCGTATCTCGTCTATATCAATACCTTTACCCCTAGCAGGATTCACAATCTGAACCAGTACAGCCCTTCCCCTCCAATTAGAGTGCTGATTAAGCATTTGCTCCATCGCTAGAAGCTTTAAGTTTATACCTTTGAAGATATCCATGTCATCAATACCAAGCAACACCGTTTTACCTTCGTAACGCTTTCTGAGCTCCATCACCTTACCTTCCTCCTCCGAATATCTCATCACAGACTGAATCCGACCCATGTTGATCCCCACAGGCATGATCTTTATCCCCACGGTCCTCCCGTAATACTCCAGACCAATGTAGCCTCTCTTAGACTGGTACTCAAGACCCAACATTCTACTACAGCAAGTGAGGAAGTGACGAGCATAATCAAACGTGTGGAAACCGATAAGGTCACTGTTCAGCAGCGCCTTGAGAATCTCTTCACGAACGGGAAGAGACCTGTATATCTCGGAAGAAGGGAATGGGCTGTGGAGGAAGAAACCCATCCTAATCCGGTTAAACCGTCTCCTCAGAAACGTGGGCAAGACCATCAGATGGTAGTCATGAATCCAAACATAATCATCATCAGGGTTTATAACCTCAATAACTTTCTGGAAGAAGAGCTTGTTCGTCGCTACATAAGCCTCCCAAAGCGACCTATCAAACCTCGTGCCGTGATCAGCTGTAAAGGGAAGCATGTAATGAAAGAGCGGCCACAGCTGCCTCTTGCAGAACCCGTCGTAGAACTTTGACTGCAAATCAGGCGGGAGAAAAGTAGGAACGCATTTGAACTTATCCAAGAGTATCTGCGCCACGTCGTCCTGCTCATACGAATCGACATCAACGCTCAAGGAGCCAACGTACAGCACCTCCATATCCTCAGGCAAACCGTCTTTGAGCTGGAGATACAAGGCGTCCTGATCCCAGGCGAAGCTCCAGCTCCCGTTTCGTCTCTCGGCCTTCAAGGGGAGACGATTAGCGACGATGATCATCCGATCGGAGGAGACGGAGGAGGGGTTATCTGAGGAGACGCTGTAAGCTTGATCGTCGTCGAACTCTGAGACGTTTCCGGGGACTGTCATGACTCTAGGGAGACGCCTGCGAGGCTCTCTCCCCATTACAGGGAAGTTCCCTGAAGCCAAGTCTAAGAGATTCGTGTACGACCTAGATATCATACTTCTTCTTCGCTTTGTCTCCAAATTGGCAACACTGATTCAATAAATCTGAAATTAAGAAAAATCAAAACTTTGTCAGTTATTTGGATACCCATTAACCCTAATCGAGAGCTGGAATCAAAATTTGGGCGCAAAAAAAATTAAAAATTAAAAATCAAACGAATTTGACTCATTTCATCTATCATCGAAGAGCAAGATCTGTGAGATAACAACCTAACAGCTAAGAGGGGAATCTAAATCGGAGGGATCCGATCCCCAAATTCAGCAAGGACCCAGAAAGAAAAGACGAAATCGAGAATCAATTTGGATTTCGAAACCCCACCTTCTTTCGTTCCTTCGTAGATTGAAGAATATGTTAACTCTGTGACAGAGAGAGAGAGAGAGAGAGAGAGAGAGAGAGAGAGAGAGAGAGAGAGAGAGAGAGAGAGAGAGAGAGAGAGAGAGAGAGAGAGAAAGGTTGTGAGAAACAGAAGAAGGGGGATGAGAATCAGAAGAGGAAGATACGAGTCGAGAGATGAGAAATGAGAGATGATACGTTTCTCGTATACTACTACTTTCACCACCGAACCATATACACACCAAGGAAACAAACAGGCTTAATGCTAGCAAAGCCCATTAACAGTTAAATGAGACCCATGATCTGCTTCTGTCCTGAATCGTTGGATCCTTCTTTGAAATGCAAATGAGACCCGGCCCAAATGATATAACAGCTGCTTTCTCCTGAATCCCAACGTTGGACCTGCTTTGAAATGCTCCTGAAACGTCGTCTTCTTCAAGCTACCAAGGTAGGGACTAGAGATGTCAAATGGGCGGACTATAAATGGGCGGCCCGTGACCAAATTGATATGGTCTGAAATGGACAGGCCCATTTTGATCCATAACTAAATTTTTGTCCATATGGACGAACCCAATTATATCATGGACAATATTGGGTTTAACCAATTGGACAATTGGCGGCCCAAAAATCTAAAATACCTAGGTTTAGCAAATTGGAAAAACACAATTTTTTTCGACATTTTCCTTCCTAAAACCTAAAGATTTGATTTTTACATGTTTATGTGTGATTTTATCTTGGAAAAACACAGTTTCCCGCCAAAATAAAAAAAAACGTAATTTTCCGTCAAAACTGGAAAAATATAGTTGCTGTCAAAACCGGAAAACGTAATTTCCCGCCAAAACCGGAAAATGTAATTTCTGTTAAACCGAAAAATCCAATTTCCCGCCAAAACCAAAAACGTAATTTCTCGTCAAAACCGGAAAAACACAATTTTCTACCAAAACTAGAAAAAACGTAATTTCCCGCCAAAACCGAAAAATCCAATTTCCTGCCAAAATCGAAAACACAATTTCTCGTCAAAACCGGAAAAACACAATTTTCCACCAAAACCGAAAAACGTAATTTCCCGCCAAAACCGAAAAATGCAATTTCCCGCCAAAACCGAAAAATCCAATTTCCCGCCAAAATCGAAAAACCCAATTTCCCGCCAAAACCGAAAACGTAATTTCTCGTATATGTTAATGTTAAATGAGTAAAGTATAGGAATTCAACATTTATGAACTAAATGATGTAAATTGTAGCTAGATGTACTTTTATCTTATTGGTTTAAGAACTCCACAATCATTACAAAAGAAACTGATGAAAATTCATATACTTAAAATACAGCACACGGGTCTTGTAGTTGATAATGAAATTTTATTTCAAAGCGAAAAGATGAGTCGTTCGTTTGCGAGTCCAGCTTTTACTTATAGGCCAAAGTATATGTAACAAACGTACTACTTGTTAAAAGAGCTTTACATTTTGCAGTTTGTCTCTCTACATTTTCTCTACTCTTTTCCTTTTCTCTTTTAAATCTATCTCTTATCTCTTCATTGATCACTCGTTTTGTGTTTCTTTGACGTCATTACTCGTTTCGTTTATAAATTGCGAAACCACTTTTTTCAGAAAGGGGCCGTCAAAGATAGCCTACTTGCAGCATTATTATAACACACTGCTTCGAGTGGGGCAAAACTCTCCACCGCAAATAAGTTTTGTTTTCTCAATAAACGAAAAAATGATAAAAGGACGTTCATGCATGAATCCATCACGACCACCTTTTCATATACCAAACCATTATGTATACTCTTATCATTATTCTTCGTCTTCTTTCACCCTATAAATTTGATAAATGCTCGTTTGAGATTAAGTTACCTTTACGGCATTTCCTCGGAAAATGTATTTCGTGTAAAGTTAATTTTGTGATATGATATCACTGATATATATGGTCTAAAGAATCTCTGGTTTCCTACTTTATGAAAAAGAAAACTAGATAACATAATAATATGCCAATTCTATAAATAAAACCATATAATCCATCAATCCATCCATTTTATTGTATATTGTTGTTTTAGAGATTTTAACTTTCAAATTAAATGTAATTTTGAAATTTCAAATGTTATTTTTTCATCATAAATGTTCAGTCTACCCCTAATCAAATTAACCAAAACATATTGGAAAAATGAATATTCAAGAGTCTCCCTCGTTTGTTTATATATATGTGCAATGGCTAACACGTACAATATTTAGATTTCATGCCAAATATTTGTGTGTGTGAACCATTTGTTCGCCTTGAGCTTTGTTTTAGAAGTTTCATCCTTATGAGTTTGCGGAAAACTCTTTGTATATCCGATGTCAAGTTTTTTATTTTAATTAAAGAATGAATAACTGGTTTTACAGGGTTCGGTTTTACGTTTGTAGCATGGGGTACTCGTTAACCAAATATGAAAAACTTTAATGCTTTAATAGATTACTAGTTGATACTATTAATAATAGACATAAAACGTGGAAGAAATGATAAGGACAGGAAACAAAAAGTAAGAACATTAGTGGTGTAGGAATCTGATTCCTTGTCAATTAATTGCACCGTCCCCCCTCAGCTTTTCTTCCTTCTCAAGCTTTTTATATCTGTGCAAAAGCTTACTCCTTAATCTTTTATGCCTGTAAACTACACACACACAAATACCTCACACGTGCTGACGTGCACATACATACATACATACATACATACATACATACATGATACATAATATACACATTTCAGCTGGAGTAATCGAACTTAGACTACTAAAGCTAAAAGTTCCAATAACAATTATATAGTGAAGGTAGTGAATCTTGAAAGAAACTACTACAATCTAAATATATTATGTGTTGCTTCTCTTCAACAATATGATATTTAAGGGACATCTTTGTTGCATTTGCACGCTTCAAACGGTTATGATTTATCAAAACAAACTCGGCTTCATTGATTCCAAGTTCCAACACATAACGCAAGGACACACATATATAATCATGAGAACAAGTAAAGAAACATAACAATGAATGAGCTTTGCTGGTTGAGACATTCATCTTTCCGTTTCGGGCTTTGTATTGGAAAGCACATGTCCACGAGCCAAAATGAGAAACCAAGTTAGAAACATTTTTCTGAAATCAAAAATTTATCGTTTAGAAAAATAAAAAGTCACCAAACGAAGCTGACTGAGTTAAGCAACAAAGTGAATTTCAGCTAAAGAACTAGAAGTATCAATGAATAATGCTTTTCAATTATTTATTCTTCTACTCCGCCTTTTGCTTAGTGGATGGAATGCGAGGTGAGTAGCGGTAGCCACTGGTCAACCTTCCTACAAACTTGAGAACTTCATCAATCAGTATCACCGGGAGCGACACAGCCAACACCAGCAGCCACTCGTTCAAGCTCAGTGGCACTATCCCAAACACCTGAGCCAAGAACGGCACGTATAGTATCACAAAGTGGAGCCCAAACGACACCGCCATTGCTAGGAGCAGCCACGGGTTCACCCAGGGAGGCATCGTCACAAGGCTGCCGTCCTCTGAGAGTGCGTTCAAGGAGTTGAACATTTCGATGGCCACCAACACCGAGAGGGAGAGCGTGGATGCTTTGATTTTCCCCTGATGGAAATACTCGCATGGGTTTTTGTCGAAGGAGAAAGTTTGAGTGCCAGCTGTGAAAGGTGAGACTTTGAAGCCTTCCCATAATGAGCATTGGCCCCAGTGTGCTAGCTGTGAATAGCTCACAAGGCTGTGACCGTCTTGGCTCAAGTCTATTCCCATGAAGCTGCTGTGTGTGTACCATATGATGAATACTCCCACCGTTGCTACTCCCACATACATACCAATCACCTATAGGCAAGTATCCATTATTAGTGACTGTTAGAAAAGGAGCCAGAAGATGAACAAAATAATCGGTTCTTGCATACCATATATCGGAAAAGGATCCAGGGAGTGATTAGCGAGTCATCGCTTCTGCGAGGAGGCTTCTTCATAATATCCTTGTCAGGAGGATTAAATCCTAAAGCTGTAGCTGGAGGACCGTCTGTCACGAGATTCACCCACAGAAGCTGAACTGGGATCATGCCTTCTGGGATTCCAAGAGCAGCTGTCAAGAATATCGATGCTACCTCACCAATGTTGGAAGAGATCATGTACCTTTTTTATTCATCACAACCAGATTAGTAGGTGTGAGTGTTTGTCGCATCCAGCTGATCTAAAACGGGAGTGGGCTTCATATGGGCTTCGGGTAATTGGTGTGGGCTTCGTGTCATCACCTGAAAAGCAAGCAGCCGGCCTATTAGTCAAAACGACGAGGTATCGATTAATGAAGCTATATCAGCTTCATCATCGTCACGAGTCAAGTAGCAGAGTGTAACAGAATCAGTTACACAGATCAGAGCAAAGAGAATCAAGAGGAGAAGAGTCTTATCTCGGAGACGATCGCGACGGAGACGGTGGAGAGCTGATCGCGATCTATCCAGCGGAGAATCTGATTACCGGTGGTGTATTTCAGAGGTAGTCTTTGCACATAGAACTCGGTGTGATCCGTTTACTTGTGTTGAAAGATACCGAGACTTTGTACTTGATTCAAACGATTATAGTGATCAGTTGAGAGCTCCGATCTCTCCCCGGACAGTAGGAAACGAAGTCCGGGTTAACAAATCTTGTGTGTTGATTGTGTTTACGTTTTTCGTTACTCGTTTAACTGCAAATCAAACAACAACAGCATCGATAAGATCTCTAATCGTATACTGAATCGAAGAGCTAAACCTAACAAGTGGTATCAGAGCCAGGTTATAGTGCAGGGAGTGATCGCGAGTGATCGTGATCCAGGGCTTTGATCGATCCTAAGTTTCGGTTGATCTGTGTGGTTTGCAAGCTCGGTTACGATGGAGGCAGTTACGAAGTTTGAGATGGAGAAGTTCGATGGGAAAGGTGACTTTGGGATGTGGAAGTTCAAGATGCTTATGCAACTTGAATTGCAGGGACTCGGTAAAGTGATGCAGGTTGAATCAGGAGAAGGATCATCTGGAAAAGATGATGCAGATTCTAAGTTGCAAGCTAAAGAAGAGGATCCTGATCCTAAAGCCAAAGAAAAAGATACTAGAGCAAGAAATCTAATCTGTGCGAGTCTTACTAATATTGTGTTGAGGAAGGTAATGAAGGAACAAACTGCAATGGGAGTTTGGAGAGCACTTGAAGCTGACTATCAAACTAAGACTTTGCCGAATAGAATCTATCTGAAGCAGAGTTTTGCAAGTTTCAAGATGTCTGAGCAGAAGTCTATTGAGGAAAATCTAGATGGATTCTTGAAGTTGGTAGATGATTTGGCAAGTCTTAACATCATGGTTTCTGATGAAGATCAGGCTATTCAAGTGCTGTCAAGCTTGCCGCCTCAATACGACTCCCTTGTCCATACTTTGAAGTATGGTAACAGTAAGGAGACGCTGACCTTGAAGGAAGTTACGACATCAGCATACTCTAAGGAAGCTGAGTTAAGAGAGAAGGGACTTGTAGGAAAGTCAAGCTCAACTGCTGAGGGACTGATTGCATCCAGTGCAAACGGGGAGAAGCGTCAAAATGGAAAGAAAGGGAGAGGAAGAAGTAAGAGCAGAGAAAGTGGATACAAGAAAAACTCAAGGTCACAGACTCCAGCAAAACCAAGAGAGTGTTGGGTTTGTGGTCGTGAGGGTCATTTCAAGCGAGACTGTCCAGAGAGAAAAGATGGAAACAAACAACAGAATGCCAATGTTGCGCAGAGGCAACAACCAATGATCTTGACAGCGAGTGTACATGACACTCGTGATCAGTGGGTTCTGGATTCAGGTTGTACGTTTCACATCACTCCAGACAAAGATGTTCTGTTTGACTTTGAAGAAGTGAATGGAGGGAAAGTGCTGATGGGGAACAACACTTATAGTGAAGTGACTGGTATTGGGAAGATGAGGATAGTGAATCCAGATGATAGTGAAGTGATCTTAACTAACGTGCGCTATATGCCTACAATGGGAAGAAATCTGATTTCTTTTGGGCAGCTTGAGAAGAGTGGGTGCAGTTATGAGGGATCTGGATTTAATATTACATTTTCTAGAAATGGAAAACGAGTGATTACTGGAACCTACAAAGAAGGTTTGTATTTCTTGAATGGGAGTGTTCAGAAGGGAACAGTCGCAGTTGCTAGACCTGAGATCGATACTACAAAGATGTGGCATTCACGATTAGGTCACATGGGACTTAAGTGTATGAATGAGCTAGTAAAGGGAGGATATCTTGATGGTAAAGAGGTTCACACACTCGACTTCTGTGAGGAATGTGTCTTAGGGAAAGCTCAGAAGCAAAGTTTTCAAGAAGGGAAGCACGTTTCTAAAGGACCATTGGAGTACATTCATTCTGACTTGTGGGGATCACCGGGTGTCGAAGAGAGTCTTGCAGGATGTAAATACTTCATTACGTTTATCGACGATTATTCAAGGAAAGTTTGGATTCAGTTCTTAAGGACTAAGGATGAAGCATTTCAGAATTTCAAAGAGTGGAAACAGCTCGTTGAGAACCAAACAGGGAAGCGTATTAAGTGTCTGAGGACAGACAATGGTTTGGAGTTCTGTAACAAAGCGTTTGATGGGTTATGCAAGAGCTCAGGGATTAAGAGACACACTACTTGTTCCTACACACCGCAGCAGAACGGAGTGGCAGAAAGGATGAACAGAACGATTATGAATAAGGTGCGAAGCATGTTGGCTGAAACAGGTTTTGGGAAACAGTTTTGGTGTGAGACAGCGTCTACGGCAGTGTATCTGATTAATCATTCTCCTACGTCGTCATTGGATTTTAAAATTCCTGAAGAAGTTTGGTCAGGTAGTAAGGTGACACTTAAGCATCTTAAGAGGTTTGGGTGTGAAGCGTTTGTGCATACTGTTCAAGACAAGATGAGTCCTAGAGCTACGAAGGGTTACTTTGTTGGATACCCTCAAGGAGTTAAGGGTTATCGAGTTTGGTTACCAGATGATGGGAAGTGTACTGTCAGCCGAAATGTGACATTCAATGAAGACAAAGTATTCAAGGATAAGGTGGAGTCGGTTCCTAAGGTTTCTAAACAAGACAAGAAGGGTAAAAGGGTGTCATTCAACTTTGATAAAACGTTTGAGGATTCAGAATCAGGTGGAGTTACATCAGAGGAAGTGAATGATTCATCTAGCTCAGAGGCAGAAGATACAGACAGCTCAGAGTCTGATTCAGTGGAACAGGGAGAGGCAGAAACGTCATCAGAAAGCTTGAGTGATTATGTGTTGGCCAGAGACCGAGCTAAGAGGAATATTAAGAAGCCATCAATGTATGAGGAAGGAGGAGATTATGTGGTTGCGTATGCGTTGCTGTGTGCTCAGGATATTGAGATAGATGAACCTAAGACTGTGGCTGAAGCTAAAAGAAGCAAGTATTGGAAGTACTGGAAGCTAGCTATGAAGGATGAGATTGATTCTTTAGCAAAGAACAAGACCTGGCTAGTGGTTAATAAACCAGGAAAGAAGAAGATTGTGGGTTGTAAATGGATTTTCAAGTATAAACGAGGGATTCCAGGAGTTGAACCTCCAAGGTTTAAAGCTCGATTGGTTGCAAAAGGGTTTACTCAGATCGAGGGTATTGACTACAACGAAATCTTCTCTCCAGTTGTAAAACATGTGACTATTCGGCTTATGCTATCAGTGGTGGTTAACTACGACATGGAACTAGAACAACTAGACGTGAAGACTGCTTTTCTACATGGAACTCTGGATGAAGAAATCTATATGAGTCAACCAGAGGGGTTTATTGAGAAGGGAGATGAGTCTAAAGTGTGTTTACTTAAGAGATCATTGTACGGATTAAAGCAATCTCCTCGACAATGGAACCAAAGGTTTGATGAGTTCATGAAGAGACAGGGGTATAATCAGAGTGTTCATGATTCATGCGTGTATTTTAAGGGAAAGACTTTGGAGGATAAAGTTTTCTTACTGCTCTACGTGGATGACATGCTGATTGCATCAAAAGATATGAAGAGAATTCAGAAGTTGAAAGAAAGCCTAAGTTCAGAGTTTGAAATGAAAGATTTAGGCAAAGCTACTCGTATCTTGGGGATGGACATCATACGTGACAGGAAGAAAGGGATTCTAAAGCTTTCACAGGAGAAATACTTGAGACAAGTATTGAAGAATTTTAACATGGAAGGAGCTAAACCAGTTGTGACACCGGTTAGCTCACAACACAAGTTGAGAAAGTTATCTGATAAAGAGATCGTGGAAGAAGCTGACTACATGGATAAGATACCCTATGCTAGTGCGGTTGGAAGCCTAATGTATGCGATGATTGGCTCTAGACCTGACTTGGGATTTGCTATTTGTCTGATCAGCAGATACATGTCTCAACCAGGAAGAGCTCACTGGGATGCTGTCAGATGGGTTTTCAAGTACTTAACAGGAGCATTGGATATTTGTCTAACGTTCACTAAGCAAGAAGTGTTCGAGATTGTTGGTTACAGTGATTCAGATTACAATTCAGATTTGGATCGGAGGAGATCAGTTTCAGCTTATCTTTTTCAAGTTGGTGGGAACACTGTCAGTTGGCGAGCCACACTGCAGTCTGTAGTTGCGTTATCAACCACAGAAGCTGAGTATATGGCTCTCACTGAAGCAGCGAAGGAGGGTAAATGGTTAATGATGATTTGTGATGAGTTGGGGTTCAGTTTCAAGAACTACAAGTTATATTGTGATGCGCAAAGTGCAATATGCCTAGCTAAGAATGCAGTTCACCATGGCAGGACTAAGCACATGGATACTAAATACCATTTCATCAGAGATAAGGTTCACGAGGGTTCCGTTAACCTAATCAAGGTCCATACTACTCTAAATGCAGCTGACTTCCTAACGAAGTGTTTACCTGGTCCGGCGTTTCAGAAGTGTCTGGAGCTGGCCAAAGTTCTCGCCTGATTGGTTGAGGTGGAGATTGCAGTAATCTTGTCGATTTGGTTACCTCGCAATCAAAAGAAAGGAAACGGGTTAGTTTCTGGGTTAAGAAATCGTCAAAAGCAAAATCGTATGGTAAAATACGATTGAGGAAAAGCAAAGGGGTTTACCTTGCTTGAAGAGTGAGAAGACAAATGCAGATCGGTGAGAGATCTACACTTGTTTATCGGCGGCGGTAAAGCTGAGAAGTTCGATCGGTTGAGATTGAAACTGAAGAGAGAGATTGGATTAAGATGGGATGGAAGTTTCGTCAGGAGAGTTTACGATTGATAAGGTTGGGTGGAGTTCACGACAGGTTGAGAGGTCTCTGGTTTCGCCTAAGGGGGATCTAGGGTTTCAGACAGCAGATCGACAAGGTGGAGTTTGTGAGTGTTTGTCGCATCCAGCTGATCTAAAACGGGAGTGGGCTTCATATGGGCTTCGGGTAATTGGTGTGGGCTTCGTGTCATCACCTGAAAAGCAAGCAGCCGGCCTATTAGTCAAAACGACGAGGTATCGATTAATGAAGCTATATCAGCTTCATCATCGTCACGAGTCAAGTAGCAGAGTGTAACAGAATCAGTTACACAGATCAGAGCAAAGAGAATCAAGAGGAGAAGAGTCTTATCTCGGAGACGATCGCGACGGAGACGGTGGAGAGCTGATCGCGATCTATCCAGCGGAGAATCTGATTACCGGTGGTGTATTTCAGAGGTAGTCTTTGCACATAGAACTCGGTGTGATCCGTTTACTTGTGTTGAAAGATACCGAGACTTTGTACTTGATTCAAACGATTATAGTGATCAGTTGAGAGCTCCGATCTCTCCCCGGACAGTAGGAAACGAAGTCCGGGTTAACAAATCTTGTGTGTTGATTGTGTTTACGTTTTTCGTTACTCGTTTAACTGCAAATCAAACAACAACAGCATCGATAAGATCTCTAATCGTATACTGAATCGAAGAGCTAAACCTAACAGTAGGATCAATATATGTTATATAACTCAAGCCACCAATATCAATAGGTTATATATATATATATGTGTAGCAATAGAAGACTCACCTGATGAAGGCCTTCATGTTGTTATAGATGGATCTGCCTTCACCAACTGCTGCAACGATTGTGCTGAAATTATCATCTGCTAGCACCATGTCAGATGCCTCCTTTGCTACCTGCAAACATAACCCCAGAGCTTTAATGCTGATAAAGAGTCGTAGTCATCTCACTGTTACTGATGAGATAGAAGAGAGAGAAATACCTCTGTGCCTGCAATGCCCATAGCAACACCTATATCAGCCAACTTCAGTGCAGGAGCATCATTGACTTTTATCAGCCAACTTCAATGCCCATAGAAATACCTCTGTGCCTGCAATGTCTTATTTGGTTATGGTCTCATTTGGACATGGTTCTATTTGGACTTCGACCAAAAATGTCCAGCAAAAAAATGAAGCCCATTTGGACACGCCCAAACCCGCCCGGCCCGCCCAATTGACATCTCTAGTAGGGACTATGGATTAAATCAACCTGTCCCCCCATCTATTTTTCAGTTCACAATCAATTGTAACGAATATGTTTTTGTGAGAAACTATGTACATTCATGATAGCACTAAAATCTTTAGCAACATAATTTGCATATTTTTAACGAATATAGTTTTTTTTATCATGAAAGATTGAGATACATCAAATATGTTGAGATTTGTGAGTTTAGTAATTCAATACGATTTATATCATTGCTAAGTGGTATAATCTTGGGTCAAAATTGAAACTATGGTACAAGTAATTTACTGCTCTACTATTTTTTTCCAACATTACTATAAATATATAAGTACATTATAGAAAGAATATGTTCATTGTTGTGTACGATTACTTTTCACCTGTTTTCCAACATAATCTTCAGGTAATTAAATAGAAAAATCATTGTTAGATACAACCACAATAGACAGAATACCAGATTATAAGTCGGGATAGCCTATGTACGTATTTGACTTGACATATAGACGTATTAAGAAACTTGGTAAACCAAATAGCATTGGCAGTTTGCAGTGGGATTGCTTAGTTAAGGGGTATTAGTATTTTAAGATTTAGTGTTTATGATTTAGATTTATAATTTATTCAAAGGTTTAAGAACATAATATAATTTGATAAATATTTTATTTTATTGTTTAAAAGATTATGAATATGAAATAACAGAAATAGCATTGACAGTTTGCAATGGATTGCTTAGTTAGATCCCTCATTTGGAGATAAATCCAATTTAAGTGTTAGCTGGCGAGTAGATAGTAAGTAGTAAACAAGTGCTGCTGCTATGATATTAATGTAGATGGAGAGCATTAGAGAAGAGTTGGTGAGCTGCATTTACCAAGGTGGACCACGACGCAACAGCATTAGCCCTTGTATATATACCCATATCTGTTCACTCTTATGTTCATACAACTTGTAAGTTTTAACTAAAACAAGCCAAGTGCAATATTATTCCTCACGTCCGAGATGTGTAATCCCACTAAAGACAATGTTTCTAGCCAAAGCGGTTTCGTGCGTAAGGAAAAGAGAGCTTATTTTCAGAGATATTGGACGTGGGCCGATGTAGCAAGAGCGCTAACCGTTACGATTGTTCACTTTTTGTGTCTCCTGGCGCCATTATACTACAAATGGGAAGCGTTACGGTTCGGTTTGATTCTCGTCTCAGTGACTAACCTGCTCATCACATTCTCGTACCACAGGAACTTGGCTCATCGGAGCTTTAAGCTCCCAAAGTGGCTTGAATATCCTATTGCTTACGCTGCTGTTTTCGCTCTTCAGGTCAAAACCGGTTTATTATCTATTTATTTAGTCAATCAAAACCGATTTAGATAAGTACATATCAGCTAATAAGTATCATACTTCTTATTTTATTTTTATTATATCCAGGGTGATCCATTGGATTGGGTGAGCATACATAGGTTCCACCACCAGTTCACAGATTCAGATCGAGACCCACATAGCCCTAAGGAAGGATTTTTGTTCAGCCATGTCATGTGGATATTTGACACGCTTTATATAAAATATAAGGTAACGTATACGTAAAGATATCTCATATATTTCTTCTAGTTAATATGACATGATGTCGTTTGTAACATTGCGGGTTAATCTAACAGTGTGGTGGACGTAACAACGTGATGGACTTGAAGCAGCAATGGTTCTATAGGTTTCTACGCAAGACGATTGGTTTCCACGTCTTAATGTTTTGGACCGTTCTCTATCTCTACGGTGGTTTACCTTACCTTACTTGCGGCGGGGTAACTAGTTCTTTTATCCAATATTCGAAATTTGATAAAACTATTAGTTATGAATATTTTGATAATATTTTTTGACAGGGCGTTGGAGGTGTGCTAGGGTATCACGTGACATGGCTTGTAAACTCAGCATGCCATATTTGTGGTTCGAGGTCGTGGAAAACTAAAGACACATCTCGTAATGTTTGGTAATATAATATTTACTCATATATATATATATTATTAATTCAACTAACTTATCACTAAGAACATCAAATCGGACGGGTGAACCAAAAAATTATCACACATCGAGTACTATAGTATTGCATGAGAATCAGATAACCTAGAGAAACTAATCATAAAATGAAAAGGAAAAGCTAAGAAACTTTGTTTTATTATGTGCATATCCTTATATATATTGAAATATGATTTGATTATCTTGTGACTATAATGAAGGTGGCTAAGCTTATTTACGATGGGAGAGAGTTGGCACAACAACCACCACGCGTTTCAGTCATCGGCGAGGCAAGGATTGGAGTGGTGGCAGATAGATATCACTTGGTACCTCATTCGACTACTTGAGGTTTTCGGATTAGCCACCGATGTGAAATTGCCTTCGGAATACCAAAAACAGAAGTTGGCTCTCGGTGGTTGATGTTATTTCAAGATTTGAGTTATTCACATGAGAAACAAAGCAGAAATTTATTTAAAGAGTAATTTAAGTTATATAGTAAAAACGATTAGAATTACAGTATTCATATAAGCTGAGAATAAACTTATTTTCGAGATTATGGTTGTTTTTCAAAATAGGTGAATGTTTACTTCTGTCTTAATAGTAGACTTGAAAATGTCCTTGATAAAGTACTATATTCTTAAAAATCATTAGTTTGATGTTTGTTTTTAAATGAATATTTGCATCTTGTTTAGTCTCCATCTCCAAGTGTACGAATAATCAAATATAGGAGCAAGTCATTTCAGAGAAATTAATCAATCAAAAATTCGAAATTAACGAGCAATAAAGTTTAGTTATATACGAATTCGAAGGAGATATACGTATATTTATACGATACTCCATGGAATACCTCACCAAGTCACGTGCGTGCTTCTTCCATATCAATTGTCACCAACATCGAGACGTCTCCGTCTAAACTCGTACAGATCCGAATTTGTCAGAAATTATCAATCGACTAAATTATTCAGAGATTAATTGTTAAAAAAAGGTGAATAACACTACGTACATTTATTTGTTCAGAGACAAAAACCAATAAAAGTTACTCCACATCATATTTAACCCCAAAAAAAAATCAAAGGCTTCGAAGTTAAATATTGTAAGCAATTTAGATAACATTGCTTAAAAGGCACTCATCAGACGGATAGCATCAACATGCATTTCTTAAATAAATAGTACAACTATATCTGTATAAAATTGCTTAATTTCAGGACTAATTAGTTTAATTCTTTAACGTCTTTAACATCTTCATCTGTGTAAATATTCATTCCCTAGTTAAATCCTGATTTTGGAGACAACCCAGTTACTTTAACTCTTGGCTGGTGAGTAGATCGATGAACTAATAGTAACCCAACCAATGATGAATTCACCAACATGGTATATCGAAAAAGAGGTTGTAAAACAAGTAATGAAGGTGAACGTTGGGATCGGTGAAATCATGTGCTGCCTGTCGGGATATGATGCAAATGAAGGGGAAAAAGTAGATAGATAAGCATTGAAGAAGAGTGAACGATTGCATTTATCAACGTGGACCTCGATGCAACAACATTAGTCTATGCACAACCAGGGGTGGTCCTGAACATAGCGAGGTGAAACATTCGCTTAGGACCCCCAAAATTTTTACAAAAATTAGTATGGAAAAAGGCCCCCGATTTGCAAAAATTTTTTTTTTTTGAAAATTCCTTACTAAATAGTTTAGGGTCTCCCCCATATCAGGGACGCCCCTGTGCACAACCCATGAGTTGTTCATTTTTTTTTTGCTACGAATGAGTTGTTCATTTAAATGTTCATGCAACTTACATAAACACAAACTACCTTTCTCCCAAAAAACTCACATAAACAAATATAAACCCTGTTATAAAAAACAAATATAAACCCTGTTAAAAAAAACAAATATAAACCCTTCTATAGTCGATATGTAATTTTGGTTTTAAAAAAACACAAATAATATACTTACCTGCAGTCTAAAAGAGTAATATCATGAATTATCAACATAGCAAGACTCCAATATTTTCTTTTAAGAAAATCTATTGAAATAAAAAAACATAGCCCGCAGTTATGAATTGACGGTCAAAAATAATTGTATGATGCGCGTGTCTGATACTGTGATGAATGTCTCGTGTGGTCACGTGCGTACGTTTTCCATTTCATCAAGACATTTTTAATGGTGTCCGTCCGTATTTGTCACAAAATATCTTCAGTCAATGCCCAAATATTTTTTTTTTGTCAACATCCCCAATTATTTTAGACCACAAATTCCACAGGTTCTCAGAAGTTGACAGTGACACTAATAACATATAATCTTTTCTTCTAAAAATGTAACGAGAATATTGATCGCTAAAGCATAGATTCTACAGAACTTCAATATGTAGCAAACAAATCGTTTGCCCAGAAAAAAGCAAACAAATATTTCTTGGCTATATATATATATATTTTGTAACTGATTGGCTATATACAAACTATCGATCAAACATCAATATTTAAGTTTTTTTTCTCAGAAAAAAAAAACATTACAGCAATGATGAAAGGAGATAAGATTTACTAGGAGAGAAAGCAAATTTTGAATTGTGGGTTTGATAATTTACCTATGAGTGTTTAAATAAGGAAGAGATGTTGCTATTATTTTGCCTAAGGTGTAACTAGATTGATTTTTTGGAATAAAACTGTTTGGGATAGCATGGAATTGAAAACAGTTTCCATTCCATTAATTCATGTGGGATATGTGGAACCAAAGGAATGTAGTTATAATTTTTTATGATGAAAAAAACGTGAATGAGTGGAGTGGAATTCAACCAAATAAAAAAAATTAATTAAGTTTAAATATTATGTAACTTATTTATTGCAACCACGTCTCTCCACAACAAGAAAACAACAAATCTGATAAAAGTGTTAGTTTATAATTCAGTCTGGCCATATCTAATAAAACCATATAAGTTAGTGCGTATGTAAAGTGAAGAGGCGTGTGTGTAAGAGTCGCGACTTGTTACGCAAGAAAGGGTAGTTATTCATTTTTGAAAAGTCACGTCAATACGAAGAGTTATGTTCGTTCGAGTACGTAATCTATTTAAGTTGAATGTGTCACAACGTAAAAGTTGTCGAGAAAAAAATAAGAGGTTTGCAGATTCTTTCTCTCGATCTCTCGTCCAAGTCTCTTTTCTGCACATTTATATTTTCCAACAATGGCCGAGTTTGCGGAAGGAGAATTGGTCGAAGTATGCCTCAAAGAAGATGGTTACTTCGGGTCATTCTTTGAGGCCAAGGTATTGTCCAAGCTTCACGATGGAACTTTCTACGAGGTTGAGTACAAGAACCTTATCACTGAAGGCGAAAACCCTCAGCCGTTGGTTGAAACCATCTCCGCCGACGACATCCGTCCGATGCCACCTACATTACCCCAGCCGTCGACGTTTAGCCTCCATGAGAAGGTTGATGCTTTTGACCTAGACGCGTGGTGGTACGGAGAGATCTACGGTTATGACGGCGAGACGTACTACGTTCACTTTCCAACGACCAAACATTTGTGCGAGTACCCACTTCAAAGCCTCAGAAAGCATCTCGAATTTGTTGACGGTGAATGGGTTCCTTCAGCAATGTCAACAAGGAGGCGTTGAGCGTCTTAGATTCTCCGATGTTTCTTGGTCGCTAGTTGTTGTTCTTAATAATCCGCAACGTTTATCGTTGTAATACTTTTTATATCGGTTTCCAGAAAACCGTTGCTCTGTTTTTAAGACGTCCAAATAAAATAGGGAAACGACTTCTAGAACAAATCGTTAGCCCTAAAAAGTTTGATCATTTTGTAATCAATGCACAGCCACTTGTTTTGCTGTTGCTTTCACAATGAATGTTGTATTCAAACTATGTTATTTGATTACTCTGTTTTGAATTTATGAAACGAAACCTTGACAGAAAAAAAGAATATCTGATTATTAAATGGGTATTTTCGTCCTATTTTTTTCCTTTTTTGGTAAAAATTGTCATCCTATTTTTATCAATGAATAATATGAATAATCACCGACGAGCATAAGTGGAACCATGATTTTGAAGAATATCAATCAAAAACTTTATAGTGGTTCTTAATCACTTACGGAGTAATGTAGATTGTAGAGTATAAATATTAATTATCTATTTTGTCACAAATAACCGGACGAGTTTTGGGTCTCTACTGGAGATAAGAAAGGCCATTATTCATCTCCCACCACGAACACTTGAAATGAATAGAAAAATTACACAGGGGATAGTCCATCTATCTTATTAAAGGTGAAGTACAAATTCGGTGCGTTTGGATACTTGGATAAGATTAATAAAAAAATTTGGTGTGTTTGGTTATAGCTATAAAAAATAGAGTGTTTGGAAACTTGAATAGTAGTATCTATTAATTGTGTTTCCATATTTCACTTAGTTTAACAATTTAATTAATTATATTACCTTAATAATAAATTACATCATTAATTATATTACCATAATAATAATAGTGCATATTTTTATTTATTAGTTAATCAATATTAACTTTGTGCCAATTATAAAATCAAAAATGCTAAATAATTAGGTTTTACATATGATTAAACATTTGGTTTATTTTATTTTACTAAAATATTTTTATTTTAGTTACAATCGGTGGAAAATTACGTACCCAAAAACATAGTTCAAAAATATATTTTGTGAATAAAATAATAACTTAAATCAAAATACTTAAAATGTCCTACATTTATTGTCACTTAATTTTCCACTCCATATAATTATTTTACTTGATAAAAAAACTCTTTCTATTTCACTTAATTTAGCAAAACACATAAAACAGTTTTTTATTAATTTATATAATCATTTAGACATGAACATTATCTGTCTATTTAGGTACATGTTGTTCTTTTCGGGTATCCTTTTTTTTTTTGGTAACCAAGTCCCGCTTGAATATTATAACCTTATGTGTGGATTTTGAGTTTGATCATTCTAGATCTGGAAGAATTCGGTTCTGATGTATAGGAACCTAAAAATATCTAAATAACCAATGTATCTAAAACGGGTTCGGATATTTGTAACAAAAATAACCATATAACCTGATTCGGTCCAGATCTTTTGAGTATCGTTAGCTACCAGATCTTTTGAATATCGATGTATAAAAATATATTTCACGGGCCAATTTAACAAAATATTAATTGGTTCAGTTGAAATAAATATATTTTAAAAAATTATATGAACTGAAAAAATCACTATAAGAGTACTTACATTTGGATTCAAATCATTTTTTAATAACAAACTACACAAATATGTTGATTTGTATAAAATTTTAAATTACAATATAAATATTTAATTGAACACAATTAATACAGAAATATGTCACATTGTTTAAACAAAATATCAAAGTAAACAGTTGCGTTCTAAAATCATTTATTTTAACAACAAGCCAAATAAACATGTTGATTGGAGAAGGAATAAAATAAAGCCAGATAAATACATAGTTTACCAGAGACATTCTATATGTCAAGATAAATACATTCAATAATTACAAACAAATAATATATTTCATAAAAGTAAAAAATAATATCCGCGCTTCGATATGTTGATTGGAGAGTGAATAAAACAAAGTCAGAGAAACACATAGTTTACCAGAGACACTATGAACATATTTATTTTAGTAAAATTTTCTTTATAATAAATTTGACACACATAGTGTCTCTGGTAAACTATGTGTATCAAATTTATTATAAAGAAAATTTTACTAAAATAAATATGTTCAATAATTACAAACAAATAATATATTTCATAAAAGTAAAAAATAATACCCGCGCTTTCGAAGCGCGGGTCAAAATCTAGTTTACATTTATACATGAATATCGTCTATATTACCTTTTTATCTTTTTTTTTACCAAACAAATTAACGTAGTTGTCACCAATAAAATTTGGCTCAAGAGATAGAGCGTTGGCTGTTGGGGATTTCTCAGTATTTTATATGGAGATAAATCAATTGTTTCTTACATGTGTAACTAATTATTAAGTAGAGATGAATAGTACTATTCAAATACACACATATATATATAATTAATTCTTAGCTGGTATGAGCAAAAGTTTCTAATAAAAAAATATTTACATTTTAACATATTTTAATTAGACAATAATTGTTTTTGAAAGAAAAAAAAAACTCGGAGGGATACTATAAAAATTTTGAATGTTGGTATCAGTTAAAACATATTCTGCAAAGTTATTAAAAATTGGAATCTTGGAAATCAACGAAGTAGATAGATAGCGAACATTAAAGAAGGGCGGTGACTACGTAGACCTTGACGCAAAAACATTTTAGCCCATATATAAACAGTTCTCTAAAATCATAAGTTCATACAAACTTATAACTCAAACAAATACATTTCCTCGACGGTCGATAAATGTGTGATCCAACTAGAGACCATGGCTCTAGCCAAAGCGGCGTGGTTCATAAGGAAAAAAGGGCGTATTTTCAGAGAGAATGGAATTCGTTCGATGTAATGAGAACGTTAACCGTTACGATTGTGCACCTATTGTGTCTCTTGGCACCATTTAACTATAAGTGGGAGGCTTTACGGTTCGGTCTGGTGCTCTTCACGGTTGTTCAGCTCGGCATTACATTTTCATACCATAGGAACTTGTCTCACCGGAGCTTCAAGCTCCCGAAATGGCTCGAATATCCTTTCGCCTATTCTGCTGTTTTCGCTCTTCAGGTAAAAACCAGTTGATTGATAAGGTCTAAGTTCTAACTAATTATTTTTAAGTATGATAAGAACATACAATATCAAATATTTTCAGGGCGATCCGATGGATTGGGTGAGCATACACAGGTTTCATCACCAGTTTACAGATACAGACCGTGACCCACATAGCCCTACTGAAGGGTTATGGTTCAGCCATGTCTTGTGGATATTTGACACTCGCTACATCAAATATAAGGTAACGTAACGTTTATGCATGCATCACTCGTTTTTTTTTTATGACTTACGTTTGTTGTTGTAACAGTGTGGAAGACGTAACAACGTCATGGACTTGAAGCAGCAATGGTTCTATAGGTTTCTACGCAAGACGATTGGTTTCCACGTCTTAATGTTTTGGACCGTTCTCTATCTCTACGGTGGTTTACCTTACCTTACTTGCGGCGGGGTAAATACACATATCTCTGCAAACTATTTTTTTTTTTGGTAATCATTTGCCTCAACAATAATTATATTTAACAATTATGGTAGGGCGTTGGAGTTGCGATCGGGTACCATGTGACATGGCTCGTAAACTCGGTAGGCCATTTTTGGGGTTCGAGGTCGTGGAAGACTAAAGACACATCTCGTAACGTTTGGTAATATTAAAAAAAACTATATATTTTATATTTGATATTTTAATTAGCTTGCTCAGTCTAAAAAAATAAGAGATGATCTGGTCGTGTGAATATAATGAAGGTGGCTAAGCATATTCACAATGGGAGATAGTTGGCACAACAACCACCATGCTTTTGAATCGTCGGCTAGGCATGGCTTTGAGTGGTGGCAGATAGATTTCACCTGGTACCTCATTCGATTATTTGAGATTATCGGATTAGCCACTGATGTGAAATTGCCATCAGAGTTCCAGAAACAGAAGATGTCTCTCGCTTGTTCGTCTTGATTCCAAAACATGAAATGCATGCACGAGAGATAATATAAGGAGAGACTAATGTTTGTTTAATAGCCTTATTAGGTGTTTTTGAAATAAGGAGTTTTCTTAAGTCCAAGGTTTGTTTGTCTACATTTTAAATATGTTTTGGGTGCGTAGTGGTCTCGAGACTATGCTCTCCGCGCGCACATATATTCGTTACGAACGCTTTTGATTTTGATATCTTTCTTAAATTTTATACGCCGCAGAAGGACCGAAAACAAACACACTTGGCTGTATTTCCCAAATGCTTTCATCGTGTCATATAATACTGTTCACTAGTCATATAATACTCCTCGTTATATGAAATTGTTCACTAGTCATATAAGATTTCTAGTATAATGCATATATCTGTTGCAAACGTGAGATTAAGGAAGATTAATAAACTGTAATTAGAAATTTTCAGAGAGTGGTTACGCCGTAGGAGGTATCATTAGCTGCTGCTGCTGCTTTCGTTCATAGATCTGAAGCTCTTGGCATTTTCCGCTTCTTCTTTTGGTTTCCGATCTTCCTCTTGTTCGATCGCTGCTTGGGGATATTGGCTTCCACTGATCGAGTGACTTGATCGGAGTTGACGATCTGGAGAGAGGTGAGGCAGCACTCCTGCCATTTGAGAGCTTCGATGTCGGTGATCACTTGATCGAGAGTGAGGGAAGCTGATGAGGAGACGGAGGAGGTTTGATTCAGAGTTGAGCGTGAGAGATCTATCAGATCCACTGCGTCTACTGCTTCGCCTACAGTTTTCTGGTAACAATCCGATCGATTCGATTCGATGCAGGAGAAAGAAAACAATCAAAAATAACGGAATCGCAGAATCGATTAAACAATCAAAATAACGGAAATCGCAGAATCGCAAAGCTGGTTGAGATGATCGATCGGTGGTTTACGTACCTTATTGGATTTGTGAAGCTTTCGGAAACCATTGATGTGAAGGATCTAGAGAGAGATGAGAGGATCGAGAGGTTAGAAAGTGAGGGAGGAGGAGGAGATAATAAGATTCTACGAGAGGGGGAAAATAGAGGAGACCTGATTGAGGTAGGAGCAGGTGAAGTCGATGGAGTTTCCAGAGTTCATGAAATCAACGTATTCCTCCAGAGTTATCTTCTTCTCTCCCCTCATTCTTCTTCTTCTTCGTCGCTCTTTCTCTCTTCTCCCTCAAGGGCAATATACAGTGAGACTACTCTGCTCCGAAGTTTAAATTTCAAAATCAGCGACTGAGAGAGTTTGTTATGGGCCTCGAAAAGACGAAGTTACCCCTGTGTTTGTTCCATATTTACGGGTTCCAGTCCTATAGTATAGCAAGTGGCTTTATATATCGTTCTAGAAGCAACATATTTATATTCTGTCATTATCCAAAACATTGGAAAATAATTACTTACTGAAATTATAATTTCTAACATTATAATATTAAGTATTATAAAAAATTATTTATTGATTTCCTATTTTTTCTGTTGTAATATAGCTTCTTATCTCCTAGACTATATTTAAGAATTGATTTTGCCACATGATAATAAACTTATATTATATTTATTATCGATTTATATTTCTGGATTTTTTTTAGAATATGGTAATAACTAAAAAATCATCATTAAAATAAATATATTCAACCATTACATTTCAAATTTCGAAATATTATTTAAATTATAAAATTTTCAAAAATTTATACATTTTTTCTAGAAAATTATAAAAATTAAATCGTAAACTTAAATTAAATCTTTAAATTATAGTTTCTCATATATATCTACAAATTTTCTAAATATTGTTTAATTTTATTTTTTTACAATTATGCAATTTTTAAATATTTATTTAATATATTTAATTAAAATAATAGATAGAAAAATCTACCTAAGATTATAATTTTAAATGTATACATGCATATTCTTAAATATAATTTAAAATAAAAAAAATATTTTTATCTTAATTTTAATGTTTAGTTAAATCAAATTTATGTTAAAATATTGATAAGAAAATGAAAATTTATAATATTAATAAAAACTTAAATATAATTTATATTTATCTGTTAAAAAATATTTTGAAATTTTTTTATTGCACATGGTGCAGGGAAACACCTAGTATAAATTATTTATTGATTTCCTAGTTTTTTTGACTAAAATTTCCTAGTTATTTATTGATTTCCTAGTTGTTATTGTCTTTGTCATGAGCAACCTAAAATTTCATAATCCACCCTTCATCCAAACACCTTTTTCTTTCACTTAACCAAACAATCTTTTCATGTTCATTAGACTCTTTATGCACTACATTAGCCCTTTGTTATCGATATAAAACACATATCTGCAGTTGCTATTAACCCACAAATGAAGGGAAAGAAAGGAGGCCAGAGGTTTGTGTGCGTAACCCTTCTCGAAACTGTGCTCAAACTCTTATTCTTCTAATTAAGAGACATTTGTTTTCTCTTATTTCCTTGTGAATTGCGATCCATCCATGCATATATAAGCATATGCTCATGAAGATGTTATTCCATATCTATAGCACTATCATGAATTATAGTTAAATATTAATAGTACATTTTTCTCTTAATCCTTATTGTTCATCATGCTTCAAATAGTCTACTAGATCCATTCATGCATAAGATGTGATTGTCATTATCTATAGCACAAACATGAAATGTTAATTTGCTATAGTTTGACATATTTTTCTCTCTTTATATACTAAGAAGGGTTGAAAGACCATATTTTTTTTTAAAACTTAAAAAGACCATATTACGTTTTGATATATATATATATATATATCAGCTCGCACTTGTGTTTATGTTTAGAATATTAGTTTTTGCTTAATTAATCTTATACATTATAAAGACACTAACAAGTTATATATGTCGAAAATTTTCAAATTCTCAACTACTGGCTAGGGAGATGACATGATGCAAAGAAACTCTACCAACAACAACATTTCCAATAACACATCATCGTCACATCAAGCCTGCGCTTCATGCAAACACCAAAGAAAGAAATGCAACAACGAATGCATCTTATCTCCTTATTTTCCGGCTCGCAAGACCAAGGAGTTTCAGGCCGTTCACAAAGTGTTTGGTGTTAGCAACGTACAGAAAATGGTACGGACCGTACGCGAAGAGGACCGTACCAAGCTGTCTGAATCTTTGACGTGGGAAGCTCTATGGAGACAGAAAGATCCGGTCCTTGGCTCCTACGGAGAGTATAGGAGGGTCAGTGAAGAGCTCAAGCTGTACAAAAGCTTGGTTCATAATCAACCTCTCATTGGTTGGGATAATAATCAACGTGTACTCAACAATAACAACAAAAACGGATTAGCGGTGAACTCAAGTGGATCTGGTGGGTTTAGTGTTAATAACAATGGTGTTGGTGGGAATCGGGAGGTTATTAACGGTGGATATACATCGAGGAGTTTGCATGGTGGCTACGAAAATTTAAGGCAAGATCAAAGGCAACAATGTTATGCAGTGATTAATGGGTTTAAACAGCATTATCTCCCACTATAAGCATATGGCTATTAAGGACTAATGAAAACGAATCCTGCATGCTACATGTTAGTAGTTGCTTATGGCTTAACTATACGTTGTTGAGTCATTTTTATATACTTTTAACTAATGCAATTTGTGGTGTATTTTAGTGCATTCGTGGAGTAAAAACTTGTACGGTAATTCACAAATATTATAGGACCATCTCATTATCTCATAAGTATGTTATGTGTCCTATTAAGTTTTGGAATTGGCAATAAGGATTATAAAGTGTTTTGATTTAGAGTATAGAGTGAATGTTCAAAGGTAGTTTTAAATAATATCTCACTAGACTCAATGCCAAACCTAGTGTTATATATAAGAATCAGCTTCTCAAACAATATGCTTCTAGGAGAAAGTATCAATGCACTGTTCAAGTGAATCTCACATGATTCTATTATAATCGCATCTTATCTTTGGAATCATGTTAGCATTATAACTTGGTTCTCAAGTATCTCTAGTACTACTTTATTTTCACACATCATAATTATTTTATCTGCGCTATTGCAGTTTTTCATACAGAGATAAAAGGCTCTTTAAAGTTTCTAGAAAATCTTGGACTCACTTCGTAGGATAGCTTGCAAGCATAGCAATACCACACTTACCCGTCTCTTCACTATAACCACGTTCCATCCTTACATACCCCTGTTCACCCCAAGCAGTTCCCCACGAATTTTTCACAATCCAGTACTTTTGCCCATCTTCTTTTCCATATCCAACAACAGTCACTCCATGGTTGAGATGATTTCCACAGTAGCCTGTGAACACACCAGAAGAGTAAAGCTGAAAGATGAAACCAGCAGCGTCTATTCCAACTGATACCGGTTGTTGAGCGGTAGCGGCTTGTAAACTCGCCTCGTTCTGTGCTACCTTTGTGTATCCTTGTATTGTAACCATCTTGTTTTTGGACTTCTCTGGATCGCATGCACCCTGTGTGGCTGTGTATGGATAGTCAGCCTCAGTGACTAGTCCACCATTGGCTATGAGGTATTCATATGCTGTTGTCATTAATCCACCGCTGCAGCCTTTGTTGAAAGCGCCGACGTCACAGTCTATGAGCTGTTGTTCTGAGAGAGATACTAAGTTCCCTGTCTTTATCTTGTTGATGCCTTCAATAGCTGCCACTGCAGTGAACGCCCAGCAACCTCCTGAAGACAAAAGAAACAATCACAATCATGTCTTTATCTTAAAGAATGAACTGTGTAAGAGAGCATAAAAGTGTTTCATACCGCATTTTCCTTGGTTTCTAACAGGAGTCACTGCACCTTCTTTCCTCCAGTCCACAGCGTCAGGCACGTTACCTACCGCGTCACAGACCGGCCTTTGGTCCCTGTTTAACCTCAGGGAAGACGTGTTCAAACCGAGAAAATGAGCCTTAAACTCAGCATTGGTCATGTCCGCAAATCTGTTGTCTGTTAACTTAAAGGGTAAGTGGAGGGAGTTGATGTAGTCTATCAGCTGGAGATTAGACTGGTATATCCCAAACCGTAGCATCCACTCCTCTTTTCCTCCATATAATATGCTATGCGTTTGAAGCCACTTATTGAACCGCTCTCTCAAGGTTGTGATTGGGTCGTACACAGAGGAGTCCACAGAGCATAGCCTTGAGGCTATCAGGACAAAGCAGATCAAAATGATAAGGGTCAGGTTAGAGTTTCTAAGTGCATTCAGCATTTTTTTTTGTTTTGTTTTGGGGAAATGAGTTTGGTTTCTGGTATTATAAGCTTCAGTGTCGTGGCTGCTCTCTTGGTCACAGGTTTTGCATTTTTTTTGCAGTTCTGATGGGACAAGTTTCCTTGCGTCTCATCCACAGATTGTAACATTGCCTACACTCAACAAACACTTATGTATGTGCACTATTTATGTGAAGGGACATGCATTAAGGACCACTTCCTTCACGTATTATCAAGTTCTCTCACACAAGTAGCAATGTTGTTGTTCAAAAAAAGAAAGGTTGGTGAAAATTACTAAGGCAAAAACATGTTGGAAGACATACCAAAGAGATGGGAGGTGCTAAGTGGCCAAAACAAATGGAAAGGCCTGCTTGATCCACTTGACTCCGACTTGCGTCGCTACCTCATCCACTATGGCGAGATGGCTCAGGTTGGTTATGACGCCTTTAACTGGGACCGTAAGTCCGAATACTGCGGTGATTGTTATTACCCCAAGAGTCAAATCCACGCTCGAACTGGCTACCTTAAAGCCAACCCTTTCAGGTACTTATTGCCACAATCATCTTTGTTTCGAACATGTGTTAAAGGCAAAACCGGTGGTTGATTGATTCTCTCAGGTACAATGTGACTAAGTACATCTACGCAACAGCTTCTATAAAGCTACCGCTCTGTTTCATCGTCAGGTCTTTGTCGAAGAAAGCATCACGCGTGCAGACTAACTGGATGGGTTACATTGCGGTCGCTACAGACGAGGGAAAGGCGATGCTAGGGAGGAGAGACATTGTTGTAGCTTGGAGAGGAACTCTTCAGCCGTATGAATGGGCTAACGACTTCGATTTTCCTCTCGAGTCAGGTGTCAAAGTTTTCCCTGTGACCGACACCAAACACGTGCCTCGTATTGGAAGTGGCTGGCTTGATGTTTATACAGCTTCTGATGCTATGTCTCCTTATGACACGAGTAGCGCACGTGAACAGGTCTTTTCTTCTTCACCTTACCCTTTTTATCATTTGCATTTTGTTCAGGTCAAATACCTTTCCAAGCCCCTACCAGCCAGGGGAAACACATTGCTAATGGTTGGCATGCGGATATAAACAGACCCGAACTTGTCGAACCGAACCAAACCAAAATGTTTCATGTTCGCAAGTTCGGTTCAGTTCAGCAACTAAAAAGAAATTCGGTTTTTTATGTTTGATAATCGGTTAGTTCAGTTTTCTTCAAAGAAAAACAAAAATTCAAACAATATCAGTCTTAACCGAAATTCCAAACCAAACTAGCTGAACTATTCAAAATCTGAACCGAACTAACCGCAAAATCAAAAGCTTCGGAATTTTGTTTGAAACCGGACTAAACGAAGACTGAACTACTCAGGATCTTTTCTTCGGTTTCAGGTACAAGCAGAGCTCAAGAGACTGCTAGAAGTATACAAGAACGAAGAAGTAAGCATCACTTTCACAGGCCACAGCTTGGGAGGAGTAATGTCAACTCTAGCAGCTGCAGATCTTGTCCACAGCAGGAAAAACAAGATCGAAGCAGGTCTTCAAAGCAAACAAGTTCCCATCACGGTTTTTGCATTCGGGTGTCCTCGAATCGGGGACCAAGACTTCAAAAGAACAGTCAACTCACACAAAGACCTAAACATCCTAAGAATAGTAAACGTTCCGGACGTCGCACCGAACTATCCACTCTTCCTGTATGCAGAAGTAGGCGAGGTGCTGCAGATCAATACGCTGAACTCGACTTACCTCAAACGGTCTCTGAACTGGAGGAACTACCATAACCTGGAGATATACCTTCACGGGATAGCAGGGATGCAAGACAAATCCGGGGTGTTCAGACTGGAGATTGGTCGGGATGTTTCGTTGGTCAATAAAGGGTTGGATGCTCTGAAGGATAAGTACTTAGTGCCGAGTACGTGGAGGTGTCTTGCAAACAGCGGGATGGTTCAAATGGATGATGGGACATGGAAGCTGGATGTACACAGGTATGAAGATGATGATGATGATGACTCCACAAATAAGTAACAAGTTCAGTTACAAAACACTTTTATAATGTTCCGGACAATATGTTTGTAATTGTACACAAAAAAATCAATTAGAAGAAGAAAGAATCTAAGGGCCAAATCTTTGTTAGTCTATAGAAATGCAATCCAAGATCAACAAGACAAGCATATAGAAAGTGACAAGTGCGTTGTACGAAGAACAAATTGAATCTTATTGAACATAATAACAACCCTACCGTTACATCTATAAACGTAGACAGCCACAACTACATAAAATCCTACCAATTCTAAAAGAAAAGAAAACCCAACCACTCTGTAATATTTCTGCCTCAGGTCTGTACGTCACATCATCCTTAACTTCCCAAATGCTCTTCTAGCCCTACCTTCCATCTTTTTAAATAATCAGGCCAATATGGATATCCAGATGAAACCAAGAATTATATTCTAACTACCCAGAATATGGATCAGATGTGAACAAGACCAATCAATCACATAAAAATATTACAAGTTTACAACCATATCAAAACAGAGACACGTAAGATGCCGTTCAAAAAGATTCAATTAACAAGTGTGTTATTTAGCAAACAGTCAACAAAAGCTTCTTATTAACAGATGATACTGATGGAACTTTTTATTGGATGACCTTACATATTTTTCACCACCAAAGTCTCATGATCCAGATGACAGAAGAGCTATCGCTGTCGGAATCTGCAGTGCAGACAAAAAGCAGAAGCAATTATAATCACAAAGTAGATCACACCATACAGAGGAAAGTGCAACTCACAAAATATGCTGCAAGATTACCTGTGTTGCCACCTTCCCTAGAAAACTCACGTGCCACCGGTGCTGGAGCCTGTAATAAGCCACATGAACATACAAATTAAATTAAAAAAGTAAAGTAAACAGAACGAGGAGTGAATTCTCTCAGAAGTACAAGTACCATTTGTTGTTGGCTATTTTTCTCGGCTTCTGCTCTAGCTTGAATGGCTAACTCAGCTCTTCTCTTTTTCTTGCTCAATCCCTTTTTGTAGTTGGTTACAAATCTGTCCAACTCCCACAGAGTCTCCGGATCAACACTATCAATGTCTACTTCAATTTCTTCATCCCGTAGCTTCACAGCAGTGTTCCTCTTGTTAACAATTTGTACAATCGCATCTAGTTTTTCCGGAGGCAAATTCTGCAAGTGGCCGCTAAGTTTCTGCTTCTCTTCATACGTCATATCTCTTTTATTTGGTTCATTTGCCTTTGGCTTCTTCAGAGCAGGTGTCCTTCCTGAGGGTGTAGCACAGGTCGGTGTTCTGCCAGGCGTTGTTGTTGGTTTTTGGATGCTGCAAGTCAGAAGGGAGACTACTCCAATCCATTGTATTACTCACACTGATAGGGGGTGGCGGCATTGTAGGACCCAATCTAGACCTCATCATTGTAGAAGCTGGAAGATTCATCTCATAACCAGAGGCAAATCTCAACTGAAGATTATAATCTGCCTCTATGACAGCCCACCTCTCCTCGAACATCTGTAACAGCACTTCCGCCATTATATATGGACATCTTGTCCTGGTGGATTGTATGTCATGGCATTGTGGAAAGTAAGTCTTAACATCCTCTGCAAATTCTCTTGGCGACTTGTACAAATTATTTGTTAACGCAGACTTGACAATTCCCAAATCCATAGGGTGCTCAATAATGGCGAAGTAATCATGCAAACCAAGACCCTTCACATCTACAGGAGTATTGAACACCCAACCATGCTTATGTTGACTCCACAACAAGTAATGGGCTACAATAGCTTTTACCTAAACAATTTTAGTTATAAAAAGTTCCCCACAAGATGTTTTTGTTCACAAAAAAAAAACACTCATTTAGAAGAACAGAGAATCTAAGGGCCAAATCTCTGTAGAAATGCAATCCAAGATCAACAAGACAATCATGTAGAAAGTGACAAGTGCATTATCAGTGTACTTGGGACGAAGAACAACTTGAATATTATTGAACATAATAACAACTGTATAAAAGACCATAACATTAAGTGGTTCCCTGGATCAACTCTAATGCATCTCCATTATTATTATAGTTATCCCACAAGTCATATATATGCTAACAACAATCACCCAGATAGAAGCAACACTAACAGAGGAAAGATTATAAGCTGCAAGCTAGATTTGAACTAAGAAGCAGCATCAATCTCGCCCAATAAGTTACGCCCCACACTCGTTCATTTCATTTGGCTGGCCTTTCGAGACTTGAATTCTCACTCTCCACAGCTTCATCATCAACCTCTTCATCATCTGATAAAACATCTAACGTAACATCATCATCCTCCTCTGGCTCCAGAATAGCTGTCACAGGGCCAGGTTCTGAATCAAAGTCAGATTCATCATGTTTCTCGTACTCAGACACAACCTCAGGCGTCTTCAGCCCACAATAACGTGCCCTAAACTCAGCCTCGGTCAAGTCCGCAAACTTGTTGTCGGTTAGCTTAGAGGACAAGTCGAGGGAGTTGTGGGAGTCTATATACTGGAGATTAGACTTGTATATCTCAAACCGTCGCATCCACTCCTCTTTTCCTCCGTATACGACGCCGTGGGTTTGACACCACTTCTCGAACCGTTCCCTCAAGGTGGTTTCTGTTTCACTGTCTCTTTCACCAGAACTCGCTAGGAAAACAAACGGACGACAAGTATTGGGGGCACATGTCAGACGTACATTTAGTTTGTGATCCAGACAGGAGGAGGAAGGAAATCTAGCAGTTGTTTTTGTCAAAACAGCAGAACTAGAGAAGCCCCTGCTGCTGTCTGAAAGTGTGTAATTACAAAGCAAAATGCCACATGTTTAGAGAAACAGAGAGAGAGAGAGAGAGAGAGAGAGAGAGAGAGAGGATACCAGGGACATAGGTGAGCTGGAAAGTTCCTGCCATCCCTTCTTCGATTCCTTCTTACGATGATGCCTGCCTCTTCCTTCGTGTGAAGAAGCAAAACCCTTTTTCTTTTCTATTGAGATTGTTTGGGCTATATATATGGTTAGGTCTGGGAGTTTAGGACCCAATAGGGTAATTTCAAATTTTCGGTCCGAGTCGGTTTGGATCGTACCGGGTTCGAATCGGGTCGGGTCTTAGAAAGTTGGGCCCATTCGGATAAATAGAATTTATCTATTTAATTTTGGGTCGGATTTGGGTCGGGTTCGGTTCGGATTTGACCTAAAAATTACTTTAAATACAAAAAAATATGAAAATATTAATATATCCGAAACTATTTGAAAATTTATTTAAAATTTGTATTTTAAAATGTGTATATATATTAAAATATGAGAAATACAACAATAATTGGTTGTCTTCTAGTGGTTAACCTCTTTTCTCTATAGACAAATAACTCGTCTTCGATTCTTCCTCGATTCATTTTATTTAATTTACATTATTAATTTGGGTACCCGTCGGATTTCGAGTTCGGGTCGGGTCGGGTCCAAGTTCCGCGGATTCTCTACAACAAAACTCAATTTGATCGAATCGATTCCTATCCTTACCATTTTTTCGGATTGGTTTCGGGTCGGGTATTGGAGTCCGGGTAAAAAGTCCATGCATATATATGGTTATTATATTTCTAAATGGGCTCGGTAAGTTCGGTTGTCAAATTATAGAGATAGGATGTAAACAGATTCGGTTTACAACATCGACTTCAGTTACAGATGAACAAATGAATTTAGTTAACCAAATCAAAATCAACTATCCAAAATGAACTTGAAATTTTTCAAATTTTATTAATTTAAACAGGAAACTAACCGAACTAACCGCAAAACCAAAAACTTCGTACAATCTTTTGAAACCGAACTAAACTAAAACTGAACTACACCAAATCTTTTTTCAGTGAAATTTCAATCAATCCGAACTAACCAAAAACCCCAAACTAACCAATCCGAACTAACCGAAAAACCTGAACCCCCAGCAGCCCTAGCTAATGGCATAGTGTCTTGGTTTCGGTTTCAGGTACAAGCAGAGCTCAAGAGACTCCTAGAAGTATATAAGAACGAAGAAGTAAGCATCACTTTCGCAGGCCACAGCTTGGGAGGAGTAATGTCAACTCTAGCAGCTGCAGATCTTGTCCACAGCAGGAAAAACAAGATCGAAGCAGGTCTTCAAAGCAAACAAGTTCCCATCACAGTTTTCGCATTCGGGTGTCCTCGAATCGGGGACCAAGACTTCAAAAGAACAGTCAACTCACACAAAGACCTAAACATCCTAAGAATAGTAAACGTTCCGGACGTCGCACCGAACTATCCACTCTTCCTGTATGCAGAAGTAGGCGAGGTGCTGCAGATCAATACGCTGAACTCGACTTACCTCAAACGGTCTCTGAACTGGAGGAACTACCATAACCTGGAGATATACCTTCACGGGATAGCAGGGATGCAAGACAAATCCGGGGTGTTTAGACTGGAGATTGGTCGGGATGTTTCGTTGGTGAATAAAGGGTTGGATGCTCTGAAGGATAAGTACTTAGTGCCGAGTACGTGGAGGTGTCTTGCAAACAGTGGGATGGTTCAAATGGATGATGGGACATGGAAGCTGGATGTCCACAGGTATGAAGATGATGATGATGATGATGATGATGATGATGATGATGAATCCACAAATAAGTGACGGGCTACAAGAGCTTTTACCTATACAAACACTTATAAGATGTTCAGGAAAATATGTTTGTAAATTATACACAAAAATTCAATTAGAAGGAGAAAAAATCTAAGGGCCAAATCTCAGTCAGTCTATAGAAATGCAATTCAAGATCAACAAGACAAGCATGTAGAAGGTGACAAGTGCATTATCGGTGTACTTGGACGAAGAACAACTTGGATATTATTGAACATAATAACAATGTATCTTGGATGTTAACAAGACCATAACATAAAGTTGTTCCCTGGATCAACTCTAATGCATCTGTAACCCACAAGCAACAAAGCCATAAACATGCTATCAATAAGTTACTAATCTCTCTACTTTCAGAGCCCAATAAGTAAACGCCACACACTCATATTCATTTCATTTGGCTGGCCTTTCGAGACTTGAATTCTCACTCTCCATTGAGATTATGTGCGTGAGCCTATCGTAAACCTGTCATGATGATTTTCAATGAAAGTTATAAATATATACTTTAATCTATATAAAGTCGTCAGCAAGAATTTGTCAGCTCTGGAGACATGAACAAAGATGAAACATACCGCAGAAAGTTGCTCCTTGTCACTCTGTTTGTTGCTGCATTCATCCACTTCGGTGCCACATGATGAATCATACCTAGAGATGCATGGAATAAACTAATGTATTAGGCTAGACTGAAATGTGCAATTCTGATATAGAGAAAGGCAGTTAGCGGAGCTAGTTTTAATAAAAGAAATTGATTCAAGCACCGTCTAGGTAGGATGAGTTTCCATACCAATCTCGGGGAATGCCAGCTATCTCCCGAGCTGAGTGGTTAAAAGGTCCCCTTAACTCAGCACCATACTCTTTAATCAAATCTGCACAGCACATGGGGTGGGTTACAAGATACTCATGAATCATGACGTTTGTACAAAATGAGTGGGGGGACATGATGAGTTTAAAAAAAAAAAAGCATGAAAGAGAAGAGTTGTCAGTACCTTTAAACGTAGGGCAAGGAGCACGGTTCATCTTTTGACACACAGAGAGAAACCAGTCTACACCAACAGCCACATGTGCAATTTCCTCGTCAGCAATGGTTTCCACTATTTTTGAAGTCCTATGATCTCCAAACCCCATCAATCTTTTGACCAACCTAGGTCCAGCATCTAGTCCTCTAGCCTCCTATAATGCTAACTTGATATGAGATAAGGCTATGCTATACAGCAAAAGGCATTGAAAGCTGAAAACTTTATCACCTATCCCTAGTGGGAGGCACTACTACCTGAACAAGAGGGATAACAGCCAAGCGAGCAGCGACATTGCTTGATGTATTCTCGCATTCCCTCATCAACAAATTATTAGCCGGTATATCTCCATACCTTGCAGACAATAAGATGTTGTCTTGAAACAAAGTACACACACACACACACCAAAGTTTGAAACTTCGTTTAGAAAATGACTTAACTTGAAACCAAGCTCAGCGAGTCTCTGAGAACACCACATGAAGTGTCGACTCTCATCATCAGCAACATGAGCGAAGTCATCGAAGAAGTCGCGACCGAGAACGTGGAAGAAAGGGGAGAAGCGAGCAACAGTGTCCCAAGCCAAGTCGATAGCGTTGAGCTCGATGTGAGCGAGGGTGTGAAGCATATAGGCGTTGAGAGGAAGCGCTGAGTCTTTCGGACTTGGCACTTCGTTGGTCGGAACCTGCGTGTGGCTGATTAAAAATCCAACTGTCTGTATAAAAATCCAAACTTTGAGGGAGAGAGAGAGAGGAACATACAAGGAGAGGTTTGGGAGGGCGAGCGGGAGAGGAAGGGAGGTGAGAGATGGAGCCAACGGGGAGATTATTCTCACTGCGCCAACGGGAGAAAGCTAAGTGTGAGATGTGGGATTTTGAGAGAGGGTCGGGTGTTGAGAGGACGAGAGCTCCGAGGTCAGCGAGAGAAGGGGCAGCGGAGACTAGACCGTTGAAGGTGGAGGAGGTGGAGTCAGAAGAAGAAGAAGGAAGGAGAGGACCGTTAGGTCCCCAGAGACGGAGGTCGTTGATGGGGCTGTTTCTCCAGTTGTCGAGACCAGACCAACGCTTGTGTTGCTGTGTCGGAGAAGAAGTGGAGGACAAAGAAGAGAGAACAGTGAGAGAACGAGACAGAGAAGTGGTCGGGAAGGGACGGATGTGAATCAACATTCTAACCATTTCCTTCTTTCTTTCGGAGATGGTTCACACCACCACTCCCCCACACAACACACTCTTAAAATCTTGTTCAATATTACAACAATGCCCCTAAACTATTTCTTTTACCAAAAGAAACCTCCTGACCAAACAGTAAAGAAACGTCGATAAGACTTTCATAAGCCTAACGACTTCACATCACTAACACAATGACATCGTCATCGAACAAGTCCACAGGTTTCTCTTTCGTTAGGTGATGCTGTACATGTGTTAGATCGAATCAGAAAGATAGAAGAATGGGACATGTACTTTTGGGAAGCAAAGGAGAAAACAAAGCTACAAAGTGGTCACAAACTCACAACCTTACAATACACAAGTCATCAAGAATCCATAATCTGTTGTGATACTTTTTTTGCTGATTCAAAAGCCCTAAACTAAAAACGTGAAACAGTCAACCAACTAAACCTGCTAAAGACCAGAGGCAGATAGATATACAAAAGTGCGGAGACAAACCAAACCAGCCCTACCGTTACATCTAAACGTAGATAGCCACAGCTACAGAATCCTACCAATTCTAAAAGAAAAAATATTAGATTTTTCTTTTTACTCTAACAGTCATATGAATATAATACAATCTTTCCTTCCACAAAACCCAACCACTCTGTAATATTTCTGCCTCAGGCATGTACGTCATATCATCCTTAACCTCCCAAATGCTCTTCTAGCTCTACCTTCCATCTTTTTAAACGCCCTGTTTCACCACATAGCATCAAGACTCTGGTTATATAAAAAATATTACAAGTTTACAACCATATATCAAAACAGGGACACGTAAGATGCCGTTGAAAAAGATTCAAATAACAAGTGTGTCATTTAGCACACAATCAACAAAAGCTTCTTATTAACAGATCAACAATGGATGATACTGATGGATCTTTGGATGACCTTACATATTTTTCACCACCAAAGTCTCTAGGTCTGATCATGATCCAGATGACGAAGAGCTATCGCTGTCAGAATCTGCAGTGCAGACAAACAACAGAGGCCTGTTAGTAACAAAAATCACAACAGCACCAATTAGTTAGGTAACTCAAAGAAAAGCATGTACCACTAGAAGAGCTGGAACTACTGGAAGAGCTGCTTGAACTACTTGATCTGCTTGTCTCGTTGTTTTGTTTCTCCACTTGAGAAGGTAATGCTGTAGGGAGCGTCTTTTTAGCTGATACAAAAAAGAATCAGAAGCAATTATAATCCCAAAGAAGTTCACACCATACAGAGGTAAGTGCAAGTCACAAATATCCTACAAAATTACCTGTGTTGCCACCTTCCCTAGAAAACTCACGTGCCACCGGTGCTGGAGCCTGTAATAAGCCACATGAACATACAAATTAAATTAAAAAAAGTAAAGTAAACAGAACGAGGAGTGAATTCTCTCAGAAGTACAAGTACCATTTGTTGTTGGCTATTTTTCTCGGCTTCTGCTCTAGCTTGAATGGCTAACTCAGCTCTTCTCTTTTTCTTGCTCAATCCCTTTTTGTAGTTGGTTACAAATCTGTCCAACTCCCACAGAGTCTCCGGATCAACACTATCAATGTCGACTTCAATTTCTTCATCCCGTAGCTTCACAGCAGTGTTCCTCTTGTTAACAATTTGTACAATCGCATCTAGTTTTTCCGGAGGCAAATTCTGCAACTGGCCGCTAAGCTTCTGCTTCTCTTCGTACGTCATATCTCTTTTATTTGGTTCGTTTGCCTTTGGCTTCTTCAGAGCAGGTGTCCTTCCAGAAGGTGTTGCACTGGTCGGTGTTCTGCCAGGCGTTGTTGTTGGTTTTGGGTGCTGCAAGTCAGAAGGGAGACTACTCCAATCCATTGTATTACTCACACTGATAGGCGGTGGCGGCATTGTAGGACCCAATCTAGACCTCATTGTAGAAGCTGGAAGATTCATCTCATAACTAGTGGCAAATCTCATTTGACGATTATAATCTGCCTCTATGACAGCCCACCTCTCCTCAAACATCTGTAACAGCACTTCCGCCATTATATGGACATCTTGTCCTGGTGGGTTGTATGTCATGGCATTGTGGAAAGTAAGTCTGACATCCTCTGCAAATTCTCTTGGCGACTTGTACAGATTATTTGTTAACGCTGACTTGACCGTTCCCAAATCCATAGGGTGTTCGATAATGGCGAAGTAATCATGCAAACCAAGACCCTTCACGTCTACAGGAGCATTGAACACCCAGCCATGCTTATGCTTCATCAGCCTTTCTAGAAGAGCACTGCAATTCTTGAAAACTTTAGAGCCTGCACCAAAACCATGCCCAACCTCCCCTCCGTGCTTCTTTCCACTTGATTTTGATTTCTTGTTACTCTCTGCGGGAGGCAACTTGTCACCAAGTAAAAACTCTGAAGTTCTATAAAACTGATTTGCCTTGGGTGTTCTTTTCTCTTTCTCCACATGCTCATGGACTCCCTGATTATTCTCCATCACTGATATACTTAGTTGATTTAAAGGCCTTGGTGGTCTGATGACCTCACGAGGAAGTCCATCAGATGCGAACCCTGAAAGGACCCTTCCTCCTCCGTTATTAGTATTAGTGCTAGCCAAAAGCCGAGAGTCATTATATGCACCAATCTCCCCCTCTTTGTCCTCTATCTTCTTTACCAAATCTCTGACCACGTTAAGCTGATCTTCGAGCTTCTTCCTAATCTCCTCTTTCTCTTGCTTCGACTTGGAGGGTACATGTATCTTTGTGCGTCGTCCATCTACGTCCTCTTCCATTGGCATTCTTTCAGCAGCCGTAGCATGGATGCTCTGAGCAGAATCAGATGTAACACCTGCTGGATGTTGGGCATCAGTGGCACCTCTTGCAACAGCGTTTTCAGGATGGGCTTCTTTTATTAGGTTATCTGCACCAACCACATGAACATCTTCATCAGAAGAAACTTCAATGGGATTCTTGTCAACAACAACAACAGTATTGGCATCTTCCGCAGATATGGTCTCAGAAGGTGCTTCAAGAGCCTTCTTGTCAACAATCATGGCAGTAACATCTTCTTGAGCAAGGCTTTCCTTGATAGAGTTCTCATCAACAACCACTGTATTGACATCATCTTGAGCTCTGTGGCTTTGAGAGAGTACTTCCCCAGACTTGTCACCAAGAATAGTGTTCGCATCATCCTGAACCAAAGGATCAGAGACAGGTTGAATAACGCTCTTATCAGTAGGGGCTGCCAAACTAGCATCATCCTGAGGTTCGGCTTGAGTAAATGCTTCAACAAGAGGCTTGTCAATCACCTTCTCAGAAACATCACCAGCAGCTGAGTCTTTAGCTACAATGGACACAGCGTCTCCCAGAGAATTGGTCTCGAGAGGAGGAGCAGCCTCAAGAACAGGACTCTTCTCAGACTCTTGAGCTAGAGTTTCAGGAGGACTCTGACGATTGTTTTCTGATTTCCCCTCTGGTTTCTCGCGGCTATCACCATCAATGGCAAAGAAGGGTGAAAATTTCCTCTGACCTTTACCTTTCCTCGTGTAAACTTTAACCTTTTGCTTCTCTCTTGCTCCACCATCGGTTCCTTCTCCATTAACAGGCTCTGAAGCCATACATATACTCTTCAAAAACCCTAAATTTCACGCCTTTTGTTCTTCTCAATTGATTTGCCCTTTCCTCACTTCCCTGGTTTGATTCTGACTGATGCAGCTCAAATTAGAAGCCTGAGAAACCCTAATTATCGTTCGATTCAGAGAGTGAGCAAGCAAAAGGGCCCACGAAAATTGGGGTTTTGCTGTCCCAGAGGTGAATTTGACGCAACGAGTGGATAGAATCTCTGAGAAATTTTGGAATAGGTTTTTGACGAGAAGGGAGATAAATTAGGTCACTGGAATCTCTCTGAGCTTCGAGATCGACACAAACCTTGGGGGAGAAGAAGGAGGAGAAAAGGATGAGGTGAGAGACGAAAGCAGAGGAAGGTATGCGAAAGCAATTATTGAAATCGGAGGAAGCAAGCTTACCTTCGAGTTCGGGAGAGAGAAGGCGCCGCCGAGAGAGAGAGAGAGAGAGAGAGAGAGAGAGAACAACAACCCGCGTTTGAGTTTGCTTTTTCTTACCCGACCCGGAGCTTTTTTAGGTTTGGTTGGTCCGATCGACAGCTAATCAGTTTGGCAAAAATCATTACAAAGCTATAAATATAAGCACTCAAGTGAAAGAAAAAAAGAGAAAAAATTGATCATATATTTCCTAGATAATTTTTGAAAAGTATGCTTTATAACTAAATTCTACATTTTAATTTTAATTTTTTTATCAATGTTTGAATATTTTAAATCATTACTTTTTATATGTAAAAACAAAAGAAACCTACCACTGTTCATATAAAGTGCTATATCATTAGTTATTTTCTACATTCCTTTCTAATTTATAATCAAAGTTTTAATTAAAAGTTTTATATGTACTTGTCATTATCAAATCAAATAACTTAGATATTAGTTATTTATCTACACTTTTGACTTTAAAGGTTATTCCCTTTTTATCAAACTTTCAAAGTGTAATTTTAACATTATTTAATATTTTTGTCATAAAATCCTGCTAATCATGTGCAAGTAGTAATGTCCATCTCTAGTGTCATGATAATAACTTCTTTCAAATATTGCGTCATCACTCATCAGCATGATGCAAATCAACTCACGTGAAACCTTTAGACATGTTCATTGAACAACTTTGATTAATAACAGACATTACAAGAGAAATTTCACATGGCTGGTAAAGCAAGTGTACTAGTAGCATGCAAATGATACATGAACTTTAGTGTTGGAGAAATTTGGATTTTGTTATTTCTTGTCTACTCCCATTCACACATAAAAGAGTCGAAGATACTACTAGTCCTGCATCTAAGCTCACGAGTTGGACAAGAAGAGACGATCTCACATCATTTGGAGATGCATATCACCCGTCTGCTGCGCTAGCTCTACCATCATGGCTTCATCGAAGAACTTGTTCCCGCTTACGTCCTCACTCATTCCCTACAAAACCCAACACCATTTAGATGACCGTTAGAGACTGAAAACAGATGAAGAAATATCATACTTTGAACGATCTGAGAGCAAATACCTTTCTACGGCGGGTCTTGACCATGAACTCACGAGCTAGGTGCTGAATGGGAGCTGGCTCAAGTGGGCGCAATAGGATTGATTTGTCGAGAGGATCTCCAGGAACTATGGCCCAGTGATCAAAGACTGATACGCAGAAGGCTTGTCCCTGTGTGTGGTACCTGAGATCTGTCTCAAACCCGAATGACTCTATCACTGGCAGGAAAGCCTGGAATCATCACGACAACAAGACAATCGATCAATGAATCACTCTATTAGATGATGGAACACTTGTTCAAACATATTAGAAACAAACCAACCTTCACGATATACGCAGGGGTACCAGGCTGAGGAACATCCGAAGTCACGTGGCCACGCCTACGTGACAGAACAGTGTAGATGGCAGTAACGCAGTCTATCGGTGTTTGTATCTGATACAAAAACAAGTCAATTGTTACAAAAGGAAGAATGTAAAAGAGCAAAAAGTAAGGGGAAAGAGTCTAGAAGGGGATATCATACCTCAACATAGTAGACAGGTTCCATGAGCCTCGGAGTCGCCATGAGAAAGGATGAGTAAGCAACACGACGTGCTGTTGGAATCATCTGACCAGATCCTCGGTGCAATGGCTCTGGTGCTATCCAGGAATCAACAATCTTGAACTTGACATTCCTGATGGGCTCATCACACAGTGGTCCTTCTCGCGCCCCCCACTGGAACCTGTCAAAACATAATAACGAAGTCACTGAAGCGCAGGCAACAAAGATGGAGCAAAAGGAAAGTGTAGCAGAAGAAAGACGATTACCCTTGAACAATGGAGTCTTTCACTGCCATCATCAAGTTCTTGTCAACCTCAGTTGGGAGCGTGTCATCCAGTAAAATATTCGGACCCTGATCAGTAAGAAACCAACAGTCAAGATATGAATTAGCCAAAACACGTTACACTTGCTAGAGCCATATCACAAAGCAACCATAAAGATAAAGCGAGGGCTGAAAATTTTTGGGCTTTTAAGAAAACAAACAATGCATTTTCACCTGTTTGTCAGGGCCAAACGCCCAAATGGAACGTGCTGCAAGTAAATCCCAGTCATATTTCGTCTTGAAGAAGTCCCCGAGTTGTTTTCTGTTCCAGTCAATGCTTACGACACCATTCTCAATGTCCTCTGCAAGTCCTCTATCCAATGGCTCTGCGATCTTTGGCATGAAGCAGATATCAAATTAGCCACAAAAGTAATTGTGCTTGAGCACTATACCAAACATCTCAGTCCTATACATAAGGAGTAATAGAGGAAAGGGAAGATCTCTTACCATAGTTATTTTGTTCTTTTTGTTCGGTGTCTCAGCAAAACACTTCATCGACGAAGATTCAACCACTGTCTCACAAAAGGAAACAACCGGATCCGCGACCTACAAATTAAAGAAAGTGAAATGAAGTTAAAGACCCAAACAAACAAATCACAGTGAACGACCAAATTAGAAAAACAATTACATACCTTTACTTCGACCTCTGAATAGAGCTCCCTGAGGTCCTTCATGATAGAATCCAGGTACAGCTCCCCTGTGCCTAGAATAGTATGTTCACCAGACTCCTCAACTTTGGTAATCGCAAGGGGATAGCTTTTGCTAATCTTCCTAAGCCCTTCCACCATTTTAGGTAGCTCACTAGGATTCAAAGGCTCAGTAGCAGTCTTGACAACTGGAAGAGTATTAAACTGGAGAGCCCGGAATATGAAGACGTCTTCATCGTAGTTCTCATTGCAGAGCGTCGCCGTCTTCATGATAGACGCATCCACGCCTTCAATCAGAACCCATGAACCGGGAGGGGCACTGCTTACAGGAATCCTATACCTCGCTTGGTATATCCACAGCTTGGTCACCTCTTTGATAGTCATGTCCTCTTCATCTTCAGGTGAATACCCTTCTCCAAGTACACGTACGCTTTGCCCTGTTTGAAGTGTACCGCTGTAAACTCTTCCGAATACATCAAACACACTAGTATCTGATTTGGGGTATAGCTTTGTCACATTAACCATGAGAGGTCCAGACGGATCACATTCTACCATTGCTTCATAAATGGCAGAATCTTTGGGTCCAGTGTATGCGTGGTCCACTTTCCTAGCTGCAGCCTCTTTGGGAGAAGGAATGTGCTTTACCAACATATCAGTGAAGCCTGATGACGAACCAAAGACTGAGCTACAGGCTAACCTAAGTAGAGGTCTGACGTTCAGCTTATATGCACTATTACTCAGGGTCACTCCCAGTTCTGCAAGGGTGGTCTCTACACTCTTCTTATGCTCACCTATCACTTGACTGTATATCTTGTATAGAGGCTCTAGAATAAACTGAACAAATGCTCTTTCCCCACCACCTACTGGAGGACTTCTCTTGAACGCCCGAGTATCAGGGTGATAATACACATCTCCCCAAAGCTTAGATGCAAACTTATCCACGTCCATGTCCACCCCATGAAGCTTCGAATACAGTTTAGCAAAAGACTGCAGAGTGAAGGACCATCCGGCAGTACCACTGGCAAAGCACACGTTTCCAGCTGCAGGGTCTATAAGGGGCAAGTTTCCAGCAGTCGTCGAAGCAGCAGATATGTGGTTATTAATGACTTCAATTGTATGCCTCAGCTTGTAATAAGCATCCCTTGGAGGTAGTTTGAGCTCGGTAATAAGCCTGTCAACCTGATGGAGAACAAAATCGACATATTGCAAAGGTCAAGTAGACTGTATAGAAATATAAATCTCACAACGCATCTCAAATTTACAAATTAAAGATAGCATGGAAACGTACCTTGTTGATCACAACAACAATAGGAAGATGGTCCTGGATTGCATGTCTTATAGCCCTCTCAGTGTTCACCTAAAGAAAGACATATCGTTAATACAAGTAACAAATTTCAAATAACAACTTTAGCTTTAAAAAAAAGCAAACACTTACCATCACTCCTTCAGCAGCGTCAACAATTAGAACAGCACCATCAGAGAGTCTTAGAGAAGCAGTCATTTCATCAGAGAAATTCACATGACCCGGAGTATCTATGACATTGCACAGATATGATTTAGACCTGCTGTCCTCAAGGACAAGCGACATCGGAACCGCCTTGATCGAAATGTTCCTCTCCTGCTCATCAACTCTTGTATCTGTATACTTCATGTGCTTCTCGTTCTTAGCATTAAAAGTAGACATATGGTGCGTCTGCTCTACCAACATATCCATGAAGACAGTTTTCCCATGCTGTATATGACCCACAAGAGCAACATTCCTCATAAGCGCTGGATTAGACATGAGGCCGACGAGAAACTGCGTTGACACGTAAGTCGTGGAATCCTTCACCCCAACCTCGAATCTGACATCTCTGACAGGTTTGATAATCGGCATCTCGAGAGGCTGCTCATCCTCATCCATGACTAACGTCTCAACGTCCTCCCCGTAGACTTCCTCCGCGGTAGGATAGTACTTCTTATCCTCAGGGAGAACAATCTGGTTATCCATCTCCACGTCATTGATCGTGGTGATCCATCCGTTAGAACCCCCAGGCCCACGCTCTCCATCTGATCCATCCTCTTCAGGCTGCTTATCCTGGAACTCCTCGTCTTCTATTTCGTCATCACTCTCTCTGTCGGACTCGATCTCAGGTCCAATGTAGTTACCAAACTCATCATACAAGCTATCATCCATCTTTAATGTAAACCTGTCAAAAAGAATCCCATCAGAAATGTGAATTCTCTAGCGCAGATAAACAATAAACATAAAATGACTCAAACTCAAATCAGAACAACACAACAAAAGCTAGCTTGTTCATAAGAAAGCTGCAACGTTTTTCATTTCATCTGAAACCCAAGAGCCACTAACTTCCCCCCCCCCTAGTACTATAAAAACATTAACACTTAAATAAACAAAAAAAAAAAACAATTCTCGGATCTGGAAAAAGGAGTAATGCAGCGTAAGACATGAAACCCAGACGCTATCACCACAACATCAAGGCGTAAAAACGAGCTAACAATCAAAACGGTAAGCACAATCGCCATAAACGGAAACGAAGGATCCTATCGTAGTTTACCAAAGCGTCTGTGAGAGTACCAGGCAAAACCCCAAGCTCTAATCAATTTAGAAACCAAAGGTAACTTGGACTAGAGAAAAACTCTAAGCTCGCGAATCATCTACATCTACAAACGTGAGCTAGAGTAAAACCCTAAGCTAGAATCAACCACAAACTTCTCGAGATGATAGCGAAAAAACAGAGTTAAGGAGTGAGCGGACGAACCAGTTGGGAAGTGCGAGATGCGAGCGAACGGCGAGACGAGGGTAGAGAGTGAGAGGTGGGAGAAGGATTGCTCGGCGATTCGGTTCGTCCGAGACTCTGAGCACTGTTGTGTTTAACGGAGCCGTCGAAGAGAAAAAGGGAGAGATTTTAGAGTTAGGTTTATAACAGAAAAGCCTCTAGCTCAGGAAGAGGTTTCAGAGTTACGTTCTAAGATTGAAGCCTCTAACCCGGATAGAGGTTTATAGATTTAGAAAATACTTACTAAAACACCTCGTATAAAAAACACCAAACGTAAATGATGAATACATACGATGGCGGGTGAAGATTCGCCTTTATAATGTCAAGAGAAACAATAGCAAAGAAAATGAAGCTAAGAAAGGTTCCATAAACATATAGTAGAAAGTACATTGCAGAAGTAAACATCAAAAGAACAATGAAATCTTCTACAACATTCTGATAACCATGTCGTAAGAAGACAAACATTAGACTTGCTCATTTCTCATCTTCATCACTGGATAACCCGAGTTCTATTTTCACCTGCTTATCTTCTTTACCAGTCTTGTTGGAGGATCCTGGTGATTCTGGATGTTCATCCTTTTGTTTCACAAGATGTTCTTCTGTTGGTTTCGGACCACCAGCATCTTTGCTTCCTGATGATTCTTGCTCCATCACGGACAACGCCTTCTTCTCAGTTTCATCGTAAATAGATAGAACGCGTTGGAGCTCATCGTTCAGATGCAGTGCTTCAAAAAGAACACTCTCATCGTCTGTTGTGCTCTCTATGATCATTTGAATCAACGGTTGTGACTGCTTGCATTTCTCCATCAGGCTTACTGTTAGCTCGTCCTGTAACCATAACATATAAGTTAAACACCATAACTTATCTTTGTTGTGTCAATCTCAAGTTAAGATTCAATCCAGACTCAAAGATAACTGTTCAAGGAGGTATGTTTGCATGAGTGGATAAAGCATAGATTACCTCTGTGTGATTCGGCTTTCCATCAGTGTTTAACATGCTAGAGAGCAACTCGAGGCTGTTCCGTGTAATCTCAATCTGTTCTTTCTTATCCTTGATCGATAAGTTCCCAAAGTTATAGTCAAGAAGACCACCATCACGGTCTCCACGAGCATGTTCTTGATTAGGAGGAACAGGATAGCTACCAGGTGGAGGAACTGGAACAGGCCGTTGCATGAGAGACTCCAGAGAACTCTGTCCCGCCACTGGATTCTCCTCGTTACGTGCGTTCAAACCATTCTCTCCCTCCAAGCTCTTAACAAACAAATAAGAACATTAAACAAAACCTCTTTAGACCATAAGATTCAATAGAGGATCTTAGTTATACCATATAAGTCTGCTTGAAAACAGGAAGATAAGCAAGATCTTTAGACCGTCCCCAAGCTCTAATAAGCTGAAAAGCTCTGCTCCTGTTCTCGGAATCAGCTTCACCGTTCTTAACCAACCAAACCATCTCATCAAGAACACCCTCAGAAGCAACTTCAGAGAAAATCTTCTCACAGTTCATAGCACAAGCCTCGAGAAGCTCAAGGCTCAGCCTCTGGCTCACGGGGCTTCTATTATTACCAGAGATCTTCCTCTTGATGGCTCTGACGATCTCGACGGCGTTGAACTCCTGGCTGTTGATCTGAGCGCATATCCTCATGTTCATTCCCCAGTTAGGCTCCTCGAGAGTCTCCAGAGTTGCTTCGTCGACCATTTTGGATTCCAGGGTCGGAGCTTGGAGGATGTCTTTGAACTTCTCGCTCACCATCCTGCTCATCTGAGCTCCTCCTGTCTTCAGCTTCTCTCCCCACTCAGCTATCTTCAATTTGTCCATCTTTATTATGATTCACCTCTACAGAAATAAAAAAAAATACAAACTTTATCGATTCATTTTCGTTTTCGAGCTGTAATCGATCTAACAGTATGAGATTCGAATAGAGATTAACCAACCAAAACTTTCAGATTCTATTTAAAATTTTCACAATAATTAAATTTGGATCTATCAGATGTGGTGATAATTGAACATAGATGAGAGAACCTGAGATGTAGTTTCTTTTGGGACGATCAAATCTTGTCGAAAAATCTTGTCTTGTTTGGTGTCAAGCTTTGAACCTGTCGGACCGAAACGTTAGTAGCAAAGAGGAGAGGAGAAAGGTTGTGATACACGTGGCATGTTGAGAAAGTCCATACGGTTTTTAGTTTCAGATCCTTTCGTTTCGTGGGGGGACTAACGTGTCAATGTTTTAATACAGGGCGATTATCGAAACATGAGAATAGTTACGGGGGCCAATTTGATAAATTATTTTTAGTTTCTTTTTCGTATTGGCTGAAGAAAGCAAAAAAACACCGACGCGGCAAAGTGTCCGTCCTTTCCGATCAACAGAACAGAACCTCTCTTTCTCTCTTCAAAGGGTTTGGAAGATGGCGTACATATCGAATTGGGTACGATACATGGCTCACAAGCTGGAGTACTCTCTCACTCTCAGCCTCAAGGTCTCTCTCACTTTGCTTTCTGTCTGCCTTGCCCTTTAGGATTTGATCCAATATTCGAATTGACTTGTATGATTTTATCATCCTTTGAGTTGTTCAAATGTATGTGACAGAATCATACAAAAGGGAAGCTAATTGATCGGGAATTCATTGGTGTTGTCATGAAGAACCTAGTCTATGGAAAGATCACCTACTTGCATTCTGTTAAAGGAGCAGAGATGGCCCCAACCATGGGAGGAGCACATGATAACAACACACTCCTTGTCCGTAAGCTACCTGATGTTGATACAAGGTATGTTAAGTTTGGGAGTTGCAAGTAGTTGTTGGAGACAGAGAGGGAATAAATGATTCAAAATTGAAGATTTGTAGTGGATGACAAAACCAATTAGATAAGCGTTTATGATCGTTGTGAGGAGGAGCTAAGTCTAATTTTCGCTGACCTTAACTTCAACGTTCTGTCGGTCTACTGTGATGATTAACATTTATAGACACTGCCGAAAAGCTTAGGTTTTTTTTTTTTGTAGAATGTGAAGTAAGGTAGATAGGTATGTCTACTTACTTCGACAGGTTTAGTTTAACAGAGTAGAGTTGGTTGGCACAGACAACTGCTTTTGTAAAAGTGACGCCCATCTGGATATCTTTTTTTTGTCTAGGTATGTTTCTGTTGGAGATGCTGTTGTCTTGAAAGACCCGAATGAGACACATAAGTATCTAGTCAGAAGACTAGCAGCTTTAGAAGGATCTGAAATGGTATCAAGCGATGAGAAGGAGGAGCCTTTTGTTCTCGAAAAGGATCAGTGCTGGGTCGTAGCTGATAACCAAGAGATGAAATCTAAGGTACAACACCCCCACATTGTTGTTGTTGTTGCTTATCCTTGTAGTCTGAACCTTTTTATAATTTGGTGTTGTATTTGTCGTCCAATGGGGGGTTTTAATAGGAAGCATATGATAGTAGAACATTTGGTCCGGTTTCACTGGCGGACATAGTAGGAAGAGCTATATATTGTATGAGGACAGCTGTGGATCATGGTCCAGTAAGTAACAGGTACGAGAAGAGCTTATCGTTTATTCTTTAATTGATCTTTCTGTTATTTTTCTCTTACTAAGAACTATATCTCTGTAACAGTGAATTTTCCATGCAAGAGGATTCTCCAATCCTGGCGGTAGAACTTGACGTTGATGAATTGGCTAAAGACCACAAGGCCTAGTACTAACAAGGAACCTTGTTGCAATCATTTCACCGACTCTTCTTTGTGTCCCTTTGTTTCCCTTCGAAACTCCAATTTAGATTCAACTGGAGTCTAGATATTTCTGGCAAATGTTGGCCATTTATTCTACGCCTCATACGAATTCTTGTTTAAAGTGTTGAGGAAAAGATACTTTATAGCTTCTTTAAAGTATCTTAGTACAGATCAATACTGTACCATAAAACATAATCTGAAATTTAGATTTTACTTCGGTTAACTAAGGTGAGTTAGTAAATTCAGAAATTCAACTGAATTTGAAAGAATTGAAGTGCCATTAAATTATGTTGTTATTTAGTTATGTATTTCATCAATTCTTTTAAATTATTGTGTTATTGTATTATGTATCTGAAATCATTCTACAAAGATATTTATATATTTGTGTTATTCAATTCACTAATTTTTTAATTCTATCAAAATATTTGTATTATTCAATTTTTGGTGGAATTCATGAAATTGTATTTGAAAAAAATAATGAAAATTATTATAAAATATAAAGAAACCATTCTTAAAATTTAAACTACGATTGAAGATAATTATCGTTTTGACGATGTGACAAAAGTATATTACTTGCAGTGATTCATATTATAGTGGAGAAACAAATTTTTTCATATGCTGATATAGTTTTATCTCTAAATTTTTCTAGTGATATAAAATAATTTTATTATTATTATTTGTTAGTAGATTTTTTATTCAACTTTTTTAAAAATGACTTTTTATCTATATGTTACAAAAACAATTATGGTTTTATCATTTTTACCTGTAAAAAATGTTTCTTCTTTGTGTATTTTTATCTAAAGATTCAAAAAGTTCATAAATTTAAGGGAATTGGTTTCTATCAAACTCAATTGTATTCTCTTAAAATCTAAAATAAAAGTATTAGACAAATACACCAAAATATTTTGATGTTAGTTTAATGTTTTACAATATTATATATGATTCGCCTTTTTGTCTATATGATGTGAATTTATTTGTTTATTGTTTTGAAGAATTTAATAGAATAAAAACATAAAATGACAAAAAGACTAGAATAGGAAGAATGTGATTTAAAAAATCGGTTTTGTTTACTTTGGCCTTTGAAAACCAATACATTTTCTTTTATTATATTGCTGGTTCTTATAGTAGTTTTAATTGAACTTGTTAAAATGTTCCTTCTTTTTGATTTTATATAAAGATTCAATAATTCATAGAAGTTAAAAGAATTGGTTTCTATCAAATTTAATTATATTCTTTTAAAATCTAAAATAAAAGAATTAGAAAAATGCACTAAAATCGTGATCATTATTTATGTCTTCAATATAATATGAGATATTGAGATTTCACTGTATTGTATTGGGCCTATCACTGAAACGGATGAAAGATAGGTGAATGGCATGGGTTAAAAGTGAAATGTCTTTTTGTTCCACCCAAAAAGAAGTATGAAGCAAAAGGATTTTCAGTGGCGTTTCATTTGTGACTGTATAGGTGGAATCATCACAAAAGCATATGACTACATCACAGACGGTTGTGGGCTAGTAGTAACAGATGCTGACTATCCATACACGAGCATAGAGGGTACTTGCGACCTAGAAAAGTCCAAAAACAAAGTTGTTTCCATACTAGGATACCTATTGGTGGAACGGAACGAAGCTAGCCTACAAGCCGATGTTAGTGAAACTTTTTTGCATACCTATTGCATAGAACTTTTTTCCTTCACCATTTTATTTGATTAGTGAAATTATAATTTGAGATAGCATAAACATAGGCTATTTATAGATTTTCAAAATTTTGTTTGAATAGTCACATTTTTCATTTAAAAATTATCATTCAAAAATCATAATTTTTCAAATCAGAAGGTCTCACATTTATTCAACAACATAAGTAGTTATTAGTAGATAAATAAACACAATTTTTGAAATAATTATTTTTAAAGGTTGTTTGTTCAGAAGACACAATCTTTCGATATAATTGGAATTCAAAACCGTTGGAATTAATCAGGATTTGCTATTATATATTATTATTATTATATCAGTAGATAATCTGAAATTGGATCTGGCTTAAATTTTGATTTGGTTAACTAAATTCATTTGTTCATCTGCAACTGAAGTCGATGTTGTAAACCGAATCTGTTTACATCCTATCTCTATAATTTGAAAACCGAACTTACCGAGCCCATTTAGAAATATAATAACCATATATATAGCCCAAACAATCTCAATAGAAAAGAAAAAGGGTTTAGCTTCTTCACACGAAGAAGAGGCAGGCATCAATCGAAGAAGGGATGGCAGGAACTTTCCAGCTCACCTATGTCCCTGGTATCCTCTCTATCTCTCTCTCTGTCTCTGTTAGGCGTCGTTGCAATTGTTAAGGTTTGTGTTGCCTGGGAAGATTGTTAGTTTTCATCATCTATGAGATGTTGAGATTACACTGTGTATTTTATTGCGCCTGTCACCGAAGAAACAGGTGAAAGATAGGTGAAGGAGGGCTCTATGAATATATTGAATTTGTATTTCTAAGTATCAAGATTTTATTTAAAATAAAGTATCAAGATTTTGGAACTATTAATCATTATTAATAGTCATTCAAAACCACCAAGTATGCAGGTTACTTGAAGTTTGATCTTAAATCATTCTGAATCTAAATTTATGGTTTCTTCCAACAAGTTTGAAGTCTGAATTTTAACATGTGGTATTTTGCTTTGTAACACAGGTTACACACTTTCAGACAGCAGCAGGGGGTTCTCTAGTTCTGCTGTTTTGACAAAAACAACTGCTAGATTTCCTTCCTCCTCCTGTCTGGATCACAAACTAACTGGACGTCTGAAATGTGCTGCCCCCAATAGTCGTCGTCCCTTTGTTTGCCGATCGAGTTCTGATGGCTATCGGGAACGGTTCGAGAAGTGGCTTCACACCCACGGCATCTCATACAGTGGAAAAGAGGAGTGGATGCGACGGTTTGAGATATACAAGTCTAATCTCCAGTATATAGACTACACCAACTCCCTCAACTTGTCCTATAAGCTAACCGACAACAAGTTTGCGGACTTGACCGAGGCTGAGTTTAGGGCACGTTATTGTGGGGCGAAGACGCCTGAGGTTGTGTCTGAGTACGAGAAACATGATGAATCTGACTCTGATTCAGAACCTGGCCCTGACCCTGTGACAGCTATTCTTGAGCCAGAGTCAGAGCTGCAGCTAGACTCATGCCAAGAAGAGGAGGAGGATGTTACGTTAGATGTTCTATCAGATGCTGATGAGTCTCTAGGTGAAGAGGTTGATGATGAAGCTGTGGAGAGTGAGAATTCAAGTCCCGAAAGAGACAGTGAAAGAGAAACCACCTTGAGGGAACGGTTCGAGAAGTGGTGTCAAACCCACGGCGTCGTATACGGAGGAAAAGAGGAGTGGTTGCGACGCTTTCAGATTTACAAGACTAATCTCCAGCATATAGACTACCACAACTCCCTCAACTTGTCCTCTAAGCTAAGCGACAACAAGTTTGCGGACTTGACCGAGGCTGAGTTTAGGGCACGTTATTGTGGGGCGAGGGCGAAGACGCCTGAGGTTGTGTCTGAGTACGAGAAACATGACGAATCTGACTTTGATTCAGAACATGGCCCTGTGACAGCTATTCTGGAGCCAGAGTCAGAGCTGCAGTTAGACTCACACCAAGAAGAGGAGGAGGATGTTACGTTAGATGTTTTATCAGATGATGATGAGTCTCTAGATGAAAAGGTTGAGGAAGACGCTGTGGAAGAAAGCTGAACTTGTGGAGTTGCTTAGTAGTAAATGCAGCTGATTTAACTGTGAAAAGAGAGAGAGACCCTAGCAACAATATGAACATTGCTATCTAGTTAATGACAATAATGTCTTGTTTCTCTATTTTTCTCTCTGTTTCTTTTTAGTTTTTTACCGAAGAGTTTTATCTTTGAATGAGGCTATTGATAATATTTGAACAAATTCAGGACCTTTTTGGTAATTTTACAAGAAAGATGTGAAACGTATCCAAAAGTGTGTCATAAACAAAACGGGGCTTTTCTAGTTTCTTCTGATTGAAAAACAAACATTCGAAGAGCCGACAACAGAGAGAGAGACCAAAGCCATGGGTCTAGAGGAAGCTGGAGATTTGGTTCTCCACATCATCCTATCCAAAATCGGACCTGAGAACACAGCGAGAGTGGCTTGCGTCAGCAAACGCCTCAAGGTCTCCGCCTCCGAGGACTCCCTCTGGTCCATCTTCTGTTCCCATGATCTCAACATCTCTACTCCTCTCGGTCCCCATGGAGATCCTTCTCCTTCCTTCAAGGTCAAGTTTGTTTCTTTTCGTTACAATCTTCCTCAAAGTTTGAGTCTTTCAATGAATTCTTTTAGGTTTCAGTGTCTGAAACTGTGAAATTGAGGTTTCTATCTCTGAGATTACCTTCTTGGTGGTGGTTTAGTTCATTAAAGGTTCTGTCTTTATTCTTACTTCAAGGTCAAGTTTAAGTCTTTCAATGAATTTTAATAGGTTTTCAGTGTTTGAAACTGTGAAATTTAGGTTCTTTGATCCTCCTTGGTGGTGGTTTTATAAATTAAAGGTTCTGTCTTTATTTTTCCTTCAGGCGGCATATCAGTCATGGAGGGAGTCCTTTAGAATGTATCCATGGCATCTCGTCAAGCGCGTTGGTCGTTGCTGGGACAACCTCAAACTATGGCTGAGCTTAAACTTTCCTGAAGCAGAGGCAACACTGAGGAAAGGAGCCACAGAGGAGGATCTTGAAGAGTTTGAGTCTGCTCTCAAGCTCAAACTTCCTCTCCCCACAAGGCTTCTCTACCGTTTCGTCGATGGCCAAGAGCCTTCTTCATCCTCCAATGGCCTTATTGGTGGCTATTCTGTGTACTCTCATGAAGTCAATGTCTACTTGCTACCTCTCAAGGAAGTTATAAGGGAGACCAACGAAACCATGAGCGATTTGTTCGGTGTCTCTAACGGATCCAACTATATCGTTGTGGCTGCATCCGCAACAGCTAGTTTGAAATTGTTTTTCCTAGACTGCACTGACGGACAGCTTTACACCGGGACGAGTACACGCCAGATGCTTCCCTGTGTGCCTGAATCTTTGGTTAGGTCGGTTCATGATGTGGACGGCGATCAGCAACAGGACGCTATGCTGCTTTGGTTGGAAGAACATGGCAGGAGGTTACAGACGGGTGTTATAAAAGTCCGTGAGGAAGAGAAGATCAAAAGTATCAGTTTGTTCCCGGAGGTTCCTCCTTTGTGTTCTGTCGCTGTAACAAACGGTGTGAAGGTAAGCAACAATGATAGCTATTTAGTTACTAGATTGAACCAGCCTTGTGAGTTGATTACGCTTGCAGGTACGTGCCTCGTCTGTGTTTATCCCGGAAGTATCTAATCTTCGTGGTCAGCCACCTGCTTACTGGTATGCGTATTCCATCCGCATGTCTCTCGTGCCAGAAGGGTGTTTCTTGAACGGGAGACACCATAGCTCTTGCCAACTGTATTGGAGGCATTGGATTATCCGAGCCGATGATGAGGTGATAGATAAAGTCAATGGAGAAGCTGTGATAGGAAAGGTAATTTAAATCAGGTTTGATCCCTCGTGCTAATACATGTTGGATGTGAGCTTCTTTACAATTCGGTTTTGGTGTGATTATGTAGTACCCTCTCTTAAAAGCCGAGGAAGAAGAGTTTGTGTATGAAAGTTGTTCCAGTTTTCCAACAACTAGTGGATCCATTGAAGGATCTTTCACCTTTGTGCCCGGAAGGTATATATGCTTTATGGACTTTGATGTTTAATTAACAATGTAGATCACTTATGTTGTAGTTAAGATTAGAACTTGTGTGACCTTTGGTTCTTTCAATTTATGTAGTTTGAGAGATCCAAAAGGGAGTCAATTCGAAGTCAAAGTGGAAGAGTTTCCTCTGAAGTTACCAGACTACATCTTCTAAACTCACCTGCCGCCTTCAATGTTTGTTACTGTTTCATGCAGTGTGCAATGTTTTTTGAGTTGAAGTGTGTGAACAGACTAGTTTGTGAGAACTGATTATTCCATAAATAACAGTTGAAGTTGAATACACATAAATGTTTTTTAAAAGAAAAACAAAAAGATTGAGATTAACGAGCGAAAGCCAACTTGCGTGTCTGAGCTTCTGAAGGCAGTTTGACATCGGTGGCTAAACCGAGAGTCTGGAAGAACAGAACGAGGTACCAAGTTAAGTCTAGCTGATACCATTCAAGGCCATGCCTAGCCGAGGCCTCAAAGGCATGGTGGTTGTTGTGCCAACTCTCTCCCATCGTCACTGGTGCTAGCCACCTAGAAAACACACTCAAAATCAGTTCCCATTTGTAATTTCAGTTTACAACGTTTAGCTAAACCAAATTTGAACTGGATTTTTTATGGATTGGTTTGGTGTAATACTCAAACTGAAACTGAATAGTAGTCAGTTATTCATTTTTAGGTTTGATTTATCTACATGTATAGCTAGGATATGTATGAAAATGTGCTTATGTCTGTGAAAGAATTAAGAGTTTGTAAAAAAATACCAAACGTTACGAGAGGTGTCCTTGGTGTTCCACGTAGAGAATAAAACCGAACCGGAGAGCTTCCCATTTGTAGTTAAAAGGAGCCAGGACACATAACAAATGCACGATCCCAACAGCCGAAGCTCTCATCACATCGACCCTTGTCCATTTTCTAAACAGAGATGCTCTTTTTTCCTTATGCACCGTGTTTCGGCTAGAGCCAGAGCCATCCTCCTTCCCCATCAGATGACTGATCGATTCTTTTGTTGAGATTTGTTTAGTATCAGTTATACTACTTCTGTTTCTTAAAAGATATATATTTTGGTATTTTCACACATATTAAAAAAACACATCAATCATACATTGTTTTTATAAATTATCAAATTCCAATGTATTTTAACCAATAGTCTTTCAATAAATTCAATTAATTTTATTGAAATTTGTAATTTTTGTATAGAAAATATAAAAAATACATCTTTTTAAAACAATATTTTTTTTTCAAAATATACATCTTTAACAAACGGAGGGAGTATGCTTGACCAAAGGTTTATCATATATAGGGATGATGTTGGTGCATTCAGGCTTAATTAATGTTGTGGATATTAAGTATCGTAATCATTACTGCGTAACAATGAAACTTGTACGTTTTACCTTGTATTTTTCGCCTTGTCTTCAAATATTGTTTTGCGTAGCGGCAATGATTGTTTGGTTAGTGCGAGAATTACGAGTTAAGCATAACAGGCACATGTATGTTGGACATGGGTTTTACCCTTGTCAAGGCTTATAAGATAATGGGCTCAGCCCATTTATAAGAAGGTCACTAGGAAGCCCTAGACCTCATCCTTCTATAAATAAGGAGGCATCCCCTCCTTGAGAAAGATTTTCTTTTCCATCTCTTACTTCTTTTCTCACCTTCTAGAGAGATAAACACTCTCTAAAGAGAGAAACACATCACATGCCTTCATCTAGGCACTTGTGATCCCTTGTTGTAGAACTACGATTGGCTTGATCCCCATCTGGGGTACGTAGGCAACCCTTCACCGGGTGCAGCTATAACCTCTTACACCTCTTTTACTCTCCAACCATCAAGTTCAAACTCAGCATGAAGACTTCTCCTAATCCCACCATCGAAATCAGTCTACTCCCTGCACAGCACCGATTTCGGTTCAAACAATTGGCGCCCACCGTGGGGCATGGAGAAGTATCTTCGAAGAAAATTGAACTCGGAGTCTGTTTGTCCGTCGTCGTTTGCTCGTCGCCGTCTGCTCGTCGCCGTCTGCTCGTCACGTGACCATTCGCCCATCGTCGTCTGGTCATCACTTGACCGTTTGGTCGTCGTCGTTTGCTCGTCGCCGTCTGTTCGTCACGTGACCATTCGCTCATCGTCGTCTGGTCATCACTTGACCGTTTGGTCGTCACCGTTTGTTGCCTGACCGTTTGGTCGTCACCGTTCGTCACCTGGTCGTCTACTCGTCACCTGGTTGTCTACTCGTCACTCGACCGTTTACTCGTTACTCGACCGTTTACTCGTCGCTTGATCATTTACTCGTCAAAAAAAAAAAAAAAAAAGAGAAAGAATGAGTAAATGCAGTTTCTTGTCACTTTTATTCGTCCAAAACAAGTAAATGACAGATTGCATTCTTTACTCTTCCAAAAAGAAAAACAAAATATGAGTAAATGCATTTTACTCAAACGAGTAAAAGACGAGCACATCTTCCCTCATGATTTTTACTCGACCAAACAAAATTGGTTCCAGTCGGTATAATCATCACTTGCCGAGTAAAAGGACGGGGGGGGGCAAGGGACCGAGTATTGATCAAAGACTTTGATCTCATCATGTCACGACCAGACACGTCGGTTTGGGCCCAAAGAAAATACAGAGCAGAAGCCCAATGAAGAATATTCTTCTTTTACTCGACACAGTTATAAAAGTGGATCTACCATATATTTTATTCCCACTCGGTAATAAAAAAATTGGGACGTCTCGGTATAATCAAGCTGAGAATTGGAAGAGTCCAAGCTATATCATTTCAGGCCCACTTGAATCCTTTACTCGGCACAACAATAAAAAAAAAAACATTACCGAGTAAAAGTTCGTTCTCATCACGTGATCCTACCACCAGCTCCACCAATGGCGTCTCTTTCACTCGGTTGTTCGAGTTGAGTTCAGCAGAAGCTACTCTGATCGTTCACTCCAATGGAAACGAGCCGCCTTAAAACTCCGTTCGGATTCATGCCGTCATTGTTGTCGACTGAAAACTCTCGACTAAAGCTCCCAACGTGTCCTGGAGATCAAGCCGACACCAGCTCTGTTTCTCGATGTCTCAAAAAATCTTGCTCGGCATCCATCTCTCGGGGATCAAGCTCCAAGCTCCATTGCTCGCTGTTACAACCGTCTCGAGTACTCGCGGCTCAGTTTCTCGTCAAACGCATCACCACGAAGCATCTCAGCTCGTGATCAAATGACAAGTTCGGATTAAGCTTGGCTCAAGACATTTTTACAAGACGAGGCCTTGCTTCTACTCGTCACAGTTCATCATCGCCTCTTGCCGACTTCAAGCATTGTCACTCGTCATGATCTTGCCGTCATGGTCTTGCCAACTTAAAGCTCTCCAACGGGTTCTTGTTTCTCCAAACAAACCCTCCGGAGATGCAACGGTTCAATGCCGAGCAACAGTCACATGCTTTACTCGGGACAGATCAACGTCACCACGGTCACTCTTCCCAACGTCTCCTTGAGATCAAGCCGACACTATAGAATCACAAGATCACCAAATCAATAAGAAGTCCTTCTCTTATTCAATCACTCAAACAAATTATAGCTTCAAGAACAATTCTCTTTAAGCTTTTAGGTTTCCTTGTAACTCAACACCAAAACTCATAAATCAAACACACGACATATAGCTTTATTTATAGCTATTCATTAGTCCTAATCCTAGTTGATAAAGACCCAACATTATGATCATTATCCGAAACACATAAACATAAAGCAACTAGGATTTAGGTAACTTGCTGCTTAAGGTTTCTTCAAGCTAACTCCAACATTCCCTCCCTTAAGCTTGAACTCACTCACATCTTCAATCCCAATCAGTCTTCTCATCTCAATAAACTTAACTCTACCAAGAGGTTTAGTTAGTATGTCTGCTCGCTGCTCATTGCCGGGTACGTGCTCAACTTCAACCAACTCATTCTCTACACACTCCCTAATAAAATGGAACCTTCTATGTATATGCTTACTGCGCCCATGAAACACAGGGTTTCTTGCAAGCTGAATGGCCGATTTATTGTCGACTTTGATGACCACTCGGCTGTGTGCTTCATTCAACACCTCACTTAACAGCTCCTGAAGCCAGATGGCCTGTTTCGCGGCTTCAGTGGCAGCCATGAACTCCGCTTCACAACTCGAGAGAGCCACTATCTCCTGCTTGGTAGAGTGCCAAGTAATGGGACTCTTACCGAAGTAGAAAACATGCCCAGTTGTGCTCTTACCATCATCTAAGTCCACATTATGTGAACTATCACTAAACCCTTCAAGTTTTAAGTTATCTCCGCGTCTGAAGCGAAGACCAAGCGCACACGTCCCTCGTAAGTACCTAAGGACTTGTTTCAATGCTGCAGCATGAGATTCCTTTGGTTCCTGCATGTATCTACTAAGAACACCAACACTAAACGAAAGATCCGGACGTGTGTGTAGTAAGTATCTCAAGCAGCCAATGCTACGCCTATATTGTCTCTCATCCACGCCTTTTTCGTTCATGCTTTTAGAGAACTTCGAGTTCATCTCCATCGGTATCTGCGTAGGATTACAAGAAGCCATTCCTGTCTCTGCAAGTATTCTCAGAGCATATCGATCTTGCTTTAAAACAATCCCATCTTGACCTTGTATGACTTCAATTCCCAGATAGTACGTCAATAGACCGAGATCACTCATCTCAAACTCTGCAGCCATTTTTCTTTTGAAGTCTTCTATTAAACTCACGGATGTTCCTGTGACAAGCAAATCGTCCACATAGACAACCACAACCAGAAGTTCTCTGTTTACATCCTGTCGGTATAAAGATGGTTCTTTAGAGCAGCGATGGAAGCTTAATCCTCTCAAGATTTTATTCAGTTTCACGTTCCAAGCCCTTGGCGCTTGACGCAGACCATACAACGCTTTCTTAAGTCTATAAACCTTGCTCTCTTGCCCTTTGACTACGAAACCTTGTGGTTGACTCACATAAACTTCTTCCTTCAAATCACCATGTAAGAAGGCAGTTTTAACATCTAGGTGATGTATTTGCCATCCTTTAGACGCAGCTAGACCTATGATCAATCGTATCGTTTCAATGCGTGCTACCGGGGCAAAGACCTCATCATAGTCAACACCGTGCTTCTGAACATATCCCTTTGCCACAAGTCGAGCTTTGAACTTGTTAATACTACCATCCGCATTACGTTTTATCTTGAAAACCCATTTGAGACCAATAGGTTTTACACCTGCTGGCAAATCAACAAGATCCCATGTTTTATTTTTTTCTATAGAACGGATCTCGTCTTTGCACGCGTCTATCCAGACCTGTAGTCTCTTTGCTTCATCGTAGTCCCAAGGTTCCTCATTAATAGTCATTAACAAACGATCACCTTCAACTTCTGCCAACAATATATAATCGTCAAGGTAAGAGGGTTTTGTACTCACACGTTGAGATCGTCTTGGACCTTGTGAGTCAGAGTCATCTTCTACTTCAATTGTATACTCTTCGGACTCATCTTCATCACTGATAATTTCACTCTCTCCTTCCTCTTCGTGCTCGATCTCACCGTCATTAGCCGTATTATCTAACGACGTTAGACTTACTGCAAACTCTCCAGGAACAGAGCACTCTGTTTTCTCAGTTTCATTCTTTGTCTTCTTCTCGCTGTTCCAGTTCCACATTTTTTCTTCCGAGAAGTGAACATCACGGCTCACAACTACTCTTTTGGTGTCTGGATCCAGTAACCTATACGCTTTTGACCCCGGTTCAGTTCCCAAGTGAACGAGCATTCTCGTTCTATCATCAAGCTTCCTTCTTCCTGGAGCTTCTGTTCTTGCAAAACACACACAGCCGAATACTTTTAAGTGACTAAGGTTTGGTTTCTTCAAACGCAACATCTCATACGGAGTTTTATTATCTAGAGTTCTCGTTGCCAATCGATTGATCAGGTAAGTGGAGTGCCTAACAGCTTCGCCCCACAACTCATTCGGAACACTCATATGTTTTAACATACTTCTTGTCATCTCTAGTAAGGTCCGGTTTCGTCGCTCCACTACGCCGTTCTGTTGTGGTGAGTATGGTGCCGTCAAGTGTCGCTTAATACCATTACTGTCACAAAAATCACTGAACTCTCGAGATATAAATTCTCCTCCTCTGTCTGTCCGAAGCATCTTGATCTTACTCTGTACCTCCTGTTCAACAATGTTTTTGAAGTTTTTAAACTTCTCAAATGCCTCACTTTTCTCTTTCATAAGCACAGTCCACATGTATCTTGTGTGATCATCTATGAGCACCATCACATATCTTTTCTGACCTGATGTAGGTGGAGAGATTGGACCACACAAGTCGCCATGAATTAATTCAAGTGTAGTGGAGGCTCTGAAAGTTGTTGCTTTCGGGAACGGTTTTCTGGTTTGTTTACCGAGTAAGCAGGATACGCAAGTTTGCTTACTGATCACTATGTCTGGAATGCCAGTAACAAGTTCCTTCTTTAACATTAGCTTCAATGTCTCAAAGTTAACATGTCCCAAACGAGCATGCCACATAGAAGATACAGTTTCTGCAGTTATTTGCAGACATTGTACCTTGTCTACGTTCAACATCACTTTGTAGAGACGGCTAGCAGTGCGTGTTGTACGAACCATCAGCTCTCCGTTCTTGTCAAGCAGAGTCAGAGTGTTGTTCTTCATACGTACTTCACAGCCTACTTCAGTGGCTTGGCCCAAGCTAATAATATTGCTTTTCAACCCTGGGATATAGTACACGTTGCTTAGAATCTTTCGTTCACCACCATCAAAAATAAAACGGATTGAGCCTTTCCCTTTGATATTGATGCGTGAATCGTCACCAAACCTTACTTTACCCGTCACACTTTCATCAAGACTGTAGAAGAATAGTCGGTCACCACACATATGGTTTGAGGCACCATTGTCAAGATACCAGACATTCTTACTGTCATCATTAGTTTCAAACACAGCAGGATTTATCTTTCTTTCATTTAGGTACACAATTTCATGTACCATTAGTTCATCAGCTTCGTGAGTGTCATCATCTTTCTTCTCAATAGTTTCCTGGAGCTTGAGGCGTTTCTCTGGACAGTCGGAAGCATAGTGCCCCTGTTTATCACAACTGAAACACGTAATGTGTGAGATATCTCCACCTTGACGTTGTTTGAATGCTTCTCTCTGTGATTGAAACGTTGATCCAATACGACCACGACCTCTACCTCTCCAGTTAGAACGACCACCGCGACCACGACCTCGTCCATAGTTGTCTTGACTTGTGTCGCTATATAATAGTTTTTCTTTATCACCATATGTTTCGTCCTCATCATCTTCAGCAATCCGTTCTTCATAAGTTTTCATCCTTCCCACGATGTCCTCAAAAGAAGTTGTCTTGAGATCAAGCATCTGTTCTATGGAAGCGACCATCTGTATATATTTTTTCCTTGGTAAACTTTTAAGAAATTTCTTCACCAGTTTGGTCTCTTCAATTATCTCGCCCAACGATGCTGTTTTTGACGAAATCTCTGTGAGTTTTCCAACAAAGCCATCAATAGTATCACCCTCTTTCATCTTGAGTCTATCAAACTCTGCCATTAGGGTACACAGTCTAGCCTCTCTAACTCTTTCAGCTCCAACGTTTCTTGTTCTAATCGCATCCCACAATCCTTTAGCTGTATCGATGTTGCCGACTTGTAGAATCAGGGCCTCAGGTATGGATTGAAATAAGTAGGCAATTGCCTTATTATTTTTCTTCATGTCTTTGGTTCCTGGATCTATAGCCTCCCATACTTCACAGACCTTGAGTGCAATTGTCATTCTCATAGACCATACGGTATAGTTCGAAGAAGTTAGCATTGGAAATTTGACCGACGTATGTTCGTTATCCTTGCTCTTGTCGGTCTCTTCTTTGACGTCTCCCATGGTTGTTTGTGTGTGAATTTCTTAGTTGATTTGAACCTGGCTCTGATACCAAATATAGAATCACAAGATCACCAAATCAATAAGAAGTCCTTCTCTTATTCAATCACTCAAACAAATTATAGCTTCAAGAACAATTCTCTTTAAGCTTTTAGGTTTCCTTGTAACTCAACACCAAAACTCATAAATCAAACACACGACATATAGCTTTATTTATAGCTATTCATTAGTCCTAATCCTAGTTGATAAAGACCCAACATTATGATCATTATCCGAAACACATAAACATAAAGCAACTAGGATTTAGGTAACTTGCTGCTTAAGGTTTCTTCAAGCTAACTCCAACAGACACCGGCTCTGTTTCTCGATATCTCAGCAAATCTTGCTCGGCATCCATCCCTCGGGGATCAAGGTGTCCAACCTTCGCTCCTTGCCTCAGTTAAAACCAAGCTTTCCCGAACAGCAGCTTAGGCAACGTCACCACCATTTTCGAGTAATGGAAGTAACCAGCTCTGCCTCTCTTTGTCGACTTCAAGCTCCATCACTCGTCATCTCACCTACTCGGTAAAGAAGTAGCCTGAGACATTTTTAATAGCTCCATCAACGGAAGCTTCTTGCCAACTTCAAGATTTCCATAGTCTCATGTAACCCGAGTAAAAGATCACCACCGACCAGCTCTGTTTATCGTCGCCTTACGCGAGACGCCGGCACCAACAAGACGTCACTGCTGCCGAGTAACAGACCGATGACGACTAAAAGCTTAGGCCGACCAAAAGCTTGTGCTCCAAGAGCTCATCTTATCTTACTCGATCAAGACACTCTTTCTCTTGTGTTGTTTTCTCGGTGCCTATCTTGAGCTCATTCACACACTCCTAAATTCACTTGCTCGGAGACAAGACGCAGTGCCGAGTAAAAGCCTTCATGGTCTTGCCGAGTAAAAGTCACTTGTCTCGCCAAGCTGCTCGTCACCATGTCGAGCATCACAACGTAAAGAAAAAAGAAGCTTCAATTGGTCGGCCAAAGGATCTGCTTCATTTGTTGGTACAAGCCCATCAAGGCAAATAGTCAAACGAGCTAGAGTAAAATGACGCTTGCATCCGTTGCTCGTCACTCTTACTCCTCGCGAGTAAACGACAAGGTACATCGGTCGCTTGTTACTTTTTACTCGTCAAATATATATATATACATATATATGTATATATATTTGCTGCGCATCAGCATTCGGCTAAGTATGTACCTCTAGGCACACGAGTTAGGTAAACTTGCCTTTCTCAAGGCACGAGTTTACACTCAACTCGCCTAACAAGAGTACATCTACTCATTTTCGCTCGGGCACGAGTTACTGGCCGAGTTACCTCTTCTAGGGGCGATTTCTTAGTAAACTCCCCTAGCAAGAGTTCAACTCGCGTCCTAGGCACGAGTTCACTGATCAACTCGCCTAGAAAAGTACTACTCGCCTTTGTCTAGGCACGAGTTTAGTAAACTTGCTTTTCTCAAGGCACGAGTTTACACTCAACTCGCCTAACAAGAGTACATCTACTCATCTTCACTCAGGCACGAGTTACTGGCCGAGTTACCTCTTCTAGGGGCGATTTCTTAGTAAACTCCCCTAGCAAGAGTTCAACTCGCGTCCTAGGCACGAGTTCACTGATCAACTCGCCTAGAAAAGTACTACTCGCTTTTGTCTAGGCACGAGTTTAGTAAACTTGCTTTTCTCAAGGCACGAGTTTACACTCAACTCGCCTAACAAGAGTACATCTACTCATCTTCACTCAGGCACGAGTTACTGGCCGAGTTACCTCTTCTAGGGACGATTTCTTAGTAAACTCCCCTAGCAAGAGTTCAACTCGCGTCCTAGGCACGAGTTCACCGGTCAACTCGCCTAGAGAAGTACTACTCGCCTTTGTCTAGGCACGAGTTTAGTAAACTTGCTTTTCTCAAAGCACAAGTTTACACTCAACTCGCCTAACAAGAGTACATCTACTCATTTTCGCTCGGGCACGAGTTACTGGCCGAGTTACTTCTTCTAGGGACGGTTTCATGGTAAACTCCCTTAGCAAGAGTACAACTCGCGTCCTAGGCACGAGTTCACCGGCCAACTCGCCTAGAAAAGTACTACTCGCCTAGGCCAGTCAAGTATAAAAGCGCTGAGTCCATTGTCTTATAAATCTCTTCATGAAATTCGTAGAGATCATCTCATCTCTCTCAACGAACTGGGGGGACTTACTGTTGGACATGGGTTTTACCCTTGTCAAGGCTTATAAGATAATGGGCTCAGCCCATTTATAAGAAGGTCACTAGGAAGCCCTAGACCTCATCCTTCTATAAATAAGGAGGCATCCCCTCCTTGAGAAAGATTTTCTTTTCCATCTCTTTCTTCTTTTCTCACCTTCTAGAGAGATAAACACTCTCTAAAGAGAGAAACACATCACATGCCTTCATCTAGGCACTTGTGATCCCTTGTTGTAGAACTACGATTGGCTTGATCCCCATCTGGGGTACGTAGGCAACCCTTCACCGGGTGCAGCTATAACCTCTTACACCTCTTTTACTCTCCAACCATCAAGTTCAAACTCAGCATGAAGACTTCTCCTAATCCCACCATCGAAATCAGTCTACTCCCTGCACAGCACCGATTTCGGTTCAAACAATGTACAAACCTGGACATTTGTAACGATTTCACGTCATTAAAATACACGCATTTTTATACCACTTGACTTTTAAGGTTTTGAAAATTGGAAAACTTTTAAATCAGCGCAATGCGTCCATCGTTTGTACTTTTTTCCGCTATGGTTATTTTATCTTAGAATGTACATATGATTATAGCTAGTGTTATATATAAATGTAACCAATACGAATTTAATCAAATTAATAAAAAATAACAATAGTGTAAAAAAGGTAAGAAAATTTAAATATTTTTTATACCCCTAGCTAGGCCCTTAGGTAGAAAAATGCTAACCCAAAATAACAATCCAAAACAAAGGTCCAAGAAGAAGGACATGCATAGCTCCTCTGCCTTATACATTTTCATGCATGCACATTAGTTCGGAGTCTGCAGAAATATATGAACCGGTAACGTACTGCATCTTCTGAGGTTCAAGTTTTTTTTCTTTTTGGTGGTTGTTTTTGTTATACTCTTTCAAGATAATGCGTTATACACTTATACTGAGGTTTTTTATTTATACAGTACATAGCGTTAAGGTGTTTTAAACAGACAAGTTTTGAGCATAGATTATTCCATAAATAACAAATGAGTACATAGATGTAGTAAAAACACACAAAAAAGGTTAAAAGTGAACTAGATGGAACTAGAGCTCAGGTTAACGAACAAAAGCCAACTTGCGTCTCTGAGCTTCAGAAGGCAGTTTGACATCGGTGGCTAAACCGAGAGTCTGGAAGAACAGAACGAGGTACCAAGTTAAATCTAGCTGATACCATTCCAGACCGTGCCTAGCCGAGGCCTCAAAGGCATGGTGGTTGTTGTGCCAGCTTTCTCCCATCGTCAATGGTGCTAGCCACCTACACCATCTCCCACAAACACTCGAAATCAGTCCTCACTTATGGTTTGTCAGTTTTTAAACCGTTCAGTTTACAACGTTTAGTTAACCAAATGTCAATGGTGTAATTGTCAAACTGAAACTGGATACTAATTAGGTTTGGTTTATCTATATGACTAGCTAGGATGTTCTTTTGTTTTTTTGGTCAAACTAGCTAGGATGTTCTTAAGCTACCTTCTTAAGGGCCTGCATTAAACATGCTCTTATTGTCTGTAAAAAATAGAGTTGTGTAAAAATACCAAACGTTACGAGAGGTGTCCTTGGTGTTCCACGCTCGCGAGCCGCAGATATGGCACGCTGAGTTTACGAACCAAGTCCCATGGTAACCGATTGCTCCTCCAACACCCTGATGCAAAATTAGTTTTACTTTATAAAATGAGTTTTTTTAATATAAATCAAAGTCTTCGGAACGTGAAAGTTTTGATGAATGTGATAAGTGATAAAGAAAGATAACAGAATCATATATCAAAATAGTAAAAAGTCTGAAGAAAAAAAAAAGTATGAAGAAAAAATGGTAAAAGAATACAATTCAAGATGATTTCCTTACCACGCCGCAAGTAAGGTAAGGTAGACCACCCCAGAGATAGACAAGGGTCCAAAACGCTAAGATGTGGTAACCAGTTGTTTTTTGTAGAAACCTATAGAACCATTGTAGTTTCAAGTCCATCACGTTGTTACGTCCTCCACACTGTTGCATTATTTCGCATTGTTACAACTTGTACGTACGTAGTTCACCATTAGTCAAAATCATAAACTAAAATCAATTTGCATAACGTTGTGTTGTTACCTTTTCTCTAATGTAAGCCGTGTCGAATATCCACAAGACATGACTGAACCAGAATCCTTCGATAGGGCTATGTGGGTCACGGTCCGAATCCGTGAACTGGTGATGGAACCTATGTGTGCTCACCCAGTCTATTGGATGACCCTGCCAAAAAAAACGAAAAGACATTTCAAATATAACTGGTGATACATATACTTGTTTCATCCCCATAATTTATCTTTTTGGTCAAAATTAAATCAGAGCTTTAATAAATATTAATCGCCTTGGCCATTTTATTGAGCTAATACATATGTCGCATGGTTCTCTATTTTAGTTAAAATTAACTTGAAATTATTTATGGTCCTTTAAATCTTAAATCCGGTTCTGGTTAAAATGATATGTACCTGAAGCGCAAAGAGAGCAGAATAAGCAAACGGATATTCAAGCCATTTAGGTAGCTTAAAGCTCTTGTGAGTCAAGTTTCTATGGTATGAAAACGTAATGCTGAGGCCCGTCACCAAGGCGAGTACAAAACCGAACCGGAGAGCTTCCCATTTGTAGTTAAAAGGAGCCAAGGCACATAACAAATGCACGATCCCAACAGCCGAAGCTCTCATTACATCGATCCGTGTCCATTCTCTAAATAGATAGGCTCTTTTCTCCTTACGCACCGTGTTTCTGCTTGAGCCAGAGTTATCATCCTTGGTTTCACACATCGTGTTCGTGTTTTTGAGACTTGAGTAGTATGATGAGATATATGGTTGAGCAAATGTTAGATTATATATATTGGGGGTGATGGTGCATTCATGCTTAGTTAATGTTGTGGATATTAAGATGTAACACCGTCCCCAATGCCCAATCAGAGTATTTTGATTAAATATTATATTATTTTTTCTAAAAATGTTGTGGGCGTTAAGGATTGTAACGGTGTATTTGAGTAATCTATAATCATCACTACTTAACAACGAAATAATAAACTTTTATACTTTACCTTGTCTCCAAATGAGGAGAAAAGAAATAAATCAATTTAGTTAGGAAATAAATAAAGAAATTAGAGCAATTTCAATGGGGTTTTTAATTTAAGTATCCCAAATTTAAATATAGAAAAAATATTATCATAGATATTTCAAAACATTTCATTTGAGATAATTTGAGTTAATGTTTTATGATTTTGAGATATCCAGAATAACATTTTTATATGGTTATAATATTGTAAGAACTTTTATGAGAAATATGGTTTATGTTTTGGCGTAACAATTCTGATTGATATGGTAGTCCGGGAATTAAGAGCTAAGCATAGGTAGACACAGCACATGTCCAAACCTGGACATTCGTTTTAATGAATGCTTTTACGTCATAATAAACAGACATTTTGATACCTCTTAACGTTTAAGGTTATGCAACTTTGAAAGCAATTTTTCTACCAATGTATATAGTTTTTAATCAACCTGATGCGTCATAAAATTGTTCATGGTAAAAGCATATATACGGATAATCATTTTTAGAGATTATCCACTCAATCATTGAAGAATACATTTTAATAGTATATGATTTCGAAGTTGTTGGTCAATTTAGTTTAATTTGGTTGTTACATTAATTACTGTTTCTCATCGGTTTTGGTCAAGACACACTACAATATTTCTAAGTGACCATTTACCATAACATGTTCTGAAAATAATTTTAATTTTGTTTATAACTACAGAGTTAGTTTCTTTTATGGAACAAAACCGAAAGTAGAGTTGCACTGGTTCTTGTTCATCGCATTATAAAATTAATTAAAAAAAAATGCGGCAGATAAAAATCCATCAAGAACAGGTATAAAATCGATAAAATCCGGTGAAGCTTATGATGGATATATTGTCACATGCATGTACGTTTGATTTATTACCGAATTCAGATATATTTTACATAGTAGTTAAGATTCAAAACCAAGTTTTGGAATCAAATATACAACGATCATGCTTCATGCATTAATCGATACGCTTGTTCATTTTTCTGTAATTAATAATTTACGAATATAATTTTCTTATTGTTTTTAATAATATTTTTATAAGTTGTTACGTCAACTGCATCTACTTAATATATATACAGAGCTCAACTATTTACCGAAATTAATTTACAACATTTTTAAAATGTCATATTTTCGCATTGATCTAACGGCCAGGAATAACGTACATATCAACACGCTAAAGCCCCTGATCACCGCCCAGTTTCCGACAAGAAATTAAAAAAGAAAAAAAAACTTTATAAGACACGGTTCTGTACTTGTACAATAATCAACCAAATCAAATACTTCAAAACGGCGTCATTTTCTCTCTAGAAAGAGAATGTTCTTCTTCTTTTTCTTCTTCTTCCTCGGATCTCTCTGATTTCTTTTTTCCTTCGTACGCTCCCATTTCTCTCCATTTCCTCACTTACTCATAATCTTTCTGCTAAAAATATTAACTTTCCTCTACATATCTTTTCTTCTGTGTCTCACTGATCATCTCCTCCAGCTGATTAGATCTCTGTAAGTGTGTGAGAAGACCATATCTTTTAATATATTTTTAGGGTTTTCGTTTTGCTCTAGGGATGATATATAAAGCATTCGACTTTACTTCAATTAAGGAATCGATAGAGCATAAGATTTCTAAAGAAGTAAACAGTATGCACTACTGGTTGTATTAGGGCTTTTTTGATGAATAAATTTAACATTCATTCAAAAAAAAATATATTTCTAAAGAAACCCTAATTTAAGTATGTTTCTTCTGTAAAATTATCATATGCAGACTAGTGAGCTAATGGATAAGGAGAAATCTCCAGCACCTCCTAGTGTAGGAGGTCTTCCTCCTCCTCCTCCTCGTTACTCTGCGTTTTCACCAAATGGATGTACCTTGGCAATGAAACCTGAATCATCTTTTCCTCACAACTCAGATGCTATTATGTTTAGCCACTATATAAGCAGAATGTCTGATAATCCACCCAAGAATCTAGGCCACCGCCGAGCTCACTCGGAGATACTCACTCTTCCTGATGACTTGAGCTTTGATAGTGATCTTGGCGTGGTTGGTGGTGCTGCTGAGGGACCTTCTTTCTCTGACGACACGGACGAGGACTTACTCTCTATGTATCTCGATATGGATAAGTTCAATTCCTCTGAGGCGTCTTCTTCTCAGATGGGTTGTGAGCCGTCAGAACCGGCTTGGAGGAATGAGTTGGGATCGAGTTCTAACGAAAGACCGAGGATCAGACACCAGCACAGCCAATCTATGGACGGGACAACGAGTATTAAGCCTGAGTTGCTTATGTCTGGGGGTAATGAAGTTGACTCTAAGAAAGCTCTCTCAGCTGCTAAACTCTCAGAGCTTGCTCTCATTGATCCTAAACGTGCTAAGAGGTATATATTATTGTTATTAGTTTTTGTGGAGAAGATGTATGACAAAGGTTGTATTATTTTGATTTAGGATATGGGCAAACAGGCAGTCTGCTGCGAGGTCCAAGGAAAGGAAGATGAGATACATTGCAGAGCTCGAGAGGAAAGTACAGACTTTACAAACAGAAGCTACAACTCTCTCAGCGCAGCTGACTCTCTTACAGGTTTGTTGAATCTCTCACAGGTTTGCAAGTATATGGTTTTAATCTTATTTGTTTTGCCTTTCTGCCTCTTCAGAGAGATACAAATGGACTGAGTGTTGAAAACAATGAGCTGAAACTCAGAGTACAGTCAATGGAGCAACAAGTTCACCTCCAGGATGGTGAGAGCATCTTTTCTCAAAAAAAAAAACATTGGTTTTAGTTGTGAATGCTGCTACTTGATTTAACTGTATTAAACTTTATTTGACAGCATTGAATGAGGCACTGAAGGAGGAAGTCCAACATCTGAAGGTATTAACAGGGCAAGGTGTTTCAAATGGTTCATCAATGATGAACTATGGTTCTTTTGGATCAAATCAGCAATTCTATAATCAATCCAGGCACACTATGTTAGCGGCACAACAGTTCCAGCAGCTCCAGATCCAGTCACAGAAACATCAGCAGCAACAACATCAGCAGGAACTGTATCAGCTTCAGCAACAGCAGCAACGCATTCAACAGCAGGAACAACAAACATGTGTTACTGAGCTGAGAAGGCCCATGTCTTCTTCGAGTCAGAAAGAGAGTGTACCGTCGCCTGATCTTGAGGCCTTCTCGACAAAAGACTGAAGTTGTTAGTGAAAGCCTATGTTTGTTGTCTGCTCGTAGTTTACAGTCTTCTCTTTGTATGATCCTAAGCTCTTAAATTGTTCTTGAATTTACAGGCTTGTCTTTAAATCCAAGTCTGTAGTCTTTTGTAACCAAATTCAGTTTCTTAGGCTTATGCTCTTTTCGGTTATTTAAAATGTCTCGTTTGGTTTTGGCTTTGAAGATTGTGTTCAGTCTGCAAAGAATCTTGAATTTATGGGATCAACATCAAAACATAAAAGATAATTACAAAGAGAAATGAGATTTCCATAAACATGGAATACAAGATTTATCGACTGAACTAACAGAAAGTTAAGTAAACAAATCTTCCAGTAGAGAACCAAACAGAAGCGGTCTTTAACAATATTCATCTCCGGCAACAGCAAATTTTAACCATCTGCGGCCATGGGTGACTAACCTTTAATCCATGTTTGCTTGAGTTAAACACAGATTTAAAACAATGGAGATGAAATTGAAAAAAGCATTTCATTTTCTGTATATACATGAAAATGTTTAGCATATCCTTCTCCTTGCAAAGTAAGCCGTCCTGCAATCTCAGCCTTTAACATAATCTTTCAAGGAGAATGGAGGAAACGCATCCTACCATAAGACACAAAAAATAACATTTTAACACAGGCACTACTACTCCCAGGATTATAGATATATATGAGTAAAAATACAGGAACATTATGATTACTTTGCCGTTCTCCTCAGTCAAGTATTGTCTCGCAACTGTCACCTGTTGCAAGAGCCTCTCCATCGGTGTGTAGCTTGGATGGTTTGCGTGCTCTGGACGATGTCCAAAACGAGTTAAAACTTATTAACTTGTAAGTCAGAGGAGGAAACAAAGAAAAAGAAAAAGAAAAGAACTGACCAAGAATGGTGCGGTTCAGATCATCAGCAACCTGTTGACGGTACTCAGAGCTCAGAAGATAGAACATCGGTGATTTCTCAGGGTCTTCATAAGCCAGCAAAGCTATCACGTCCTGCCCTCAGGGAAACAAAACTATATGTTTAAACCAAACTCTCTCCCAATCATTTGGAAGAACAGAAAAGCATAAATAGAGGATCAAAAAACAAGATCAAGGACTCACTTCAAGCTTCCCCACATATTTTTGGAAATTCCCAAAAGGAGCCAAACTTGTCTTAGCAAATTCAAGAGCTTCTTCGCTGCACATTGCATAGAATCGTTTTCAATGTTCAGAAAAGAATGAGTTCTATCCTAATGTCAGACAACTCACACAAAAAAATGCTCACCCTTTGGCATCACAGATAAGCTCAACAAAGTGAAGGCAAAGAAGATCAAAGTGCAAATCCTTGTTTTTCTCAAGCAACTCTTGTCCTAATTGTTGTTCAGTTAGCTCAACAGCCTTGAGCGCCTTCTTCTCCAGTACAAAACGCATTATTTCTGAACAAACCAATTCAAAAACATATAAACCATCACATAGTGTGGTAAAACATATAAACGCATTGATTGTACTCTCACGTTTTCTTCTCTCCATGTTATCACGATCAATTACAGGTTGGTGTATTCCAGTAGTGGAAGCAAGAGAGTCAGCAGTTTCATCGAAGCAGTTGTGGAGAAGATAAGACATTACAATGCTCTGAATCTCATCATCCTTTACAACCTATGTTTCAAACACAGAATAAAGTTTAAACCTTTTTTATTCAGATTCCAATAAAGAGGTTTAGTACAATCTCACTGTCAAAGTCAACAATACAACACAATGCTTTACACATAGATGAGAGAGACATTGACACAAAGACCTAATAATCCATAAACTCAATCGAATGAAAGAGAGAGAGAAGGATCTTTCCCCAATAGTGAAATAGATGGAAGAGCTTACGATGTGTTCGAATTGGCGAGGATCCATATTTGTTTACGGAGACGATCCGCTATACAGCCGCGTTTGAATAAGGGAAAGGTATGATTTCTCTCCGGTGAAGAAGCGAAGAGGAGAGATCAATTGAGGATTGGCAACTCGGTGAGGGAGGCAGCCGAATATAGTGAAACTGTGTGGGGAAAAAAAAATGAGGAAGAGAACAAAACAAAAGTAATCTGGAGTTTTTTTGTTTACTTTAACCCTTGTTTTTTTACTGAAGTAAAATTGACATTAATTACTTGTCTAAGTAGAAAAACAGGTTTTTTGTTTACTTTAACCCTTTTTTTTTACCGAAGTAAAATTGACATTAATTACTTGTCTTAAGTAGAAAAACAGTGTAATTCCAAAAGAGAGTTTTGTATATTGATGGTCTCTAATCACCAACATTTAATAATAAAAAATAATAATAAAAAGTTTGCAAATATGCAGAATCTGTTCTTAGTCAGCTATTTGTCTTTCTTTCTAATTGATATAATCTGTTTTTACAATAATTAAATTTGATTACATAAATTAAGTCATTTTAAAATATAAACAAAACAATGCTGAAAACTTAATTTAAGATTTGTTATGAATCTGAATGTTTCGTTTCACACAGAGATATGTCTGACTCCTGTGATGAAATGAAACTGAGCCACAAGTGGATCATATTCATAAGAGTTAAATCAGAGGGAGCTGATGCACGTCTTAAGCAACACGGCAGCTGCAAAAATTATTGGACACCACCGTCTCCAGACATATTCTTGGGCTTAAAAAAGGCTCCCTGATGGATCGGTTTTTGAAAGGAGACCATGGGTTTAAGAAGTCACCGGAACACATTGACAAAAGGCCCTTGGATTGTAAGATAGGCTGTTGGAGAGCAAGCCAACTGTGTGATTGGACGTGCACTATCTTGCAAATAACTTTGAGGAGGTTGATGTGGATATCAGATCTTCAATGGTGGGTGGCTAGCTCCATCTCGCGCGCGTTTGGCTACATTACAACGTGGACTGTTGATCTTGCATTCCTCATTCAGAGCCAAACTCATAAAGCAGAGCTTCAGAAAAAAACTATTATGAGCTGTAAGAGTCTCTGAGCTGCAGTTCGACTCACCCATGTCTATGGAACTGTCCTCAAGCATCAGTAAGAATACCTTCGCTGTGATAACCATAAGGTTGAAGAGAGTAAGTGTATTGAGATTGACTTGAATTGCTTTGATATAGATTGCTTAGATTGCAAAATAGTTTCTTATAAATTGCAAAATAACAATGTCAGGAATATCTCATGGACTGGTAAATGCAAGAGTATCATTTCCAGATTTTTGTAAAGATGTACAGATTTTTTTAATTAGAACTAGATTTTGATCTGCGCTTTGGAAGCGCAGAATATTTTACGATGAAAAATTTTACTAATAACTTAACAAATATTTTGGTAATTTTTTAAAAGTGTGTATTTAAAATATTTTTGCATTTAAATCAGTGTTTTTAAATTCGACCCGATTGTGATTATACCGGTTAATCCGGAGATCTGACAATTCAATTTAGGTTTTTAAAATATTCATTTTAATAAAATCACTAAAACCCGAGACTAACCGATTGAACTGATGGATGACCGATATGTAATCTAATTGGATTTAAATTGTAATAGTTTCATAATTTGTAGTCTTATAATCCAAATTTTAAAGTTCATTATTTTGTGATTTATGAAATTATAACGTTTCTACAAAATTTTAAAGAGAAAATGATAGATATAAAATAATTAAGATTAATTATTGTATTGTTTGAAAACATTGATAGTAGTATAAAAATATATTGTTTGAAAACATTGATAGTAGTATAAAGAAATAAGTATATTGTTTGGAAACATGGATAATAGTATAAGGAAATGAAGATTAGTGATTTAATGTAGGTTTAATTATAAAATATAAATGTATATTTAATTTAAAAACTTACAAATAAATGTTAGGTCCAACAGAATGTTTCTGTTTTAATAAGATAGATAAAAACCTAAATCTCTGTGAGAAAAATAAATTGAAAAAGAAAAGTGTGAATATAATAATAATAATATCTAAATGAGGAAAGATGACGAAAGGAGATCCACAAAAGAAGCGTGGGACCCAAGAGACCTTGCTGTAAGAAGCATAGTGTTTCATTTTGATACGCAGATTCATAAAGATCTCTTATCTTCTTCTCATTCACCACTGATTGATTGTTCCCCAACAACTTGTCAAATCATTTCCTTATTGCATCATCTCTCCTATTCTTTGTTACTTCTTCTCCAAGATCCTTTCCACCTTCACCTACATTTTCTGCTAAGATTCAGTGTCTTCTTGATTTAAAACCAAGAATCAATCAAGAACTGTGATTTGGAAAATATGAAGATACAGTGTGATGTGTGTGAGAAAGCTCCTGCAACGGTGATATGCTGTGCCGACGAAGCAGCTTTGTGTCCTAGATGCGACGTGGAGATTCACGCTGCTAACAAACTCGCAAGCAAGCACCGACGCCTTCATCTCAATGCTCTTGCCACAAAGTTCCCTCGTTGCGATATCTGCCAAGTAAGTTATAGATACATCTCTCTTTCTCCCTTAGATCTTGTTTACCAATTATGTGTATGCTCATTATGATGTTACTCTTCTTGTGTCGTGCAGGAGAAGTCAGCTTTCATTTTCTGTGTTGAGGATAGAGCTCTGCTTTGCAGGGACTGTGATGAATCCATCCATGTAGCTAACTCTAGATCTGCAAATCACCAGAGGTTCTTAGCCACTGGGATCAAAGTGGCTCCGAGCTCAAGTAGCTGCGGCAAGAATCAATCTGAGCCTTCCAAGAAGCAACAGAAAGCTAAGGAGATTCCAGCTAAAACCCTAAACCAGCAACAACCTTCTTCTGCCACTCCTCTTCCGTGGGCGGTTGACGATTTATTTCACTTCTCTGATCCTGAGTGTACCGAGAAGGTACTAGAGACTGAGATTAAGAAATGTTGATGCTTGGTTTTGTAGCTATTTTATTGACCTCTTTTTCTTGTCTAAAAATTGAGCAGAAAGGACAGCTTGATCTTGGTGAGTTAGAGTGGTTTTCAGACATGGGTTTCTTCGGTACTGATCAGATTAATCAGGAGAGTCTTCCTGCAGCTGAAGTTCCGGAGCTTTCTGTTTCGCATTTAGGTCATGTTCATTCATACAGACCAACCATGAAGTCGAATGCTTCATACAAGAAGCCGAGGTTGGAGTTCAGAGATGATGATGATGATGAAGAGCACTTCATTGTCCCTGATCTAGGCTAATAATGCTACATGTAAGCTATGTGTAGACATTCCTCTATGGAAAAATAAGGAAGATTATGCGTGGATGCAATGTCATATCTTTAGTTTTGTTAAGTTGAGTAAAGCTATGTTGATAGCTTATTAGTTATTACACACTTTCTTATTTTCTGTCCGAATCTTTATTATAATATATTTGTGTTTGAGTTTGTTCATATACCTCTTGAACAAGGAATTTGCTACAAACTTGAATCTAAATTTGCTACAAACATATAAAAGATACAACATTGTGATCTTTTTTGTTTTTTTTTTTCAAACAGAATCATCAGCAGTTACTACAATATAAGAAGCGCAATTTTGGGGATTTAAAAGGGTTGTTACTACGTTTCAGATTGTCTTTAAGAAAGCTCAGAGCTTCACTGTCTGTAGGAAGAGCTGGAATGGCTCCTTTCTTGGTGGTCGTGATGGCTCCGCAAGCGTTTGCAAACCTCAGCACTTTCCTCAGTTTCTTTTCCTCCTAATTATAAAACAAATATATCAGTAAATCACACTTGTTGATATTCATTGCGTACACACAAGATAGGTTTAGGGTTATGTTGTTACCTCGAGTACAGATTGATCATCAACGATCTTGCTTAGAAATGCGCCGATGAAGGAGTCTCCAGCTCCCGTTGTATCCACCGCGTTCACATTGAAAGTTTGAACAGCTCCATTGAATTTCTATACGCGTTCAAGCAATCAAATTAAAGAATGAAAGGCAGAGTTAGCTTTCTTGATTAACAAGCAATTAAATTAAAGAAAGAAATGGCATTGCTTGCTTAGTCCAAGATTTAACATTGAAAACATAATGGACCCACGTCGTGATTATGCACTAATTATCAATCAAAAAAGCAAGCCACGGTCATAATGATGATGATGAAGATAACTTATGGCAAAAGTTACCTTAGTGTAGTAACGACATCCATCTTCGCCGAGGGTAACAAGCAAGAGCTTCAAATTGGGATGCCATAGAGACATGGCCGACTCATCATCAATCGTTTTGTTTTCGGTAAGGAACTCAAGCTCGACGTCGCTGACCTTAATGATCTCAGCCTTGTCCCAAATGCTCATGATCTGTTTCCTAGCTTCTTCAGGAGATGGCCAAAGAGGTTCCCTTAGGTTAGGGTCGTAGGAAAGAAGAGCTCCTGCTTCTTTGGCCACTTCCATTGCCTTCAAGTGAGCTGACCTACATGGCTCAGTGATCAAACTAATTGATCCATAGTGAAAAACTTTGGCCTACAAAAATAAAATCAAATGTACCAAATCTCAAAAAAAAAAAAACATATGCTTAGATTAAATTTAAGAAAATTTTCAACCTTGTATTTGGAACCAAAAAAAATTATGGTTTCAAAAAAGAATGCCTAGACTGTTTATTATAATGGTGAACTATCATGATTGTCTTTTAGCATGTGCAAAACTGCAAATCAAGCGTCTGAATAAGGTCTGAGTACGTCTAAAACTAAAAATAAAACATTTTAAAAAATGTAAATTAAGATCTAAGACTTTAAATGTGAATATATACTTCTAAATCGAAGGCTTATAATTTCAAAGAAACAGGAAAAAATATATAGATAAAAACTATTAATTTTAAAAATTAATCAAAAATAGTAATTTTTTTTTAAAAAAAAACAGGGTCTAAATATAGTTTCTGACGGCACTAATACTATTTTAAATTTACAAAAATAAACATATAAAATTGTGTATGTATGCATGCAAGGTAAAAAATAAATATTTACGTACAGATCTGATTAGTTCGAGGTTAAGTTCGTCTGGTCGGAGAAGCATGTCGGCGCTGGGGTTTCGGTAAAACATAAACTCACGGTCACCGTCTGAACGCAACGTGACGAAAGCAAGTGCGGTTCTTGCTCCCTCGTCGAAGGTGACCCCCTTATCATCAACGCCGTTCTCCCTCAAGATTCCAGCAAGCATGTGACCGAACTCATCACCGCCTAGCTTACCAACGAAGGCCGAGCGACCTCCGAGACGAGTGACTGCAATGGCGACGTTGGCCGGAGCACCGCCGGGAGCTTTGAGAAAGCCTGGGGATTCAGCGAGGGAGACGCCGGATTCGGCGGGGACGAAGTCAATGAGCATCTCGCCGAAGCTCACGATGAGGCCTTTCTCTCTGGTGGAAGCCATTTGAACAAGATAGGAGAATGAAAACAATAGAGAGGATGAGAAGTGAATGAATCTTAGAGTAGTTTATATAAGAGAGTGAAGACATTACATTGATCTGGTAAAAAAATAGTCAAAAAGATAATTATATCGTTACAGAAATATTTTTTCAAACGTTTGAATACATAGGTTTATAGAAGTATATTAAACTCATATTTCTTAACAGTTCTGCAAAAAAATATTTATTTTTTTCATTTTTTCCTCATATTTGTAGTTGATACAACTTTTATGGTTCAGTGGACCGTATGTGTTTTCGCCTTTTAAGAAAATAACATAACGTGTGACTACTGACTACGTAAGGATTGCATTTTGAATAATTTAAATTCTATAAATATCTTTCAAGGTTCAGCGAATTCAACGTTTGTATATGGTTATGATAAATATTCATATCTGGTTATTCATGGATATTAAAAAAAAAATCTACATTAACGGAAAAGAACAGAACACTTAAAAGTCTACTCACAATATGAGTCACACACACTCTTTTACATAACGTATGCATGCATATGCATAAGGCTTTTCTAAATTTTATGATTTTTTGTTTGTTTGTTTGGAAAGGTACCAACTTGATAATAAGCACTTTACAACAATCAAATAATCTCTAAAATTGGGTTTTCATATTTTGTAGCCTTGATTAACACAAAATATAGGAAAACAAAATCTAGCTAGCTTCTTTGTAAAATACACACAAAGAAACTTGCTAAAAGCACTCCTAATCAAAGCTTCTTTGTGATACTTTTTTTTTTCAAATGATTCTCCTTGTAACATCTATTATATCTTCTAGTTATAGTTGCAAACTAGACGTACCAAATCTTCTAGTTATAGATGCAAACTAGACGTGCCAAAACCATTAAAACATCATCTTCACAGAGCACAAGCCACTGAAAAAGGAAGAGAAGAAACAAAACAAAAAAACCATAGAACCATGACTGTTGTTCATTTGAGTTCTCTGGCAATTTATCGATCTGACTCAGGCAAAACTGTTACATCCGAATCAGCTGCATTTATGTGCTGGTTTGGTTTGGGTGGTGCTTGTTCTTGGTTCATCATAGACTCCATGTCATGCATCCTTGTGCGGACAACACTAGCCACCAATACTGCAAACAAGTACAAGATTGGTCAAAAAATTGTTACATGGATAACATGCATACATATCATCTACTTAATGATCTATCCATAGAGAGCATATGAAGACAGGAGGGTCATACTAGCAGCAGTGCCGAGAGTCCAGACCCAGAGGATCTTCAAGCCAGGACTCTTTTCTCTTCCCATTTTTAAGCACTGCATCACACATTCATTCCGGTTTCTTAGTAATGATAAACTAAAACCCAACTAAAGTTTACTATAAATGATCAGAACCTCCTATGCAAATTGACAAGTTCCTGAACTGAACCAAAACAAGAACCAATCATTCATAAGTGTTTGGTGATTCCCTCTTCGATCTAAACTAGTCAGAACACGGTTGATAAGACATCAGATTTCAACTCGGAATTGTAAGGAATACAACTTAAGATTCTAGAAACAAGATCAATGTGGAATAAGCTCAAACGTGACTAAAACAAAAAACTGCATCAACGAATCCCCACAAAAACTTATACATAATCAAGACCAAGATGACTGTAAATTTTGGAGATGAAAACGCTAAATCTAAATAACAGCTTGTAATTTCATTTACAAAAAAAAAAAAAAAATCAAAAACTGATTGCTAATTTCGTGGGCTCCGAAAATGAGAAACTGATTGGGTTTGAGTAAATCTACATCCGCAATTTCGACCCAATGTAGTTCCCTAAACATATAACAGATCAAGAGAAAAGAAAAATAAACCGAAAACGATACCTCTATATGATTCAAAGATCCAGAGAAGTTGAAAGCGATGGGAATTTTCCAGGAAGTCAGAGCAAGAGTCAAAAATGTAAAAGCGAAAGACTCTTAAGAGCGAAGAATAATGGTGGTTAGCGTCTAACCGGATGATTAAACCCGGTTTAGTATTACTTAATACGCGAAACCAAACTAAACCACTTTACATTTGAGGGCCCTGGGTATGTGCCGAAATAGTTTTTTCTTTTTCTTACATTCTTAATATGATAGCCCAACAAAGTGGGCGTTCTATCAATTTTTGTTATTGTTGTGATGCTCTTGATATTGATTCTTTGATCCAGTTACACATTTTATTACGTAACATGTTCCGGAAGAAACAACAGAGAAACTACGTTATGATTACAACATCATTTGTTTTTTCTTTTTTTTTTCTCTTGTGTTTTTCATTCCTAAAACAATATAATTAAATCAAGAAGAAGAAATAAACACAATTAATGAAAAGAAAAACATTAGCCCAGAGCGCTAAAACCACCACCTTTCATCATTTGTCTAAACTCCTTGAAGTTAACTCTACCATCACCATCCCCATCCACTTGCTTAATCATCTTCTTACAATCATCCAACGTCTTACCTTGCTTGAGCCCCAAGGATGACAAAACCGCCTTCAACTCATCCACCGTTATAAACCCATCCCCGTTTTGATCGAACACATTGAACGCTTCCTTCATATCCTCTTCTTCTTCGTCCTCCCCCTCCATGATCGTCTTGTAAAGCTCCTTAAACTCGTCTATGTCCACACACCCGTCGCCGTTCACGTCTATCTTCTCGATCATCTGAGTCAGCTCCTTGTCGGGGATGTAGATCCCGAGGGTTCTCAGCGTCTCGCTCAGCTCTTTATTCGTGATGGAACCGTCACCGTTCTTGTCGAACATTTGGAACACGCGTTTTAGCTCTGTTGGATCCATCTCTTTATAATGTTTGTAGAATTTCGTGTGGAACAAGAAAGGAGGATGGTGAGGTCTCCGAGAAGCTGAGAAAGGGTTTCCGGGAAGATCTTTTCACCCTTTCATGGCTTCTTGGAGATTGAAAAGAGAAGACAATTCAAAAATCTGGGAGGAAGTTTAAAAAGTCAGAGAGATGCAAAGAGATATATTAGTAAGCCAAAATTAGGGAAGGATTTGTCTTTTTGGTTGATATTATTATTGGTTGAGAGAAAATGTTGGAGGGTTTTTTTAATGGATGTAACTCTCTTACATTCTGAATCAAATACATCATAGTTTTGATTTTATATTGGGAATTAATCAATATATTTGATTGGATTTTACCAGACAATCAAAGCAAGGAAAATACGGGGTTCAACTTTCAAATAATATAGTAATCTAATAGATTTGTGTATTTTTCTAATAATTTTATCACTCTTTAGGCGATGTAATGTGTTAAGATTTTCTAGTTATCGTCTCCATGTCTCTCTATCCGTGTAGGCGTGTACAATGCAATTGCCATTTTTATTACGATTTCAAGTTACAACATGTCAACCTGGTAGTCAGAAAATGCATCTTAAATACGTCATAAACCGTAGGATTCACTTTCTCGAATTTCAGTGATTTGGCAATGAGTATAGCCAAAATGCTGTTATATATACTAGATTAAAAATTGATAAAACAATAAGACCAATCACAATTAAAAGTGTCATAGAAAGAAGGCCACAAATCACAATCAACAATGATTCGGTTACTAGAGCATATATTGTTTTGCAAAGGTGTTGGATAGTGAAAGAGAGTATTATATATCTCCAAAATGTGTATTATCTTATATCCAGAGTGGGTTTGTCTATCATCACTCACACCCTCCGCCTTGAGATGAACCAGAACAGAAAAGCCGATGTGACTGACGGATTTTGCCATTGCAAAGACTTGTGGGAGAAGCTTAATCTCCAGAGCTTGACGATGGGCAACACCAAAAGGCTGACCATCATCACTACTCCATGAGATAAATACTCGTCATCTTCGAAACCAGTCTGAACCGGGAAAAAGCTAAAATCCAATTGAGGTGAACCACTAAAAAGTAAGTCAAAACTTTTGGTTAAAGGAAAGTATCAAGAAATATTTTGTTTTGATTAAAGAATAAAAAAAACCGATCTACATGGAAATAAGCTGCATAGGATTTTCACTTAGATATGTTTCAATTTTCTTATTTTATTTGGGGGGGGGGGACGTAAAAAAAGTTATTTTAAAACCTTGAAGCAAAAATAAAAAAGGTGCCCACACGCAGGATCGAACTACGGACCTTCAGTTTACAAGACTGACGCTCTACCACTGAGCTATACGGGCTTTGCTCTCTAATTCACTACACAGTATTCAGCATCTCTCGTAAGATGCGGTATTTTATTGATATGAGCCGATACGTGAGGCCCAATATCGTATCTTCAAAATTAAGACCGGCCCGGATCAAATAAGCTCTCTGTCTGCCTTATCCAGAGACAATATGTTACAAAGGGGTATTTAAGTAAGTTTCTCATACTGAAAAAACTTTCCGACATTAATGGCGGAAAGACAGAGAGAAGAGGGAAGCTTAAAATCGGTTTTGTAATAATGAAAATGAAAAGACGAGAGAAGAGGCGAAGCCACCTCCGAGCGGGATTAAGATTTTCCTTCGCCCCCAGCTGCCCTCTCTCTCTCTCTCGGCTCTTCTGGCATCCCAATTCAAAAATTTGCCTCCTCCTTTCGCTGGGGGAGCTCAGGGTTGCGATCTCAGGAGGGGAGCTTACACACTGAATTAGTGCTGGGGGTACGATACAATTCTCTCGAACAACGTTTCTTTCTTTGGCATTGTTCTTTCTTTTGGTTTTCTAGTTTTTTTTCTTTCTTTTAACTCAAAAGGGAATTTGCAATTCAGGGAAGAAGAGAGAAGACAAAATGGGGGTAATGTCGAGACGGGTCTTGCCCGCCTGTGGTAATATATGTTTCTTCTGTTGTCCTTCCTTGAGGGTTAGGTCTAGGCATCCCGTTAAACGCTACAAGCAGATGCTCGCCGATATTTTCCCTCGTAATCAGGTCTCTACTCTTTTTTTTTCTTTTAAATATCAATCAATTAATCTTTGTTAAAGTTTCAATTTTTTTTTTTGTTGTACTAGTGAAGATCATTTAGATTCTTAAGTGTATTCTCCTTCTTCTTTTCGTTTCTGTTCAGTGACTATTTAGAGGGATTCCAGTTTCTGGTACTAGTCTTGTTGATGTTTTATACTTTTTGTTTATTTAGTATAAACTTACGCTGGGTATACTTATATTCAATTTATCCACTAATGTGCAATATCAATTTTTTTACTTGAAATTCTGGATGGATATACATATGTTTCTCACATCACTCTTTTCGAAAAATTTCTGTTTAGTAATTATTTCAGTATTAGCTATATCAATTTTTTTACATAAAGTTCTGAATGAATATACATGTGTTTCTCACATCACTCTTTCGAAATTTTAATTGGGGTTTTCAAAGTTTCAACATGTTTTTTTTTTTCCTTTCCATGTTGTGATTGGGCAGGATGCTGAGCCAAATGATAGAAAAATAGGCAAGCTTTGTGAGTATGCGTCAAGGAATCCTTTACGAATCCCAAAGGTGTTTTGCTTTTTTTTTGCTTTTTAATCTCTTCTTCCCTATTCTGTAGTTTCTTGGCTGTACTTCTCTCAATTTTTAGTCTCATGTGCTGCAATCTTCACTTTTGAGTCTTTGACAGATTACAGAGTACCTTGAGCGCAAATGTTACAGAGAATTGCGAAATGGGAATATCGGATCAGTTAAAGTCGTCTTGTGCATTTACAAGAAATTGCTTTCATCGTGTAAGGATCAGATGTAAGTAGTTTTAAATTTTCTTCATGAATAAAACGTGGTTTGTCTGGCGTATTCTGGTTACTTAAAGAACTAGTTTATCATCTCTTTTGTAGGCCTTTGTTTTCGTGTAGTTTGCTAAGCATTGTCCGAGCTCTCTTGGAGCAAACAAAAGATGTTGAAGTGCAGATCTTGGGTTGCATTACCCTTGTTGACTTTATAAGCTTACAGGTAAATTTGATCGATACTCTTTTGCAAGCTACTTCTACAGCTTGCACTACGTAAATTTTATTTGCTCTCTTTTCAATGGGTATGGTAACACAATTGTCTAAACGCAGACTGAAAATTCACACATGTTCAACTTAGAAGGTCTAATCTCCAAACTTTGTCAACTGGCCCAAGAAATGGGGGATGATGAAAGACTACTCCGATTACGGTCAGCAGGAATGCAGGCTTTGGCAATCATGGTGATAGCAAATATGTCCTTTAGTTATACAATTCTCACACATAAAACATATTCTATGAAAATGGATATGTGCAACATTGTTACTAACCAATAGTTATTGCTAGGTATCTTTCATTGGTGAGCATTCCCAACTATCAATGGACTTGGATATGGTACGTCATCGGTTACTTTTAACTTCTGTCCGTCTATTACATCTTCTGCTGGTGCGTTGTAGTTATATTATGAACCTTTTTTCCATCTTAAACTAGATTATTTCTGTGATTCTGGAGAATTATATGGACTTAGAGAATGGACAAGAAGATACCAACGAACTTGGTGAGATTTCAGAAACTAAGGCTCCTAACATGAGGAAACATGTTTCGTTCAAACTTAATCCTGTGACTGATTATAACTTGGAAAACATGTAAGGCTTCTCAGAACTGTATTGTCACTTGTTTTCTTTCACTGGAAATGCATCATGTATTTGTATTCGTTAAATCAATCCAGGGATAATTCGAGGATCCCTTCGTACTGGTCTATGGTTTGCCTCTGCAATATAGCCAAATTAGCAAAGGAGACTACAACTGTTCGTCGGGTTCTGGAACCGCTTTTGAATGCTTTTGACAGTGGGGATTACTGGTCTCCACAGAAGAGCGTCGCTTCTTCTGTTCTACTGTTTCTGCAGTCTCGTCTGGAAGAATCAGGTCAGAGATGATATTTATAAGTTGCTATCTTTCCGGATTTTAATTCGTCTAACTAACGAAGTACTTAAGCAGGAGAGAACTGTCATGTGTTGGTGTCTTCTTTGATCAAGCACTTGGATCACAAGAATGTGATCAAGCAACAGAGTAATCAAGTCAACATGGTTAACATAGCCACATGCCTTGTCCTGCATGCTAAGCAGCGGGCTTCAAGCGCGATGACTGGTGTAATAGCTGAGTTGATTAAGCACTTGCGGAAATGCCTGCAAAACGCAGCCGAATCAGATCTGTCTGCTGATGAGACGAAGCAGAACTCTGAGCTTCAGCATGCGTTAGAAAATTGCATTGCAGAGCTCTCAAATAAGGTTAGTTGGACTGTTTTCTCTTCTTTAGAGTTTTTTTTTCTGTTGTTTTGATCCGATTCTTGTTTTGCTTTAAGGTTGGGGATGCAGGGCCCATTCTTGATATGTTGGCGGTTGTTCTTGAGACGATATCCACTAATGTGTTCGTTGCTAGGACCACAGCATCAGCCATACTCCATGCTGCACATATAGTATCAGTGGTCCCAAATGTTACTTACCACAAGAAAGTAAGTGAGATTTTTCTTTTTACTGCAACTTTTGTTTTTGTTTTTTTTGTTTTTATCTGACTATTGCAGTAACTATTCTGTTCTAACGGATTTACTATGGTCTGTCGTCCCCAGGTGTTTCCAGATGCCTTGTTTCACCAATTGCTCCTTGCGATGTCACATGCAGATTCTGAAACTAGAGTTGTGGCACACAATGTATTCTCCGTCCTGCTTCTTGGAACTCTTTGTTTGCCTTGGTCTGACAAACATAAGGAAGGCTCGGATGCTGTTTCTGAGACATTGTCTGTCGATACACGACATACAAGTCTTAGTTGTCAGTATTTGAGTAGCTTAGAGGAGGTAGATGGTGGTATAACGGTATGAAGTTTCTAAAACTGTGTTCCTTTGGGCACCCCAGCCTCTGATATTAATTGGCACTTATTTTTCATTGTATTTGATGGTGGGCTGACTACAGTGTGATTTCGTGCTTTTACAGTCGTTATGTTCACTCCGACTCAGTAGTAATCAAGTGAATATGCTCCTTTCATCTCTATGGATCCAAGCAACTTCTACCGTGAATACCCCTGCGAATTTTGAGGCTATGGCCAGCACGTATAGTACCATTATTTTGTTTTCACTGGCAAAGGTTAGTCGAAGCATCTTATGCTAAATTAACAAGGACCTCACAGCTTTATATTGTAGTCTTTCAGATTCAAAATGAATGTTACAACACCGTGTTTTTTTTTTGTAAAATTATATCTGATTTGGTGACTGCAAATGTCAGAGATCAAAGCACATGGCTCTGGTGTGGTGTTTTCAGCTAGCATTCTCTCTTCGAAATCTCTCATTGAATCAAAATGGTAAGTTAAAGACTGTGATTAATGCTTTTGCCGTCCATTTAGAAATTTACCTACTTTGCTGTCTTTGATATAGTGCAACTCTGATATGTATTTCTCGTAGGTTTGCAGCTCTCTCGTAGAAGATCAATCTTCACGTTTGCATCATACTTGCTCATTTTTAGTGCCAAGATCTCCAATATACCTGAGCTAATTCCAATAGTCAAAGAATCTTTAACTGCCCAAATGGTGAGCCGTCGTTAAGTAAATTTTATTATCTGTTTGTTTTCCTTTTCCCAAATCTCTATCTTTTGGATGCCCAGCTGTCTTCTAATCCGTCATGTCCTGAATAGGTTGATCCTTGTCTTGTGCTGGAAGGAGATATCAGACTGCGTGCTGTGTGTTCTGGATTTCCACAGGAAGAAGTTGCAGCTTTTGGATCTGAGAAAGAGGATAGTGATGCTCTCAACTCGTCAGTGATTGTCACAAATGATAGTCGCCTCAAGGATATCGTTATCACTCATTTTACATCGAAATTTCTTACATTATCTGAGGTACTAATAAAATGGTGTAATACATTCATGATATGAGTTTAGTTCCTGATCTCTTAGCAGTGAAGATAATGTCCACATGCTCTGTTTGGTCAGTGTAATGACGACCTTCACCTTTTACTGAAAATGTTTTTTATGTGTAAATGCTCTCAGGAGGAGCAATCAAATCTGAGAAAGGAGATTCACTCAGATTTTTGCCGAGATGATGCACACCCGCTTGTTGCACCGTTCATGGACACACAAGGACCTGATTCTCAAATAGAACTTCCAGCTTTTGAAGAGGTAATTATGACTTCATTAGAAACTCACTTCAGGAGTCAGTTCCTTACAGCAGCTGTGTTGATCAATCCAGGTTGAGCTTCCAGCAATAGTGGCATTCGAAGGAATTTCCCCGGGTGCTAGTGGGAGTCAGTCTGTCCAAACAACATCAATGTCCACAAACACTAACCCAGTAGATGTTCTGAGTGTCAACGAGTTATTAGAATCGGTAAATATACTTTACATACACTTGGTTCTTCATCCTATTTCCATTGGACTCCTCTGTGATCCTTTTTTTCATTTTGGTGGTGTGTAGGTATCAGAAACTGCTCGGCAAGTTGCCAATCTTCCTGTTTCCTCGACTCCTGTACCTTATGACCAAATGATGAACCAATGTGAAGCACTTATGACGGGTAAGCAGCAAAAGATGTCGGTTCTTCGAAGTTTCAAACCCGAAGCAACCAAAGCTATAGCTTTCTCTGAAGACGATGAGAAGGAGGAAGTATTTCTTCTCAAGGAGGTGAGAGAGAGAGTTTGTTCTCTGTCTGTTGACATTGATTGTCCTTTCATCAACTTTAAATCTCGTTTTCGTATTTTTTTCCCTTCTTTTGCGTGTGTTGCAGACAGAAGAAGCTGATGAAGATGATCAGAAGGCACTCACTGTGGCACCAGTCCAACCTCAAGGCCAGCTCCCATCCTGCTCACATGGAGTGGAACAAAATTCGTTTCGGTTACCTTCTTCAAGCCCCTACGATGAATTTTTGAAAGCAGCCGGATGTTAAACCCGGTACATCTTAGAATCTTGCATATAACTTACACACATATATAGACACACATGGTTCTGTTTTGGTTTCTCTGATCATTCAATGTTTGTATCTGGTTTGTCTTGAGCTTGGATAGATTGTATCGATTTTGTATGTGACAAAATGGAATAAATGAGTGAAAGGTAGTTTTGAAAGAGAACAATAGTTAAGATATAAAGGCAACTTTACAAGAAGATCCTACTGGTTAACTTCTACGTTTCTTGTGCTTAAACTCAGTATGAAGAGCCAAATGATATAATCAGGACCAGTATATATGTTGCCAAGGACAGGTTTCAGAGTTATATATATTCTCTCTAGTTTCAAAGAGAATCATCGAACAAGAAAGTGTCAGAGTTAAACTCTGAATCTATACCCTCTCTACCCTTAAACTCGCCAAGCCCCACTGCTTTTTCAATCGAGAAATCATTCAAGAATGCAAAATCGTCTTCCAACATTGTCTTGCTTCTGCGGTTAATCAGCTTTCTAGTTGTTATTTCCGCTTTGGCTCGTTCTTCTGAAATAATCACTTCTTCAGCAGCTTCTATAGGTACAACCTTTGAACATGGTTTGCTTGACTTTCTCAACCTTGATGGCAAACTTGTGTTCCTCTTCACGCAGTTCCTGACGGGCTCGTTCTTGATGATGCTGTCATTTTTCTTGTTTCTGCTGCTATTGCTGGCTGTTCGTTTGAGCTCTGGATTCTTGGAAGCGTTTGTAACAGGACCATTGAACACAAGCTTTCTTTTAGACCCATCTTTAAGATCTACTTTTCTTGCCTGGAGAAGTTGTGCTCTCATGGATCTTGGGGAGGAAGTACCTGCAGACATTTTGGCATTCAATAGCTTCTTTCTGCGAGGTGACATTGAGAAATGCTTCAAGATATCCTCTGGTGTCCAGTCAAATCTCTGCTCATACGGCCAGAAAAGCGGCTCATCAACTTTAGTAATGCTCTTAGATTCCAAAACCTCCGCACCTATGTCATGAGGCAAAGAAGTTGCTGCGCGAATGTTCTGATCAGATGAAACATCAGAGGAGTTTGCCAGAGAAGCAGAAGAGTTCTGTGAGTCAAGTTGTGGACCTGAAGATGGTGAGAAGCTCACTTTCTTCTCTGCATTCTCCTTGCTGATCCTTGGGATTCTACAACGGTCTTTCACCGAAGCTGCTTCTTGATGGTTCAGGGAATTGGCAACGTTTGATAACCAAGAGACCACACTATCATCAACCGAGAAATGAAACGCAACAGATAACCTGCGTTCCTCGAGAAGAGAAGTAGGAGACGCACAATCTGAAGACAACCATATTGAATCACTGTCATCAAAGCTTCTCCACTTTCCAAAGCTCTTCTTGTTTCTCACACCACCACCACGATCATCAATCTTTTCCCGTCTTGGTAGCGGTGTTACGCCAGATGATGATGGTTTAATCCTTGTTTTGATTGCAGCATCTTGAATCTTCTTGGTTTCATAGTTAGTAGTAGAACCTGTTGATTTCGATCTTGTAAGCAACTTGGGTTCATTGCCTCCTCCTGTACTTGCTGCATTCTTCTTCTTCCTCATGGAGAAAGATGAAGCCACTCTCTTGACAAAGCTTTTAGATCCATCTTTCTCCATTTGATGATCCTTGAAAAAAGGAACAGGAGAAGAGAAGTTACAAGAAGTCACGAACACTTGCTGTAGGTTGAGGAGTACATGTTGGAGGATCATCGAAGGAAGATAATGACACACTAACCACTAACTTGTTGGAGGATCTGAAGCAGTCAACGAGTTGTGGCTCTAGAGAAATACACAAGATACATAGTTGACCTTTGCATTAATCCTTCGCGCGTTATTACAAAAAGCAAATATTTTTCTATTAATATTTTAATTAAATGTAAGTAGCGTATTGGACATAACGTTGTTTTCTTATGACATTTGTAGTAGGTTGCGCTGACCAATGTAAGGCTAACATGTGAAAGGTGTCTTGCTGCAATGGAGATTCCGTCATTGTGTTCATCTATGTTAGCTAACTTTATCTTTTGGGCTTTTAGCTCTCAATCGACATTGTATTAATTTTCCAGGGACAGTTTTCCACTGGCTTTGGACTCTGGTGGTCTGTTTAACCACTGGCTTGTTTAACCACTGGCTTTGATTCCGAGAGCTAAAAGTAATATGGTTCTCATATGAATATAATGTTTCAGTGTTGAAAAAATGGCATTTATAATAAATCATTTTCATATAAATTTATATATAATCTTTTACTGTGTGCATGTTGCAAGTAAAAAACATAAAAATAAGTACACCAATCATGTCTATATTATTAGCTTTTATCAAATAAAACTTTTTACAACTACAGTACAAAACAATCCAGTGGTTTTAAAGAGCGTGGCAGAATCTATTAGAATGTCACTGAAACCTGAGAGACCTCAATTTCCATCTATGTTTTTGCTGGACCCGCCACTCTTGGAGCTCCCTTTACCTTTTCCACCGCCATTTGTCTTGCTAGATTTAGTGTTTGTTGATTTGCTGCTAGCCCCTTGCGTATCCACATCAGCAAGACCATTCTCCAGGGCTTTCACCAGGTTCTCAAAGTATGTTTTCGTTATGCTGTTAAAATACACGATACAAGTCATCACGGTTAGCATTCATAGGGTTCAGCCAAATCTATGATAGTGTCTGAACACAGGTGCATGCAACAGAGAGCTTTCACCGGACAGTTACCTGGTCAAACCCGTTAACTTTGTCCTGAAATGATTGAAGTCATCTGAAGGGCCTTCAGCAACTAGAAACACCTCCAATTCCTTCTCTACGCATTTGTGGAGCCTCTCCAAACCTGACTCAGCCTCCCCTGATCAAATCAACAAGTACAAATTTCAAGCTTCAAGGGCTCAACTGACACAACTAGCTTTTCCAGGTCAACAATCAACTAGATGAGAGGACTCTGACCTTGCAGATACTCAAAAAATTGTTTCTTAACGTGATCAGGTAGATAGTACCCATATGCATATGTCCATTTGAGTACCCGTCTGCATTCAATGATCTGTAACAGGTATTACATTAAACGTGTGGGAGCATTCAATTGATGTTGTACATAAATCTCATTAATTATTTAAATATTTTTAGCTGCTAACCTGAAGCCACGCCTCTGTGATGAACTTGAGCTGAGATTCTGGTGTGCCATGTATGTCACTAAGCTTCTCAAGCTAGCAAAACAATGAGATAAAGATTGACAACAGCATGGGAGAAACTGCTATAAACATTCTTACGTTCAAAACTCTATAAAACATGCCCATATGTATAAGCACACCACAAATTCAACAAAGTAAACAACAATGCAGTCCCTTTCTAGAGTCTGAATACCATTTGGTGTGCATTCTCTACTAAAAAGAAGATTGAATAATAACATTAACAACAATTATACCTTCTCCGATCTTGCTTTCTCCAGATCCCCCATAGCTTTTTGCCTCGACTGCCAAACACGAAAGAAGTAATATATATATAAGATGGGAAGACGAGAAACCTCTTTATCATAGAGGTAGATAATAATGTATTGCGAGTATTGCAGCGACTATGAAGTTATCTTGTTTAGCTGTAGCCTACAAACTACATTAGTTGTGTTTTCGCCTTGTAAATAGAAGATGCATGTCAGTAAAGCGATTACTCAACCAAATTTTTTTCACATGATTCACATTTTCAATGTTCACAAAAAAGAAAATGCAAACTGAAAATTCAAGTCCTCTCCAGCATTCAACCTTTTTTTTAATCATGTCAAGCTCATTATAATGCTATTTCTAAGGTTCTTTCAAGCAGCAATACTAATACAATGTAAAGAAACACTTCAAGCTATCAAGTGTCTTCAAGGCATAAGAAATATAAAAAAGAGTGTACACATACCGTTTGATTGCTTGCCCAGCGTTCATAATAATGAGTGTATCTCTCTAGAGAATTTTTTGCCATCTCTCGCCTCTTTTCAGCCTCATCATACTAAAAAATAAAAATCAAATGATAATCAACAAAAACAAAAGTGTTAAAGAGAATACCACAAATAAAATTAACAAAGTAGTACAAGAGGTCTTACCCGTCCTTCTTGTTTACCCGCCTCATATTTGTTGCAGGCATAAAAACCACCAGTTCTTTCCCCGTGATCTGTCCATGCATTAAGGCATAACCTAAAGGATTATATGAAGAATATACATACATTCATTAGCACTTTCATTACAAGATCAAATCCAAAAGATATCACAGAGAATCCAACATATTGCAGAGATAGGGATAAAGAAGCTTTACCAACAAAATTCATATTTACAAGGTGGTGTGCATGTCATATGCATGCATCCATGATTCTTTTCAATTGGCCGCTTACACTTTGGACAAGGCTTTGAATTGGCAAGTATCCTGTGTATGAGGAGGCACAAATTAGTAAGCAACTAGTATACAATGAGACTGGAAGATGCAAGAGGAATGCCATAAGCTCCTAAGGTAACTAATAAACAGAAGAATAAGGAAGCATGAGCGTGAATAATACCAATTCATATTTTCTGATTCAGCGCTGTTCTTACGTATCCATTGCGCAACTGTGTCACAATCCACAGGACGGTGGGCCTCTTCAGTGCACTGGAATGTCAGATTTAAACACAGTTCCACATATAAAATTAAAAATTATTAAGTAGTCAAGGGAAAGCAGATTAGTAGTCACCAAGCAACTTACGTTCCAGCAAAAGCTATGCGAGCACAAGCAGGACACATCATAACTACCAGTTCCAGCTGCAAAATCAATCGCATGCTCACATCCTGGGGCGGGACACCATTTCATCTAAAGACAGGGGAAAAGATGAGAGAGACATCAAAACAAGACAAGCGCAATACCATAGGCATACGTATGGGAGGTACTAAACAAAATGTTATCTAAGACTGTCTTACCTTTCTGTTGTCTTCAACGTAAGATCTAATAAAATATCTATAATACTTCTCCTTGTCTTCCTTGGAAGCCAATTTTTCGAACATATCTTGACCAACCGCAGCAGGACAAGAAGGCTCGGGACACTTTAGCATCAAGCATCCTGGGCCACCATTTATGGTTGTACTAATATAACCTACATAAGTGTACAATATAAGAGGAAATGTATAAGCAATGTTCTAGCAGAAAAAAAACAGAAACTAAATTCCACACTTCGGGAAGCGAAGAAACAAAGCTTAACAATTAAATTTATAGGCTTTTGAAAAAGCTACAAATGCAAGCATATACAAGGATAATAAAAACAAGACGTACCAGTCCAGCATGTAGAGCAGAAAGGATGACCACATGCAACCGAAAGAATTTCTTCAGGAGGAAAGATATCAAAGCATATACCACATGTAAGCTACACATCAGATTCAAATGCGTCAGTGAAACGTTTTGAGTTAGCAAAGCGAGAAATATATAGAGAGAAAAATAATCAGGGTCAAGGAATTACTTCTACTACGCCATCACCATGGATTGGAACGACAGGTCCATCCAATATGCCAACAGTATCGCGAACTCTCTTCTCATCCGCAAACCATTCATCATGAACTTTGCTAACACTCCTAATAATGACACATTTCTCAGGCATTAGGCATGTACATTAATATATGTTCTCAAAGTCCATTTAGTGTAGCAGATAAAACAAAAAAGCATATATAACTGAAAAAATAAGAAACAGAGAAATTGATAAGAAAATTTTATGGTAGTACAGGTCAAGGGAATTTTTACCAGTGATAGTGAAGGAGCAAAATGCTTGCCTCCACTTCGCTTATGGAGAGTACCATGGAAACTTGTCCAATATCATCTTTCTGATGCCTGCGGATATCTTCTTCCTTGAGCACAACATAGTTTACCTGGAAGCATGCATCATCACAACAACAATGAGACAATGGGGTCACAGTAGTAAAAATGAGAGCAAATGTTAAATACACATATAGAAAACTAATCAACCATTCAATGCAGTAGTAAGAAGCTCAGCCAAAACTGTAAGTTAGTGTGTAGTTCCGTAAGGAATAAAGAATAAGCATCGAACCAGTAAAATAATACATAACTGAAACTAACAATCACTGCATTTCCATCTAGCTGCTACAAATCTGGAAGACAAAATCAATAACAACGCAATGCCTTGAACCTAGGACTAGGCATTTCATGAACCAAAAGAGGAAAAGTCTTAACCATAAACCTTCTGTTAGCTAAGCCAAAACAGCTAAAGGCTAAAGCGAGCAAAAAACGGAAACAAGTTCCAGACTTTAATAGCCATTAGTAATAAAAATGAAGTAATCAACAAAGAGTCATATAGACTAATTATCCTTAGAGTCTTCGTCAACGAACCAACCTGAGAGCGATGGGATGCGATCATGACGGAGGAGTCGTCCACGTCGTCTTCCTCAACGAACCCGTAATCGGGTTCATCACTTTCATTGTAATCATCGGTCCCGCCGCTGTAAAAGTCATCCTCCTCCTCTCCCGATTCCATGTCGTGGGCATTGAGCAGATCATCCTCGGAATCCATTAATCGGCCGATAATTCTCCTCTCCTCTCCTCTATTTCTCTCTCTAAAGGCTTGAGCTTTATAGGAATCAGACCAAACCCTATATGTGTTCCCTTCGTTGTAGCTGCTCAAAAGTAGGGTTTGAGGTTTCGATGAGAAGAAAAAAGAGAGGTTCCTGCTTTATAAGATAGGAGAGAGAGAATCTCACTTTTGATCAAAGAAGGAAACTTGTAGGTTAGATTCCGAATCGCTGGGTCCCCGATTCAGGAAAAAAAACGTGTAGATGTGATTAAGACTTCTACCACTCTTGCCTCGAGTTGATTTTTAAATTTTACATTTGTAATTAGTTCTGTCTTAATGTAATCGTGTTTTTTTTTTTGGTAAGAAAAGAACATAGTTTCTAATGTTTTTGGGTATTTATGTTATGTCTTTTTGGCAAAGAAGAAACTGTAAGAACTCCCCCATTAACCGCAAAATAGAGAATGAATACACCACAACAAGACATTGCTTTGCTAAGATTAACAAATAAAAAGAAACATCTTACAACATGATTCTCCAGTGTAGCCAAAAAGACTTGCACTACAAAAATCAGCTTTCTTCATAGTTGATGGATGATACATTTACCTTCCCAGTCGTGGAAACAAGTTATTTCTCTCTGCACTTCTAACTCTTCCATTATTTAGCTTGTACTTTCTTCTTTGACCGAAGTTTTTAGCTTCCCCTCTCTCCCTACACCGCATTTTCTCTTTGCCTGAATATGATGCACAAACGCAGCCACAATGTCGTGGAGTTTCGGCGGAGGCCTATTCGTTGAAGAAACATTATGACCAGCATCTTTCAAAGCTCGAGCGACATCCTTTTGCGCTTTCTGGAAATGCGTATTACACAAGGCGGGAAGGGTGGACGCGAGTGTTGGTTTCGGACACGTTATCGCTTTCGACTGAGCTCTGCATATAAACAACACAAAAACTTCAGCTACATGTAATAATAACAAAGATGGTTTATTTGCAGTTAAGAACTTCAGGACGGCACAGAATCATAAACACATCTCAATCGCTAAAGACACACACACAAACGAAGATAACAGTCAATTCCATTACACTCAAAACCAAAACCAACCAACTAAAGCAAGTTGCTTTCGATTCCTAAACCACGAGACAAAACCAGTATTGAACCAATTGTGTGTTTCACAGCAGATATCACAAACTAGTAAGAGAAGTAACTAAAAGAATCCAAAAAAAGTAGGGAACTTGTGAATTAACTAACTTTTTATTGACGAAAGTGCAACAAGTGTAAAGCTTCTGCCTTTTATCCGAGAGGATATGAAGCTGACAGTAATTCGTGAGTGGCATCGCCTTCGACTTGCTCCCATTCCCACAAGCTACACAGTAGTTACCACCATTGTTGTTGTTGTTGTTGTTATTGTTGTCGTTGTTGTCTCCACTACCTTCAACAGCGACTTCATCCCCATCAATTTCAACCTTGCGTCTCTTGTTCTGGTGGTGGTGATGATTCTCTTCTTTGAGAGGACTAACACCATACTTCCAGTAATACTCTCTGTGTTGGGCCTTGAGATCCTCCATCAGGGCCCAGTAATGGTCTCTGTAGCATTTAGCGAGCTGCTTCAGGTTATGCGATCGGCGCCGGAGAAGCTCGGGTCGTGTTAGATGTGTGGAGCGTCCGAGGATTTGATCCTCCGGCGACATCGTGATCGGTGAGACGCTTGTGCTAGGGTTTCGAAATTGAGAGTCTTCCGTCACACCGGACTTCGTGGGGGTTGAGGCGGCGTTGGTGAACGGGTGCCTTGGGGGTTTTGAAGAAGATGGATTTTGCTTCGATGTAGAAGCCATTCCTCACGGCGATGAGAGAGAAAGAGTCTGGAGGAGGAGAGAGATAGAAGAGATAAATCGCCGCCTCTTGATCTGCTGTTATACCATTCGCGAAAAGGCCTATCTTAAAAGGCCCATTGGGCTGTGCATTATAACCCAAAGTTTAGATCGAACCGAAATTAAACCGGGGGAGATTGACAGGTCAGCTGTCGGTGGAAGGTGCCACTTCACTTAAGTTGGGCCCGCAACACGCATCAGCCTGTCTTCTCATACCGACAAGGCGACAACACATTCATCTCACCAAACGCAATCTCTGCCGTTGATTACACTCTAATCCAACGGTTGATAGAGACCGCTGATCCGTCACCCGCTTTAGTTTAGTCCTTCCCCTGAGAATCTCCTAATTTCACGACAACGAAGCAAAAAAAAAAGAAAGTAGTTTTTGTTCCCCGTTGAAGCTCAACTAGGTTTCTCTCGACCTCTCTAGATCTAGCTTATCGGCATTGCAGGTAAATGCTATTACCTCAAGTACTTAGTGTAACATTTAGTAGATAATCACATCTAATCTCGACTTGAGAGTTCTGTGTAGCTGATTCGTTATTGATTTCGTTGATCTGAATTTCACATTTTGAAGTCTTCACAAGTTGTATACTTGGGAGATTCTAATATTGTAATCATCATTTCGAGTCAATCTACAGCTCTCCAAGTTTTTGGCTTTTTACTGATTTGATTCCACTTTTTGCTGATTGCAATCTTTGCAAGGTTGAATTTGAGATCTTTCAGCTTTTATCTTGTCGGATTTAATTTTGTTTGGTTTTAGCATGTTCTCTTGTGGAGCCTAGTTTAATATGTGTTCTCTCCTGAAAGTTCATTTCTTTATATCATGTTCAGGGGGTTACACTTGCTTGTTAGGAAGAATGAAAAAAAAAAGTTTCTATTTTTAATTATTTTTGTGTGATCTTTGCAGCTGAATACTTTACTCCATAGTTGTAAAGCTATGGTGACGATCCGGAGCGCTTCGGTCTTTATTCTACTTCTGCTGGCTGTCTCATGCCTTGCTTTGGTTGCAAACGGGGAAGACAAAACGATTAAAGTGAAGAAAGTGAAGGGAAAGAAGGTGTGCACGCAGGGATGGGAATGCGTCTGGTGGTCTCAGTACTGCTGCAACGAGACGATCTCTGATTACTTCCAGGTGTATCAGTTTGAGCAGCTCTTCGCCAAAAGAAACACCCCCATTGCTCATGCTGTCGGTTTCTGGGACTACCAGTCTTTCATCACCGCGGCTGCTCTCTACGAGCCTCTTGGGTTTGGTACCACTGGTGGAAAGCTCATGGGACAGAAAGAAATGGCTGCCTTCCTCGGCCATGTCGCCAGCAAAACGTCATGTCAGTTTTTTCGTTTCAAACTCTTTGTGGTTGCTTTGTTGTAGCATTAGCATGAGTGTTAGTTAATACTGTCTTGTCTTATATTATAGGTGGCTATGGAGTTGCAACAGGAGGGCCTTTAGCTTGGGGTCTGTGCTACAACAGGGAGATGAGCCCAATGCAATCTTACTGTGACGAGACCTGGAAGTACAAGTACCCTTGCAGCCCTGGAGCTGAGTACTACGGACGTGGTGCCTTACCCATTTACTGGTATGCATTGCATTCTTATGTGCTCAAAAGGATCTTAGAGGTTTAAGTATTTTAACTTGTGTTTTATTATATGAAAGGAACTTCAACTACGGTGCGGCTGGAGAAGCACTAAAAGCCGATCTCTTGAACCACCCGGAGTACATCGAGCAGAACGCCACGCTTGCCTTCCAAGCTGCAATCTGGAGATGGATGACACCGATCAAGAAAGCTCAGCCTTCAGCTCACGATATCTTTGTTGGAAACTGGAAACCGACGAAGAACGATACTCTGTCCAAACGTGGACCGACTTTTGGTACCACCATGAACGTCTTGTACGGAGAGTACACGTGCGGTCAAGGTGACATTGAGCCGATGAACAACATTGTCTCTCACTACTTGTACTTCCTTGATCTCTTGGGTATTGGAAGAGAAGACGCGGGGCCTAACGAGGAGCTCAGCTGCGCTGAGCAGAAACCATTTAACCCTTCAACTGCACCTTCCTCCTCCTCCTCGTAAGTCTCTCTCCGCATTGCTCATTGTTCTCAAGTCTCTTTTGCTTTTAACTCAACAATTATGTAATAAGTGAAATTGCTTGTGTGTGTGTGGCTTCTTTTTGTCCATGTAGAACTTATATTTTCCTGTATGTAATACCTTATTCAATTATTATTATGTTTTGCCGAATGTTTGTAAAAATAGAGAAGCAAGGAGAGACATTAATGTGGGCTGTGAATGATGTTTCAGTTCGTTTATAAAATAAGTTTGGTTTCTCATGGAGTCTCTCCTGTGTTCTTGTTGGAGGATGAATCTACACCACAACCAGCTTATAGCTTAATAGTAGAGACGGCTTATAGCTTCTCTTTTTGTACATAGCTATTCAACATATTGCTAAGCTTAAATGGTAAAAAAGGTGGTCTGAATATAGATTTTGATGAGCAATGAGAACTACTTTTATTGATTTTTTTATTATTGATGATTCATTCGCACTGGAAAGACCAAGAAAGAGGACGCAGAGCAAACTGGTAGGAGTTGGAGTAGTTGAAAGAGAGTGTCTCCATTGGACTCAACGGCAAGCCGTCGTTAACCACACAGTTTCCGGCGGAAGAGGAGAGAACACGGAGGAGCGTGGGGTCCACAAGAGGCTGGGGAAACCCTTGGCATTTCAGACGGAGGTTGATGATTGGACACATTGGACATTTGTTCATCACTTCAACTCTGAACTTCTTATTCCTTTCTCCCACCAACTTCACCTGCGTCTGTCTCACCATTGGTTCACTGCTTTTGCTGTCACATTTTTCTCCAAAACCTATACACAGATACATCCACCATTCACATGTCTGTGTATATATATATATATATATATGTAGTTACGGTTTAAAAAGTTTTGAAGTTAGTACCTGTTTGAAGAAGCAAGAGAGCAAGAAATGACCAAAGAAGGAACTTGAGAGAGATTGACATTTGGACACAAGTAGACACAAGAACTGCAGGAGGACTATTGTGTATAAATACACACACAGTGAATATATTACACAACACGTGTGTGAACTGTGAAGGAATAAGTCAAGAGATACGACCAACAATGGTCACATGCACAGGGAACCAAATAAAGGTGGGAAAATAAAGTTAACAACACTACCAAAGGAAGGACTTCTTTCTTCACGTGTTGTGTGTCAGACTCGAGAAAACTATTCACCCTTTATGTCTGAAAATGTTTAATCCCTTGTCTAATCTCTAATCACAGTGCTTATTATATTTGAAAGCACTTCCTCTCGTATCATCATCATCATTCGCTTGAATAGTAAAAGTACATCACCATAATTCATTCAACAAATTATTCATATTTTTCTTTTACATGTTCTTTTGAAGTTTTGACTCTCTGATTGCTTTGGTTACATCGCTAAATGAGTAAAATGATCAGAAGAAAACAGAGAATACTCAATAAAGACTCTATATGTATATTCATATTTTCATTTTTCTTTTACATGTTCTTTTGAAGTTTGACTCTGCTTATTTTGGTTAAATATTCATCGCTGAATGAGTAAAATGATCAGGAGAAAACAGAGAATACTCAATAAAGACTCTATATGTATAGATAAAACACTTCATAGGCTTCCTTCAAAGACTGATCAGCGGCTTCTTATGCAAGATAGCCGTAAATATTCACCTTTCCTGCAAAAAGAAACCAAACAAATCTTCAGAAACATGTAACTAATCTTTTAAGTGAGCATTGTTAGCTTACATCTTGTTGAAGAGATGGTTGATCAACACATATGTTTGAATGCTCTAGCTCAACCGTGTCCATATATGAGCTTTCATCTTCTTTACATTATTAACATCATTCGCTTTCCCCACTAGCAGATTTGTCTCTTAGCCAAATAAAAGAAACAAACACATAGCAGAGAGATTTGGGCAGTTCGGTGTTAGTTCGGTTCGATAAAATAAATTAAATTTTAGATACAGAAGTTTGGTGAAAATAAGTATACTTATACAATTACGTTATATACGAGTGGGTGGGTAGCTCAACTAGTGTGTACATTTTAAGGGTCAAATCCCATGTGTTACATTTATGAGCAAAAGAAGAAAGAAAAAAAAAATGTCAGAATCATGTTGCTGCTTTCTTTCTTATGTAGGAGAGAGCAAGTTATGCAACTGGAGATGTATTTACATTTGAAGCTGAATGCTGCTCAGTCCCATAGTTCCACAAGTCTCTGAGTTCTTTCCTCACCAACCCTAGTATGACAGCGATTCCTGCAAAGTGTTCAACATTTGGTTGGTTAATACATTAAATGACTAGAGAGTTTTTCTTGAGATGAAAGAGAGATACCAAGAGTGCAAGGCACTAGATAGAGCAGTGCAGGTTGACCGTGTCCGTTCATAAGATATAGTCCCAAGTATGTTAAGAATAGTCCAAGTCCGTAACCAAACATCAACCATGGGAAGTATCCTCTCGCTACTCCTTTGTTGTTTTCTCTGTCATATCTGAGAGAGAGATGGTGCACATTGAATAAGGACAATGTTTGAAGCATTATAATAAGTCGATGCATGAGAGAGTTTACCTGAAAATAAAGCAAATGAGAAGACCAGGGAATAGAATATCACCAAAACCAATCATGTTGAAACCACCCCATGGATCAGAAAGCCTTGGAAATCTCAGTAGCATGGGAATAGATTCTCCTGTATCTTTGCTCCCCTTTGCAACCTATATGTCATAGATTAATAACTATTAAAGTTATGAATGAGAGACGCACATTGGTCAATGAAGGAAAAAAAATATAGAAAACTCACCGCAATCATTACACTTTGCTTGAAGATTAGTGGTGACACGAACACCCAAAAGATGTCATAGAAAAATGCACAACAGAGAAGAATGGTAGCAACCTAAAGTGTTCAAACACCATTAGCACATACAACACAAAATGAAATACAGTAAACACAAAACTCACCCTGATATTAGGTAGCCTAGCCACTTGCAAGACATTTATCATCAAGCAAATACCCTGTATTTAACAGAGCCAAAACACTAAGATATTTTAGCTTTCAAACAAGTATAGAGTTACAAGGCTTAAGATGGACTTACAAAAATATCTTGGCCGGCCCATGCATACGTAGCTTTGCGGTTGATAAACCAAAGGACAGCAACCACAAAGCAGAATAACAGAACCATGAGTGATAGAATCGTTACATTCCCAAACAATGGAACTTTCACAGTCTTCCTGCCACATTTACTGCATCTCCTGCAATAAGAGAAAGCAACACATGATGCTTTTAACTATTTGGAACAGAGTCCTCTTTCTTTCATGTGTGTTGATAAGTTTAGGATTCTGCGAGTATACATTGTTATGAGGGTATAGATAATATTATGCATTCCCTGAGATACAAAAAAAAATATTAGTAATTATGATGTTAAGATTAAGATAAAATCAAGATACAGCAAACATTACCTGCATACCACCAATGCAGAAGAAGATGGTGAGGATTAAGATGAACCATGATGACATAAAGAAGAAGAGCAAAACAAGGAACGTGGACGCTGATATGACGAATATGACAGCACCCGTGGCACTGATGTCAAGTGTTTCATCGTCATCTTTAGTAGCATCTTTAGTAGCACCATCAACTGAAGACTTTTACCAAAAAAGATTCAGATGTTAGGGAAAATAACATCTTAAGTTTCAAACTAAGCATGTAAGTAGATTCAGATGTTTTGACCCTTTGTTGTTTATAAATATGTATATTTCATGATTTTTCATCTATGCTAATATGTGAAAACAAAAAGAAGATTAGTTTCAGTAGAGCTCCTAAATAAAGTCTGGTAAAAAGAACCTTTGGTGATAATTCATTGTACTCCTCATCGATCTCCTTAGGAGCGGTGCAATGTGACCAAACAGAAGCAATGAAAACTGTTCCAACAGACATTAGCCAGAGGAAGGCCACTGCATAATCCACAACTGGGCTTTTTGGAGCATACAATAATAGCTCCACTGCAACAAATCATAGTCATCAAAAGAATGGTACAGAGAAACAGATAGACTATCATAAAAATTGACAGAATAAGAACTTACCTTTCTTATTTGCCATAAGGGATTTCTTCAAGGCATCTCCAGATGATATTGGAATCATCAAAACAGGTATAGTAAGAGTTAAGGAAGTTTCTCCCTCAGTACATGCCATCTCATCCAGCTCTGAACAAAATAATCAAAGATAGAAGAAAACAAAGAGATGTCAGAGGCTCATGGAAACAAAAAAAAAACAGGACGTTTTCAGTTTTAAGAGTATCAACCTTCTTTGTCGTTTATTAATACCAAAGCTGCAGCTCCTGCTGCCTGTGCAACCTGAGCCTTAGCTGTGAAAGTACATTCTCCACGTACAGATAACGCAATAGAACCAGATAGCTGCAAGAATAAATGAAACATCATCATAACAAAGAAACACAAAAACATTGGTGATTATGATGGAGAAGAAAGAGGGACAAAAAAAAAAAACCTTTGAGGTTAAATTGGAGCAACTGTTCAAAGGAGTGGTAAGAACAACAGGAAGTCTAACAGCTTTGTCTTTATCAGACGGAAGCATGGCACCGAACTGAGCAGTCATGCCACTAAACTCTTCACCATTTTCTCCGTTAACCCAATGCTCAACCTTGACCTGGCCAATATCTTTTCTATATTAATAAAGATTCTTAATGCTAAACATGAATCTATAGTTCTGACGGGAAAAACCCTAATGAGCCATTCGACTTTTACCATTTCATATTCGTTGGAACAGCCAGGAATCTTGGGAGCCACGGCATCTTTAGAAGGAGCTTCACCAGCGCCAAGACATAGCAGACCGATCAGATAAAGGGCCACGGCCGCCGCGAGAATGCGGCAGCTAAACGGAGGCAACGACATCGCCACCCTAAGAGAGGGATAGAGAAGAAGGGAATCTTAGGATGATGGAAGAAAGAAAAAGAAGGGAGCGAGAAGAGGGAAATAGGTTATTCTCGGTTCACCTTCCCTGTTACACAAGTCATTTCTTTTTTCCTTTTTAATCTTTTCTATTTCGTTTTCTTTTTTTTCCCTCGCTTTACATTATTTCCAAATAATGAAAGAAAAGAGAAAAAAAACATTTGAGTTAGTTTCCATCGTTAATTTGACGATGATCTAAAATAGATAAATATTATTTACAAAAAAAGAAGAAGTAGAATGAATGGATAACTTTAAACATTTTTTCTCAAAAAATGATAATTTTAAACATTTGCCAAAACTACGGAAGGAGAAAGAGACAAATCAATTACATTTCGTGAGATAAAGAGACAATAACCGAAAAATTATAAGAAAATGGAAAAAAAATTGAATGAGTATATGCATTTGTAATAAGTACAATGTCAAACGGGGGGGAAAATAAAGTTGGCTCACATGCATTTTTATGTACATGGTTACTATTTCCCCACCTAAAAACCACCAATCAAAATCCACTTCTAATTTTATTATTATAAATTTTGTATAAGCACATAAATGCATGTACTTACGCATCATTATTATAAATTTTGTATAAGCACATAAATGCACATAAATTTTACCCTTACATTATAGTTTGAATATAAGAGTAAAAAAGGCTTTAACTATTGTTATGAATATAAAATGACAATAGTTGTTCTTTGATGTTTAAATAGAAACATATATATGCACATTTGTGTTGTTTAATCGGAACATCTTTCATGTCTTTGTGTCATACTACTGTATCAGGTTCGCTTGTCAGATCGCTGAAGAGGTTCCGAGACTCTAGAACCTTGTGAATCGCGTGTCTACATCTGGAAGTGAAGAAACTAAGACTCAGAGTCAGAGAGAGAGTGTTTCATTATAAGAAACAGAAGTTTTGGATTAGAGAAAGAGTTGCTACCTCCAAGGAAGATGATCAAGGAACATTGATGGAGAAACCATAAGTTCTTTGAAGCTCTCTCTTTTTGCAACATACGCTCTGTAACCACCATGTGCCACATCACAGATCGGCCAACCTCGCCATATAGGCGCGCTCATGTTGTTTACTTGTGGTACAATATGGATGACTAAACCGGGCAAGAACATCTCTGGAGCTTCATCATCTTCTCCTCCTCTTGTTGGTACTGTTTCCATTAACTGAGTCACGGGATTATCTGTTGAGGCAGCCATCTCGTGGAATGGATTTATGAATTCTTCATCAACTAGCCTCGCTACTGGTTCAGCTTCTTCAACTTATTAAGACAACAAGAAGCAAATCTTTCTCATTAGGTAACCTTTCTTGATGGAGAAGCTACAATTTAAAAGAGTTATCATCAGTGTGAGGTAGGGTGTTACCAGTTATCGATGATGGTATTGCTTGTTCTCCTTCTTCAACAATTTGCCGCTGGCGTTTGCTGGCAGACAAGAACCGGCGCGCGAGTCTGAAAATGAGTGCTGTGTCAGCTTTAGGGTCTTGAGACAGCACTTTGAGCGCTGCTACTTGGAGTCGGCGGATTGATCCATAAGAAAGCCGTGATGAGAACTCGTTATCTAGTACAATGCTGGTTAGGGACTATAAGACGTTAGTGACTTAAAATATAAACCATCAAAGTCACAGCATGATTCAAAAAAAAGGAAAATCTACCTTGTAACAAACTCTGAACAAGCTTCTGCCACATCTGAATCTACACATGGGAGTGGTCCGTATGCATATACATAGAGGTTAGGGAACCTGCTACGAAGCTATGCACCACAAGATAAATGAATATAAGATCGTAAAGGGAAGATAAATGTAACGTCTGTGAATTGAAAACATACTCTAACTCCTAGTAAAGAGGCTATAGCACCTCCAAGGGAGTGGCCAACTATGCGAATGCTGTAGCCATCACACTCGCATCCGTCCCCAATTAACGAGGACAGGAACCCCACAGAATCTGATTCTGCATTACTCCATTTTGTATAATTAGCTTAAGAGAAAGCATGTGTTGTGACAATTTGTGAACACACCTAGTAATAACAGTTATATCCTAAACACTTACCTCCAAATTGGGGGTCTCCTTCTATTTGCATAAACAGATCTCTTGCAGCTTCTACTATTCCTGAATGCCCGTAGTGTGTGCGTGAAGAGTCCATTACATGAATGTTACTGACATATAACACACATGAAAAAAAAACAATAAGCATTGCATTATTGGTTCCAAACTCACAAGCACAATCATTGTTTCTTAATAGAGAGAGGGAGAGAGATAGAGACTGACTTTGTTAGACCGTCCAAGTCTTCAGCAGTTAGTGAACATGCACGACCTAAACCATCGGTTATGAGGTCCTCGGCCGTTTCAGTTCCTCGAACAGCAATAACAACACATCTAAGGTAATGTAAGACTACAACGAAGTATGTTGCTTTACACTTCTCCTGCAATAACAGTAATAATTAGAGGAATAGATGAGAGAAACGATTCTTATACCTAACAACTTACAAATACACATAATGTTTTGTTCAAATAGTTGTTTTTTCTTATACTATTTTGATTCATTGTGTTACTTAGACCATAGATAAAGCAATAAGGCATACAATATCTTTCTAACACAACACTGCTATGAATCCCATCTTTACTAACATAGGACTGACTAAAGGGAACAAAACTTACACTACAAATTCGACCTCGTCTAAGAACATGAGCAGGAAAATCTATGAACTTGAGGAAGGCAGCTGCATGACCTCGCCACCAATTGTCACCATCAAGCTTAGGCCTCCTGCGAATATTTTGTAAGGAAGCTTCTTACATTAATATTAACATCAGACATTAAAAAAATAAGTAGAGTTTCTTCAAACGAGCTAACCAGGTATAGTATACCATTTACGGCTCCACGGTGTTAGTATCCCTTGCCTACATATCCATGTGCATAGAAACAAGGCAGGGTTTCTCCCAACATCGAGCAGTGGCCCCTGCAAAATGCCCCCACACGCAGGTAAGAAGTAATCTACCATCTAAAAGAGAGCTTTGGGGTTTGTGTTGTTTAAACGTACAGTATAAGCAGCTTCTGCAAACTTATGCAACGTAGCAGCCTCTTGGAGATGAAACGCTGGAGCTTCCATACAGTCCTCATATGATTCAGGAAACTGGCTATTATTCTGCAACAGAGCAAGGCCTGAATAGCCTAAAGATTTAGAGACTTCTCCACATTGTTTTTATTTAGCCTAGAGTTTCAGATCTTATTAACCTGCCAAAAACTCCAAGTGGCCAGTGCCTGATGCACGATATGAAACAAGATCACCTAGCAGTCTTGCAACTGAACACACTTCATCTTCCTCGATAACACCCCTGGACCAGACATAATCAAGAACTAGGATTCCAGAATCAGGACAAAGGAATATTCAGTAAAACTTACATATATTCGCGACGTCCAAGACAGCACAAAACCTCACGAATCCCATGGTCAAACACCTCCTGGTAATGAGCTTTCCAGGCATCATCTTGAGTCGCATAGAAAGACCGCCATTGCAATATATCTGACCCCGTAAAGCATTGAGCCAACGCGACAAAGCAAACAGTGATCAAGAAGGCAACCTGCAGCGTTTGCTTCCACCCACGAGTGTCTGGAGATAACCCTGAGCAAAGAAAGTATCTAATGAGATTAACTGAACTACAAATAAAGCTTTTAACGTATATGAGGTCAAAAAACAACCAGTATTCTTCAATAGAGTGGGAAGATATCGACATTTCAACTGTGCCTAGTAGGTGACTTAAGACTTTAGACAGCCAAACCAATGTAAATTTATGTGGGACTCTTTTAAGTTTTACCTAAAACGCAATGTCTTGGCAAGCCATCAGGGGAAACAAAGGTGGAGACACGGAACATAAGGTAAGTTGCACCAATAAATTGCAGTAGAGTAATTACCATTGCAAAACGAGTCCACCATAGCCACGTCTTATACTTCAACTGCAAATCCCAGTTAAGCCAAAATCAATGGTGTCATGTCATATAGCAGAATCCACAAAGTAAACACTAAAGAGAAATGTATAATCACAGAACAATTATGCTCCTGCACTATCCTACATTTTCTATGGACCTCAAGATTCTCATGAACTTTCTCTAACACCCTTCCTCCTTCCTCCTTTAAAGACTTGATTTTTAAAACTAAAATTTACAAATAATCACAGAACAATTACACAATCCTACATTTTATATGGACCTCTAGAGTCTCATGAACCTTCTCTAAACACCCTTCCTTCAAAGACTTGATTTTTATAACCAAAATTCTCAATTTAGAGGATGGGAATTGGAAAGACAGAGACGAAAAAGAGACAGCACCTTTCTTTGGAGGCTGTAATGAGTAGGAGAATCCATGATGGTCATAGCCATGAGTTCCTGTGCAGACCCGACCTTAACCATGGCGGCGAGTTTGACGCATGCGGCTACACAAACGGCGTAGAGGGGGAATAGCTGCCCCGCGCTGTCGCAATTCGAGTTGGCAACGAGAGTCAGCACACCGCCGGAGACAATCACGGCCAAATTGGCAATGCCGAGAACCATAATCGTTTTCCTAACTCTCTTCAACCTCGAAATCCACATGATTTTGCTTGTGGTTTTTTGAGATTGTCCCCGCCGAGTGATTTTGTATGTTTCGTTGATCGTAATCGGAGATTTTAGAGGGGGGTTTAGATCAATGTCTCGACGGGCAAGGAAGCACGAAGAGACATATCTCCGAGAGAAATCCGGACTCGATCTCTGTCGGATTTGTTTCAGATATGGTTTTCTTTTTTGAGAGAAACAATTTGATCGTCTGCTGACACAGTCGGAAACTTATGTCCGAACGAAATAAAAATAAATAAATAATACGGAGGACATTATTAAAAGTTCGTTACAAAATTATATTTCATTTACTAATTATTCCCACCTTACTTGATGAATATTGAGTTGGCCAAAGATTGGAGCTGTTGTAAGCAAACTTTTTTGTCAAAGCAATATCTGTTTAGCGATAAAATTAAGCAACTATTTTTGTTACATTAGAAAAAACAGAGAATGTGAAACAGAGCAGTCTCTCTGACAGAGCAGAGTTTTGGAATGCTAGAGTGTTTTCTTTCTATGTGCATGAAGAGGCTGAAGAGAGCCATGAGATTGAGATGAATCTTCAACAGTAATATGACAATACAAATAGATCCCGTGTCAACAACATCGGCATGATGAGCTTATCAACTCACAGGACTATAAGTAGCACCATGGCCTCTAATCTATTCGCCAGATTTATATATAGGGGGTATGCTTTGGCAACAAGGTTGGTGCATATGGCTGGGGTTGGTGAAGCGTCCCTATTAATCACCTATGTGATCCCCAACAAGGCTTTCAACCACACTGCATTGTAATCGCGAATCAGAAAGTTCGTATTATTCATTAGGTTTCAGCAATATAGAAAACAGTTCTGGATTTAGTTTGGTTTTTAAAGACAATGTTAAAAAAAAAAATTCTTATTAAGAGCATTACTTATAATTTTAGTTGGGTTTAGGCGCCACAAGTATATTAGGACCGGCACTGGCTAGTTAGTGGCTTTGACAACAAGGTTACTGCATATAGCTGGGGTTGGCGAAAGTCCCTGGATTTAGTCACCTATGTGATCCCAGCAAGGGTTGAAAGTTCAACTACACTGCCTTGTAATCGCGAATCAGAAGAAATAAGCTCTACAACCTCTCGGATATAAGCGGTCTCCACATGGGCACTGTCACCAGCCATGAACACATGCGTTCGATCATCAATCTCTATGGAACTAAACCCAGGCTGCTTCTTTAGACCTAGACCTTTCATCTTCCTTCTCATCTTACTTGCTCCTTCCCATTTTCCATCAGCGGCATACATGTTCGAAAGAATCACGTAGTTCGAATGGCTTTTCACTTTAAGCTCGCTAAGATGCTTCATCATCCTCTCCGCTAGCTCCGTATCGTTCCCATGAGTCCTGCAGGCTGCAAGCAACGAGCCAATCACCACTTCATTAGGCTTCATCGGCATGCTCTCTACCACCTTCAGAGCGTCTTCCAATCTCCCAGCTCGGCTATACAAATCAACTAAGCATCCATAGTGTTCAATCCGAGGTGAGATTATGTAATCCCGTTTCATAGCTTCGAAATACCGAACACCTTCTTCAACTAGACCTACGTGGCTACAAGCTGTTAGCGCCCCTGTGAAAGTGACCGCATCAGGCTTAAACCTCTCTTCTTGCATTTTTCTGAAGTAGACCAAAGACTCATGCGCATGTCCGTTAGCAGCAAAACCAACAATAACCGAGTTCCACGAAACCACGGTTCGTTTCTCCATCTTATCAAAAACCTGTCGAGCAAACTCCACACACCCGCATCGACAATACAAATCAATCAGCGAGTTACTAACCCTCACATTGTTCTTAAAATCCTGACTCACAACATAACGATGCACCCATAACCCAAAAGACAAAGCACCAAGATTTGTGCAAGCGGCGAGAGCAGCGATGATAGCAACGTAATCCGGCTCCACTCCCGAAACTTGCATCTCACGGAACCACGCCAGAGCTTCCTCGTTTAAACCTTTCTTAACAAACCCGTTTATCATAGCCGTCCAAGAAATCAAGTCTCTCTCAGGCATTTCGTCGAACAGCTTCGCGGCGTCGTCGACTCGACCGCTCCTCATGTACCCGTCGATCATTGTGTTCCAAGTAACCGAATTTCTGTCTCCCATGCGATCGAAAACCAGCCTAGCCTTCCTGAAACGACGGCGTTTGGAGTACATGCCGAGAATCGCTGTGCCGACCATGACATGGTTTCTATCGAAGCCGAGTTTACAAGCGTACCCGTGAAGCGAATCGCCCAAGGGTTCACAATCAGAACATCCAGAGAGTAGAGCGATGAATGTGATGTGGTTAGGCTCGACGCCGGCGAGTCGCATGGCGGAGAACTCCTTCGCTGCGTCGGCTAGTCGACCGTTGCGCGAGAGGAGAGTGATGCGAGAAGTCCATGAGACGGTGGTTTCGGGGGTGGATTGATTAAGGTGATGAGTCTTGGGATTGGCGTGGTTATTGCGAGAGATGAAAGGTGTCTGTTGCGGTGGCGCCGGCGAAGGGATTCCGATGGCGGGAAGGAGAGCCATTTGATATATGATGATAGTGTGATGTGTTAAAAATATTTTTAAATTTGTTTTTGTTTTATCTCAAACTAAAACCGGATTTGGACCAAGAAGACCGAAACATTAACCGGAAAAAATCGGGGGTTTTTTAAACACTTCTCTCAAGACTGCTATACCAAGTATCAATTGCGTTTTTAGATATTTAAAACCGGATATAACCGAATTGGATTACTAGCATCTCTCTGCGAAGGCTTTGGATCTGTTGATGAGAAAAAGAGAGATGGAGATGGATCGAGCTTGGTCGAAGATGATGATGTTGATGATCATGATGCTCACATCGACGATCTCAGCGAAAGAGCAGCTGAGCACTAAAGAGTGCGAGGATCTAGGATTCACCGGTCTTGCTCTCTGCTCTGATTGCCACTCACTCTCTGAATACGTCAAGGACCAAGGTTCGTTCCCTTCTTCAATCTGGATTCAGGATGTGCGATGATGATCTGCAAATGTAGAACTGTGGATTAGGATTTGATTAAAGACAGTTTAAGGGAATCTTATAGTATATGTCAACTGTGAATTTATGAGCTTGAGATCATTCTGAAGAGATGTTTAGTTTATGGACAACGTTGGTGCCTATCAGGCCCGGCTCTGACCCTGTGCTGGAGGTGCATTTGCACAGGGTCCATTTCATTTTTTTGACATTTTTAGCTTAGATTAGGGTCTTATTTCTTAAAAAAAAAAGTGTATTAGAAAATAGATCTCAAAAATTTTGTAGCACAGGGTCCATTTGATACTTGAGACGGGCCTGGTGCCTATCATATTATATATACACCAATTTGGCTGTATCATATTGTATAAACCAATAGTTTTGCAAATTGGGCTTTATCTTTATATTAGTATTGTATTTTGCAGAGTTGGTATCTGACTGCTTGAAATGTTGCGCTGATGATTCTGAGGATTCAATGAGTAAGGTATGCCTTTTGAAATTTTACTGTGAAAATGGTAGGGAACATCCTCTTTAACATTCAATGAATGAAGATAAGGAGAGTGATGGCTTGTTGTTATGCGACTGCAGGTTACCTATTCAGGAGCTATATTGGAGGTGTGCATGAGAAAGCTGGTTTTCTATCCCGAGATTGTTGGTTTTATTGAAGAAGAGAAACAAAATTTCCCTACCCTTAAAGTTGAGTACATTTTCAACTCACCACCCAAGTTGATCATGCTCGATGGAGATGATGAACGTAAGGAAACAATCAGGTAAAATTGCTTCCCCCCCCCCCCCCCCCCCCTTTCTTCAACCTTTTATTTTCTTGCTCTGGAATCATCTGAAGTTGTGGCCTCTTTATTTAAAAAAATAGTTTTGGTACGGACTGGAGTTTAAAAGATAACTTAATAGGCTAATATATTCTTGGTAGCAAGGTAGATACATGTGTAAATGCAACTATCAATCTATCCGCAGCAATTTTGGATGTTATAACTCACCTAATCGTTTCTTGATTTGCTTGCTTTGCAGAATCGACAACTGGAAACGCGAGCATCTACTCCAGTATATGCGGGAGAAGGTCAAGCCTACTTCATCTAGTTAGTCTAAATCACTGTGTAGGACTGAATTACCTATTCCAAAGCAGCATTGTGATCTAATAGTTAAATAACACATTGTGATTGACTTGTCTTTAAGCTATTTGGTCCCTCGGCATCAGTAGTCTGTATGTTCTGAACCTTTGTAATATCGGGGTTAATGTCTTCTATTCTATCCAATGTTCTTATAAAATGGGAACTTTTGTACTTGGCTGTTTGCTATAAATAGTTACAAGCAAAATTCATCACATTTCTTGTGTTATGCATGAGATAGCTTTGATAAGATCAGAACGAAACTAAGATGTCTGAGGCAAGCTTTGGCATAAAGATTACTTAGCATTAGAATCGTTTGGTTTAAGCTTAGGCAAATTACATATTAAGGCGGTCAAATAGAAACAGCCATCACCAACTCTGAGCTGTTCCAAAACCAACTTCATTTGCCTCTGGTCTATGTATGATACAGAGGCAGGATCTGAACAATAACAATTGGCCATCTTCTTAAGGCTTAAGACAAAGATCTTAGTAGGTTGGGGAGAGTCTGAATCAGTCATCTAAAGGGTGATTGAGACTTGACGCCAAAAGCTGGAGATGGAGGAGTCTTCACGGGCGCCCAGATATCAGCACCGTTGCTTTGAGCAACTCCTGCTGTATACTCCATTGGAACAAGACATAATCCTCTGTTTCTCAGGCTGTACTGCTCCAGCTCCTCCTGTAAATTATCCAAAGTTAATAGTTCAGATCCGAGTGTGGATTATTGCAATTGCAGTACGATCAGATTGTGATAGTGAACCGGGAATTAATGTGTTTACCTGCGTAGCAGCGGTCATTGTTTGCAGATACGGAGCGCTTAGCACCTGCACAAGAACATATGTTTTCTTAAGTAAAAAAAAAGATGAAAGAATCATGGTTGGTAAATGGTAATGGTATTGAACTGATATGAAGAGAATTGCGCAGACCTTCACTTGTTCATGTAGAAACTCTATGTAATGAAACGCGTCTTGAAGAACTGATGCAGTGTCGGTCTGTGGCATGGAGGAGTCAAAAGAAGATTAGATGAAAAAAATAAAGAATGTGTGTTGGGAGATGAATTTCTCTTGATGTTACCTTTCCGTAAGGGGAAACTATCTGTTGAAGAGCTGAGATACGTTCTCCAGCTTTGTCCTTTCTCTGCTTTTTAAAACATTTAAGAGAACAAAGATGGAAGAATCATTAGCATTCTGGTTCGCTAACACTACCACACTCTTTGGCAGTCCATGGAGACTAGGTTAAAGCAATACCTTGGAACTGAAAGAGAGATCAGACTTGTGACGCTTGATGCTACTTTCTTCGAGAGAACATACACTCCGCTTATTTTCCATCATCATTCCAGCTTCTCTAGAGAACTCCATCCCTTTTTTAAATGAGAAAACCAGAGAAAAAAACATCAAGAACCAACATGATTAAAGATTGTATTACTCTACAAGAGAAAGACATTTCACAAGGGGTTTAACAGACCAAGAAGATTACAAGATCTATATGAATGAGGTTCTTGTATTGGACCAATCAATGCATTGGGAGACAGGATATGGATTTGAGAAAATTTAGCTCAAGACAAAGGTTTGGTCAACGAAGTAGGCAAGGACCTTGTGGTCAGAGGCTAAGGCCTTGAGAGTTAAAGCATTATTTAAAGGATTTGTAAACACAATTATAAGCACAAACCGAATATTTTATCATAACTTGCTTAAATTATGTACTTGATACTCATAAACTGACAATAACATCTTATCTGCATGAATCACTTGCGTCCCTTAAAAACAGGAGAAAACCCAAAACAATTCAAAAGCTAGAATCCTCCACGGAACAGAGAATAGCAAATAGACCTGCTTAACTTCTACTATAAACAAACATATTCCATTACAATAAAAAAAAACTAGTAGAAACGGTTAACCACTATCAAAGATGGTAACTTTAAGAACACACCAGTCACAACTTCTCAGAGCAAAAGAAGAAAGAAACAGAGCAGAGCATAGATAGAAAGCTTACGGGGAGAGGTGAGACTCACGAATTGGCAGAGGAATGTAATAAAAAGCTTTGTTCTTCAAGAAAACACCACTCACAACTTCTCAAAGCTCAAACTTTTCTTCCTCAAAACCCTAAAAACAATTGTATTATTTTTTTTGTCCTGGAGCTTCTTGACAACACAAAAACCGAGAAGACAAAGATGTTTCTCTCTCACACACTCTCTATGTTTTGAGTTTTCTCAGTCCAAAAGGAAAAATCCCAAACCGTATTACATGTCCTTTTGGAAGATCGTGCTGTGCTGTGTAACGCAATATCAGGTCACGAAGAAGAAAGAAGAGCTCAGGCTAAGTGAATATGGCGAAGTGTTTCTTTTAAAAAGGACTAGAGCATTCGCACAAATCTCGGCTTTAGAATAGGGGAGAGAGAGAGACAGAAGAAAATGTGTGTGTGTGCTAAAGAAACATCTACTACCATTTAACCTTTTTTGCAAACTTTAACTTTATGAAACAGAAATGACCAAAGATTTTTATTTTTAGCAACGGATTTACTAAAGATAAATCATTCCTAATTAGTCCCAGATTAGATGAATTTAATTCCTAGGTAAACTTTGTAATGATTCACTGATACTGCTCGTGGAAAAACATCCGATTGATATTTTTAATCATATACTCCCTCTGTTTCAAAATAGATGAAGTTTTAGGATTGTGCACGATTATTAAGAAACTTGTTTTTTAATCTAAAAAGTATCATTAAAATATAAATTAAAAATTGTTCAACCAATCACAAAATAGATTACATTTTATCATTGGTTACACAGTTTTTGATAAAGTTAAAAAATACATTAATATACTAAAACATCAACTATTTTGAAACATCAAAAACTCCCTAAAACATCATCTATTTAGAAACGGAGGGAGTAATAATTTGACAGCTATTATGCAACCCATAGGGATGGAGAAAGGTCCTAGCTATAAGTTATATCACTCCCCCAGGTAGAATTCGCTTTTATTATTATTTTCAACACTAGTCATCATTATCATCATTATAGATTGTATATAGCCTTTATTTTTCTTTGTTTTGACAGTGACATTTGGAAAGTTGCTTTTTTAATTTGTCAAAACATTTGACCAACTCTCCGTCTTTTCCATTCAACTTTTCTTTTTCCTTTCTCTTTCTTTTGAATTTTGCTCTGTTTTCTCTTTGAAAATTAACCTCAAAAGTCATATCAAACAGGAGAGAAGAGGTTAACGCAACAGCCAGTACAATTCTCTGAGTTGTTGATATTTCAAGATAAAATAAATCAATCAATCAGTTTCACAATGAAAAGAAACCATGAACAAATGAAAACTAAATAAAGAGAAAGAAAACATCAATTCTTTACAGAATATTAGTACAGTGTCATTTCACTTTTACATTATTATTTTCATAGAATATGCTACACATAATTAAATTTGTATCAAATAAAAGCATAGTATCCGTAAATTAATCTTTAGTATTAGCTCACAAGAGAATTAGATGTAGAGTGATAATAAATAAGTTAGATTTAATCATTAATAGCTTAAGTTATTAAAGTGACTGAGAGACAAGTAAGACAACTCTAAGCTTGTCTGACGTCAATGCAAACACGCACAAAGATTCAGACACGCTCACAAGACGCGCCCGCGCGTGCGCATAAGTACCACAAACTCGCGATCATTCACGTTTCAGGGGTTTAAAAAGAATCGCGTTCTAAAACGCAGAGTAGGTTTAGAAAGAGATTTGTGGGGGACAGATGGACAGACCGTGCGTCGCAAAAGTCCAAGGAATCAGCGTTTTCTTCAAAAGTTTAATGGGCCCAACACGTTTTTGGTCGTTGTCTCCATGTCACTATCTTCTTTTGTCCTTACTTTTCGTTCTTGTGGCGAAGGTAATGTACTATTAATGGACTAATGTTGGGCCTTAAATTTTATAATATAATGGTTGTTGGGCTCCGTTTTAGGCCTTTTATTTACTTACAACAAACACAAACTTTATGCCTTCAGAAACAGTTTCAACATAACATCTTTTGATTTACAACCTTGTGTTGTTATTGGTGATTCTTGTTACTCTCTTCTCTTTGAAGACACTCCTTGAGTCCTGTAACAATCTGTTGCATGTTAGGCCTCTCAGCAATGGTCTGAGAGACAGAGGCCAATGCAAGCTCCACTATTTTCCAAACAGAGTTCGCATCAAAATCTCCATGCATTCTAGCATCTACAGCGTTGCTCACATCATTAGTAGACTTCAAGATGGATATCACCCAGTCACTCACATGCACACGCTTCGTCTCCGACTCACTGATCACAGCTTTGCCAGTAATAATCTCCAACAGAACAACTCCAAAACTGTAAACGTCACTCTTCTCGTTTAACTCATTTGTCTTAAAACATCTGCACATTGTTTCAACAAACACAACACAATCAAAAGAACATTCCAAATGAGACAGCTTGAGAGAGAGAGAGAGAGAGAGAGAGCTAACAGTGGATCAAGATATCCAGGAGTTCCAGCGACTAGAGTGGACACGTGAGAACGACTCTCTGTCTGAAAACTCCTAGATAGTCCAAAATCCGCAAGTTTTGCTCTGTTTTTCTCGTTCAACAATATGTTCGATGTCTTCACATCTCTGTGGACTATCGCAGGTTTGCATCCGGTATGAAGATACTCCAGCCCTTCATTGCCAAATCAAAACTTTTGAATTACATAAATCCAAAGAGCAACAAAGATATAGAATCTTGTCCATACCTTGTGCTGCATCGAGTGCAATCTGAAGTCTCTGTGTCCAGCTCAACGCATGGTCATACTTCCCTGCGAGATGATCCGCCATGTTGCCATTAGCCATGAACTCATAGACCAGTCCCATTTGATCAGATTCCTGGAAGTAACCAATCAGGGCTGTAAGGTTTACGTGATGAACCCTCACAAGAACTTCAACCTATACAAATATATAATACAAATATGTTATGAACTTGGTGTTAAGTGTTTGGATATCTTTTTGGAATCAGTATCTGACCTCAGAGCGAAACTCTTTGAATCCTTGAGCTGATGTTGCTGATAAAAGCTTAACTGCTACTTGAAGGTTGTTATAGTAGCCATGGTACACTGTTCCGAACCCTCCTTTGCCAAGGACGCGGCCAAAGTTGTTTGTCATCTTTACAATGTCTGAAAAGGTAAAGAGTAGTGTGTCTGAATCCGATTTTGGATGGTTTCTTGCTTCGTTTTCTGTATCTTCTTCCACCGCAGAGTCTACTTTGCAAGAAAAGAAAGTTCAGCAGTTTGGTAATGTGATAAGTAGTTAAAGACAAGTAGAACGGTAGGTACATAAATAGACTGTTACCTGGCTTGTTACTTCGTTTCTTGATCTTCCAAAACACGCCAGAAAATAAAAGGAGAACGAACAATGCTGCCAACGATGCGCCGAGCGCAGTTACGAGTGTTTTCTTGTTGCTTTTTCCGCAAGAAACCTCGGTACAGAGTCCTGGATTGTCTCCAACCTTTAGCAAGAGTGATCCGCTGTTTGATCTTTTTAATAAGTCAGATGGAATTGAACCCGTTAGCTTGTTCTTCTCTAGATTTCTGCAGATGTTATTGAAGAGTTAGAGCCCATCTTTATAGAATCTAATATGTTTTGTCTATAACTTACAAAACTCTCAAGAACTTCAGTCCTGACAGTGACTCTGGAATGTCTCCGGTTAAGTCATTGTTTGATAAGTCTCTGCCAAGTAAGAAGATAAATAGTAGTTTTATTCCTTGTTCAAATCAAGAAACTGTTTTAACAATATATACATAAATATCATGTTATCAAAATCTTGAATTAGCTAAACTCACAGCTCTTGAATCATTGTGAGGTTAGAGAATGAAGGAGATATGTGACCTGTTAACCCGCTCGAAGATAAGTTCCTGCGACCAAGCAACGAAATTTAAGCAAATCAATATACGATTGATCTCAAGAACATATGAATATGAAACTACACTTACAGCAATGTGATTCTAGGAGGAGCAAGAGTAGCATAACTACAATTAAGACCATCCCACATGTAGATATTAGGCAGACAAGGATCTCCTTGCCAGTTTCTCTTCACTTTATAACTCATCTTTATACTAGTAACGGCATCATCTGAAAAAAACCATTGATCAAACTATGAAAAAGATTGAATCTGTGTAGTCATTTAATTTACAAGAACATACCGTCCTCTTGGCTAGTTAATAACTGGGAGTAAGTATTGGCAATGTAGATCTCTAGAGCGTTAATGAGCGGTGGAAGCGTAGACGTGGCGGTTCTCTCGAGCGTAAACCTAATCTCTGTTTGGCTCTCAGGTTTCAGAACATAAGTGTCTGACTGAAGATACTTGGGACTGAAGTCAGCTACTGTCTCTCCGTTGATGCGGATTTGGAACTCTCTTGTCTGGTTAGGCGTGAGACTGAGATCCTCGACCTCAGCGAAGTGCATGTAAACAAAGTACCTGACGGTTGGATCACTGTTCTCCACAATCATAGTGATGGGGTTTGTTGTGTTTATGGGAGTCAGTGCTGTGCTCATCAGCAAACCTGGAAGGTTGTAACTGTTGTTGCTCGAGGTAACTGGAAGTGATGTGTTGATCTCTTTATACTGGACCCCGAGTTTGCGACGAAGCCAGATTCGGTCATATACATCTTCACTATATCTGATTTAAAAGATAAAAGGCAAAAGCTACAGAAACAAAGCAAGAAACAGAGAAAGAAACAGAGGAGGAAACAGAGCATGAAACAGAGCATGAAACAGAGGTTTACCTGATAGGTGAATCCGTTAGGGAACCAAAGTTCCAGCGTCTGGAGAAGAACAGAGCACCGTTTGGAGAGTCGTATGTCGTGTTGTCGTTCCCGAGAAACCGAAGCTCTAACGTTGAAATAAACGGAGTTCCTTTGCCTTTGTTCCCCAAACAGACAAAGATTTTCTCAGACTGGCTCAAGTAAACAACCTCTTTGGTCACAGCGACGGGTGTGTTGTTTAACGACAGAGTTGTCCAGAGATTGCCTCCAAGAAACAGATCAAACTCGGGTGAGCCGTTTTCTCCGTCGTAGCTACCGTACAAGAAACTGGCTCTTATCAGGTACTTCTTGCCTTTCCCCTGTTCTGGAATCAGAGTATAACAGTTTCTTGAACCATCAGGAAAGCTCCTCAGGTTTTGAAGCTGTCTTTGAGTTGGGAAGGAGACCGTTTTAGAGACTCCGGTTTCAACAAAGGATGAATCTGAGACGTAGTTTATCCCCGTTGTGTCGTCTGTGTAGGATGATCCACTTGGGATTCCACAGTCTATGCTTATGAAACCTGTGAGATTTTTGATCAAATATAAGGAGTTAAGGGTTAGGCTTTCTTCACTATGACGACTGAGATACAAGAATCAGTTAGTAAAAACCTGATTGATCTTGGGAAACGACTGAAACGAGGAGACACATTGCAAGATATACCCAATATGGAAAACGAAAGCTTTCCATTTTCGTTTTGCTTTTGAGAAAAGACAACAAGAAATGGGTTTTGAGATCTGTATTTAAAGACAAGAAAAGATAATTGTTTTGGAGGTAAACTCTGAAGACCAAACATAAACAAATTGGTAAGTGATATATATTAGCTACTTGCTCTCTGTGACTTAGCCAAAGTCAATGACACAGCTCAGCTTATATTTTCAGTATATAAACTTAAGTATTTTTATCAGTATAAACTAGCAAATATAAATTTTCAGTAAATAACTCAACTTAAAATATGTGTTATACATGACTAGCATGATCTTTATTATCTTCTGTCTACCTTTAAAGTCGTCAGAGACTGATTTATATATAATATACTACTTTGATATGAACAACACATTGTATACAAAAAAAAAGTTGTTATGATGATGAGAAAACTTCTTTACAACACTGTTAAGGATCATGACTAAGCATGTATATAGAAAAGTAACCACCAACGTGGTAAAGACTGTTTGTTCCTAAACGACTTGTTCTTGCGCAATATGCGCACATAGAAGTATCATGGCGCTCTCCCTTGTATATATTTACACTTCAATGACTCTAAAAACCTATCTTATATCAAAGCAGAACGGCTTGAAGAGAATGGGCCAAGACTCTTCTTAGCTGTGATAACGTTTTCCGCAAGCAATCTCCATTTAGATTCTTCTCTTTTACTGATCTTCTTCATTTTCTCCTTGAAGCTCCTGCAAGTTATAAAAGAAATGGTCACGGTCTGTTTCTACAAGACTGTGTTGTTTGTAGCCTGTAGTTAAAACTTACCGGCAGAGAGGGACCTCGCAAGAATCAGAACTATCGCAGAGACAAGAGTGAAGCTGAATAAGCTGCCACATCCGTTTGCAATGAGTACACGAAGCCCTAGACTTGCATCCCAAGAAATGTCTGAGCGCACCTTCAACTCCTTTACACGCAGAGAACTCACACACGCTTTCCCTTCCTTTAAGTGCTTTATCTCGAGGCCCTATCGTCCCACAACCTTCTCTGTATATGTGAACAAGAGCTTCCACGGCTTGGTAAAGATCCAAATACATTCTCCTCTCCTCCAGTTTCTTCCTTCTCTCTTGTTTCCTAGCATCTGCTTCCACCACTGCTTCGATAAGCTCTTGCTCCAGCAGAGGATCACCTCGCGTCATCACTTTCCACCCCTCCGTTGAAGATATAGACTTGAAGTCTTTGACGACCATTGAGACGCAGACAAAGCTGATCCTCGTGGCGTCGCAGCTACGTGCTAGTTGGAGCACGTCGATCACGTTCTCCTTGTTGATCCATCCTTGATAGAGAACCTCTACGCAAACTCTTTTGAGAGATGGGACCGAGTAGCAGTGTGAGAGAACCAGCAGAGGGAGCACATGCTTCTTCATCTCTTCCTCCTCGTAGCTGCAAGTTTCTTTTTTTGTATCAGACATGCTTCCAAAAAAGAGAAACAGCTTCCATTTGAACATACCAGGAGGAGTAGAGAAACCGAATGAACATGTAGACAGCTTCGGGAGGCACTCCAAAGAATTTGAGGTGTGCGTTTCCTTTTTTATCCCTTGATCCATATAGAAGCTGTGGCATAACAGGTGAAGCTGTAGCCTGCAGAAGATACAACCTTCGACTCACTTCCCTCTCTTACGTTGAGTTGAAAAAAAAAGGTTTTACGTTCTGAACAAGAAACTCACGAGGATGCATGAATGGGCTAGAAAATGAGATATGTTATCGACTTCAACGTATGTATCTGCTCCGGTTCCTTGTTTGAAAAGCTTATCCCAAGTTTCCACTGTTTCTTTGGGCACAAGGCGTGATGATGATGAGGAGCACGAAGAAGGTCTGCTTCCGTGAGCTCGAAGACGCTGGTAGGTTACACAAGGAAGAGGTGGAGGTTCCGGAATGTTCATTGCTGGTGGTGGTGGTGTAGTAGATTGAAACAGAGCCGAGTTAGCATCATCAGCAGGAGCATGGGAAGAGCCTTCTTTTGAGAATGTATCATCATCGCCATGAGTAGGTACTGAATAAGTATTGACTTCTGAAGAAGCCATCGAAATCAAACTTTCTTGAATCTGCTGAGACCAAAAATGCAAGAAGTAACCAATGTCAAGAATCGTACTTGAGCAAACCAAATAGAACACAAAGTTAGCAACTTTGACATAGAGTAATTCATAAACAGATCAAACAGTGACTCTAGCAGGGATAAGACATCAACGAGAATACAGAGGCTAAGAAGCGAAAGAACAGAGAAGCAAGAAAGTCCAAATAAAGATAAAAGTAATCAAAAAACCCAGAAATTGTAACGACGAAGACAAGCTAAGAGATCGAACTTAGAAAGCACTGGAAACGAAAGGGAGAGGCTTTGATCATTCTTTACCCAGAAAGTGAGAATCAGCAGCACGATATCTTCGACGGTGCTGCAGTATCTAAGTGAAGTTACACAACCCGATTAGTCCTCTCCTCTTCAACGCCAACAAGTTTTATAATAAATCAGTAAGGAGAGGAAACAATGGAAACAAAAAAAGCGAAGAAAGTTTTGGTGCCAAGTGGTTGTTTCGTCCTCTTTTAAATCTAAAGGACACGGGAAGTAGCAAATTTGCATACAAAACGTCTGCTAAACGCCGTCGTTTCGGGTAGGAGGAAAGATTAATTACGAATGGCATTTTCCTATTTAAAGAAGGATCGAAAAATTGAAGGCCACGAATGATTTATTTTTTTATAAAAGAATAGGTCCAGTTAGAATATGATTTGAGGGAAGATATAAGATGGAAAGACGTATATGGCTGATCTTGAATTGCACTAAAGACTAAAACTAAAGTTAGTGATCCTTGTCACCCCAATTTTTGTATTATATGTCTCTTGCCCGGTAAAAACAAATTATATGTATTACATTATTGGCACCTTATCTTACCGACCAGCCGGTGGAAAAATAGTACCGACCAACTAATAATGTGATCGAAGTGAGGATGTTTTTTGGTTGCATAGATATACGGATGGAGTGTAAACGTTTTAGTACTCATAATATTTGTTAGAGTTTGGAACAGAAAACAAATAAAAAGTTTAAGAAAATAAAGATTATCAGTAATTGAGTGATATAATAAGGTAGTGATAACCAATTTTGTCACGGGTTTCCTGTGGACCAACGACGGGAAACTTAATTAATCGGAGTGATTGAACAATAAAGTGCTTCAAAAAAAAGAACAATAAACACAACTATTATTTTTAGTTTTAAGAAAAAAATTGTTATTTCATTTTGCAGAAATTTGTTCTCGGCCGTGACGGTTACATGTGAGTAGCCAATAAAGGAGTGCCAGATGGATGGGCTTTCAGCTTCCATGTAGGAGACGGCGTTGAAAGACGTATCTATTTGACTATTTGCATTCAAATTAGTCAAATTACATTTTAGCCTTCCAGCTTTGGGCCCAATAAATAGAACTCCAAGCCCAATTATTGGATATAAATAGTTCATCAATGCTTCTCTTTCATTTTTCATTTACCATAAGATTTTTACGAGCATGAATTCTATTTTCTAGGCTCATTTAGTAAATAAAACTAGTAATCAAGCTTAATTTAGATCACGAATTATATAAATAATTTTTAATAAATATGAAATAACTCAAGAACTTGGTCATTTTATACTTAATATATATATATATATATATATATATATATATATATATGAATTTTATTTTTCTTATATAAGAAAATATAATTTCTATATTAATCATATTTATCTTCTAAAATTAAAATGTAAAACTAAAATTTTTTAAATATATATGAAAATGTAAAAGAATTATGATATCAATCCTCATATCATATATCTTTAGAATTAAAATATAACACATAATATTCCTAAGATTTTCATGCGTAATATACATCTTTGTGATTTGAATAGATTAAAACTTTGAAAATAATCATCTAAAAGCTCTTATCTGGAATATATTTTTGGATCATTAATTTATCTTTGATTTAATTTATTATTAGGTGTTATTTTTATTCAGTATTTAATATTAATATTTTGGATTTTTAATATTTAAATTTTATAATAAATTTTATATTATAAAATTTTTATTCGATATTATATTTTATTTTTATTTTTATATTTTTAGTTATTTTTATATTTGATCGGGAGTTACTTCATTTAACTCATGATCTAGATGATTTGAGTTTGAATTTACATATTGAAACTCATATAATAAATGAGATAGGCTGAGCTATCTCATGAAAGATTCGAGCTCACTACGAATTGAGATAAGTTGAGCGAGTCAGGATACATCACCCATTTCAATGGTGTGAAAGACTTCAGGCAACGGCACGTGATGGTCCCCGAGGACTTGTGCCTGTGGACAAGAAAGGTGGATAAAGAGCTGGGATGCACTCACGAACATGTAGAGGAAGAATGTGTCTATAGGGTTAATGACCTAGTCTACCTCTACAAAATTGTTGAAAAGGATCTAATATTGATTCTTCAGAAGCAGCCTATTCTTGCGGTGATGAATATTGTGATGAATTAGAAGATCACGGAAGGGTAAACTTCTTGTCTACTTTTATTTGATATTGTGTTTCATTTTCAAAAACATGATTGGTCATTGCCATTTTCTTTTACTCCTTTTTACTTCTATTTGACAATATTTTATTATGTGAAATGCATGGTATATACGATGGACCTGGATCGAATACACCAGATAAGAAGTCAGCCAAAAAGAGATAGAGGTTCGGGTTCCATGTCGTGGAAGTATTGAGTTACAATACTGATATATGCTGGCAAGCATTACTGGCTTGTTCAAATGGCCTTGGGAGCAGAGAGGGTATTAATGAAGTCGTAAAAATGATGAGATAAATCAGCCGAAAGGAAGACAAGTCCCTATTCGTTAGTGCCTTGTACCCGAAGGTTGGTTTGAGAGAGGCTTGATCGGTGAGGAAGGATGACCATTTAAAGATCTCAAATGATTTTTCTTCTCTTTTTTCTTTTGTAAGTGATAAGAGTGTTTAATTCAGAAGTAATCAACAATTAATTCGCTAATTAGCATTTGACAAAGTTAATACTCACAAAGGTTTGAGGAGTTTAAGCGCACTTAATTGTAAACATAGAGAAAGGAAACCATTGATAGTGATCATTATAAAGTAGAAAATCTCAACAATAAGTAAAGAAAAATAGTACTCGTGGAATTCATAAAACAACCGCAGCAGCCACCACCGTAGAGATGACTTTTGGTTACATATAAGGCACCTACTTAGCCTGAAACCAAGGAAAAAGTGAGACCAAACCCAACAATACATGAGCCATGAATAAGACAGTAAACTCATGTTTGGAAATAATTAAAAAAGGCTAGACATTGTCTTTACACTAGGAAATGATCAATGAACCTAGGTTGTACGGAAACTTTATCGGATGTCTGTTTAAAATCGAAATCTTATGGAAGGTTACGGTATCTCGTTCATGACGCTTCTAAAATATTCTTTTTAACAACACGTTGGAAGTTAATCACGCTTCCATATTTTTTTAAAAATGTCATAAATCAATAAAAAAAATAAATAAAATCATAGTTTCTAAACCACAACATTTAGGGAGGATAACACATGTATAATATATTTGGAACTCTCTGCTCTTTTACATACCGAGAATCTAACAAAGACTAGTAATATTTTTTATTTATATGTGTAAAAAAAAAGACTAGTAATATATGTGTAACTAAATGTTTTTATTTATATGAATAAATAACGTTCGACCACTCAGAGTCCAAAGGAAAATTACAGCAGAATCTTGAGGTTCAAGAAAGAAAAGTCGCCAACGACTCCAGTCTCTTTTGACATCAAAGTTATTGTTTATAAACACCAGTTCTTTAAAACAAAAATATTTGTAAACATATGATAACTTTTAAATAGAATCAATTAGCTTGATGCTGTAAAACAAATATTTCTTTTTTTATCAAATAAATTAAAAAAAACAAACAAATATTTCTTATCAACAATATTTGAGGTTAATGAGTCGAAAAATTGTAGATCTTCTCAGCACAGAACAACAAAAACCCACGAGAAGCTGTCAATTAAGCTTTAATACTATTTAATTGATTTGTTTTAGTATAACCAATTAGCTTTAGATAGGTTAACCCAAAAAAATAGCTTCAGATTCGATAGCATGAGACTGGTATCTATCAATGATTTATACTTTGGATCCGGGTTGCATCAGCAATGACATCAACAGTAGTAATACACAGCTGAGGTGCAGTGAATGTGTCTCCCCATGGTGAAGAAGACAAAAATAACCTAATAAAGTATATGTCTTTTTGTTGGTGTTAAAAGTATACATACGTATACATGCTGCGAATTATATATGTCATGTCGTACACTGGGTACTTATGTCACATGCAAATTGCAATAAATAATTATGTCAATATAGATTGGTGGGTTGCATTATCACTGACCTCGGCTTCTGTTCCACACATCTTGGTCGCCACGGAACCTTTACCTTTTTTGTATTCTAGTCCAAGAAATCGCCCCACCAAAGACGTAGTAATATCAAAGTCTTCTTAATCCAGTCTCATGCCTATATAAACATACCCACATGTTAAACTGAGTAAGCAAGAACATAATATAGAAATATAAAAGAAAAGAAAAATGAGAGAAGGATCTCATGTTATCGTCTTGCCTTTCCCGGGACAAGGCCACATAACTCCATTGTCTCAGTTCTGCAAACGCTTAGCCTCCAAAGGTCTTAAGCCCACTCTTATCATCGTCTCCGACAAACCCTCTCCGCCATACAAAACAGAGAAGGATTCAATCACTGTCTTCCCCATCTCCAACGGCTTCCAAGAAGGCGAGGACCCATTACAAGACCTAGATGATTACATGGACAGAGTAGAAACCAGCATCAAGAAACGCTTACCGGAGTTGATACAAGACATGAAGCTGTCCGGAAACCCTCCTAAGGCTCTTGTGTACGACTCCACCATGCCGTGGCTTCTTGATGTAGCTCATGCTCATGGTTTGAGCGGTGCCGCGTTCTTCACGCAACCTTGGCTTGTCTCGGCTATTTACTACCATGTTTTCAAGGGCTCCTTCTTTGTGCCGTCTACAAAGTATGGTCACTCGACGTTAGCATCTTTCCCTTCGTTTCCTGTGTTGAATGCGAATGACTTGCCGTCTTTCCTCTGCGAGTCTTCCTCTTACCCCAATATACTAAGGATTGTGGTTGATCAGCTCTCAAACATTGATCGTGTGGACATAGTGTTGTGCAACACTTTCGATAAATTGGAAGAAAAGGTAACGAATATTTTATCCACATAGATGTCTACGTTTTTTGAGGAAAAATATCCAAATTAAAACATATATTTTCAAAATTATTTTATCAACTATTATCCAAACCTTTTTGAGTTTTCGATAAATTTCTCACTAAAATAAAATATATATAAAAAGGAGAAAAGGATAAGAAATAAGATATAGACTTCCTTTTTGACAAATTCAAACACATTTTTTAATGTTGAAGAAACTGTTATCACACATTTTACTCTCACATTAATTACAATTATAATTTTAAGTATTTAAATATTTACATTTATTGTTAAGAAACTCAAGTTAGTCTCTCAGGTGTTCTTAGATTTGATAAAGAATTTGCTCTAGCCTTTTTTATCTTATTCATTTATGTGATTTTATCATCAATTTATTTATTTTATTTTTGTTGTTTTTTTCAGTTATTGAAATGGGTCAAAAGCATGTGGCCAGTCTTGAACATAGGACCAACGCTTCCATCGATGTACTTAGACAAGCGACTGTCTGAAGACAAGAACTACGGATTCAGCCTTTTCACTGCGAAATCGACTGAATGCATTGAGTGGCTAAACTCAAAGCAGCCTAGTTCAGTTGTCTATGTGTCATTCGGAAGCTTGGTGATTCTAAATGAAGATCAAATGATGGAGCTAGCAACCGGTCTGAAACAGAGCGGATGTTTCTTCTTGTGGGTTGTGAGAGAAACAGAAACAAACAAGATTCCAAAAAACTATGTAGATGAAACCGGTGAGAAGGGACTCATTGTGAGCTGGAGTCCTCAGCTTGAAGTTCTTGCGCATAAATCTGTTGGTTGTTTCTTGACACATTGTGGATGGAACTCGACCTTAGAAGGATTAAGTTTGGGAGTTCCAATGATTGGTATGCCTCATTGGACAGATCAACCTACAAATGCTAAGTTCGTGGAGGATGTGTGGAAGGTTGGGGTTAGGGTTAAAGCAGAAGCTGATGGGTTTGTGAGAAGAGAGGAGATAGTGAGATGTGTGGGGGAAGTTATGGAAGGAGAGAAAGGGAAAGAGATTAGAAAAAATGCTGAGAAGTGGAAAGTGCTGGCTCGAGAAGCTGTTTCTGAAGAAGGTAGCTCTGATAAGAGCATTGATGAGTTTGTTTCTATGGTTTGTTGAATGATTAAAAATTGAGATGTTAGAAAGTAATTGTGTGTTACAAAAAAAAAAAAGTAATTGTCTATTGCAAATTCACTGGTTTTTTTGTCAAGTCTTTTTCACTATTAGTTGTTGATTGTGTTTTGTTGTTTTGATAATTCACTTTGTTGTCGTTGTAATAAGGATGGTTTTTCTGAAGTTTCAAATGAAATATATGCATGGGGAATTACTATTGTTTTGATACTTTTGTTTTTTGTTCGTTTAGACTTACTATTTTCTTTTGTCAAAAAGACTTACTATTTATAATGAACTGGTTGAAAATTTATGTACCCTGTTTTTTTTGGGTATAAATATGTGCCAAGTTTTGAAAACTCGTTAATATATGTGTTTAGAGGACATTCTGTCGTTTAAAAATCAAATACCTCCTTATAGTGAACCGTTAAATTCATTTCACATTTAATAGTTAATTAAATCGCCACAGAAATTAATGAATAAAAGTTATTAAACATATTTTTCAAAAGCCAAAAAATCTTTTAAAGATTGAATTTAGAGGTGAATCCAAGTAATGCTTTTTAAAAAAAAATCAAAATCATAATTTCATTTCCAAAGATTGACTAAGCTGCCAGGAATGTTTGCATAAATTTACCTAAATTTTCATAAAGATGACTATAAACACCCAATAGTTTCCCATACGCACAACTCATTAGCCAATGCTGACACTAGGAAAATTTTGCATGATAACAAAGTTCACGTGGAACTTCTAAAGGGTCTCTGTCCCAAAGACTGCTAAGACGTGACGGCCTTATCCAGTTAAAGCCACATGGGGATTAGCCGTTTACGAATTGGTTTTCACTTGGTAGTCTATGTTACGTCGTTTTCAACGTCAATTTCAATCGTCAGTTTGTACAGAGTACGTAGTATATGATTCCAAAGTTGAAAGTCCAATGCAAAGTGAAGATTCTGCTAGACCTTTCTTCTGGTGTGGGATACGACTTGTTGATGGGCCTGTTCTTATTAATGGGCCTGTTCTTGTTAATGGGCCTCAAACGGTTTGAACGACAATGTTATATCCGTTATATATATTTCTTGTTGTTACTTATGCTCTCGAAACTTAAAGTGCGTATTTTAAATCTAACTACATAAAAATTCATAAATATTACATGAATTTTAAAGGTTGTGCATTTTTCTTTCCGAACTTTGTAATAGTGCATAGTAAACCAAAAAAAATCAAAAAATTTACATGAATTCTCAAAATTGTACTGATATATTGACCACTAAATATGTTATTCAACTATTAATTTATCACACGACTTTGTTTTTCATAATCTTTTTAAAATTTGAAATTTTAAAATAAACTACATAAATTCTCAAAATCGAATTTATATGTTAATTTAAGATTTTATAGAATTTATCCAAAATGACTTCATTTTGATAAATTGACTAATATCTTTGACACTCAATATATATAACATGCTTTTGAGAGTTCATGTAGTATTTTAAGTTTGAAATTTTATAGATTTTATCAAAAACAACTTTGTTTTCCTTTGATCTAAAGGCAATACAACTAAAATTTCAAAATTTTTACAATGTATTTCATTTTTTAGCGGGACACAAAACGGCGTGAGGATAAAGTCGTGGGCAAGGCCAAGTACCGGACTCGTTAAGAACGTTTTATTCCAAGACCTAATTATGAAGAATGTCCAAAACCCCATCATAGTCGACCAAAACTATTGTCCTTCTCACAAAGGTTTCCCTACCGAGGTACATATATATCAATATCTATCATATATAGATCAAACTGATCGAATAAATTTATCAAATAGTGATCTAAGTTCTAACAAAAAAAATGTAAAAATAGCACTCAGGGGTGAAGATAAGCCAAGTGACGTATAAGAACATAGAAGGGACGTCTGCCACAAAGCAAGCGATGAAGCTGGTGTGCAGCAAGAGCAACCCATGCACAGATATCACATTGCAAGACATTAAGCTTACTTACAAGAAAGGAGCTCAAGCTACTTCCTACTGTTTCAATGCACTTGGGACTAGTCTCGGTGTTATTCAAACCACTAGCTGTCTAAACCAATAAAAATCAAATATTGCTTCTTGGTGTAAATTTACTTGGTGTAAGATGAAATGGTAAAATACTGTTAGGGGATTGACTTCTTCATCTCTTAAGCGTTGTTAGCCAGTGAATATAAGATTCATGTAACGATTATCCAAATGGTTTTGTGCCCAAGTGTTTTGGATATCAATCAGTTAAGGGTAAAGTGCTTGTTTCTATAACAAAATTTATGTGACACAGTTACACTACAAATATATTGTTTTCATTTAACTAACAAAGTGGAAGTAGACTTTGACCTGTCACAATCACATAGTGCTTGCTCTTTTTTTTTGGCTTGATTTGGACAGCAATTATATAAAAAGACAAATATGGAAAGACAGAATAAAAGTCTTTCATGTGCTTTTCAAGTGGCTATATAAAATTTAAATATAATAGATTTTTAAAATTTAACGAAATTAATTAATAAAACACCACCAAAAGGGCTGTCACTTACAGATACTCTCTGTCTCTCTCTCTCTGCGCATCTTCCTGGCTTAGTCAATGGCTTAGGAGTAAAGATTCCTACATGTGTACGCAAAAAAGCCTTGAGATTTTCAAACCCTTCTTCAACAACTCAAGTCAAGCTCTTTAGTTTCTCCAGATGCAGTGATAGCACCACTACACTCCACTGAAGTCAGCTGCCACCTTCCTTTTTTTCTTTTTAATTTTCTCATCACATGGAAGAGATCTGTAATGCTAACAAAGTTGGCATCTTCTAGATTTGGAGGGGAAAAAATGTTCTTGAAGATCTTTGTCTAATTAGTCTAAGATCTTTATTAGTTACAAGAGCGGTTGTAATCTGATGGGTTCTTTGGCTCCTGTAGTAGAGGATGATCAACATAGCTTTCTAGGTAACTCCATCGAAGTACAAGAGAGTCTCAGATGCGTTGGTGCAGCAGAGAATCATCCAAGAAAGGGAAGACCACCTTTGGAGAAGCAAGTTAGTTTCCAGCATGGAACCGAAGGAAGAGCAATGGAGAGGCAGAGAAGCATGCGTGGTGGGTTCGTTGAGAAGCAGAAAAGCTTCCGCGTAGTGATAGAGAGACAGCTTAGTTTCATGAACGGTGAGAGGAAGCTGATGAAGAAGAACGAGTCACCTGGCAAAAGAGGAGACTCTCCTCTTCACATTGCAGCTAGAACAGGGAACTTGGGGAAGGTTATGGAATCGATTCGAAGTTGTAACGGTGCCCAAGAGTTGAAGGAGTTGCTGTCAAAGCAGAATCTAGAAGGAGAGACTCCTCTTTACACTGCAGCAGACAATGGACATTCGTTAGTTGTCGAAGAGATGTTGAAGCATATGAATCTTGAAACCGCATCGATTGCAGCTAGGAATGGGTTTGATCCTTTCCATGTCGCAGCGAAACAAGGCCATCTTGGTAAATGGAGTAATTTTTTTTTATTTTTTGTTCATTACTCTATTTCCCGCTACATTTTGGAGTAAAGTACGGAGTGTGGATGGAGATGCTCTTACACATTCTATAGAATAACACGGATCTTGAATGTGTGCGTTATGTTTTTGCAGAGACATTGAAGAAACTCTTGGAGACGTTTCCGAACCTGGCCATGACAACTGATATGCTGTGCACAACGGCATTACACACGGCTGCTACACAGGGACACATTGATGTGGTGAATCTTCTTTTAAAGACGGATTCTCATCTAGCTAAGATAGCTAAGAACAACGGTAAAACCGCACTTCATTCAGCAGCTCGGATGGGGCATGTTGAAGTTGTCAAGTCATTGATAGGTAACGACGCGAGCATTGGGTTTAGAACTGATAAAAAGGGACAGACAGCGCTTCACATGGCTGTCAAAGGTAAACAAGAAGGTATTGTTCTTGAGCTGGTGAGGCCTGATCCTACAGTTTTGAGCGTTGAGGATAACAAAGGAAACACGCCGTTGCACATTGCTGCAAAGAAAGGCCGTACTAAGATAGTGAGGTGTTTGGTATCGTTTGATGGGATTAACCTCAATGCTCTGAACAAGGCTGGAGATACTGCACTTGATATAGCTGAAAAGATTGGAAACGCAGAGCTTGTGTTGGCTTTGAGAGAGGCAGGAGCTGCTACAGCTAAAGATCTTGGGAAGCCTCAGAACCCAGCTAAACAGCTTAAGCAGACGGTGAGCGACATTAGACACGAGGTGCAGTCTCAGCTCCAACAGTCTCGGCAAACAGGTGCTAGAGTTCAGAGGATAGCAAAGAGACTCAAGAAGCTTCACATAAACGGTCTGAACAACGCTATAAACTCAGCAACCGTTGTAGCTGTCCTGATCGCAACAGTTGCGTTCGCAGCGATCTTCACCATACCTGGACAGTACGAAGAGGACGGGACAAAAGGTGTGTTGGTGTTAGGAGAAGCTCGGATAGCCAACGAAGCGCCGTTCTTGGTCTTCTTTATATTCGACAGCTTGGCGCTGTTCATATCTTTGGCGGTTGTTGTGGTGCAGACGTCTGTTGTGGTGATCGAACAGAAGGCGAAGAAGAAGCTTGTGTTTGTGATCAACAAGCTCATGTGGTTGGCTTGTTTGTTCATATCCATTGCCTTTGTCTCTCTTTCGTTTGTCGTTGTGGGTAAGGAGGATATGTGGCTGGCGATATGCGCAACGGTTATCGGAGGGACGATCATGCTGACAACGATAGGAGCAATGTGTTACTGTGTGGTGATGCATAGAATTGAGGAATGTAAGCTGAAACAGATGAGGAAAGAGAGAAGCAAGTCTAGGTCTTTCTCACTCTCTCATATGCCTTCAGAGTCAGATATTCTCAACGGTGAACTCAACAAGAGAATGTATGCACTCTGATGAGACTAAGTTGCATACACGTTACATGAAGCAAACCTATAGTTTCTGCACAAAATGTATTTTCTAAAGAATCAAATAACGAATAAAATGCATTTATTTTTGTGATGGTTCATCTGCTCTAAATATCTAAGTTTAAAACTGTTAATGTCACAAGAGGCTCTCTCTTCACTGGTTTTTACCTCGACTAACAGAGTCTTCAGTTCTTGGTCTAGTGCTTCCATGACGGCTTTTATCTGTTTGATGACGATGCGAACCGCCGAGGTTCTTTGTTAGGTGTTTAGGTTTGGATTCAAGGAGGCATGCTTTAGCTGAGTAGCAGTGACGGACTTTGATAGAGTGGCTTGTCATTGTAGTTGAGCAGCTTCCTCTAATGTTCACCAACAGGATTGCTTCTTTATCTCGAGTGTCTTCACACCACCAGCTCTGTGGGATGCCGTCGACACACTCTTCCATTGTTTGAAAATCCTCGTGATGAACCTTCACACCCACGGTTCCTTCCGGGCTTATCATCCCTGCTGCTGGCGTGACCTACAAGAAAACACAATTATTTGAATACTTACATGAAGTTTTCTTGGAGGGGAGAAAGAAAGACAAATACAATAAATACCTCAAGCCAGCGAGGTAGACCAAATGAGCCACGTGGAGTATAATCAGACTCTTCGCCATCATCCTTGACAATAGTAAGACCACCACATATAATACTAAACAAGGCTTTGCTGGTGGTTGAAGTGTTCGTGATTGTTAGTATAACTGTGTCCTGACTCTGAAGAACAATGCTGTTAGTGCTCACAGTTGTTTCCGGAACAAACTTTAAATCCTCGAATATGGATCTTATTTTCTCATTTGATCTTATTATATTCCCAAGCTCCAGTCTCCTCACAGATTTATCAACGTGAGCTATGGTTGCATGCAATTTGCAGCGTACAGGCTTGTGATCGCTCTCAACAACATCCATGCAAGCTTCATACATTATAACCGATGAAACTACAGGGCACTGCAAGTTGCTCTCTGAGAAAGGACTTGCTTGAGTGTCTCTATATATAACTCTGTCACACCATGCAGGGATTCGCTTCTTCTCCCCTGAATCATATCCTGGAGAGGAGTACAGAACACAAAGTCTATATATTTAACTCTGTCACACCAATGCAGTGAACTACATTTCAAATACACACTTACCTCCTAGGCCTGGGCGGTTCCTTTCAAACTTGTAAGTGGGAGGGAAAGTGACTAATGCCTCACGCATTCCCTGGAAGACTTTTCCAGCTTTCATCTCTTGTCTAAGTTGGTCTCTTTCTCTGAGCCAGTCGAAGGAACGCTGTGAAATGAAGTCTCTAGCTTCATCATAGGTTATACCATAAAGCCTATAGTTAAAATCGCCGAAAAATGCGATCAGGTCTGCCGCTGCTAAATCAGACTTTACTTCTTCAGTGCCGGTGGTTGGATTCTGGAGAAGCAGAGAAATATGTTCAGTACAAAAAAAAAAGGAACCAATAAGATAAATGGTGATATGATAAAGAACATACAGTGGTAGTCTTTAGTGTATAAGCTGTTGTAGAGACACCAGCTGCAAGAGAGAGGGCCCACGGCAAACCAGAAGAGTAAAGCAGCCAAAATAAATATGTGGAAAAGCCAAGTGAGCAAGACAAGAACAGTAACAACACCATACCAGCTGCAGTGTTACTTAGGTTCTGTCCTTTGGAAAACACCATTAACCGGAAAATGTGATTGAAATCGGCATTTCTGCGGTTAACTGCCTCCAAATGTGCAGCCAAATGGCAATTCACAAAGCACATGATTCTGTCATAAACTCTGATTCTCAGTCCCACACCTCCCTGATTTGACAAAACAATGCGTTACTGAGGGTAAACAGAACAAAAATACATCACATCCTCATTCAAAACGTTAGCAAGGTAGAAGAGAAGCTACACAGTGAGTGGTGGTCATATACACATAAGATAGCAATAAGCAGTTGATAATGAAATGCCAAAGGCCTAAGTGCATAGAGGCTCCATAATGAGAATTTTAAAAGTAAAAAAAATGAAGTTGAGATAGTATAAGAGATACCTTGTTACCAATGGCACGGCCAAAGCCGCATGGGACTGCTGCAACATCAAGATCTCCAACATGTGTTCTAATCTTCTTCCTCGCCCTACAGACAAATTACAACACACAAGGAGTTAAACATGGGAAGAGAAAAAAAACAACTGCTGATTGTAGTAACGTAGACTTTTACAAACGTGTGTTACAAGCTAAGCAAGAGAATGCAAACTGAAATATTCACTTACCAAAGAGATATCAGAAGCCCTGCCAACTGCCTTGAACCCATACGCTCGAAAGTGTTCTTCTCATCAAGTGCTTTTCCAATTGCATCAATCCACCATTGCCCCACTACACTTCCTTCAAGTCCAACCTACATACACAACACTCGCTTTTATTCTTTGACCTATTATCATTTAAAAAACAAGCTTTGCACTCGAGCAACAAGATAAAAAAAATACTAAAAATGAGTTATTACCGTTTCCTTAGCAGCAGACATGGCAAGGAAACCTGCCCCCATATCCACTTCTTGCAACCCAACAACGACAATACCAACGTCTGATGAAACAGAGCCAAGCCAAGTCATAAGCGCATCGTGTGAAGCCCTTCCTTGACCAACGTTCCAAGTACCAATCAAGATCCTAACATTATCTTGTCTAGCATACAAAGCCTCCTTGTGAGACAACTCTGTTCTGATTATATTGTCCATGGGTCCCGGAGACGTCACATACCATCCACGCACTCCACCATGAGTAGCCAAACTAAAAACGAAACCACCACCCGCCGCTAGCTTTATCACAGGCTCATTATGCGAGACCCAGCTCGCCATTAACTTCCCATCGGAATCCAAGACCTGGATGTATCCACTCGCGTAACCAACGTAGATTCTATCTCCAAAAGTGCAAAAGCACAGAACAGGCTTGTGATGATGATTCACATCCCTCAAGCGGCTTCCCTTTCCATCCCACTGGATTATCTGACCACTCATGTTACCAGTCCAGATAGTTCCATCTACAGCTAAGACGATCGCTTCGGTTTTCCTCGTATCTTCCGCAAACCCTCCTGCGCTTCTAGTGGCGACTCGGCGAACAGCTCCCGCAGCTCCCATGATGGCGTTACGTGATCGCTGTAGAAACCCCTGTGGTTTCTCCTTTTTGGAAGCTGAGAAGAACTTCGTTTTGGTCTCGTCGTCGCCTTGTTGGTCTTGTGTAGGTAACATGTCCACACGACACTCGACTTGCCCGTCAACGTTTAGAACTTTCAAGAGATCTTTACTCCGAGCATCCCTGCACATAATCATTAAAGTGATTAAAAGGAACAGAACATTTTACTAAGAGTGTCGAGACATACCATATTGAGAATGAGAGTGACTGAACAGCCCACACTTTAGCTCTCACTAAATCGGTTAACAAGAACTTGACCTCTGAAGAAGATATGCTACATGTCCCGTTGACAGTAACTTGAGTTCTCAGATCAATGGCAGACCTCTCCACTAACAAAGCAGCCATGTGTTTCTCCGCTGGTTTAAGCAAAAGAGATTTCTCTAACGTGTCCCAAGGCCATATCTTGATCACACCTCCTTCAGAACATGACCACATGTCACCTACATCATAAACATAAACATAAACATAAACATAAACATAAGTATGTTGAACAAGAACATATCTTTATGTTAAAAAAGAAAAACAGAGTAAACTAACCATAAGAGCTAATGACAATAGAATTCACGGGACCACGATGAGCTAGCCACGAGATTCGTTCCTTGAAAGGCTCTGAATCATCATCAGAAGCCTCACAAGGCTGCTCCTGATCCATCTTCCAAGCCCGGATCTTACCATCTTTGTGGCCACTCCACAAAAGCTTGTTGCTTTGATCAGCCACCAAACAAATTGTGGGTGAAGTAGATACAGACTCACGAAACGGTGCCGTATCCTCATCCCCACGCCGTACTTGTCCCCCGATCCCACTCCCTGCGTCGTACGCCTCTTCTAAACTCCACACCCTAACGCCGTTCTCTTGACCAGCCCAGAGCTGCGTCTCCGTGCAAGCGATGTTCCTCAAGAACCTCCCCGTCTGCGTCTCCCTCAGCGGATGCGGCCTCAGCTCGAGACACGGCGGCCGTCCGGGATGCACCGCCGCGCGCACCGGAACTTTGAATATCCCGGCGCCGCCTCCGGCTCCGATGAACTCCGGCAGCGGCTCGACGGCGTCTTCCCCGACGCCGGCGTTAGGAGGAGGCGCGACGACGGCGTAATCCTCGCCTCCGTTGACTCCGTCGGAGACGGTTTCGGTGCCGACGACGATTCCTCCGGTGGAGAATTCGTCGTCGGAGGAGTCGAAGTAAACGGCGGAGGAGGAATCGAAGTAAACGGCGTCGTTTCCCAGCGTGGCGGATCGGGGGACCTCGTCGAGGCTGTGCTTGCGGATCTCGTTGTGCGGCTTCTGGTGGTCGAACTGGACGCTGTAGGAATGCGTCTTGCGGTGGAGAGGAACGGGGACGAGCGAGGCCAGCGCCTCCTCGTCTTCTTCTTCGATGATCGGAGTATCCATGGATAGGGAGGTTGATGATCACAGAAACTCAAAGATTGGGGGGGGGGGAACTGGGAAGAGAAAAATGAGAGTGAGAGAAGTCAGGAGAATGAGAGGGGAGCACGTCGAAAGACGAGGAGAGAGAATCATGACGACAACGACAAGTGTTTGGAAAGCTTATTGTCCGAAGAATGTTCTTGTGATTCCTCCAATGACGAAGCAGTCAGAGAGACAAGTATATATATTTTTAATTATTTTATTTTGCAGTCCTTATCACCATGATAATATCACATTCTTTCTTCAACTTTTGTAAGATTATGATTAAACCCCCTTAGTTTTTCTGATTTCTCCTCTTTGACTGTATTTTATTCTCTTTTAGTTCTATCCACATTGAGATCGTGCAATGCATGGCAATGGCACCTTTACATGATTTGCTATACTTACATTTTGGAGTTTATTATTGTTTCGTGACTACTTTTATAATGTTTGGGGAATCAAGAAAAAAAAAAGAGAAACAGAATTTTATTATTCGTATATGAAATGATTTTCAGTTGATAATAATAAAAAGATATAAAAAAGCACCCAAAATGAATTTTGAGTCTTCAAAATGTGGCAAGAAGAGCCTTTATTTCTTTGTGTTACAACTTGCAAGCAAAAGAGATGGCTCACAAGAAGAGAAAACATCAAAAGAGTATAGCATGCTGCATGATCAAGACTCCATAAGCCTATCCATTATGAGCTTCAAGACCGCAGGAGCATCAACAGTCACTGCCACTTTTACAGATGGTTTGTCTGACCACTCGGTCTCTTCCTCAAATCTGGTTCACATAAACAACAGCACACATGACACTATTCTGCTGACCAAATAACTCCAAAGTTTTTATGTTCTAAACTTCTTTAATACAATTGGTTAGCTTTCATGAAGCTTTACCTCTTTTGATTGTTGTACAGTAAAGTGAGTCCTCTAGTGATGCCGTCTGTTTGCACTCTAACAACTCCTTCAGTATAAGTGAACAACGAAGGAAGGAAAGCTGCAATGATCGTTGTAGGATCATGAAGATAAACACCTACCAGATAACAAAAAACAAGTTAAGATCAAACATACAGAGCAGAAACTTTGTTATTTTTTTGGTCTAAAGTACAAATGATTTATCAAATTGTACCTTTGATCTCATAAGCATCAAGATGGTAAGAATAGTATAAACCAAGGATTTTACAGAGGTATTGAGCTAATTTCCCGTTTGATGATGCCAGTTCGTCCATGTCATCAGCTAGATCAAGCACAAACACACAACAACAAAAAAAAACAAGAACTTAAGTATCTGATTATAAAGATGTGTCTACATTACTAAGTAAGATCTGTTTCACTAAACTAAGTTCTTGGCCGTAACAGGAAACTAACCCAGAGAATTTAAACTAACGATTAGGATTGTCATATGATTATGTTAACAACGTTTGCATACATATAGAAAACATCAAAGGAGTAACCTGTCATAACAACTTGATGAGTCACGTTGAGCCCCACAGCAATTATATCAGCCCCACATGTGAAGACAATATCTGCAGCTTCTGGATCTCCAAAAATCTACCATAGCTAACAAATTTGATTAAGAAAATATGTGGAGGTGTGAAGAAATAAACTCTACATAAGAACATTTTTATTACTCACACTTAATATTAGGTAAAGTTTATAAGCCAATGTGTATTATTCACATATCCATATTTACTTTAGTGAGTGAAAAAACTTACATTAGCTTCAGATGCTGGATTTACATTTCCGTTGACGGCAAATGATCCACCAAGAAGAACAATTTGTCCGACATTTTTTGAGAACTCAGGATCAAGCTGAACAGCCTGCATGTCAAGGTACCGAAAAATCATCAATAAAACAGTACTGAGATAGAAATAATAAAGCCTCAAAAAAATGAGCATGAGAGAATCTAAACCAGTGCGATGTTTGTCATAGCTCCCAAAGCAACAACAGTGATTTCACCAGGGTGAAGCTTAGCTTGTTCAACTAGGAACTCAGGTGCAGATTGCTCAATGGGCTTTCCGTTAGGTGGTGGGAAGTTTTGGTTGCCAAGCCCATCTTTCCCATGAACGAAGTCAGCAACTCGAAGTTTTGTGCCATTCTGTACAGAAGAAAAGATCAATATTATATAAGGCACATAGATATGTTGTTGAATCTCAAACACATAACACATAATAAACATACAAAGGACACAAGACATACCAGGATAGTTTTATGTGTTCCTTCAGCCACAGGAATATCAGTCCGACCAGCAACCTCCAACTAGTAGTAGATCCAAACGAAAATAAAAAGATGCTTTTATGTAATTCCATTTCATAATGAGATCCATAAAGAAGTAAAGTGTAGAGATTATTAAGGATACCAAATGCAAGGCGTTTCGAGTGGCGAGAGTGGTGTAAACGTTGCCATAGATAGTAGTGAGACCAATCACATCAACTTCTGGTGATTTCAAAGCCACGAATATCGCCATTGCATCATCTACCCATAATCATCAAAACTAGTCAGAAGAATCTCTCATGCAAGCTCTCTTCAATAAAGCAGTGAAGTCAAAACATAAAAAGAACAACTGATGGATCTATCTCAGATCTTCAAACACGTAAACCCGGATTTTGAATCAGTTAAATCTGTAGTTCTAAGTAGAGGAATCAGTGACAACTCGAAAAATCTAAGATCCCAAGAGACAGAAACAGAGACTACAGATTTGAGGTTTCAAAGAATTAATCGGATTTGAAGATAATACCGATTCCAGGATCAGTATCGATGATGATTTTCTTGCGATCTCCCGTGGCCATCGTACTTTGAGGAGGGACCCAAAAGCAGAGAAAGGTAGTATCTTTCTTTCTTTCTTATTCCTCCTGGTTCTTACACAAAAAAAGAGAGAGTCTTTTTTGATTTGTACGCAAAAAGAAGAAGAATGAAGCTAAAAGGTTGTTTCTTTTTCCAGTAATGCGATCGTGGCTTTGTTGTCACCTTTTTGGCTTCTTGTTCTGGGATTCTATTAAAGAAATCGAATTTTATTCGGTCACGTTTATCATATTTTATCCAGTTTAGTTTTTTCATATTTCATTCTTCCTACCTACTCCAGTTTCAGACAAAGATCGACTAGAGATAGTTCTGTTCTGTCTGAAAGGTTTTTCCGAAAGAAATTACAAAGCATTCTGGTTCGGTCTAACTTTTACCACCCAGGTTTAATCGACATTTCGGTTAGGGATAAGTAGGCTCTCCATTTGTTTTGCATTTTGCAAGGGGCTGGGTTTAATTGACATTGATGCTCCATACTCGGCACTTGCACCACTAAAACCGTTTCGAAAGGTTCCTCAACTTTGAGAGAAAACGTAACCAAAAGGAAGGAAAATATGTTTTAGTGGTACGTTTATTTTTACGAGAAAAATGAGTTTATATAATATTTTTATCAGTGTTTCAAAAAATAATATTTTTATCAAATTTGAGGGAATATTATTCACAAATTCATCTATTGTAAGATTTTTTTTTTCATTTATAAATTGCTCTTCAATTTTTATATAGTTTTGTTTTGTGCCTAAAGATTCAATGTATCTGTGTTTCAATGGCCCTAAGACATTTTAAACATAGTATAAACTATTTGTTAACCTTATATATTTATTTTATATGAATATCTTGTTTATTAAGATAAAGCAATTCGATAGGCTTTAAATAAATTTTGCAAAGTTTATTATTTATTTTTAATTTTAAAGGGTTAAATATATTATTTAATTTTAATACATGGATTAATTATTTTTGTATTCCTTTTTGATTAATGTATCTTTATATTTTCTACCGTTTGAATAGTTTATAATTACGGGTTGAGAACGACGTGGTTTTGGTCTTATCTATCTTATTAAAATAGAAATACAAATAAGAAATACTCCTAAAACTTACAACTTATTTACAAAGCAATGCCACTGAATTATTAAATAATTTTAATTTTAATTAATTTTTGTCCTTACCAAATTTAAATCATTTCCTTAAGCAATTATAACTAATAAAAAGTTTTTGTCAACAAAAATGAAGTAAATATTCCCTCCGAATTTCTCCTAGCATTTCAGTTACTATACATTTATTATACATAATTAATTTAGTAAAGAGATGAATGTAATTAATGGACACCATAAAAAAATACTATAATATTTTTATCCTCATCTTTTCGACAAAACAGTTGTCCATGATATATTAATACCAACCCTTTGCTGAAGACATATGATTATAGTTTTTAATTGCCTACGACAAAATTTTAATAATATTCAAGTTTAAAACAGATTTTTACAACTAATATACAATATTTTCTAAGTATCATACAATTCCACAAATTTAGCTATACTACTTAAAATCAGAGCCGTGCACACAATATAAAAATTAAGGCATTTGTCCAGGCCCCATGATATTGTAAAAAAATTGAGCCCCCCCCCCCACCCATTTCTTATAAGTTTTATTGGTATACTAATAGAAAATGTGTGTGTTTGGTGTTATTTTCTAAATTTATAATTTCATTTCCATAAGATTAACACAAAAGTATCAGCAATCTCTAATCATTTATAAACTGTTGTTCAACTATAATTTGAATTTATGTTCTATTTAACATCTTGGATCTATATAAAATTGTGTAATTGTTTTTTTTTTGCCTTAAGCCTTTTAGAGGCTAGGCACGGCACAACTTAAAATATATGTATTTTGAATATTTCTTTTTTTTTTTATCAACCATTTAAATTCATAAAAAAGAGAGAGCACACAAGTCTTGGGCCTAAGCCCAGGTAGCATTTGACAATGCTGATTTTGCCACTAAATCAGCTGGCCCATTTTGACATCTGGGAATAAACGAAAAGAAAGAAAAACGAAAGGATGCAGATAGAGATTCAACGTCCGAGAGGATTCCGTAGAGATCCTTCGGCTTGGAGGCTGAATCGATGGCTTGAATAAGCCCTAAGGAGTCTGATCGGAACCAGATGGCTTGAATATTTCTAAAATACATTTTTAACCTTTTCGGTTACTATTCATTCATTTCAACAATAAAATCTATATATGCTAGGATTTAAATATTTTTGAATTACTTGTACAACAATATAGAATATTTATAACTTAATATTGTTTACATATCTAAATCTCACATAATATATATATATATATATATCATAAATTCATAAAATATATATTTAACCATTTTTGTTACTATTTACTATTTTTCTGATGTATCTAAATCTCATCATAAATCAAATCAAAATATATTAAATATCATTACTTTTGAGAAACGATTTTGTGTTAAAAAGAAATATTACTCAAATATATTAATGCGTTAATATTTGTCTAAGATTTATTATGTGCGCACGGATTAATATTTTTACACAATGTAAAGTATTTAATTATTATGTTTACAATTTTTTAAAATATGCTAAATGTTTAAAATATTAACCAATTAACATTTAAATAATAAAATGAAAACAATTACCCGCACGAACGTGCGGATCAAAATCTAGTTGTTGTTATTCGCATAGTTTCTCCCATCACGACATTATTGTACGTCTATCTTCTGAAATTTTCACAGTTCATAACTTAGAACTCAACGTTTCAGGAATCAGCATGCTATATGTGTGTAGTTGTACCACGAGACAGACAACTTTTGACGCAGTTTAAAAATGAGTTACATCTTCCTCTTCCACCTCTCATTTTTATTAAATGTCACATTTTCAGAATCTCAAACTTTTTAGCAACCGCATTCTCAAACTTAAAACCCAACCTCTGTTTCTTGGATAACTATATATATATATATATATATATATATATATATATATATATATATGATCATTCCATATATTTAAAATAAAAACCACAAAACAAGATTATAAAATAATATATATATATATATATATAGCTTGGTTTATATCTACACAGAGAAACAGTGGCCGTCTGGAGTATCGCATTGTATTCGAGCCAAAAAACGTCCTCGACGGTACCACTAACACCCTTGTATACAATCTCCAAATGCCGCAGAAGCCTCCAGCAAGTGATGAAGCCAGCACCAGTAGCTCCAACTAGTGATTTGACTGAGTGGATCCTTGGAGAAAATGAATATTTGGTAATAAATAAAATATAGAAATAAACAAAATAAAGAAAAATAAAAAGGGATAAACTGAAGAAGAAAATGGCAAAATTCCATTATGTTGTGTAAGAAATAGAGCGTTTGGTAACCAATTAATTATCATTGACTCTTCTATCTCTTTTAAAGTTGGTGGAGATTGGAGAAGATATGTAATATTATATTATAATAATGTAATATATGTTTTATACATCCAGTTAAATATTGCATAACATTTTAATAACATGTTATTTACTAAACATTAATATTACTCATATAATATATGTCATATTCAGAAAGTTATGTTATACATGAAAATTGCTCAACTTTTGCTTATTTATACCTTTCTTGAGAAATATTATTAGCCAATCAATAAATCATATAGCTATGAGTTTATGTACTTTGATCGTTTATTATGTGATTTTGTGGTTGTTATTTCTAATATATATTGTAATGATAATTTTTGGTAGCTTGTTTGTCTAATTTATATTTATATTAATATTCAGAAAGTTATGTTATACATGAAAATTGCTCAACTTTTGCTTATTTATACCTTTCTTGAGAAATATTATCAGCCAATCAATAAATCATATAGCTATGAGTTTATGTACTTTGATCGTTTATTATGTGATTTTGTGGTTGTTATTTCTAATATATATGTAATGATAATTTTTGGTAGCTTGTTTGTCTAATTTATATTTATATTAAATTACCAGTGAACACATCAATGGAATCATTACCACTTTCTCTTGAGTTATAGTAATTTTTTTTGACTAGATCTTGTTTTCTTGTCATTTATCTTCATATTTTTTAATCAATTGATGTATGATCTTTTGATCTGTATCAGTTTTTTTTTTGTATAAAGTCCTATAACTTTGAGCTATGTAATAAAATTATGAGTTTCTCGAGTCTTTCTGGATTGTAGGGGTTTCACAGAGATTTCTTGTTCAATTTAACTATGATTTCAGAAATTGTATCTATTGTATGGAAGAAAAATATTTATCTGCATGCATGATAAACTTTAGATATTATGGTTCTTAAAATATTTATTGGAAAATATTTATTTACATGCATGATAGACTTTAAATCGACGATTCTTAAAATATTAGCAAAATTTGAGCAATTTTCATGTGTAACATAACATTTCTAACTCTACAATATATTATATCAGCAGCAATCAGAGATCATACATGTTTCTCAACAATCGTAAAATAATAACATTAACTTTTTAACAGCTTAATCAATAAAGAAATGACACATGTAGAATTTTGGTGTTTGTAGTACCTTTAGGAAGAATCATTTTATCTTCTCTTTTGTTTTCTCTCTTTTTCAATATTTTTATTATCTAAATTACCAGAAATCTTATGAGAGACTATCACTAGTGGTGCTCTTATTGTATATGTTTCTATGAAGTGTTAATTTGTAGGTTGTTCTTGTTGACATCCACCTTTTGTAATTTCCAGTTGTTTCAATTCAAGAATTTTAAAGAATAAAAGAGTACATTTTCTTTTTGCCAATAGAGTTAATTGTAGATCTGACAAGTGGAATAAATATTTGATAATAAATAAGGAAGTGAACAAATTTTAGCAAAAAAAAAGTGAACAAATAAAGAAAAATGAAAAGGTAATCTGAAGAAGAAAATGCAAGATTCCATTGTGTTGTTCCACCACAAAAAGTGAGAGGAAACCAAAATTGGTAATCAGTTAATTATGAATGGCTCTTCTTACTCTTTTCAAGTTAGTGGAAGATTGATTACAAGGTGATGGTTTAATGATAGGTAGATTTTGGGATTGCTAACGAATATATGTTTGAGGACATCTCACTACAATTTTACCTTGTGATTATGTGGATATGGATTTATTTTACAGTCCATTTGATATTTGAACTGAAAGTCCACTCGTAGATCGCACAACTCTTTTATAGATTAATTTGAGTTTTTTCATGAATCTGAGATATTGTCATGTTAAAAAAAAAGTTGGTGGAAGATATATAATATATGGGAGATTTTGTACTTTGTAAATTCATCAAAACACTAATTTTATTTCATTTTGAAGATTATTAAACAGTCCAATCATAATATTAGTGACCTTTTTAATCTTTTGGCCGCTTCCAAGTCAAAAACCAAGATAATCATCTGGCTACTTTTTTAATCTACATCTTCACTTATCGCTATTATTTCCAGTCAACACCATTTTCTCCACGCTTCTCCCTGTGTGTTTTACATTTCAGATACCATTACTGGAATCTAAAAAATGAATGCTCCTCCTCTTTCTTCTATTATTTCTTTTCTCCTCGTCATTCCTCTGTATAAGGAGAGTGTATTCCATGCTAACTATCAATCCTAAACTATACAATGGCAAACGGAAGAGTGTTAGCAGCCATGATAAGCAAGACGAAGAAAGCATTTGAAAATTTCGTTCATGTTCCTGGAGTACTACAGTCCATCCAGAGGCAGATGGGCCAAGTAGCAGCTACTGAAACCGGTGTGAACCACTTCGAGATCTATAATGTTATTTACAATGGAATGAAAGGAGTTTGTTTTGAATCAGCAATTCTGAACTCAAGGAAAAGCACATGTTATAGCAGAACATTGCTAAATCTGAGTATTACATCCTGACCGAGCTGAATGACATCTCAAAGAAAAAAAATCTGAATCTCGTCTTAAGCCTTCAGATTTCACAGAAAATTCCTCCCGAGGGCGGAGATGGAGCCAGCAGCTCGAACTAGGCCAACCTCAACGGTCTGCACTATCCTGATTCACTTTGGTAGTGAACTATCTATCTCTATTTTAATCGATGTCTTGTGGTCTGTAATAGTTTTGTGTCTTTATAAGATCCAATATTTATGTTTTATGTTTTAACAAAATTATTAATATTTTCATAATACAATTATAAGTGCATCAAAACAATTTTCTATTTTATGAAACTAAATTTAGGTGTATAATAAAAATATAGTTAAAATAAAATATTTTGGATATAAATTATAAATTTTAACAAACATTATTAGAATAATAAATATTAAAACAAATATACTTCAAATATATTATTGAGGGAAAAAAATAAGAAAACCATTAGAATAAAAATATGTTAACCATTTAAAACACTTTAATATATTTCATCTTTTTCACTTTTTCTTCCTTAAGTTTCTCCACTATTCTTAAAATTGCTCAATTTTTGCTAAATTTATACTTTTTGCATCTTTTAATATCTTTTTAATTTACCAATCAACATAATCAATATACATTGTTGGCATACACAATTCATATGTAATTAGTACGTTGTTGGAGTTTTGATTTATATGTCATCATGAAACAAAAATGCTCACGTGTTAATTTATTTATGTGGTCTTTGGGGAAAATGAATATTTGGTAACAAATAAAACATAGAAATAAACAAAATAAAGAAAAATAAAAGGGATAAACTGAAGAAGAAAAAGGCAAAATTCCATTATGTTGTGTAAGAAATAGAGTATTTGGTAACCAAAATATCATTTACTCTTCTCTCTCTTTTAAAGTTGGTGGAGATTCGAGAAGATATGTAATATCACTTTTACTTTGTTAATTCATCAAAACACTAATTTTTAAGGGAGAATTGGCAAAAAGAGACACTTTGAATTTTCTATTGTCAATTTAGGACTTTTCATACTTTGGTCATTTTTTGACTTGTTTTGCCCTTGGTTGATGAGAAAAATAGTAAACATAACTTTAAAAATGTAAAAAAATATGAAAAGTATTGGAAACATATGTATGATAATTTATATGTTTAAATTTATTTTTAAAAAAATAGGGAATCATATTTTATTTTCTCTTCTAGCCAAAATAGAATACACATTCCGTTACTCTGCTTAGTACAGAAAACCGAAACTAAGTATAATACATTGATATATCTCAGTTATATAACGTAAACTAATGTTTCTTCATCCTTATATCTGAGCTAGATTTGGTTACGTCAACATATAGCAGTATGTCTTCAGTGTACCAGGAGATATATAACGATATATATCTTGAACTCTATGATGTACCTAACTTAGAAATTGTGTCATAGGCTCTTATGCCTTTTACCTTATGTGACGCCTAAGGAAGAATAGGTGTTGCACGTGTTGTACTATATTCTGGATTGGGTATATTACGTATTCTAGGCAAATCCGAAAAAAATGGAAACTTCCATTTTCTGTTTTAGAAGTTTCCTAAATCTAACCTAAAAATCTTGGAGAATATTTTCTTGATATCCCACGTTTTCCTCCTCCTCCCACGATCCCCTTCTCTTTGTTTTTTGTGTTTATCGCGGCCTTCTCTTCTCTTCTCTCTTCTCTCTTCTCTCTTTCTCTCTTCCCTCTTCTCTCTATCAACATGGTTCTAATATATGTCAAATCTGGTGAATGGATGTCTAGTTCCAGCGAGGAGTGGAGTTTCGTGGTAGACAAAGACAGGCGTGGTCGAATGGTGACATTAGATGCTACAACTGTGTTGGAGCGGCTCAAGATCATGGTGTGTGAGGATTATGGCGTGGAACCTAATTCTGTTAATGTTGAGTTGAGTTATGAGATGGTGAATCAGAGAGGGAATCCTCCCATTATCATCAGCAATGATCGACAAGTAGCTAACTTTATGGGCTATGCGAAGAAGGGTTTAAGTCCTACCTTGTGTGTCACGTTCTCTAGTAGTGGTGTGAATCAAAAGGAACGAGTCAACATCGATTTGAATAAGGAGCCGTGTGATTCAAGTAATATTGAGGATGAGGAAGTTCCTGAAATAAATCCAGGAGTTTTTGTCAAAGCGTCAAAGGAGCCTTGTGATACAAGGAAAGAGCAAGTCGCTGGGGATGGTTGTGGTGACGAAAACAGAGACAGTGAAAACAAAAGTTTTCAAATCCTTACTGAAAAGGATGGTAAATCTTTGCGCCCAGATTTTGTGAAGAAGGATCAAATTTTCAGAAGTAAAATGGTTCTTAAAGCAACAATGGAGATTTGGGCGATGAAGCATCATTTTGATTACACTGTTAACAAATCTACTAGAAAGTGGTGGTACATTCGATGTAAGGATAGATTGTGCAACTGGGCTGTGCGTGCAGGATGTCTGGATGGGTCTACATACTTCATGATCAACAAGTGCGAGGGAAGACATACATGTGCTCCTTCGAAGAGAAGCAAGTTTGGGAAAACTGCATCGGCAAGAACAATTGGGAGTCTGATACAACATCGATTTGATGATTCAAATGAAGGCCCAAAATCAAACGAGATCATTCAATTTATGAGAATGGAGCACAGTGTTGAGATCACTTATTCGCACGCTTGGGAAGCTCGTGAGTTTGCAATAGCAGCTGTTAGAGGTATACCAGATGAAAGTTATGCTAAAATACCTAAATATTTGCATATGATCAAAGAAGCTAATCCTGGTACGCATACTCACTATGAAACTGCTGACGATGGGAGATTCTTGTATCTATTTATGTCGTTTGGGCAATCAGTTAGAGGATTCTACAATACAATGCGTAGGGTGATCGTTGTAGATGGAACGTTTCTGAAAAATAAATACAAAGGAGTTCTACTTGTTGCTACTGCTGTTGATGGTAACTCTAATCTGTATCCGTTAGCATTTGGAGTTGTTGATTCAGAGAATGATGATTCATGGGGGTGGTTCTTCAGACAATTGAAAGAGGTTGTTGCTGACTCCAACGACTTAGCTTTTGTTTCGGATAGAAATTCATCAATCGCTAAAGCTATTGCCACTGTCTACCCTCGATCAGCACATGGAATTTGCATTCACCACTTGCTGACCAATGTGGTTAAACATTTTAAGGAGAAGGGGTTGACTGCCTTGGTCGAACAAGCTTCAAAGGCATATAGGTACACTGAATTTCAGGAACGTATCACCGAAATTTTTGATATGAATCCTGAGCTCGGAAGATATCTACGGGAGGCTGATGTGAGAAAATGGGCTCGTTCTGTCTTCCCTGGTTCCAGGTATGACATTAGGACCACAAACCCCGCAGAATCCATAAATTCACTTCTGAAAATACCTAGAGAATATCCGGTTATTCCTTTACTGGATAGTATAAGAGAATTCATGACTCGGTGGTTCTACGAGCGTCGCCTGTTAAGCTCTAAACATCTAGATCCTTTAACCGTTAAGGTGGAGAAAAAGATTGATAGGAGAATTGTGAAGGCAAAAGGATTTCAGGTTTACAAGATTGACGACTTCAGATCGCTTGTGAAAGGAGACAAGTATGATTGTCATGTTGATTTGGGAAGAAGAACATGCACATGTGGGAAGTACGATATAGGAAAAATACCTTGCAGACACGCCATTCCTGCAATTTATTCACGAGGTATAGAAGTATAAACACATGAACTTGGGACCAATTTAATGTTTTTTTGGCAGCTTGGGACCTTATTTATTTACACTATTTTTTCGCAGGAAGAGAAGTACACCGCAATCAAAAGCTTCCACTTTTCTTTCAATGATGTTTACGGTGACAGCAATCCAGTGATTACCTGCAATGGACATAAGTAAATTTAAGATCAGAAAAGAGAACATGGAAGTGTAGAGGACAAAGTTGATTACCGTTCACAAACAACGGAAAGTATAGACGATCAATATCAACGCCCCAAACTAGATCAGTCCGCCCATGAGATGGAAGTTCTCCTCTCCCGTAACCAAGAAGAAACTCAGGCAATTGGTAAGATTTCTTGTCAGGGTGGAACACATTGTATGCGGCGTTGAGTTGGAGGCTGAAAATAGCGGACATGAAAGCAACCCGGACAATATCTCAAAAAATTTCTCAAAAAATCGGACAACAACAAGTAGAACAATATCTCAAAAAATCGGACAACAACAACTAGAGGATGTGAAATGAATAACAAACCCAAGGAACAAACCCGAGGAACAAAGTTCAATCAAAGTTAACAAGTAGAAGATGTCAAGTGGTGTACTAGATAATTAACTACCCCGAGAAACAAAGTTCATTCAACCCGATAATTACAAGAACAAACAAGATGCTAGGCAAGAACAATTATAAGAAATCGGACAAGAACAATTACAAGTTTTGAAGTTTTGAAGTTAATTACTAGATAAGTAACTAACCCGATAATCGGACAAGAACAATCAGACAAGAACAATCCCACAAGAACAATTACAAGAACAAACAAGATGCTAGGCAAATCGATAATCGAAGACAAATCCTTTAAACATGATTTTTCTTTCCCTCAAAGATGATTAACTAACCCAAAGACAAATCTTTTAAACAAACAAATCAAAGTTCAAATCGTGTAAAATGAGAAACAAAAGAAGTAATCACATACCTTGTGAGAAGGAAGAGTCCGATTTCGTGAGGATTGATAAGAGACGAAGAGGAAGAACAGAAGATATTGAAGAGGAAGATGCGGTGAGAAGAGATTAGAGACAAGAGAGATCGAAGAACACAAGAGAAAGAGGAGTGTCAGTGAGGAATCGCCATTGAAGGAGACCAAGACGGCGAAGAAGAGAAGAAATCGAAGAAAATTAGGGTTGGGGAAATCCCTTTTCCCCTTTTGTCTTTTTTTTTTTTTTTTTTTAATTTTTTACTATTTTGACTTAAGTTAAAAGAATGATTTTTATTTTTACTAAGTATTTTTATTTTCACTATTTTAATTTCGTAAATCAGAAATGAAAATTATAAAAAAAAAAATTATTTAATTTAATTGCTAAATGAAGGGTACTATGGTATTTATAGAAAATCAAAATCCTATTTCCCCAAAAAATGTTCTAAAAGTCCTATAGTAACAAACCTAAGATGAATGTGTCTCTTAAATCCAATTTGCTCAATTTTTAACTGTAATTTCGAAGTTTGTTGAATAATGTCACAACTTCTCTTCCGTCTCTCCAAACTCTCTTACCGGAACAAGGATGTTTTTGTATGTAAAAGCTTATCTTCCTCTTCTTTATTGGTTTAGCTCTAATCTAGTTAGGTTTTGTCTCCAGTTATTGCATCAAGGATTAATTATAAGCTAGGTTTAGAGTTAGACAAGATGAGTGTTTCGGTTCTGATCTCTTGAGTTTGATTTGGCAGACACAAAAGAGCACTCGTTTGTTTTCAACCAGCCCTTATTTGACACTTGGCTGCCTTTGGGATGATGCTTTGCGTTTGGTAGAAGGTAGCAACCACATCGGAGGTATCCTCTTGTTCGATCCGGCCAAGGAAGAGGTATTCGAAGTCCTTGGAAAAATAGTTCCACGAGAGCTACATCACTCGACATTGATGGGAGCTTCACAAGGATGGGGTTTTTTCTCTCAATGGTCCAATCATAACTCTGTATGTATTAGTGACCATTTTAATCCTCTGTCTTCCAGACAAAAAACCAAGATGATTCCTCTGCCTCCACTTACTAGTATGCTCTATGGTCAAACCAAAGTGGTATGGAACATGGCAATGTCCTCTTCTCCTCATGAGGAAGAAGAAGACTGTGTGGTGGCTATCAAGTTCTTGGGTAGGCAACTTAGCATGTGCAAGCCTGGTCGTGACCTCGCTTGGACTAACATACTAATCCCTTTGGAATGCGCCGAAAACTCTAATCTCATGTATTCAAAGAGAGATCAGAGATTTTATTTGCCTGTCCCTGGAAGCAACTACTTGTGCTCTTGGGATCTCCACTTCAATAACAACGACCCTAAGTTCAATGAGTTGGTGTTTCAAAACCTTCCCCAGTTGCCACACTCGGCTTGGGAGGTGTTAGATTCTTGTTTCAGGGAGAACCATTGGGTGGAGTCACCTTCCGGTCAAAGTTTCCTAGTCAGATGGTAAGGAATATATGTGACAACATGTAGACAAAGATTTTTTTTTTTTTTTGACTAGGGGTGTGCGTGTGCATGTGCATGCAGGTATTCAACTGTCCCTTCTCAACGAAGCAACGACCCTATAGTGATGGTGTTTAGAGAGGAGGAGGAACAAGCCACAGAAAATGGAACAAGAAATATGTGTTACACCGAGGACATTGGAGATCTTTGCATCTTCCTTTCAAAGAGTGAACCTTTCTGCGTTGTGGCAAGCTCTTGCCCTGGTCTCAAGCCCAACTCCATCTACTTGATGGGCCGTTGCTTTGCTGTTTGTGATCTCACCGCCGGAACGGTTAGACATTATTATCATTCCAACAGTGCAGAAAAAAACTATCCTTTCTTACTCCCTTTCTGGCTTCCTCCCTTTTCTAGCTAGTCGGTGGATTTGCGAGTTCGGATTGGATTGCTATGATCTAAAAGTTAAGATCATTTTTATGTTCATTCTTGACCCTGTTTTTTAGTTTATGGTTTATTTCACTTACTCTACAATATTTCCCAACATATCACATTACGATTAGATTTATAGAGTCATTGTAAAATGAATGTGCATATACAAACACAAGTATTCCCTAAAAAGTTCATACCGCCTTGACACTTTTTTTTGAACATCAAAAACTCCATAATATTATTAAAATGATTTTAAGAAGTTGGTCTTATGAATCATCCGACTTGGAAATGAATGTTTTAGGAGAAAGAACAACTAAAAGACCGACCTTATTGTCCAACCTCCATGACACTCAGTTTATATGAATAAAAAAGTATTTAGTGGTAATCAGAAGATTTTCTACACAATAATAACCACAATACCTGCTATTTGATTAAAACCGTCCTAGATTCAATATTTGGTACAGGATGTATTCTATTAAAAATGAACTGAATCATAAGAAAACAGTGTTTTAGATCTTGGCAATCCAAAACGGTTACTAGGAAACAAATGAAACAAAAAAGAGTATCACTCAATATTCAAGAAAAAGCTAGACGCTAATTATGAGTTTTATACGTAGTCACACAGAAAATGGAGGAAGCCAGTAAGGGGTTGTGATAACACCACCGGGAGCTTTATAATGATGTGTTTCTCCGGTAGTGAGATCGTAAGAACCAAAGCCACGTCCCATAAAATAGATGGTGCTAGGTTTGAGGCCGGGGCATGAGCTAGCCGGGACGCAGAAAGCCTCGTTACTTGCAATGAAAATGCACATATCTCCAATGTCATCTGTGTAACACATGACTTTTCCCTCAGTAGTCTCCTCCTCACTAAACACCATGAACTTCTTTGTTTCGTAATCAATTCCTTTTAACACCGATGAGTAGGAGCCATGTGCGTACCATTTGACTAGGTAACGTTCCTCACTAGAGGATGACTCAACAAGGTATTCCCTCCTGGAACACGAACTCAAAATCTCCCACTCGGACTGGTCCAGCTCTGGGTGGCCGCGATAGACCAACTCATGTTGCTCAGGGGGTTCTGCTGTGGAGTTGAGATGATAGGAGAACAAGTGTTTGCCTCCAGGAGCAGGTAAGTATAAGCTATTGTCTCTTTTTGAATACATGAGATTTGAGTTTTCACAGCAGTGGAAAGGGGTTGAGATGTTAATCCACTCAAGGTCACGACCGGGCCTGCATAGACTCAACTGGTCACCTGAAAACTTGATAGCCACTAGACAGCCTTCCTCACCGAGAGGAGAGGAAGACGACATTGCTACGTTACATACTTGTTCTGTTTGATACATAAGGCAAGGCAGAGGAATCACGGTGGGGTTTGATTTGGATGCCAGAGGATTGAAAATGTCGCTGACACGTACGGTACCATCACGCCGGTCAGAGAAAAAAACCCATCCATGGGAAGCTCCAATCATTTCCTCGTCCTTGAGCTCTTTAGGTATTGTTTTGCCATGGAGAGTGACTATCTTTTCTTTCGCCGGGTCAAACAAGAGAACATCTCCAGTTTTGCAACCGAGTGTCAAGTACGGGCCGGTGGAGAAAAAGCGAACGCACTTTTGGATCTGTCAAGTAAATTCAGACCATCAGAAGTCAGAACTGAATAGTAATTACAAACACTGATCTTGTCTAAACAAACTCAACCTCAATTGTGTAGTGTTCTACTACAAAAGCCTATCGGAACAAACCTAGCTAATAGTCTAATACATAAGTAATAATAGAGAGAGAAGCTTTTACATACGAAAGCATTGTTGTTCCTAGAAGAGAGCTTGGAGAGACGGATGATACGCCGTGACATTATTCGCAAATGTTGTGATGAATAACAAAGAAAGCGTCTCCTAAATATTTTTCTCCAATCTACACCATTAAAGAGAGAGCAGAGCCACTCAAGGTTATTTACCAAGTTCTTTCTTTCCACTTTCCTTTTTAGGAAACAAAATAATGAAAACTTGCCAAGTCAAGGTACTTGTGTACTTGCAGGAAGAAATCTTTTTCCAATTTACTTTTTCTGTTTTTCTATAATTTATTCACTTTCTGTTTTTTTTTATATTTTATTTATATTTTATACAATATTTATTTCACCATGGACCACCTCGTTATGTATATAACTTTGTTGAAAGAAAATCTGTTACATGCAATAGTTCATGTAACTTTCAAACTAGATGTCATACGAAATCGAGTATTTCTATGACAATTCCTTTACTGCACACTGTCCATCATATTAAAATGAAAAATTTGCCATTAACGGTTATAACATATGCTAATTACTATCCTTTTAACCCTAGTCCAGATAGAATTAATTATGTATATTTTATAAAAACATTTAGTTAGCTTTTTTGTTAATATGAATGGAGCATGAGGCTCTGATCATATATATGTAGTTACACAGGAAGACGCAGCTGTGATCAATTTAGCTAGAGATGTCTTAAACACACATTCTACTTGTAACACTTCATGCACGACTTGTAACACTTTGCCGTCTATCTCGACCAAACCACCAGTGCACATGTTACTTTCTTCACACGTGTCATGCTTAACCTTGAGGTTAATCAATGTATATATGATGATGGTACATGTTTGTTATGTTAATGTCAATTCATTTATATGTCATGAAACTAAAATGCTCACAACGTGTCCTACTAATTTTGAGCTTATAAATTAAATGATAGTGTAATAAGAGTATCTCAGCATTTAATTCTCTTTTTATAGAGATGCATGTATAGTTTAATTAAAATGATCAAAACTACGTCGTTTTTGTTCTGTAACACGATCAAAGCTACGTCGTTTTAGTGCAACAAAAACGTTTATATATTTATCATTAATATCTCTCTCTACGTTTCTCAAGTGTTGTTGAATCATTCTTCTTCTTCCTCCTCCCTTCGATCTATCAAATCAATCAAATCACCATGTCAGAGATGGAGAGTATGGATCCGGAAGGAATCGACGGAGTCCGGATGACGTGGAACGTCTGGCCACGCAACAAAGTCGAGGCCAGCAAGTGCGTCGTCCCCGTAGCCGCCTGCATCTCCCCGATCCGCTACCACCGCGACATCCAGTCCGTCCCCTACGCCCCCTTACGCTGCCGAACCTGCTCCGCCGCTCTCAACCCCTTCGCGCGAGTCGACTTCGACGCCAAGATCTGGATCTGCCCAATCTGCTTCCAGCGAAACCACTTCCCTCCTCACTACCACGTCATCTCCGAGACCAACCTCCCCTGCGAGCTCTACCCTCAGTACACCACCGTCGAGTACGCCATGCCTTCTCAGCCCACTGATGCCCAGGGCTCCACGTCCCCGCCGCAGCCTTCTTCGGTGTTTGTTTTCGTGCTGGACACGTGTATGATCGAGGAGGAGTTTGGGTACGCCAAGTGTGCGGTTAGGCGGGCGGTTGGGCTGCTTCCGGAGAACGCGCTCGTTGGCTTTGTGTCGTTCGGGACGCAGGCGCGTGTGCATGAGTTGGGGTATTCTGAGCTGACGAAAGTTTATGTGTTTAGAGGGGATAAGGAGATTTCGAGAGATCAGGTTTTGGAGCAGTTAGGGCTTGGCGTTTCTGGGAGGAGAGGGGGACATGCTGGTGGGTTTCCTATGGGGAGAGATGGTTCTTCTGGTGTTAGTAGGTTCTTGTTGCCTGCTTCTGAGTGTGAATTCACCATTGATTCGGTTAGTTAGTTACAGCCGCAATCCTTTTATCACCAGAAAGCTCGTTCTGGTTTATTAGTGTAATTTTGTATAATTGTTTTTTTTTGTTTTTTGTTTGGGTTGTGTAGCTGTTGGATGAGCTACAGACGGATCAGTGGCCTGTCCAGAGTGGACGTCGTCAGTCGAGGTGCACGGGAGTGGCTTTGAGTGTGGCGACGGGTCTGCTTGGAGCTTGTTTACCTGGAACTGGGGCTAGGATCGTGGCTTTAGTTGGAGGACCGTGCTCTGAGGGACCAGGCACGGTAACTCCATTTCTTTAACGCCCTTCTTTCTAGTGTTTGCTTTGTAGAATTTGGGGAGTGTCGAGTATTGAAATGGTAACGGTAACAACTGGCTATGATATGAGAGATAGAGAAGCATCAGAATATCAGATGCCCTATGTAGCCTAAATCGGATGAAGCGATATGTTGCTTTAAATATGAAGCGATTGTGAGTTTTGCCTCTTGAGACGAAGTTCTTCTTTTAAGTAAGTCTTATGTTTGGCTTCTGCAGATTGTGTCAAAGGATCTATCGGAACCTTTGCGTTCACATAAAGACCTGGATAAAGATGCTGCTCCATTCTATAAGAAAGCAGAGAAGTTTTATGATGGTCTCGCCAACCAATTGGTTAACCAAGGACATGTACTTGACCTTTTTGCATCCGCACTTGATCAGGTATTTTCTTTTTTTTCCCTGAATGTGAAATTCTTTTCTACTCTGCTATAATCTGGATCATACTTATTGTTTCTGTTTGTCGAATAATAGGTTGGTGTTGCTGAAATGAAAGCTGCAGTTGAGAGAACTGGAGGACTTGTTGTTTTATCAGAAAGTTTTGGTCATTCTGTATTCAAGGATTCCTTCAAGCGAGTGTTTGAAGGTGGCGAACAGTCTCTCGGCCTTTGTTTCAAGTGAGCTACTCTACTTGCTATTTCATTAGTCCATGCATGCTATAATTCAAATTCTTTAGCTAGTGAGTGGCATTCTCACTCAATTTTCAATACTACCATTTCAGTGGTTCACTTGAGATCAACTGTTCCAAGGACATAAAAATCCAAGGGATTATTGGACCTTGCGCGTCACTGCAGAAGGTTGAAACTACTCATACTCGGAAGTTTTTTGTCTTTAAATTATGGTAGATAACCTAACAGTTATGCCTTTTTGGGGAGGAAACTTGCAGAAAGGCCCTAGCGTTGCTGATACAGTTGTTGGGGAGGGGAATACTACAGCATGGAAGATGTGTGGTCTCGACAAGAGTACTTGTCTGACGGTCTTCTTTGATCTTTCTTCAAGTGATCAATCAACTAATCCTGGAGCTGTAAATAACCAGCTATATATACAGTTTATGACAAGGTATATCCTCTTCATGCAATTCTGGGTTTGAGCATGTTCACCAATCTAATTGAAAAATATATGATTGCAGCTACCAGAATCCAGAAGGTAAATCATTACTTCGAGTTACTACTGTTACCAGACAATGGGTAGATACTGCTCTTAGCACAGAGGTCAGTACTATTCCACATTATTTTCTGAAAATTACTTGGATACTGCTACTACATTATGGGTTTCTAAAATCACTAGTAAATGTATCCTGGTCCAATGCCTTTGCATTTTTGTTTTTGTCTTTGATGCTTTGGCTTCCTAGAAACACTCGTTAGTCCCTTTAGCTAATGAGGTGTGTAAAATCTTCAGGAATTGGTGCAAGGTTTTGATCAAGAAACTGCTGCTGTCGTGGTGGCCAGACTAGCTTCCTTTAAGATGGAAACAGAGGTAGATATTAACATTCTTGGATTTTCATTCTTCACTGGGAGAAGATTCTCTTCACCATTGTTTATCTTTGGTTACAAAACTTATTAACTATGTTTTCTCAGGAGGGGTTTGATGCTACTCGATGGCTAGACAGGAACCTTATTCGTCTCTGTTCCAAATTTGGTGATTACCGGAAGGATGATCCTGCATCATTTACTCTGAATCAAAACTTCTCACTTTTCCCTCAGTTTACATTTAATCTCCGACGTTCACAGTTTGTCCAGGTAAGAGTGAAGCATGAGAAGCTGTAAATTTATCTCTGTAATAACTGGTCCGCCATTCCGTAAGCTTCTCTTGTTTCTTCATATGGTGATGTTGGCAGGTGTTCAACAATAGTCCAGACGAAACTGCGTACAACCGCATGCTATTAAACCGAGAAAATATTTCAAACGCAGCTGTTATGATTCAGCCATCTCTAACAACTTACTCGTTTAGCACGCTGCCTCAGCCTGCGTTGTTGGATGTTGCTTCCATCGCTGCAGACCGTATCCTCTTGTTGGATTCTTACATCAGTGTCGTCATTTTCCATGGGATGACCATAGCGCAGTGGCGCAACTTGGGCTATCAAAATCAGCCTGAACATCAGGTAATGGTGAATTTTCTTGAAGATGCATTGGTAAATCAGGCTTACATGTTTTCATTTGATCTAAGGCATTTGCACAACTCTTGGAAGCCCCACAAGAAGATGCGCAGATGATCGTCCGTGAACGTTTCCCTGTACCGAGATTAGTTGTATGTGATCAACATGGATCTCAGGTTAGTTCTTTTTAAATCTTTCATATCGGAATGTGTAGTTACTTTCTTGAAGGTCTCTAGTGTTTGTTGACTTTTGAGTAATACGTTTTAGTAATAATGGTGGCAGGCAAGGTTTTTGTTAGCGAAGCTAAATCCGTCAGCAACATACAACAACCCGAGTGAGATGAATGCAGGTTCTGATGTAATCTTCACGGATGATGTGAGTCTCCAAGTCTTCTTCCAACATCTTCAGAAATTGGCTGTTCAATCTTGAAATCACAGAGGTTGACAGAATCAGAGCAAGTCTGAGACCAAATCCGACAAAGACAAATAAAGATGCAGTCATCGCTCACCAAAGTGTCTCTGTGTCTTAAGTTTTCTCATAACACACATGAACAAGACTGCTTTTGTTTTCTTTTTCAAAGAGGTTTTTGTTTTCTCATGTAGTTAACAAATTTTGTAGTTCCATTTCCTCATAGTTTTATTTATCTTATTTTATTTTCTCTTTATTTATTATGAAACTAGATGAGAGTCCGCTCAGTATGGAGACATATATATATGTCTAAAAAATTTAATTCTAATGTTAATTTTTACTAAAATCTAAGTTATTAAATTAGTAATAAATTAAATTATTATTATTAGGTCATTTAAATTTGAAATCAAACACTTGTAGTTGTGGATTAAAAAGAATTCAAGCAGCATTAAACATCATATATTTTCAACTATTTAGACTTTAGAAACTATGAGACAAAAAGCAAAAATAATAAACTGTTTAATAGTTCATCATAATTTTCATAGAATAAATTTATTATAATGTAATTTTATTTTTATGTTATTTAAAAGTTCATAATTTTCTTAGAATAAATTTTATATTGTTAGATTTTATTTTTGTGCTATTAAAACATTATTCTAATTTTAGTTTTGTAAAAATCTGAAACCGAAATAGTAATAAGTCTAATAAAACGCTGAAATTTAGTTATGATATAAACCACTAAAATCATTAAATAAATATAAAATAAACTTAAATATGATAGTATTGGTAGAATATGTTAATATTCATTCATTAATTATCTTAATATCATGATATATATATATATATTATCAAGATAAAGTTTTAAATAATAATATTATGAAAACTACTGACTTAACTTAACCTTATGGAAAATATGACCAAATAGCAAATCACTTCTTTCACCATAGTGTTTTCTCATAACAAACACATGAATAAGACTATACTTTTGTTTTCTTTTCAACTAGGTTTCTGTTTTATCATAGTTAACAAATTTTGTAGTTCCATTTCATCATAGTTTTATTTATTATTATCTTTTTCATTTGTTATTGAACTCGATGAGTATCTGCACCTTGTGCATACTTATTTATATATATATATATATATATATATATACCTAAAAAGTTATTTTAATGTTAATTATTTGTTAAAATTAAACTAAATTATTAAATTAGAATTAGAATTAGTATGCAATTTGGATTAGGTATCAAACACTTTTTGTAGTTATGTATTGAAAAGAAATCAAGTGGCATTAAACATCATATATTATCAACTATTTAGATCTTAGAAATTATGACTCAAAAAATACAAGCAATAAATTACAAAACATCACATGTTTTGCTTAGATTATACTTATATTTTGTTTATATTTTTCATTTTATTTTCATGTTATTTAATAGTCTTTCTTAGTTTTTCATGGAATAAATTTTGAATAAGGTGTTAGATTGTATTTTATTTTTTATGTGATTACAAAACATTAACTTAATTTTAATTTTGTGATATTCTTAAATAAAGTTTTGGTTGATAATATGTACATATATCGTGTATCCTATGCTGGTAAAGACAAGCTATGAACCTATTACATGTATCGGAGCAGGCAAGCAGCTTATGTAGGGATTAAACCATCTGCTATACGAAACGACAATGAAGGAAAACAGACTATTGCTTGGACGTGCAGAAGGAAGACGGGAAGCTAACCCACGCTTGGCTTCAACAAAGTGCGCATGTGAAGTACACGACATTTTTCTTTCCAAAGGACCCGGCGAAGGGTAACTCTCATGATCTCGTCCTCACTGCCCAGATGCCGCAGAAGGTGGGAGGTGATGCCGGAGCAAGCAGCTCCTCCTAGTACAAGAAATAAATTCTGAGTAGTTGACCGTTATCTATATTCATAATAAATAAATAAATAAAAACTTTTTTTTTGTTACATTCTCAGTAAGCATGTATAATTCTGAGAGTTCCGAACAGATTATATATACATGTGTTCTCCCGAGATGATAATAATAATTTAAAGTTTATTAAAAGTTTGTGAGATAAATATGTTGCTAAGAAAGGACAAAAGAGAAGTTTCAGCATATGTTAACTAATTGTAAGTCGGATAAATTATCAACATGGTTAATGGAAGCACTTTCTTGAGACTTGACTTAGTCTTCTCTCATCAGATTGCATATATTGAGTTCACCGTTTATGTGAAGCTTCTTCAGTATTTTGCAATCCTCTGAACTCTAGCCACTGTTTGGCTGAGACTGTTGGAGCTGAGATTGTACCTCGTACGTGTCTAAGCTGTTTAGCTGGGTTCTGAGGCTTCCCAAGATCTTTGGCTGTGGCAGCTCCTGCTTCTTTCAAAACCAACACAAGCTCTGGGTTCCCAATCTTTTCAGCTCAGCCTTGTTCAAGGTTATAATCCCATCAAACGGACTATCTACAAGCAAAGACAAAGAAGACGTTAGTAAAACTGTTGAAAGCCAGTGATGAGAGCTCTTGTGACATTAACAGTTTTAAAGTAGAGATCTTTAGAGCAGATAGTACAACAAAGCCATCACAAAAATAAATGCAACAGGTGCAGAAATAGCTTTTTTATTCATTCTTTGATTCTTTAGTGATTACATGTTGTGTCAGAAACTTTAGATTTGCTTTGAGAACATTAACGTGTATTCAACTTTTGACGTTCTTGAGACTCATCAGAATGCATACATTCTTTTGTTGAGAATCTCTGACGCTGAAGGCAGTGGATATGAACAAACAAGCGAACCACATGAGCTTGTTGACACGAGTTTCTTATTTGCCTTCTGTTCAATCACCACAACAACCGCTAAAGAAATGAACAGGGCCAAGCTCTCGAATATAAAGAAGACTTAAGTTAGGAGTCGTGAAGACAAAAACAAAAAACCGTCTAACTATATTTCAAGTGCTTTTTACAACTTAAATACACATAATTAACAACAGCTAAGCTCGATCCTTCTCTTATGTATTCTCTCTCTAAGTAAACTTAGACAAAGACTTAGGAATCACGATAAATTGACTGAGCCATCCACTTGAGATGCAACTGAATCTTGCCTGATTTGGATTCGTCTAATGGAAACCAGTCCTTGTATTCCTCTTCCATTATAACCCTCGTCAGCGTCAAGATGCATCTCCCAATGTAATCCTGCACCATAAAGTAAAAAGCCACAACTTATATTGCCAACGCCTGGAAAATGACATCCAGGTTATGCGATGCAGAGTGTTGCAGTTCGCTGTTACCTTTCCAAAGGTGTCATGGTCCCAAACTTCAAGGACTAGCATATCGTGTAACCCGTCTTCAACCACAAAATCAAATGTCTGGTTCCAAACCGGGTTTAAGCTGTCATTGACAACCTGGTGACACAAAAAAAAAATTACAGTTAAGTTAGACACGGAAGAGGATGAAAACATCATTCACTTGGATATAACTCTCCTTAAATGAGAGATGATCTTACCCGAGTTTTGCTCTTGGCACCTGATTTCTTCATGGAGAGAACGACATATGGATCAGCTTTCCCCATCATATCTTGTATCGGTATCTCCTCTGCAGATATCACTGTCACAGAAAGCACTCCTCTCACGATGACATCTTTTCTTTTACGCGATGTTGCATTCTCTTCGTCCGTCGTATCATTCTTGAGCACCCTTTCTAAGGAAGTCATCGACGAAGAGGCAAAGGGATTTACAATGCCGTTGTTTCCCGCACCGAAAGGGACATATAGTAGCTCAAGGTGAACCTAAGTTACAGAACAATAACGTGTTGGCCATTTTACAGGTTGTGACAAAATCTAATCTGAGGAGGAATTTATAGCTTTAGCTAACCTCTCCACGGTTCTTGTTATCTCTCTGGATCTCTAAATCCTTGACCAACTTCAACCAGACGTCTTTCACTTTACCTGGTTCAAGTTCACAAAGCCGGATTTGTGCACAACCAATAAGCTCAGATGCCTGTACACCCTCGTCGTCATATATTCTAACCACTAAATGTTGTGTTGACGCGTCTTCAACGACAAATTCAAAATGCTCATTCCAGATGGGATTCAGATCATTGTTCTGATGGGAATGAAAAATATCAATCAGATCATCCTTTTGTAAGGTTTAGCACAAATAAATGAACAAATGGACTACTTACAATTGTCTTGCTTCTTTGAGTCTTTTCACGCAAAGGGCGTATAAACATTTTAGGGGTCAGATTTTCCCACTAGATCTTTGTTGGTCAAGTTCTTCGCTTGCACAAGCTTCACCTCCAACATTCCAACAGGCTTTAGCTCCAGATCACTGGGTCAAGGAACACAAAAAAATAGCTTAAATAAAAATTCAAAACTAAAATCACTAGCACTTTCATTTTGCATTGACATTCTCATAGTGCTATAGTGGGCAAAAAAAAAAAAAATTGAACATATACACTCCACTGAAGTAAACGCTTAAGCCCTCCATATAAATAATAAACATTAAGTCAATGGTTCAACTTCATGTTTTTAATCTGAGGGTGTACCTATAATCACCAGGCAAAATTGGGATGACCTTCCGAACAGGCCATGTGATTGAATCTTCAACGGCATCCCGTATTGTTTCCTGTTGCAAAGAAGGTTTCATGTGAAAATATAGTAAACGTCCCGACACTAGTTGAAAACGTGTTGATTTAGTAACAAATGAATGCTAATACGCTATTACGATAAAAGGTGGAGAACACCAGGAAAAAAAAAACAGTAGGCCAAACCTCAATAGCATCAGACAGTCCAGGAATCGCTGAAATGTCGCCTCCTACAACCTTAAGGGTGAAGTCCAATTTTTTCTGCAACACAGAATTGGATGTCTTAAGCTAAATAAAGCACGCATCCTCAGGTATGCACGTACAAGAATGTAACAACATTAAACAAGAGTAAGGAAAAACAAACTCTCTAAGTCAAATACAGAAACAGCTACAAAAGTTTTAGAGGGCACCAACCTTTTCTCTAAGAGAAACACTGACGGCTCCAAAGCAAGGAAACTCATCAACCAGTGGCCTAAAAATTAGCCTGAAAACACCAGTGAATCCAATATTTTTCACCTAGAAAACAGACAATAAGAAGTTGTAGTCAGCTTATCACTGATCAAACTAGAAAAGCTACACATATAAAATATCAGTATTGCCTTTACATGTTCTGCAAGACAGAAAAATTAACAAAGTGTTATAAAGTCTATTTGCTTCGGCATAAACTACTTCCAATAATGAACGTCTAGAAGAAACCACAGTAGCTATCCAAGGGTTATATTGTCACAAGAACTAAATCATCAGTAACTATTTCTGCATTGATCTTTTATTTGCATATATCAATTAGTACCAAAATTATCCCCAGTCTCTTAACAGTTTAGTTAAATATTACTAAATCTAGAACTTGGGTTTGACCTATTAGTAGACGCGAGAAGGTATTTCCGGGAGAATGTGGGTGTCAAATCAGATGTCAAGCATCAATCTCGCAGTATACAAAAAAAAAAAAGAAATTGAAGGCAGGGATGAGGCACATGTCCTGCACCTGAACGGGAAGAGATACACCAACTAAGGTCTTGATTCCAAGTACAATATTTGGATTTCCATCCCAATTCATATCAAGTTCCATGGTCATCCCATTTTCATCACCTTCGACAATGGAAACACCTATAGAAACACCAAGGAAGGAACACAAGCAAGCAGACTCATAAATCCTAAAGCAACAGCATAATATTAGTATGAGAGTATGGGGGCACTCTTTTCGCAAAACTTCGAACACAATGTCTAAACAATTGTATACCACGGCCATCGACAGTTTAATGTAAAACCACTTCTCGTTCTTTTATCCAGTTGCATGTAAATTTCCCCTTCTGACATGAATTCAGTTACTATGCGTGAGAACATAAACAATCTCGAGTAAGAATGCAAGCTCAAGATGATTCAACGGCACAAGTTATGGTTACCTCACAACACAAAATTACATTTTTTAAAAAAAAACAGGAAATAAACAAAGCAAACCTGTAAACTGAGGCGCCACGGTACCGAGAGTAAGCTTAGAAAACGTCAAGGAGGCAACAACCGCAGGTCTATATTGCTCGAGAACCGGCTCAACGGATGCCCTTATAAGCTCCGAAGCTGCCTAAAAACTCCAATGAATAAATAAAAAAACGAGAAAATAAACAATATCTCCATCCATTACACAGAACCACATCTCTCTCTCACTCAATAACCTTAGACAAAAAAAATGGACGTTAACATACATACCTCATCAACATAAGGCCAGATCTTTGTCAGGTGATGGTTCAGCCAAGTCAACTGAAGTAAAACAAAAAAAAACGACAAAAGGCAACTGAGTTACTTATGGCGCCAAAAAAAATAAAGGAAGAAGCTTTCTACTCAATTAGAGGAACTTAACTTCTGACGCTCGGAGAAGACGACCCAGGATGGATAAAACTCAGCGGGGAGAAGCTTCCTCGAATCCTCCACCGTCATCCTCGCCAAAGCAGCCACCGTATTCGCCTGAGAATAAAAATGAGGCAAATCAAAGCTGAAACCATCGTTAATTCAAGTAGAGAGAGAGAATGTGTGTGTGTGTGTGTGGGAGCTCACAAGTTCGGAGCGAAGCTTGGATCGATAATTCTCCGCCTTGACGAAGCCGATGATGATTGTCATTCCCACGGCGAGTCCGATCACGAGTCCGACTATAAATCCCATTCTTTTACTTCGCCGCAAAACTGAAAAGTGTGTCCGAACTGTTTTAGTCCGCGAGCTCAACCGACGAAAGTGAGAATAATTAATAGTATCTCATAAAGTTTTAAACTTTCCAATTAGTGACAGATTTAACCACAGTTAATTAGAAAACTACACATTTAGGGGGATGTAATTGGACTAATGAAGCCTGTGCTAACACTATAAGCCCATTAGCAGCAACACATATCGCACACTGTTTCTCGTTGGGCTTCGATTGAGATAAAAAGCTCATGCTCCAATCTTGAAATCCAATCACCTTCACCGAACCAGACCGGTAAAAGGTTCGGTCAGAGGGTATTTTAAACTCAAACCGACCAGAGTGAATCGGACCGGTGAATTGAACCGGCTTGTGCAGAAGGAAAAATTGGTGTTTGTTGTTTTACACTCTTTACCGGGACCAAAGCCTGTCTTATCAACATTGATGCTTGCAATAATATTATCACCTTATCAACATTAAGGTTGCATATCTTAGCTTTGCTTGTTTTGGAAACTTAGGTTAACTTTATAATCCTTTTAGATCAAGGGATTATAATTGAATATACGAGGAGCAGTTACCAAACATTAGCCTAAATAATTTATATATCTATCTTTGTAATTCTAAAGCTTTATTGAATTTTTTTTTCCTGAATATGCTATTTGACCTGAGTTTAAATACAACGGGCATTACATAGCCTACAAGCAAACATAAAGAAAATGTGGACCTCCCCACCATAAAAGCAAAAGAAAAAAAAGCATATACTATTAATTATATATGTAATATTTATTTCATATAGGTGAATCTTTGCTCTGAAATATTGCAATTTTAAGAGATGTGATTTGTACTTAAAACAGAAAGTAAAAGCAAAATCTTCCTTGTGTTTTATTTTTAATGAAAGTAAAGCTTTGGTGATTAGATGTAATGTAATTAGTATTACTATGTCAAACCATGTAATCTACTTTTGTCCCCTTCATTTCGTTTACCATCGAGTATGGATCAAAAGCCTAGTACTCCATTTTTCAACGGATGTCGTTTCATGACTATCATAAACTATGGGTTTATATAGTGTCTTTGGCATAATGATTTTATACAGTGCCGGCTTAGAATGGAGGACGGTCAGTGCGACCGCCCCAGGATCCACTCTAATTTTTTTTTTTTTTTTATTTTTTTAGTGACATATATAGTATACTAAATTTAAATTTATGTAGTATTATAAAATGTGAGAACAGAAATTTAATAAAATCTCAAATTAAAACATGTATATTAGTTTATTTATGTAAAAGTAACTTAAATATATTTAAAATTAGTCATTATATAAGGCCTAAATATTTTTTGTTATAATATAAGGTCTAAAAAAAAATTTTTGCACTAGGGCCCATAGTAGTGTTGAGCCGGCCCTGATTTTATACCATCAAACTATAGCTTAAAGTGTAAAGAGATATTATGGGAAAGCTAAAGTGATTATGACACATGATATATACTAAATATTTTTGTACTAAATGATATATACTAAATACCTATAAGAAAATCATCCGTATGGGTTTATCTCTAGGATGTTTTCTATATAAAGAAGAGCAGGTTTTCCACTTAAAATTACATAATATTGGTATATGGAAAATATTTGTTTTAGAAAGTCCTTGATTGCATATAAAAATAAAAATAAAAAACAACGAAACTAACAGGTCAAATAAAAGATTGTGCTCAACGGTGTAAGAAACATTGTACAAGTTAGGGCATATCCCTTTTATTTTGGATATGGAAATATAGACTTCAATTTAAATGCGCATCCATTAATTGACACCACTTGGTCATGTCCCTTGTTCTTTCGCCCATTAAAGAAACTGGCACGTACGTAGAATATAAAAAGCTGAAATAAGTTTCATTCATTATTCGATCTACTGATAACACAAAGATTTGCGATAGTTTGGATTCCGAACCTCGGGGTGTTGATATTTTTGTAACATAAAATGAAAAAGAAAGACAATGTAGATTGACTTTATTATCATGTGTTGCAAGCATGCAAGCATACTTGCATGCCCTCGATTATTTCTTCTTTCGGAACATTTCACCTAATAACAAAATTTCATATATATATATATATATATATATATAGAAAATGCATTACCTTGTGTCCATTAATTAGTGCGAAAGTGAACGTCATCTACGAGTTCGTGGGACAAATTAATGATAATACTCCTGCTGATTAGATACCAATGAAATCAAAGTCCACTCATATAATAGATAGGTAACACGAAGATATATATAAAGAGGAGTTCAGTGGTAAATTTTTCCATAAAAATGAGTCTATTTACACATATAATCTCAGATTAAAAAAAAGATAGAAGTATATCTATGTATGGTTTCTTCCTCTATTTACAGTCGCTTCTTTGCCTATCTAGACGCAAATGATTGTGCTTGTCAATATATATCGGATGTGTTGATTATATATAAGAATCCATAAAGATTGACTGGATGACATGGACCATTTGGTGTTTCAAAACGTGTTTTATAATACTCATAGAGTATCAAACGATATGTCGAAAATGGTTAAAATCATATCTTGAATATATGTATAATCATCAAGTTATATGATGATTAGCCATGTGTACGTCGCCTGATCAAATACATCTATAATTATTAACGTATATATGTTCCATATTGCGTTTCCCATTGTCTGTAAACAAATATGGATGTGTATCTTGATGGGACAAAAGCAATTTAGCGTAACGAATTGATGGTGTATATGCTGCTAATCATGATTAGCATTCATGAGTGTTTAATGTATGGTGGAGCTAAATTTCGTATTTTATACTATTGTGGATCATTTTATTTTTTTTTTAATTTTTTTTTGCTAAAAGTGGATCATTTTATTTGATAAAAACTTATGCTGCTTTTATTTAAATTAATTTAAAATACACATTATCGTTATTCTATTCATTTAAGCGGATAGTGTTAATGATATGGGACATTTGGCTGTCCCAGCATGGAATTATCCGCCGTCTAAGCCATTATCAATTTCTTAATTATTTTCTGTATTTTGTATAATTAAGTTAGGTATATAACTTTATATACATATAATAACAAGGTTTGTGGGATTTCAATTTTCAAGATTGGATCATACTATCATCTCGACGTAATTAATACCTCTAGATACATTCACCGTGCACTGTGAGAATGTTCTCACCCTAGTCGAACTTGTAATGTTTTTAACGATTTATCTTAAAGTCATTTGACAGATACTAACGGACTTTCGATAACTTGTTAGAGACTTTGGATATTCTAAGTCGTATGTTTATTTTTTAATACTCAGGTGACTTAAATCTATTGTCTAGCGACTTAGTATTTTAATAAAATGTATAAAAGTGGGTCGAATACGTATTTTTATATACGGATTGGCAAGATTTCTTTAGTTTTATATATTCACTGTTCATGAAAATGGGAGTCTCGAGAAAAAAAGGAAAAAAGAACTCATATCATATCAGTGGCGAGTGGACTTCACTGCAGTATCTTGTGTCCAACATTTGCGCTACAAGAAAATAATAAATCTAAAATCAAAGAACCGCCAATTTGAGGAAATTCAGAAACTGTAAATTCAGTAAAGATAAATTTCGAAAAAAAAATAATAATAATTAAACAAATTGGAGATGATATGGCAACCATAACAATAGACAAATACAGATAGCTAGCTCTCTTTATCTCTTTTCCTTTTTTATTCCCTCTACTTCTCTCTTTTCAGTCTTTGATAGTATTATTTGTTTACTTTTATACTTTATTGATATACCAAAATCTTGGAGAGAAAATGTGATACTTTACTTCTAAATAATGTGGTGCTTTATTACAAGTAAAATTGTATAACCACTATTCTAGTACTTAAAAGTGTTGCAAATCTGATTTATAAATTTTTAATATATGAGTTATATTATTTTTTAGATAAGTATTTAAAAGCATAGTATTTTCTATTTTTCAATTAACGGGAGGATAAATTTGTATATTTTGGTCCTTAACATAACTAAAAAGAATATCCGAGATATATTTTAATTAAAAAACATTTCATTTAGGTTAGGTAACTTTGAATAATTTAATTTAAACAGTTAATAATATCCGCGCGCATTAGTTTGAGGGTAATTTTACCCTACAGGTTTATATGCTTTTCTTCATGCTTTATCAGTCAACATCAATAGATAATTTTCGCATGCACCTCTGTGGAAAAATTGTAAAATTCTCTCTAGTTTCTGTTGATTTTTGTTCTTTCTGAAAATATTAATAGCACCAGCATTAATATCTGAATTAGTTTGTAATGTTTCAAATGCTACTATTTAAAATTAACTTGATCTTCAAGCAATTAGATTGTTTATCCGACCCTTGATGCATACTCGTTTTAGGGCAAGCACTTAACACATCTAATTTGGCTAAGGATTATGATAAACAAAAAACACGTCTCGACTTTTTCTGTTTATCATATTATCAGGGCTGCGTGTTATAACAAGATGTGATGATATTTGTTTTAGTAGAGTTGACAAAAGCACTCGGCATGTTTATATCAATCATAGAATTCCACAGAATCATGATTTATGTATTCATAATTCTACAAGATTAGCAAATACATAAATGATTATGTCATTCCACAGTCTTTTTACCTTTTTCCAGTTAAGTTACAACTCATTTAGTATTTTAATCATCTTGCTCCTATTCTTCTTTTAGATTATGAATAAAGGATTAAACAAATATTTTCATATTCATTGAAATGGCTTGAATCCTGCACCTGAAAATGAATTTTCTATGTACTTTTACGTATTTGTTTGGTTAAATATAAGAGATCAAAAGAGGTGGAAATAAAAAGATATATTTTTCAGAAAAAAAATAAAGATATACATGTGGTAAGAGTATATATAAAATGGTCCTTTTAAAAAAAGAGTATGTAGAAAATGTTATTGGCAAACTTCCCAACAACAACAGAAAATATAACTAATGCAGATTTTGAAATAGAAAGACGTTGCAAATATTAAAATTTCGTTTTGGCAATCTACAATCAATGGTTATCTCCCCCAGACGTCTTATTAAATTAGATTGATTAAGCATTCAGTAATACACTACTACCTAATGATTATTTTTTACAAAGGGTTGAGCTAAGACTAAGCTAATCTCTGTGCGCTTTATTTTGTTCAAAATCCGCTGCTGCTTTTACTTTCCAGTTTCAATGAGGACTAATAAGAAGCTCTCTCACAGAAGCAAAAATGAAAAGAAGCTTAAGACACTCTCTCTCTCTCTCTCTATGTAGAATTTCACTTTAACTTTCTCCCTCTAAAATCTGCCCCTCATTGTCTTGCCTCTGTCTTCTTCAAGAATTGATGTCTCTTCAACACTTTCTCTTATTTTAAAGTACCTTCTATCTCTCTCTTTCCTCTCAAGAACCAAAAAAAAAAAGCAAAAGCCACCATTTGTTCATTGCTTTGTCCCTGTGAGAGAAAAAAGAGAGTCTAAGAATATAAACTCATCTCATAGGGAGAAGAAACCCAGGCTCTGTTTTTTCATAGCTTACTCTTGCTCAAGTTTCTGTCTGGTCCATAGGGAGAAAAAAACCACAGCTCCAGTCAAATCTGGCAGTGATTCATACAGAAGTGACAATCTCTAACATGTTTTTGAGTAATCAAGGGAAACATTTCCACCTTTTTAGCTTGGTTATGGATGGGCTGACTTTCTGTTGAAGTAGAACCACACACACACATTGGGTAAAAGAAGCAAAAGAAGGAGTAACAATGAGAGAAGACAAGTCCAAGACAAATAAGGTTTCTACTCTTTTCTATGTTTATCTTCTCTAAATCTGTGACTTGCTTTATTTTTGTTTGTGTCAATCTTGATGGGATTTCAAGATTTAATATTCATAAAAATTCTTTTGAATTTTGTGAAATGAAGCTGGCCTGGTCCATGAAGATGGTCAGGAAATGGTTTAATATAAAAAGCAAAACAGAGGAGTTTCAAGCAGATGTTCCTACTTCTGCTGGTAAAGTCTCTCTCTCTTTTTTTCTAGCTTTCCTTAACCAACTTTGTTTGTTTGTTTGTTCTCTTCATATGTTTTCTTTTATTGACTAAAGAAGTTGAAGTAGAGCACAGAAGTAGTTTCTCAGCAGAGAAAGCGCCCAGCACAATCAAGAAGGCTAAAACTGGTATAAACATACATATAGTCCACTTCTTTGATCCTATCAAATCTTCTTTCTTTTTTAACTGAAGGTTTCTTGATTTTTACAGAGAAGCTCAGTAAGAACTGGGAGCAGCAAGCTCGGCAAAGGAGAATGAACTATGAGAATCCTAGGATCGTTGACGTCCAAAACTACAGGTATACTATGTTTAAACTCAACACATACACACATGTCATGACTCATAACTAATGATCCATTGTTACTAAAAATGATCTTGGTGTTGATTTACTTTTGAGCAGCATCTTTACTGCTACCTGGAACGTAGCTGGACGCTCTCCTCCTTCTGACTTAAACCTTGATGAGTGGCTTCACTCATCAGCTCCTGCAGACATATACGTCCTCGGATTCCAAGAGATTGTTCCTCTTAATGCTGGTAACGTCCTTGGAGCTGAAGACAATGGACCCGCTCAGAAATGGCTCTCTCTTATCCGTAAAACACTCAACAACCGACCAGGAACTAGCGGAACCAGCGGTTATCACACGCCTTCCCCTGTCCCTGTGCCTATGGCAGAGCTTGACGCTGACTTCTCTGGCTCCACAAGGCATAAGAACTCCACCTTCTTCCATAGACGCTCTTTCCAGACACCAAGTAGTGCATGGAACGATCCTTCAATCCCTCAGCCAGGTCTTGACCGCCGTTTCAGCGTCTGTGACCGTGTCTTCTTCAGCCACAGGCCAAGTGATTTCGACCCGAGTTTCCGTGGTAGCAGCAGCAGCAGCAGCAGTCATAGGCCTAGTGACTACTCCAGAAGGCCTAGTGATTACTCCAGGAGGCCTAGTGACTACTCAAGACCGAGTGACTACTCAAGACCAAGTGATTACTACTCTAGACCTAGTGATTACTCACGGCCTAGTGACTTCTCAAGGTCTTCAGATGATGATAATGGTACTGGAGACTCTCCAAGCACTGTCTTGTACTCACCAGGCTCTGCAGCAAACGAAAACGGGTATAGGATGCCATGGAACACTTCGCAGTATTGTTTAGTTGCTAGCAAACAAATGGTGGGTGTCTTCTTAACCATTTGGGTGAAGAGCGAGCTAAGGGAACACGTCAAGAACATGAAAGTATCTTGTGTTGGCAGAGGACTAATGGGATATCTAGGGAATAAGGTTAGACAATGTTCTTTCATAACACACTGTTCTGTTTGCCACTTTTGTTTATAACGTCTTTGTTTCTTTGTTTAGGGATCAATCTCAATAAGCATGTTGCTACATCAAACAAGCTTTTGCTTCGTTTGTACTCACTTGACTTCAGGACAAAAGGAAGGTGATGAGCTGAAGAGAAACTCAGATGTCATGGAGATACTTAAGAAAACAAGGTTTCCTCGTGTCAAGAGCTCAGAGGATGAAAAATCCCCTGAGAATATACTTCAGCATGAGTAAGATTGATAACATCTCACACTTCAAGAAACATTTTGTTAACAGTTTCTTGATCCAACTCATCATATCTTTTTTACCAGCCGTGTAATATGGCTTGGCGATCTGAACTACCGGATAGCACTGTCTTATCGATCAGCTAAAGCACTCGTTGAGATGCAGAACTGGAGAGCTTTGCTAGAAAACGACCAGGTACGTTTTGTAAACTTACTTTGATGATGATCCTAATTGTCTGAAGAAAGAGCAATAAGTTCTTACCCAAAACATGTTTTACTTGCAGTTAAGGATTGAGCAGAAACGAGGCCATGTGTTCAAAGGATGGAACGAAGGAAAGATCTATTTCCCACCAACGTACAAGTACTCAAGGAACTCAGATAGATATTCTGGAGATGACTTGCATCCCAAGGAGAAACGTCGCACTCCTGCTTGGTAAGAAAACAAGACTTGTGTATATATATGAATCTGTTATGATCTAACGTTTGTTTTCTATTAAAAAGGTGTGATAGGATACTGTGGTACGGTGAAGGACTGCATCAGTTATCTTATGTAAGAGGAGAGTCAAAGTTCTCAGATCATAGACCGGTCTATGGCATTTTTTGTGCAGAGGTTGAGTCAGCTCATAATAAGTTAAAGAGGACAATGAGTTGCTCTGCTTCACGGGTCCAAGCTGAAGAGCTCTTACCTTATTCCCGTGGATACACCGAGCTCAGCTTCTTCTAGAAGAAACATCACGGTAACTTTTCTTGTCTTGTCTTTTGCATCTAATGCTATAGACTATATAGTTAAAAAAAAAATCTTAGATTAAATTACAACTCACCAAACTAGCAATTACTGGGACATAAATAGATGAAAATGGCATTTGTGTCAGTGACATGAGCTGTTCAGAACTAAAGAAGTCCACAAGTATGTGTGGTCCTGAGAAGCAAATAGAGTTGAGACCAGTCTATAGTTCTCTGCATTTATGTGCATATATGTGTGTGTAATCTCAACCAAGGAATGAGCCACTGCCTTGTCGGAGCATTTAGTATCAATTTATTGATTAGGATAAGGATAACCAAAAAAAACATTGAAAGCTCATACTATCAAGTCTTTTGTCTTTATGAAATTAGGGTAAGGAGAACACACAAAATATTTGAACTTTCTTGAACTCAGATGAAAGTAGGATTACAAAACCAAGATTTGTTTTGTGCTACATATCTTTTTTGAGGAAGTTGTGAAAGGTTTTTTTTTTCCACTCATGGTAGAATTGAATTTTCTTTTGTCAGGTGAGGAAAAGTGTTTTTGGATCTTGGAGAGTGATGGAGATGTTTCATTGCCTCTTTAACCAATGGGAACAGGTTTGTCAATAAAAAATATTTTACATTTACAGTTTCCGGTTTGAGTTTTAACTCTTGGTTTCCGGTTTGTTTAATTTCCAGTTTGTAGGTGTAGAACTAGAAAGTATTGTGTAATTCTGGCCTCGGTTAACCAATTTTCACGTACCGGTTCTGTGATCTATCCGGTTCATAGTTTTGATGGTTTTTGCTAACTCTGGTGGATTTGAAATTTTCCAAGCTACATTATAAGGTAATAATTTCAGTTACCATTGCTTTGAAATTAATTTCTGTTTTATTTTGGTAATAATGTAATGTAAACACCTTTTTACACAACTTGTGTTTTGTTTTTATGCAGGAAATCAACTAACTCAGTCAGAAACTGCCAAGTAGACAGAAGTTCTTTTTTTTTTTTTTTTTTCAGTTTTCATTCTTTTGAGTTAGCACAAGTAGGATAAATTATGTTCTTTGTCTTAGTCAATTGTAGTGTGTCCCCATGGTAATCATATTGTAATGTTTATTATTAAGGCTTAGGAAATACAAAAAGAAGATTTCCATTTTCATTTTATGAAAATTGGCGAAAAGTTAAAGTGAGCTTGATGCCGTCTTGTAATGATCGTTGGACTGCAAAAAAGTTTGGGTTTCTAGATTATCAATCTTGCATTTAAATACAAGCTAATAGCAAGCAATCAAAAGCATTGTCCCCCTAAAACCAAAACAAAAGATAGTAATCGAAAGGAATTTTAAATAGAGATGTCTATGTTTCTTATTTCATTTCAAGAATTATAATAGATTCAGTTTTTTAATAGAAAATATTTAGTTAGAGAAGTTTAGATGACTTGTTGTTTTCACTAAATTCTAAGCTGTTTTTCCCAACAAATTCAAAGATTCTTAAAGACTTTTTCAGAAACCGAGATTTCGATTTGTGTATATAAATAACCCTTTAAGAACATATTATCTGTGAGAGACAGAGACGGGACCAGTTAATGTAGAACGGAATGATTAAAAACTAAAAAAGAGAGCCTGAAAGTGAAGAGAGTATGTTTTGTGTGAATCATGCTTTGTCTTTATCCTGTTTCCTCATGCTTTGTCTTCTTCCAGCTTTTGTTGATCACATTCACAGCAACGCTTATCAATGTTTTATTAAAACGAAGACTCTTGTGAAATTGGAGCCATATCATTAACCACACAGACAATGATCAGCTGTGGTTTTCCCAAGAGAATTACTGTAAAGCAAAAACAATCGAATAAAACAAGGGAAATAAAGTGTTGTTTTAGAAGGGTAGCTAGTTTTTTTTATAACATCTATCTTTTTTACGGTAACTGGAATGTATGTGATCATATTTTGTTGCACGTTGAAGGGTAGCTAGGTTTTATAATCTCATTTAAGTAGGGACTTAACTAGGAAAATACGAAAAGATAACCCCTTATTTTAGAAAAATAACGAATAGAAAAACCCTTTGCTATGCTATATAGATTCCTCTTGTTACCCGTATATTTAGCAATTTGCACAACTGTAACACCACTTATGGATCAGCCATTCATTAAATCTTGGTAATAAGCAAAAAAAAAAACTCTTTTATCTGTTTTTTTTTTTGCAGGATTTGGTTGTTCTTTTGTTGGCCCAATCGATCTTCTGTTTGCTTAAAAGCCCATGTCTTCATATTCCTTTTGACCCAAATCTTTTTGAGTGTTTTAATAACAAGAGACTTTTTAAAGAAAAACAACCTGAAAATGGGCAATCGGAATAAGCATCGCTTGTATACCGGATAAATGGCGGTGCTAGGTTACAGGGAAGCAAATACAAAGTCTGCAGAGATTTTGCGTTGTAATATCCGAATGAATGGCAAATTTTTTAAAAGTTGTATATATATCTAAACACTACTAACCACTTCTTTTGCAGATTCATGTCATTCCAAAATTTTTCTTTCAAGTTCTTTAATCATTTTTCCACGACACAAAGTTCAACTTTTTTTTTTGAAACTAACAAAGTTCAACTATTTCGTGAGGAAATATAAGTAAATATTCCCTATGGTTCGGATCTTGTGACATTGCACATGTTGAAGGCATCAAAATTTACGTTACTAAACGTTTGCATGTTTCGTCTGTTCTCTATATTTAATGTGTAATCTAAAATGCTAACAAGAAAATATTAAAAAACAATCAAAACCGGACAACTCAATTGAACTAGTTAGATCTGTAATCTTTAATATTTCACCCAAATTTCGGAACGAGATCTCCTTACACATTTACTAAACAACTATATAATTTAATTTTGTCAACGAACATCTAGTAATTTAATATATCATCATCAATCTCATAGAGCAGAATATATTTTTGTGATGGAAACTGAATTCCGTTAGATACACATACTGTATATCTTTGATACCTTAAAAATGTATGCAACGTAGCTAAGTTCATCGCATTAGTCGAATAGAGGTTGAGTCAAGAAATTTGTTATACAACTTCATAATTTGTAAAGTGGAGAAACAAAACAACTAATTAATGTACGTATGAGTCCAAAACAACTACACTCAAATAAAAATTTCTATATTGAGTAAAAATAGAACAAATAATCTAATAAGTCTCCTTTGTCTCTACGCCTTATTAGCTTACGTGCCAAATCACAACTGGTTTTAAAATAGTTAGGCTACTTTTATTCCTTACATTGATATAAACCAATTTTAAATCCATTAAGACTCTCCCTAGGATCAACCTTCCTCTGCTGCCGCTACAACCGCGTATAGCTAAGCCACCGTGACCAGTGACCACCATTTTAATATATCCACCTTCGTACCATAACTCATTTTGAGATCTTTCCATTATTTATTTTTATATAAAGGTATTAGTAGACCAAAATTATCCTTCTACATATACTTTTTCCTCTCTTTCGACCCCTGAGGAAATGTGTCTCTTTCAACGCATATCGAGAGCTCATTCTTCATCTTCTTCTTCAACTATCTCGACCCGTATGATATATTGCATACTACTTTCTATTTTTGCTTCCTTGGTCTACCTTCTTGTCTCCCTCTCGTTATCAAGGTTTCAACCTAAAGACACTGCCTATTTCTTATCTTCTCAAGATCAATCTCAAAGCCTAACAGAGATCGATCACATCGTCTTTGGGATCGGATCGAGCACTAAGTCGTGGCCTGCACGTAGAGAATATGTTAAGCTTTGGTGGGATGCTCAGAGAATGAGAGGTTGTGTCTTTGTTGACCGTCCCTTGTCGTCTTTGGTGAACGATACAGATTCTAATCTCCTTCCTCCGATTTGTGTTTCCGAAGATACATCACGGTTCAGGTAACTAAGCAAACATTGATATCACCATTATTTAAAAATCAGGTTGGTTGGCATATTATTTTATTCAAGGGGCCTTGATTTAGCTGTGACGCCTATTATTTTATTTTCTTAGACACCTACCTTCTAAAATATGTTTTTTTGTATTCATGATATTTTATAATTTATAATTTTCATTAATATTCTAGCTATTAGTTATAAAATCGTAGAAAGACTTATTGATTAACTATATCCATTTATTATTTAAACTAAATTACAAATCTCAACTTGGTTGGAGATTAAACTCAAACTTTCTAAACTCTATGAAATGTTATTTACATTTGCAGCTATATCTAAGCATACACAAGATTTAGTGAGAAGTTCTCCAGAGTGCGATTTTTGTAACTACAAAAATATTATTAAACCACTACTCAAAGTCGTGCTTTAAAGTTGTGTGTCAGGTTCAAGACCCTTTTCCGTTCAAGAACTCTTCATAAACCCTTTTTGTGTGAAAAACAATATATTGGTTAGGTTTTATTTTTTATATAAAAATGCAACAATAACTTTATGTTTAACAACAAGATATAATACATGATTAGTTAAAAACAAGTTGTCAAAAGAAAGGATTGACTAAAAATTATATTTCTATTTATTATTTTGGTTTTAACTTTCTAAATAGAGTATAACTAAATCGAATCAGCCCATTGAATTATTGATCATAACCCATCAGATACACTTGGAGAAAAGGTGACCGAAACGCGATTAGGATCGCTCGGTGCGTGTTAGAAACAGTAAGGATGTTTAATACTTCTTCAGAAGAAGTAAGATGGTACGTATTTGGAGACGACGATACAATATTTATCCCTGAAAACCTCGCAAGAACGCTCTCAAAATACGACCACACATCATGGTATTACATAGGAGCAAGCTCAGAGATTTATCACCAGAACTCATTGTTCGGACACGACATGGCATTTGGCGGTGGAGGGATCGCTATAAGCAGCTCGTTGGCTAACGTTTTAGCTAAAAATTTCGATTCTTGTATCGAAAGGTATCCACATTTATACGGAGGAGACTCTAGGATTCATGCTTGTGTGCTTGAGCTTGGAGTTGGATTGTCTCATGAGCCTGGCTTTCATCAGGTTTTTTCTAACTTTTTAAAATAAATAGTGATTCAGTTTTTTACCAAAAAAAAATAATCATTAATTTTTGCATAATATTGATTAAACGTATTTGTTTTTCAATCTAATCAGTTTGATGTAAAAGGAAATGCATTGGGAATATTGACATCACATTCAACGAGACCGTTGGTGTCTCTACACCACATGGCCCACATTGATCCAATTTTCCCAAACTTAACCACATTCTCTGCCGTCAGCCACCTCTTCTCCGCTGTAGAACTTGATCCTCTCCGTATATTTCAAGTCTCTGTTTGCTACGACCGTTGGTACTCTTGGACCATCTTTGTGTCCTGGGGCTATGCCGTTCAGGTTAATATTGTTTTTCCCTAACTATATAGATGATTTTGCATGACATGTAACTTAAGGTTATTAATTCAAAGTAATCTTTGTTTGTCTCTAATATTAGATTGAGAGTAAGCATTTATTTCTACGGGATGCTTTGAGGACACAAAAAACGTTCCGACCATGGAAAAATTCAGGCGGGTTGGCAAGTGTGTACACATTCAACACAAGAGATGTTCATCCTGATCCATGCCAAAGACCTGTCACTTTCTTCATGGAACATGTTTCTTCTTCTCCCAGTGATGGAACTATTAAAAGTGTGTACAAGCAAGCTTACCAGAATTGCACGTACGATCCCATTTCATCTCCTCGCAAAATCGAAGAGATTAGAGTATTTTCGACAAGGTTGGATCCCGATATCAGACAAGTAAGCAATATACTTTGTCTAAGTTTTGTGAATTTGGTTTTGGATTAGAGATATTGTGTTTGTATGTGGATAATAGGATAAGTAATGAAGTTTTGGTCATCTGTGAAAATCATTTCCTAGATTAGTAGTGATTTGTTGAAATGTCAATTACTAAAGTTTTCCCTATAGATATGTATCCCTTTACTCTGAAATTAGGTACCAATAAAACTAGGAATGTCACATATTATTTACAAGAAGTGCAAAATAAATGCCTGGAAAAGGATTTTTTTTCTTCTAAGAGATAAATGCTTGGGTATACATTAAGATGTTTCGAATTGCAAGAGAATTTCAAAATAATTCAGATAAGTTTGATAACTTGAATATTTATTATGTGATTTTAGTTGATGATCAAATCTTTCAAAAATCCATTTCAGTGTTGATTTTGAGTGAACTTTGACGTTTAAGCTTACAACTATCACTGAATTTTTAAAGTGTAAACATTAAAGTTTTAAAAATGAAATATCAAATATGTTGGAATTTTGAAATAACATCATTGCAAATACTATTACGTACGTAAACATCTTACATTTTCTATTTATTTTAAGTTTATTTTTTGTAATTAAATTACTCTTTTCTTTGGTTGTGGATTGTGGTAGTTGAAGGCTCCCAGAAGACAATGTTGTGATATCTTACCAACTTCTTTCAACGGTGGAAAGGTATTGGAAATTGGAATTCGAGAATGCAAAGAAGATGAGTTGATCTATATACATCCATAGCTAGGACATTTTTTTTTGAGAAAGGGCTTAAAAATTAAACAAACGTTGATACCCTCTTTTTTATTTGTTTATTACATTGCTTTACAAATTTAACAAATGTCGTTGCCATAGAGTTTTTAGTTATTTTTTTGTATACTATATACTGCATTAAACTGTTACTCAGCTTGTTAGTTGTTGCCTTTCAACTTTTAAGTTTTTGTAACCATTTCTTATTATAGACCGGCGGCCGTAACAATCTGCTAAAACACAAGTATTCATTTGAATGGAGAACCTATGAACATGCAACGAGAAATTAAGTATGATGGTAGAGAAAGAGATTTGAATGGTAGGAAAAGAATCAGTGGAGAAAGCATTTCGACAAAAAAATATAGAATACTCATCTAAAGAGTGGCTACCAAATTATTCTCTCCTAAATCCTAATATATAACTTTGTAAGACTGATGTTTTACGCCTATTGCAAGATAAGAATCCAACATGTTGTTTTAGTCTTTTCAAGTCTTTTTTAAAAAAAATTATTAGATCAACAATTTGTAACCAATAATTCCAATATCTTATGTAGATTCACATTTAATACTAAACTAGATTTTGACCGGCCCTTAAAAGGGCGGATATATATTTTGTTTTAATATTATTAAAAAATTTAACCTTTTTGTTTCTTTTTTTGGAAAAAAATAAATTTTATATTTAAGTATAGTTCAAAAGTCAATCTGAATTATATTTATATATATACTAAATACTATTAGTTAATTATTGGAAGATGTGGGTTATAAATATTTGGATCACACCTGTATTAATAGGTCATGATTTTAAAATAGTTGGATTAAATTTATATCAATAGATCATGTTCTTAATTTAATAAAATATATGTTTTACAAAATCTAGGTCATTTAATTTTTATACAAAATAACACAAATAAAATATTCATTTAAACAAAAATTAAAACAAAATATATCTAATATTTGAAATGGTGGATCATAATCTAATTAGATGATAAATAACAATATGATTACTATTAATATATGAGTGACAAACCTGTAAATACTTGCAAAAATCTAATAAACCTCGTAAATAGACTTCTATTTTAATAGTATAGATATAAATATCAATTTTGACATGTTCTTTAAAAAGACGGATAATTGTTTGTATGTTTGTATAGTTATATTTTTGTATATTAGGAATCTGACCCGCTCTTTCAAAGAACGAATACATTTATTATTTTAATTGTTTAAAAAATATTTTTTTTTGTCATATTTATGTTTAGTAAATTATATAATAATTTTTAAACTTTTACCTGTTTTGCACTTAGTCTTTTTCTTATTGTTTTTCATCAAATATACAAATCTGGTAGCTATTATACTATTGTAATCATTTTTTTTAACACGATACGGTTGTAATCATTCAAAATCTAAAATAAATGACTTCTTAGAGGAGATGATTTGTTAGCCTTGTATAGAGAAATGGCAACGGTTGTTGCTCACCACCGACTGATTCGCGATCGTTGTGTTTTTAAACTATAATAATACAAAAAGATTGCTAAAAGAAAATAAAAACTGTAAAAGGAAGTAGGGAGAACATGGGTCCCACCATTATTGTATGCTGCCTATAAAAATAAACGAAGTTACTGAAGTTGTTAAACAATATTAGATGCATTATATTTTATTTTATGTCTTAAATTGGACACAATCTTTTATCAATTGGTTATGATGAAGAATTAATAGAATAGATTAGATTCTGACCCGCCCTTCAGAAGAGCGGGTATATTTTTGTTAAAAAAATATTTAACATAATGAAAATTACGATTTTTGATAAACTATATATTTTGAGATTTTTATGAAAATTATATTAAATTTATATGAATTATTTTTGTATTTTAAATATGATTAAATTTTTGAAAACTCGAGATAATTCTGACCCGTATTATGATTTTGTTTATTTAAAACGTTGTTAAACTTATTTCACAGTAATTTTATTATTATTATTTTAAGTTAAATAGATTGTTTTCATTTTTAACATGTTTAATATTGATTTTTGTTTGTTATCATATTACAACGTTTAACAATAACAAGTCACCACATATTTCTCTTTTATATTTTTAGATATTTAATTTTTATATTTGTGTTTTAGTTGTTAATGTATTTCATTGTATAATATATATATTAAATGATTAATTAGAAAAGTTAATAATTTTATTGAAATAGTTGGTCCACACATAAATCAATAGGTCATGTTTCTATTTTAATATAAAAGATTTGTCTATTTTAGATTTGACATGCAGGTATAATGTTGGTTTGTAATTTTTTGTTTGTAAATATGTAACATTTTCCGTAATTTTTTTATATGTTAAATTTTTTAATTTATATGTTTGTGTATAACATTTTTTAAATTATTATTATTAAAATAGTTCTAATATATTAAAATATTCTTAAAATGATTAAGTATCTAAATTAGTCCATTTAATCTTTTAGAGTATATATCAAATATAATTTACATTAAAATAAATCAAACTATTTAATATTAAAAATAAATAAAAATATACCCGCTCTTTAAAGGGTGGATATATTTTTTGTTTTATTTGTTTGTTATTTTTTTATTTATGTTTAATATTAATTAAATTTAATATAATTATTGCAAACTATATCAAATATGTTAAGTTGCATAACTATATATTATATCATAAACATTTCAAAATTAGTTATAAATTGTATTCCTAATGGTTGACAAAAAAAATTGTATTCATAATGCTTGCAATATATTACTATTGTAACAACCCTAGAATTTTTTTTGGTAAACATATTAAATTTTATTACCATTCAGAATTTTTTTCTAATTTGTTCAGATGGTATGTTGATCAAAAAATTTAAGGCTTTATTTTAAAAAATAGAAACATAGTAATAAATTAAATTTACATCATAAGGCTATTTAAAATGATAACCTATTGAAATTTTCATTCGTAATCTATTTATATAATTTAATTTTCTGACTTTATATTTTCTGAACATAAATACATATAATGAAACACGTTAAAATGATTGCGAACTTTTTTTTGTAAACTAAATGATTGCGAACTTTTTAGAACTCATTTATGAAATCCTCACACAAGCCATAATATTCTACTCATAGAGGGGTTGTATTGATATAATTGAAGATATGGTTCCAGTTGTTTTGAAAAAACGTTATGGTTCGTATATGTTACTTCACACTTTTAAATAGTATTGATGCAACTGTTTATTTTACTTTGTATATATGAAAGTAGTTTTCTGAAAAAAAAAAATAAGGAAGTGATGGATCCCGATATTATAGGAAGGAAATGAGAAGTTATAGAATACCATAGTCGTTCTTGGTAATATATCAAATGGCAACGGTTAATTTTTTAAAGTAGTTCCAGATTTTTAAAAATGTTAAGTTGGACATAACCCCATATCAATTAGATATGTTGAAGAATTAATAGTATTGATTATTTAATAATAGACAGTTAATGTTTGACATTTCTATTTGTACAAATGATAATAGAAAAACAAAATAAAAAATTGTTTTCTACCATAAGAATGGGCTTCCATCACCTTTGCTCTATTTTTGACATATGTCATAATGGGCTTCCAGCACTTTTTAAAATTTTAGCCCATTAAAAACTAGCGTTTAAACATAAAAAGGTCAATATCACGGATTAAATCATATTTCGATCAGTGTTAATTACGTATTTAATTTAAGGAAACGGAACTATAGTATATAAAAAAAACAATAAGCGTTACCTAAAGCTCATAATCTGTCTCAGGTATTAGACGACTTTCTCACCATTACTAGCAGTAAACCAATTGCGTGATCCCAAATCTTATCTCCCCCCCCCCTCGATTCGATTCGATGTCGACGGAGCCGGAGGCGGAGGTTGTTAACTCTGGCGAGGACTTCGTTCACATCGAAGAACACTCCAGCAGACCTACCGGCGACATCTCGTTGAGCGACAGCATAGTCAATGTGGAGAAAGAGGACGCCGTCGAGGAAGAAGAAGAAGAAGAATACAAAGACTCCGATTCCGTCGTTAGCGGCGGCGATGCGGGAGAAGGAATCGTCGGCGGCGGTGGAGAGGGAGAGGGTTCGTCGACGACGAAGGCGGAGCTGCCGGAGGAATTGGCAAAAAGCGTTGTGATTCTGACGTGCGAGTCCACAGGGGAGAGCGGATCTTGCGATGTGTATTTGATCGGGACTGCTCATGTTTCAAAGGTTATTATTCTCTCTTTGGTTTTGGAATAATTGTCAAAATTTTCGACAAATGTATTTTAAAAAATGTATTTTTCAGATGTAAATGTTTCGGACAGTGTTTTTTTGGGTTGTGTAAGAAGAAGGGTTTAGGAATAAGTAAGAAACTCCTAAGCTTCTTGCAAGTTGCTAAAGTAATTTTAAAATTAAAGATATGATTTTGGATGGGATTAGCACTTGAACTTAAGCTTTAGCTCTTTGTTTTTTTTTTTAAATTAGCATTCAATCATTTGGAGAATTGCATGTCAAAATTTTCGAGAAATCTATTAAAAAATGTATTTTTCAGATGTAAATGTTTCGGAGAGTGTTTGGTTTTGGTTGTGTAAGAAGAGTTTCTTAAAGGGTTTTAGGAATTGAGTAAGGAACCCCCCTAGCTTCTTGCAAGTTGCTAAAGTGAGAAAGATATGATTTTGGATGGGTTTAGTACTTGAACTTAAGCTTAGCTCTTTACTTTTTTTTTTATTAGCATTCAATCATTCATCATGGGGGTAATCCTGTAATATCGTTGCAATTTTCTGTTGATCCTGTAATATCGTTGCAATTTTCTGTTGGTTACAGGAATCATGTCGAGAAGTTCAAGCAGTTATCAGCATCTTGAAACCAGAGGTTTTTTTTAGATGTTCACAGAGAACTTAAGTTTGATATCTTTATTATGTCTGTCTATGTTTTTGTCTAAGAAGCAAGTGGCTGATGATTAATAGGCTGTCTTCGTGGAGCTGTGTTCAAGCCGTTTGTCTATTCTCAAACCACAGGCTTTGAAGGTTTGTTTCTTCCTTCCTATTTTGGTTTGCTTTTCATATTTTATGGCCATCTATCATTGTGTGAGATTCTGTAAAAGAACGTGCAGCGCTCTTTCTTCTAGATGATAGATATTGTTGCCGTCGATGTCTAGAAGATTAACAAATAAGAGAGATGCCAAAATATATTTTTTAGTTAATCACAAAAACAGAGGATTCCTTTCTTTCAAATGATGCATGAACTCTGGGTTGTCTCTGCTGGAAAAGAGTTTTTTGCCTATAGAATGTAGTTCACTTGTTCTGTATGCTATTGCTTTGTTGATAATATCAGAGATACATACACTTATACGCGATTATACCTCTTCTAGGCCTTTTACTTATTTCTGAAATGGTGCTGTGTTTTGCTTCTCCAGATTCCAACCATGTCAGACATGATTGAAAGCTGGAAGCAGAAACAGAACACGTTTGGAATACTCTATGGATGGTTTCTTGCAAAGGCAAGTTTCCTTAAATCAAGATGTTTTTTTTGTAGAAGCTCTAACTTTCCGAACCAAATATTTACATCATGTCCTTCTGTTATTAGATCGCCAGTCAACTTGAGGTTCTTCCTGGTGCTGAGTTTCGTGTGGCATACGAAGAGGCCCTTAAATATGGCGGCAAGGTGATACTTGGTGATCGTCCTGTACAGGTGATACGTTCCTCCACAGTTTCATAGCATTTTCTTATATATGTGGATTTTGCATCCTCTAACATAGTTCCAATATATAAATTTTTTTCCCGACGCAGATCACGTTAAAAAGAACATGGGCAAAGATGCCTCTGTGGCACAAAGTAAAGTTTCTATACTCCTTGCTGTTTCAAGCCGTCTTCTTACCAAGCGCTGAAGAACTCGACAAAATGGTAAAGTCTTAATGTATACATTTTGTACATACAACTCAATGCGACTCATCATATCTAGTAATCTTGATTCTGTATATCTCTGTCTATGATCGCTTCAGTTGAAAGAAATGGACGATGTGGATATGCTGACTTTGGTGATTCAAGAAATGAGCAAGGAGTTTCCATCTCTCATGGATACACTTGTGCATGAGCGAGACCAGTTAGTCTTCTCTAATCCCTCTCTATGTAGATTATCAAAATTCGCTAAGCTTGGCCTATCATAGAAATCTTAGTATTAGCAAATATAGAGAAGACAGATGATGATTGGTGGCAAAAAAAAATGAAATTCTCAGGTACATGGCGTCCTCTTTGCTGAGAGTTGCAAGTGAGCACAGTTCGGTTGTGGCAGTAATTGGCAGAGGGCATATTAATGGAATCAAGAAGAATTGGCAGCAACCTATAACGGTTTGTTCTTGTGCCAGTCTCTTAATTTTCAAGGAGTTCATTTCGTTTTTTTGGTTTATCTCATAATTTCATGGAACTGTGCAGATGAAAGATTTGATGGAGATACCGAGCGACGAGTCAGTATTTACAGTGAAGAGGATAATATCATCAGTGGCGATTGCAGTTACAGGGACAGCTATAGTTACTGGTATACTTCTTGCAAGAAGAAGGTGAAAACGATTTGTGATGTGGGCAGAGTTTTTTCTCTCCTCATTCTCCTGAGAGCCATACAAAGGAAAACTACACAAACTTAACAACATTTTACAGTCTTTATGCTTTCTTTCTCTTTCTTTTATTTTACTTTTGTATGGGTGATGAAATTTTTCATTACAATAAAGCTTTTTGTTACCGAAGATAGTTTACATACATTAAACTCCCAACACACATTGTTTTGCACCCTTTAACTATTTGCAACGGCACATTGCCGTCTGACCTCACCTCACTCCTGCTGAACCAGTCTTTACATTGATCCGACCCATCTTTTCCATGGACTTAGCAAACTCAGAGAAGACACTCTAGACCGAGCCCCTCAAGATCTTGTTTATGTTTGAGATTGTTGTGCTGAACCAGTCTTCACCATTGCGCATATTTTATCAATATCAAAAATTTGGTTAATATAAAAAGTTTTTTTGGCACTTCCGTAAATACAATAGCTGAGGCATTTTTTTAGTGCTGGAAGAGCTTTAGCAGATTATGTAAATAACAAAGATCTTGGCCCTTTGCCCATCCCTTTTGGGCCAGTCTTGTAGTCTGGTATATGAGTTGACTAAACATCAAAACACTTTTTCTGGATTAAATGATTATGAAGATACGTCATTTACTTGGTGTTATTTGTGTATCAAATTATCAGTTTGTTATCTATAAATAGACGGTTATGCTACATAATACCCCTGATAGAAATACATATTACAAACAAATTTGTTTGTATGTAGTATCAACTTGTGAACATAGTTGTGCATGATCATCATTAGTATTTGTACGTGTATCCGTATAAGGTGTTAGTATTCACTCACAATATTATTCAGGAACATGCAAGTGACTTTCAGAATGATTGTTTAGCTGGAAGATCAACTTTTATAATACGTTCAATAAGTAAATGACGATAGAGTTTGAGAAAATGTTGGAAGAGAAGATGCCGGCGAAGAATATGAACGTGTGTAACACACATGACAAACTAGTTATTATTAGATTTATTTTATTGCAGATTGCAGTTTAATATAATAACGATTTTTGAGGTAAAAGACTGAGAATATGTTTGAGAATACTATTTACTTATAGAATGGAAAACTGAGTTTGCTTTGTAAAAGGTCAATAGCCTTATACTATAGAGCAAAAGTGATGCATGATGAATGATCATATTTCAAAACATTTATGTTTATATATTCCCGATAAGTTTGTATTTAAGCGCATCATAAAAGAATAAAAAAGATCGTGCAGGCCTGCATTGTTCTTCAAATTCTACCTAGAAAAATAATTTTTTTTTTCTTAAAGGAAACCTATTAATATTAACTGCAAATGGGTATTATGATATCTAATTCCTATGTTGACATTTGGCAATGTAACTTTTCAAAACCCCCTCCTCCATTGATCTATAAAAAGCCTGAGACTTTCTCCATTTTCCTCATCCTTAAACTCAGCTTAATACTCAACAAAGAAGAGAGACAACAATGGCACTCAAGAACATACTCGCCCTTGTGGTTCTTCTTGGCGTTGTTGGAGTTTCAGTTGCGAAGCCATATGGGAACCCGCTTGGGAACCCACGTTTGAAGGGTGATCTTGACCTAGACTACTACCGCTTCAGGTGTCCACAAATGGAGTCCATTGTCCACCGTGTCACATTTCAGTACGTCTCTCGCAGACCAACTCTTGCTGCTGCGCTTCTAAGGATGCATTTTCACGACTGTTTTGTCAGAGTGAGTTAATAGTTTTGCTTGAATTTTTATGTTTTAGTAATAAATCATGACTGGAGAGACTCATGCATGTCCTTTATACAGTAATGTTTGTCCGCGCTAACCTTTTTTGTATGTGTGTGTTCATGTACATTAATTAAATTAGGGATGTGATGGTTCCATTCTTCTGAAATCACCAAACAATGATGCGGAAAGAGATGCTCCCCCCAACTTGTCATTGAGAGGCTTCGAGGTGGTCGATGCTGTCAAGTCAGCCCTCGAAAGGAAGTGTCCTGGTGTTGTTTCTTGCGCTGATGTTCTTGCCTTGGTCGCTAGAGACGCTGTTTCAGTGGTAACATTTTGCACTCTAATGTTTTTTTTTTCTCATGCAAAAACTAACCAACTTAGTATACGTACTAAACTTCTTTTGCTCATTGATTGGTTTCTTTATTTCTTAGATAAGAGGACCGTGGTGGCCTGTTCCGTTGGGGAGGAGGGACGGACTTATCTCAAGACTTTCCGAGGCTAACTTACCATCTCCTTTTGCCGACGTAAAGACACTGAAGAAGAACTTCCTAGTCAAGGGTCTTAACAGTAAAGACCTAGTGGTCCTCTCAGGGGCTCACACCATTGGTGTATCTTCCTGCGGTCTCATCAGCAGCCGTATCCATAACTTTACGGGTAGAGGCGACTTTGACCCAGCGATGAACCCTAGCTACGTTAGGGCACTGAAGAAAAGGTGCAAGCCAACTGATGTCAGGATCCCAGTGGATATGGACCCAGGCAGTGCCAGGAAGTTTGACTCTCACTACTTCAACATTGTGGCTCAGAAGAAGGGTTTGTTCATATCTGATTCAGCACTTCTCAATGACTTTGTCACCAAGAGCTACGTGCAGACGCAGGTTGTGACTCGTGGGGCTTCCTTCGAAAGAGATTTCTCTGACTCAATGGTCAAGCTTGGTTTCATCCAAATTCTTACCGGGAGGAAGGGAGAGATCAGGAGGAGATGCGCTTTCGTTAACTAGCTTTGGACTTGATGATTGAAGTTCTATAACGTTTTTTTTTTAATGTTCTTTTTATTCCATGGAAGTTCTTGAATTTAAAAAAATATGTAATAATGTATCTTGTTCCTTTCATGAATGTTATCTACTAGATAACAATCATTTTTTTAAGGAAGCGTTTTTCTCTCTAGCTAATGATTCTCTTTGAGTTTCATATTAATAAGTAATAGGAACAAAAGCTATCCAAAAAGAATAATTAAAATATGTTTTTGTTAGAAACTGAGTTCGCAAAGTTGAAAAAATTATGATAAAATGTCAGCGTATGTGGAACCTACGTTCTTATATTATTTCAGAAAATCAACCAAAGTTACTAACATTTAGTAGGTGGAAGCTCGTATGGGTTGAGACTTGCACTATTTTGTCAAATAACTAACGATATAAAAGACTATAAAGCCAAAAAGAAAAAAAAATAATCAGTTTAAACTGGTTTGTTCATTCTCCTAGTTCATTCCAAAAGAATCTGAACATGTTTTAGTTTGAACCACGATTTATAACTTCTTTTATAACATCCTTTTTCCAACGAATTATTAGCTAAATTAGAATGTATGATCATCAAACAGATTTCAAAATGATTTATCTCTTTGAGTATTTGGTTTTCTCTTTGATTTTCAAAGATTTTATATTTTACGTATTTTTTATTCAAAACAAGAATGTAAAATTCAAATATATTCCTTTAGGTTTATTTCACAAGTTTATAGATTTTTAAAAATTTGTTTGGGGAGTTCCAATTTTTTAAGTATGGATAGATTTTTGACAAAATGATACTCCTTCTGTTTTTTAAAGATGTATGTTCTAGGAAGTTTTTTTGTTTCAAAAAGATGTATTTTTCATATTTTCAATGTAATTTTTGTCAACTAATTATGAATAATTGTGAATCTCAAAAACATTAATTGCATTTCTTGAAATTTTATTGGTTTAGAAATATAGGAAATATAAAATAACAAAAAACTATGCACTAATAAGTAAGTTTTAATATGTTTTATTAAAAAGTGTGAAAATTTTAAAACATGTATTATTTAAAAACAGAGGGAGTAGTAGAGAAAGAAAAAAAGAGTATGCAGGCGACGAACAAGAACGTGTGTAACACACATGACAAACTAGTTATTATTATATTTATTTTCTTACAAATTGCACTTATTATAATAATTATTTTGAGGTTAACAACAGAGCATTGATTTGAGAAATACTATTTTACGTGGAATGAAAAAGAGTTTGCTTTTTAAAATGTTTCCATATAGCAAAATAGACGGCAACAAAGTCAATGATCATTTCAAAAATTTCAGTTTTACATATTCTTGAAAGTTGAATATTCAAGCATGACACAAGATTCAAATCACGATGATCGTGGAGGCCTGCAATGTTCTTCAAACTCTGTCAAGAAACAGATTAATATTTGCAAATGGGTATTATCTAATTCTATGTTGACATTTAGCAATGGAACGTTTCAAAAAAAAAACCTCCTGTGATCTATAAAAGGCCTGAGACTTTCTCATTTTATCTTCATCCCTAAACTTGGCTTAATACTCAAACAAAGAAGAGAGACAACAATGGCCCTCAAGAACTTACTTGCCCTTGTGGTTCTTCTTGCCTTTGTTGGAGTTTCCGTTGCAAAGCCATATGAGAACCCACTTAGGAACCAAAATGGACCGAGGAAGCCACAGACCATGGGTAATCTTGACCTTGACTACTACCGCTCCACGTGTCCACAAGTGGAGACCATTGTCCGCCGTGTCACATTTCAATACGTCTCTCGCAGGCCAACTCTTGCTGCTGCGCTTCTAAGGATGCATTTTCACGACTGCTTTGTCAGAGTAAGTTAATAATTTTGCATGAGTTTATGTTTTACGCGAGGACTCATGTCCTTTATATATATAGTAATGTTTGCTCCTTCATAATTCACATGTGGATATTCATGTACATTAGGGATGTGATGGTTCCATTCTTCTGAAATCACCAAACAAGGATGCCGAAAGAGACGCTGTCCCAAACTTGTCATTGAGAGGCTTCGAAGTGGTCGATGCTGCCAAATCAGCTCTCGAGAGGACTTGGGGTTGTCGTGGTGTTGTCTCTTGCGCTGATATTATTGCCTTGGTCGCTAGAGACGCTGTTTCAGTGGTAACATTTTGCATTCTAATGATTTTATCAAATTCCAAGATCAAGAACATTAGCTCATTGATTGGTTTCTTTTTGTCAGATCGGGGGACCATGGTGGCCTGTTCCCCTGGGGAGGAGGGACGGACGCATCTCGAAGCTTTCCGAAGTTAATTTACCTTCTCCTTTTTCTGACGTAAAGACACTGAAGAAGAACTTCCTTGACAAGGGTCTTAACACTAAAGACCTAGTCGTCCTCTCAGGTATTTATATTCAGAACATCTTAAAAACACACTAAAATAGTATTAAAACAAATTTGTTCAAAAATATCTCACAAAACAAGATATAAAAAATTACACCATTTAAAAAAAAAAATCTTTTATTATCATATTTGGATTTTTTTTTGTAAAACTATTTGGATTTAACGATTAGAGAGTTTAGTTTTTATAAGCAAGTGGAGATAGAATTATGAATTAAGAGTAAGCATAAAATGCTATTTTGTTATTATTAAGTGCTAATGTAAAATAAACTTTAAAACTGTTATTTTGGAGATTTTCCTTTTTAAAATTTAATTTATATCAAGCTGACTATCATGATTATTGAACAGGGGCTCACACCATAGGTGTGTCTTCTTGCGCAATCATCAACAGCCGTATCCATAACTTCACGGGCAGAGGCGACTTTGACCCAGCGATGAACCCTAGCTACGTTAGGGCGTTGAAGAAAAGGTGCAAGCCAACTGATTTCAAGACCCCTTTGGATATGGACCCAGGCAGTGCCAGGAAATTTGACTCTCACTACTTCAACATTGTGGCTCAGAAGAAGGGTTTGTTCACATCTGATGCAACACTTCTCGATGACCTTGACACCAACCTCTACATTCAGGCGCAGGTCTTGACTAGTGGGGCTTCCTTCAACAGAGATTTCTCTGAATCAATGGTCAAACTTGGTTTCGTCGAGATTCTTACCGGGAAGCAAGGTGAGGTCAGGAGAAGCTGCGCTTTTGTTAAGTAACTTTGGACTGATGATTGAAGTTCTAAAACTTTTTCTGCTTATTATGTTCTTTCATTCAAGCCCTTTTTCCACGGAAGTTCTTTGTGTTTGAATTTCCAAAATGTGTAATAATGTATTTCTTCCTTTCTCGAATGTTATCTGCTGAGTATTGTTTGATTTGAATGAAAAATGTTTGTTTGTCATTGAAGTTTGCTTTTCTTTGAGTTTCATATTAATAAGTAATAAGAACCAGCTATCCAAAAAATGGATATATAACTACAATATATTTTCTTTAGAAACTGAATCAAAACAGAGAAAAACATGTATCTCAAACAATGTCAAAAACCTTTTATTTATATGGTTGAAGACATAATAATAAGAAAAAGTCCTTGGTTTAAAAAAGAAAAAAAAATGGATTTTATCATGACGCCTTGACCAATTTAAATGGAGGGAAAATGTTGGTTTTCAGATTTTGGTTGACTTGGTTCCCACGGCTAAACTGTCTCTTGGCTCTATTGCAACTGTTAACAATTTGACAAGCTTGCACTGTTGAGAGGATCAAAGCTTCTATGTCTTATGAGACTGCTTGAAAAAAACACCCATTAGGTAGTCTCAGTAAACATTTTAACGGTTTTTTGTCTTGTTGTTACGCCAGCAACATACTGCTTTTTTAACTTTGTTTTTGTGTTGTAGTTAGATGGAACCAAACATACAATTAGAAGATAGCAGAAGTTGCTAGTGTGAATTTGCTTCCAACCAATGAAACACCTAACATTAACTGGTGCTGAGAGAACAAGAGCTTGAACAGAACTTCAACACATTTATACAATGTGAGTCATGTGACGAAGAACAGAGATAATTGTCACACTCAAGCAAGCTTTCTCCTGGCAAAACAGGGGATCTTTTGGTCGAATGGGAAACAAGACCACGTAGAAGTGCCACAATCCCAAAACCTATGCAAGCCAAATACATCAATAACAGTTTTTTAGATACCCTCCCTGAACCTATCATATCTCCAAGAGCAGCAGCCTAAAGAAGATTCACAAAAAACGGGAAAAAAAAGTGAGAAAAAGATGCAACAAAACGAAGCACATATACAACCAGAAACCTCTAAACAAAAATTCAACCAATGTCAGAGTCAAGAAAGAACAGTTTACCATGGAAGTGACGAGTCCTATAAAGAAGTGCGGCTTCTCCGTGAAGAGATAATCGAACTCAGAGCTATACCAGTGTTTCAGGTCGGCGAGGAACTTGGGGTAGATTCCAGGAACACAGCTAAAATTGCAAAGAAGAAAAAATAGAGACATATCTATCAGCTTCACTAGAGTTCCCATCTTTTCAATCTTTTTGATTCGTTGACAACGAAAACACCAAACCAAACACCAAGAGAGTCATTGACATTCACGCCAGATTATTTTATTACTTGTTTTTTTAGTGAACTGAACCAAAAAGAAAGACTGAAGCTGTAAAAGTAATCCTCCCTCTAAGTAAAACCTCGTGAATGCTGTTGTTTGGCAGTTTCTGTTAAAAGATGGTTAAGCTAGAATGTTTTATTTTAGAATAAACAGTTGAATCTGATTTCAATAAAGGAAACATTTCATTGTTGCTGAGAGAACAAACAAAGAGTTCCAAGAGGAAAACGTTTCATAATGGAAAAGTCAAATAACACTCTTAACCAAAGTTATCCAAAGAAACATAAAGAAAAAGGATTAGTATGAACCAACCATCACAAACGAGAAACCACCTCTTCTCTTCTAGGCCAGCTTCCTCCTGGGCTTAACAGTGGATCTCTTGTCAACAGATCCGGCGCTCTTGGAGGTTGAACGACAGACTAAACCACGAAGAGTAGCCAGTATCCCAATTCCCATGAAAGGTACATACATCATCAGCAACTTATCAGAAGCCTTCCCCGAACCTATCATCTCTCCCAGTACTGCAGCCTAAAATATCCACACATAATATATATAAAATCAGAATTAACATACAAACAGTAACACACACACACAGTTGTCAAACCATAAGTCCACAAGAACACAGACCAGATCCAAAACAAATATTATAGCAGAAAAAAAAACTATCTAGAATCCATCACCATTCAGGCTTAGAACATTAACATAAGTTCAGATCCACGCTAAAATGTAAATCAAGTGAGCATAACGCTACTCAATACAGATCTCACTAGTAGAACTCCTAGGTCAACGCATTGTCAAAGATCCTCACTGGTGTTCCTCATTGTCAAAGAAGCAAAGTTCTGAGCTATACACCATTCTCAATTATCAGAATCAATACTAAAACGAATCACACTGTACCATGGAAGTAACGACGGAAGCTCCGTAGAGCAAGCACGTGGTGCCGAACCACGACTTCCCAGCGAGAATCGCGTAGACGTTGGCGATGGATAGCGGCCAGAGGAGGATGAGCTCGTGCCAGATGAGTCCGACGAGGAAATGCGGCTCCTCCGCGAGCAAGTAGTCTCCGAAGTCGGCGATGTAGTTTCTGTTCAGATCGGTGAGAACCTTCGGGTAGATTTCTTTGGGAAGCACCGTTTGTGCGTCGAAGAGCGGAGGGATAAACACCATTAGAGCGAAGTACAAGAAGAGGATCGCATCGATCAGCTTCCCGAAAGCTCCCATCTTCTTCGTCTTCGATTGAAAGTTTTTTTTCTTTGGTTTGAATCTGAGACTGAGAGTTCTAATAAGAGTCGTTGACTTGAGTTATGTATAAATAACAAGCCGGTTTACTTAACCGAACTAACAAATCGGAGATTTAATTTTGGTTCGGTTATTTACTTCCGGTTTAGTCAAGTGTTTGCAGTAAACTTCTGATTATTCTGTTTCACTTGCAAGGTTCAATCTGAGACTCAGTTTCAGGAAATATATATATTTTTTGATCAAACACACTTTCATTCAATTTCTGTGGACAGGAATATATAAACTTAGCATTATTACAAATTGTAACGAAATTTTTTTATCTAACCCCGGCCCAAAGTACGTTAATAGTCATTGTAAATGTAAATGCATTCTTGAACTCTCTCTGTTTAAAGGAATCTCGCCATGCTGTAAATGTAAACTCTCCCTGCTCCACTTTGGCTCTCTTTTGATTTTCTTGATACTCTCTTCTGTCTCACTGTATCTCCTCCCTTGATCTCCGTCATTTGGCTTGCCTTTCCCTCGTTTTACAATATGAAAAAAAAAAACATATTATACATACTGTTGAAAACTTTAATTAAATCAATACACTTTGCATATTCATGAAAACTTTGAAAACTAAATAATAAAAATATATTAAACATATATACACTTATAATAGACCATAAAGAATTCTGTGGACTGGATGCAAAAGTTTGGTTTGCTTCTACATATTGAAAATTATTTACCCACATTTTTATTCAAGATGGAAGTTTGTCAAAGTGCTAAATTTACAATACAGAAAACATGTTAAACTTTTGTATACAACCTCTAACCGACCATAGAAATTCTATGGACCGGGTGCAAAATTTGGTTTGTTTTCAACGTATTGAAAATTTATCACATAGATTTTTTTCCCAAATCAAAAGCTAGTGTAGGTGTTGAATTTACAATATGAATAACATGTTAAACTATGCACCACCGACAGACCACAGAATTCTTTATAGAGACATGATTGTGCAAAATATAAATATAAATATATATATATATATATATATATATATATATAATATAAAAATTAAAAATAAAAATTAAAAGCGATAGAGAAAAACAGGTTTTGCTAAAGTTTTCTTAGCAAAAAGAGGAAAAAAAATTGACCGGATGCGACGGTGATCTTTGACACAGAATCAATCTTATGGATAAGGCTCGGAGAGGAAGGGATGCTCTCAGTAAAACATCCCACAGAGCTTTGCTCGAGAAGGTGCTCATAAACCTCGCCATGGTCGAGATGACTCCCCTCGTCCCCACTCTGGTAATACCTTCTGTCACAGATAGAAAATTCTCCAGAAGAACACAGTAAATACTAAGAAGTAAGTGATGCAACAGATAAGTTCCCCGTAACAAAATATTCATTTTCAAAAAAAAACAACTTTTGCTCGAGAAGAAAGAACAATTATTGTAATGAAACTAAAGAGGAGGAGATTTTGTGATGTTTGAGTGAAGTGAGAGTGAGTATTTATAGGAAAATTGTTGATTCAAAAGAAAAAAAGAAACTGATAACAAAAGTAATAAGTTTTCTTACCGTGTAACGGTCAGATTTTTCGGAACTTGGTAATAATTTATCATGCGTGCGATACTGTGACTGTTGAGTGACAACTTATTTTTCTCTGAGTGATAATTTTATTTTTTTCTTTAAGTGTTGACTTAAAGAAAAAAGAAAAAAAAGTAATTGATAAAAGTAATAAGTTTTCTTACCGTGTAACGGTTAGATTTTTTTTCGGAACTTGGTAATAATCTATCATGCGTGTGACACTGTGACTGTTGAGTGACAACTTTCTTTTTCTCTGAGTGATAATTTTTTTTGTCAAATAAGAAAAGAAGAAAAATTGATCATAACGGTAAAAAAATTACCATTTCAACAGTCATATATACTTACCTTTAGTCTCTTAACAATGTTGTGTATTGCTCCAATTTATTTTGGGATTCAGATGAACTTTTGAAGGGATGTAGATTGTTGTTGAGAAATGTCATCTAAATGTGTCTGTTCCATTTTTACTGGAAATCCAGATGGTGTTTAATTAATGCTTTTAGCCTTTGAAGGTTAAAACAGAAGAAAGTTAAACAGAAAGGAACTAAAACTGTGAGCTATATTCTACATGATTCAGTAATGGTTGACATTGTTGATTCAGTTCTTGTACGAGAGCTTCTATGGAATGATTTTTTTCTGTATAAATTACTGAGAAAAATGCGATAAAACCTTTACAAAGTGGAAACTCGGTAGTCTCAAATTTCAATTAAAAGTTTATTAATGATATAATAAATCTGGATTCAATTCAAAGAAAATACAATTTATCATCGGTTATATAAATTATTGGAAAAAAATTATAAGATAATCTTAACTTTACAAATAAAATAATCATATATCTTTATAAGATGTGGAAGCCCTCTTGTCGAATGGTTTGACTAAGGATTCATGTAATACTTTTACACCCGGAGGTCTGGGGTTCAAACCCCAGAAAATACCAATTATGCAGTTTATGGAGAAACAAATTATAGGAGATCTTCAGCTTGATACAGGGCGTACCATCGAACATGGATCTTATAGGACGGTTCGGAGAGGTGCAGTCAGGTGTGTATTCTCATAAGATGGTAGAATTGTCGGCTGTATAATCGTCTTTGTAATATTCTCATCATATAATAGCATATTTAATCGATAATAATCGATCCAGACGTTCAAAAAAAAAATCTTTATAAGACAGTTGAGTATAATGTAATTCATAACTATTATATGCTGCATATATCAGAAAATATTGCTAAAAAAAAAAGATATATCAGAAATATTTTTTTGGTATTTATCAATAATCTATAAATAAATAAATAAGTGGTTTACACTTTACACCAAAAAAAATCAGTGTTAAAAACATTACTACAAAATAAAAAAGGGTAATTAAACCGAACATTTATTTCTAAAATAGTACTCCGTATTTATGAAACAAGAGTTGGGTTGAAGACATAACCGGGTCTGTCTCTAGCACTTTTGGCTCCGAGAGAGAGAGAGAGAATAGCTTAGCTTAACAATGTCTAAAACCAAGTACGATCGTCAACTCAGGTAATACACACACGCCCTTCCCCTTCTCTCTTTGTATAATTATATAGCTCTTCGTAAAAAGTAATCTCGGGCTGTGGAATGAAACATCGATCGCAGGATATGGGGGGAGGTAGGGCAAGCTGCTTTGGAAGAAGCGAGCATCTGTTTGCTCAATTGTGGACCTACTGGATCCGAGGCCTTGAAGAATCTCGTCCTCGGTGGAGTTGGGAGCATCACCATCGTTGATGGATCCAAAGTCCAGCTTGGTGACCTTGGAAACAACTTCATGGGTATATTCATTCACTCCTCCACACTGTTCTGTTTTTTTTTTATATTAATTAATTAGCTTCTAATGGAATTGATTGTGGATTCTTGTGAAGTGGATGAGAGGAGTGTTGGTCAATCAAAAGCAAAGTCTACTTGTGCGTTTCTCCAAGAGCTTAATGATTCTGTTAATGCCAAGTTCATTGAGGAGAGTCCTGATACTCTGATTATGACAAGCCCTTCTTTCTTCTCTCAGTTCACTCTCGTTATAGCCACTCAGGTAAAGTTGGGTGCTTTTTGCTTTTTAAGTCCTTTCACAAGGCAGAGTCTTTGCTAATTGATAGTTTGTAAAGTTGATAGCTTTTTGTTACCCCCTTTGGAGCTGCTTGATTCTCTCTTATTATACCTTTCCCAGTGCTTCATTGATTGTTGCTTTATTGGTCCTTGTTTGTGTTGCGTGTAGCTGGTGGAAGATTCAATGGTGAAACTTGATAGAATCTGTCGTGAAGCAGACGTGAAGGTGGTTTTTGTTCGCTCTTACGGTCTTGCTGGGCTTGTTCGTGTGTCAGTAAAGGTAATTTAAAATTCTTTCAAAAAAAAAAAAGACTCCAAACTAATGAATTACTGTGTTGGTTTTTTTAGTGTTGCCATGGTTGTGGAGATTGGCCAATTCGAAATTGCTTAGCTGTAATTTTCTTTTCGTTTTTTTGTTTTGTCAGGAGCACACTATAATTGACTCAAAGCCTGATCATTTTCTTGATGACCTTCGCTTGAATAATCCATGGCCTGAACTCAAGAGGTACATTACTTACCTATCCTCGCTAGTTATGTTGTTTTGGTATCCTTTAACGTTCTCATTTATTCATTGAACTGCAGTTTTGTGGAGACCATTGATCTAAATGTATCAGATCATGTAGCGCATAAGTACGTACCTTACGTTGTCATTCTTGTGAAGATGGCTGATGAATGGACTAAATCACATAGTGGTAATCTTCCCTCCACGAGAGAAGAGAAAAAAGAATTTAAGGTGTACTTCTTTTCTTTTAACAAATCCTTTAGCTAGCTTGCTTCCTTGTTCTAATGTATATTTATCCTTGACATCTTAGGATTTTGTCAAGTCCAAGATGGTATCTATAGATGAGGATAACTACAAGGAAGCCATTGAAGCTGCTTTCAAAGTTTTTGCTCCTCGTAGAATCAGTAAGTTACTATCTCGTGTTGCGTGGTAACTCCGTCATAATAGTTGATTACTAAACCCGGTCTCTGTTCCAGGCTCAGAGATTCGACAGATTTGCAATGATAGTTGTGCTGAACCGAGTTCAAGCTCCTCAGACTTTTGGGTGATGGTTGCGGCTCTGAAGGTTTGAAGCTATAAAATATTACTCTTGCTAAACTCATATTTTCATGTTCATTTAGGAATTGGAAGTTGTTAGGCTTGTTAAGTAGTTGAGTTCTAGTTCAATGAATCTGTTTTTCTCAGCTTGACAGCAACTCATTTTTGTTTGTCCGCCTGCTAGGAGTTTGTATCAAACGAAGGTGAGGGAGAGGCACCCCTTGAAGGCTCCATACCTGATATGACGTCTTCAACAGAGTTAGTGAAACTACCTCGGTGGCATCTAATTTCATTTCCAATCTATTTACCAGATTGTTGACGTAGCTGTATTGTTTCTTTTTTTTGCAAGACACTATATCAATTTGCAGAAAATCTATCTAGCGAAAGCCGAGGCTGATGTTCTTGTCATGGAGAAACGAGTTAAAACCATTTTGAAGAGAATCGGTCGAGATCCGAGCAGCATCTCAAAACCAACAATCAAGAGCTTCTGTAAGAATGCAAGAAAACTTAAAGTGAGAATACTTAACTCTCAATGGTTACCTATTACTTTGTTTACTTTTGCTTTTGAAGCAGTATCAGCAACACATGTTTTGTCTAGAATATAAACTCCAATCTCTGGTTTGCAGGTATGCAGATACCGTATGGTAGAAGACGAGTTCAGCAATCCTTCTGTAACCGAAATTCAAAAGTGTTTAGCGGACGAGGATTACAGGTACAATGTCTTCAGGGGTCTGTTCTATTCATATGAACACAAAACCATCAGCTGATTTGAAAGATGAACTAAACGTTTTATAAGATTCTGTGATTGAGTATTGCAAAAACTGCTATATTATCTAGTTAACCTTAGCTAACCGAAACTTCTAGGTCGTCTTATGCTCATACATCAGCAAAATAGTTTCCGGTTTAGTCCAAATCTTTATGCTAATACTGTTTATTGTTGCAGTGGTGCAATGGGGTTTTATGTTCTTCTTAGAGCTGTGGACAGATTTACTGCCAACTACAACAAGTTTCCTGGCCAGTTTGATGGGTAAGAAACTCAATGTGGAAATAATCTTCTGAACAAATGGGTCCTTTTTTGGCTATTAATATTGCAAAATCTATTTTTGGTAGTGGAATGGATGAGGACATTTCTCGGTTAAAAACTACTGCATTGAGTCTTCTTGCCGACTTGGGGTGTAACGGCTCAGTACTGCCCGATGACCTTATCAATGAGATGTGTCGCTTTGGTGCCTCGGAGCTTCATGTGGTTGCTGCCTTTGTTGGAGGAATCGCATCTCAAGAAGTCATCAAGGTTCATACTTCCTTCTTATTGCTCTGAACTTTAATTGTTTAAATTCACTAGCTTCAAGAGATGATTGAACTTGTTGCTGTGTGTGTGTGTGTGTGTGTCTCTGTCTCTCTATGTTGCAGCTTGTCACAAAACAGTTTGTGCCGATGTTGGGGACTTACATCTTCAATGGCATTGATCACAAGTCTCAGTTGTTGACACTGTAGAAGATCTCTCCTTAGACATTGGTGGCTTGAAACAGAGAGAATAGCGTTATATTATGTTTTTTTTTCTTCACTGAGTTTTAAAAGAATCTTTTCGCGGGTGTACCTGTTCAAGGATATGATTTTAGCCGGCACAAAATTACGCCCCGAGTGTTTAGCTTTTATATCAATGGTCACATGAATCGTATTGATGGTCCATTTTATAACCGCATCCATCAACCAAGTATGTGATTGTTGAAAACTTCAGTTTACTACTTAGCTTTTGTATCAGTGTGATCTTTTCTCCATGAATTATAACCTCATGCTCGACACATGTAGTGATGTAATTTGCCTCATGCATGCCACACCAACTGATAATTTGCATGGCAACTATCAGTAAAACATGATTCTCATCTTCTCCCTGAAGTTCTAATGAGATGCTGTTCCATTGAGTTTAGTATTTCTTCCGTTTGAGACTTCATCAGACTACTTACTCTGTTCCATGAAACAGAGCTCTTAGCCTCTTACTCTCTTCATTTGGTATTTAGTGTTACAAAACTCTTTATCTTTGAAAGCAAATACTTGATTTTGTAAAGTTACATCATGGCATCCACAAAATCTTTTAGTCTGAAAATTAAACATGTTTTTAGCACATAATAGTATATCATGGCAACAACTTTTGTTGGATTTAATTAATTAAACCAAATAGTTCATAAGAATTTGTTAATTAAATAAATATAGGATCAGGTAATAAAATGTCAACAAAATAGACTGATGTCCAAAATCTGACACTGCTGTCCACTATCTGCCTACACACAAAGACAAGACAAAACTAAAACAGCTTGTGTAGTACTTTGGATATTGGACCATTTCATTAACATTATCAATACTTTGGTTTTTATTACTTTTATTTTTTATTTTTTCCTTACAAGGCAAAACAGAGAGAAGCTTTAACGGATCGAGATTGATCAAATCCCAGCTACCTGCATTTGATTCTCCTCCTCTGTAATTATCTCAATCCCTGAATCCTCTGTTCTACTGGAGAAGAAAAAAACCTTAAAAAAGGTTGAAACTTTACTCAAAAAACAAATGGCGAACAGAGGAAGAAGCAGATCGGAGAAAGTGAAGAGAATCTTCCACCAGTTCGACAAGAACCGCGACGGCGGTCTCGACCGGGAGGAGATGGCGTCTCTCGTCGTCTCCGTCAACCCCAGGGTCAAATTCAGCGACGAGCAGATCAACGCGATCCTCGACGAAGTCTTCAAAACCTACGCAGAGTTCATCGATCCAAACAAGGGTCTGACCCACGACGGTCTCCTCCGTACTTACGACGACGGCGCAGGAGACGTCGACAGAGACTTCGAAGCCTTAGGGCTCGAGCTAAATGAGGAGGTTACAAAACTCTCCGAGGAGGAGGCTTCGTCGTCTTCTATTACAGAGGAGAGAGATGTCGAGAAGCAGAGGAAACAGAGGACGGAGGCTTCGGCGGTTTCTCCCAGTCACGGGATCGTGTTCGACGACACGTGGAAGCTGGTGGACGATTTGGAGATTCTCGTGAAGAGATTGAAGTCGAAACAGGAGAAAGATGGGAGCTTTAACAACAATGCTGCTGATGCGTTTTCAGACGGAGGTTGGTCTAAAGAGTTAGGTCCGTCTTCCTCCGAAGTCTCAGACAAGAGAGTCTACTACGAAGAGTCAAGTCACGACTACTCGGTGTTCGTCAAGGAGCTTGGAGCGTTGAGAAGCAGAGCAGACGGAGCTAGGTCGAGAGAGGAAGCCTTCGATGGACACATGGCGATCGGTAAAGTGTTGTACGAGAACCAGTTATTCAAAGAAGCGCTCGTTAGCTTCAAGAGAGGTTGCGAGCTCCAGCCTACCGATGTGAGACCTCATTTCAAATCAGGGAACTGTCTCTACGTCTTGGGGAGATGCAGAGAAGCTAAAGACGAGTTCTTGTTGGCCTTGGAAGCTGCTGAGTCCGGTGGAGGGAACCAATGGGCTTACCTGCTTCCTCAGATATACGTCAACCTCGGTATCTCCCTGGAAGGTGAAGGTATGGTGTTGAGCGCGTGTGAGTATTATAGAGAAGCTGCGATTCTCTGTCCAACGCATTATAGAGCGTTGAAGCTACTAGGTAGTGCGTTGCTTGGTGTGGGAGAGTGTAGAGCGGCGGTTAAGGCCTTGGAGGAAGCTATATTCTTGAAACCGGATTACGCTGACGCTCATTGTGATCTAGCTTCGTCCTTGCATTCTCTTGGGGATGACGAGAGGGGTATCGAGGTTTTCCAGAGAGCTATAGACTTGAAACCTGGCCATGTCGATGCTTTGTATAATCTAGGTGGGCTTTACATGGATTTAGGTAGGTTTCAGAGAGCTTCTGAGATGTATGTTAGGGTTTTAGCTGTGTGGCCTAACCATTGGCGAGCTCAGCTTAATAAAGCTGTTTCTTTGCTCGGTGCTGGTGAGACTGAAGAAGCTAAAAAGGCGCTTAAGGAAGCTTTGAAACTGACTAACCGCGTTGAGCTGCATGATGCGGTTTCTCATCTGAAACATTTGCAGAAGAAGGGTAAGAACAATGGAGGAGAAGGTGGTTTTATCGTCGTGGAAGCTTCTAAGTTCAAAACCGTGGGAGAGAAGACAGCTCCGAGGCTTGATCTAGCCATAGCTCTTCGAATCAGAGCCTTTCAGAAGGTCACTAGGCTAGGGAAGTGCGACGTGGAGGATGTGAGAAAGGAGATGAGAGACAAGGATGTTCCTGTGTCTTATTCGGGAAGCGGAGGGCCGACCAAGTCAGTTCGGAAACCCAATGTAGAGGAGATCCTCAGGCGTCTCCTTACTTCCTTGAAGCCTGAGGCTTTTCAAGGAGCTATTAAGGCCATTAACGAGAGGATCCTCTCGGTTCTTGATGACTCAGGGTCTGGAAGAGTCGACATGGGCATGTTCTACGCAGTGATTGCTCCTTTATGCAGTGGACATTCAGACAAACGCAAGAGAGTTGCCTTCGAGGCGCTTATGTGGAGACCAGTGAACGAAGGAAGCTCTCAGATTACAAAAGCGGGTGCTGACAAGTACATCAAGCTCTTGAGAGATATCTACATTCCATCACAGGGGATGAGTGAGATGTTAGAAGTTCACGGTGAAGAAGAAGAAGAAGAAGCTGGTTCCTCCTCCGTGACAGTCACGTTTAGTCAGTTTCTAGACATGTTGGATGATCCTGATTGGGGGTTTGGCATCATGTCTACGGTTATTAAACTGGAGAGTAACGATAGAAACCGGCATGGGAACCAAGTGTGTTCGGTTTGTCGGTATCCGATTATTGGATCTCGGTTTAAGGAAGTGAAGGCTCGGTTTAGTTTGTGTAGCCAGTGTTATAGTGAAGGGAAGGTTCCTCCTTCGTTTAAACAGGAGGAATACAAGTTCAGAGAGTATGTGAGTGAAGCTGAAGCGATGAAAGCTAAGTGTGTTTGTTTCTCAGTGCAGTCTCATAAGAAACCTATTGCCACTTGAAAGAAACAATGAAACTAACTCATCAAGTTTTTTATTTGAATCTTTACTTCTAATCTGCACGTTGTAACGTTTTTTATATTAACTTGTGTGCATAGTTTCAGTGAAATGTATTGTTGAGAGTGTAATGAATGATGTTCTTGCATATCAGATGAGAGGTGGTGAACCAATTAAGTGGTTTGGTTTTATTAATTCTTTTTGTTATTTGGTCGTGGTAAATTCTTTTTAACCGGTGTCGATTTGGTATACTCCGTGAAATGAAAAGGACCAATCCTGAGACTATCTTAGTATTCCCTCCATTTCGTTTCGAATTACTTGTCGTTTTAGAATAGATTTTTTTGTTTCAAAATAAGTGTCGTTTTCGGTTTTTAATGTAAAATTTATTGACAATATTCTCTATTCTATTTTTCTATTGGTTGATATATGATTAGATGTATTGGTAATAGTATTTTTATTTTGAAAATATGTAAAATTAAATGTTTTCTTAATCTGTGTATATAAACTTAGAACGACAAATAATATGAAACAGAGGGAGTATAATTTTAATTAAACTAACTTAAATTGATTAGTAGTTTTTTGTGAAGTATCATTAGGAATCCTAATCTAGGATATAAAGATATGTATATATTAATATTAAATTATGCATATGTGGAGGTGGGTATGATTGGTGGTTTTAGTTGGGGAAATAGTAACACATTAAATGTGTATAGTAAGATCTAGACAATGTACTTACAAATGCATGTGAGCTAATTTATTTTCTCTAAAGATCTCCACCATTGACTCATTCTCTCACTGCTTGTTCTTAAATTCAATTTTTCATGCTAGTATATAGTTATTATGGGGTGTAATTTCCATCACACATGGTAAATGCAAGTGAGCAAACCATTGTTTAATACTCTTTCTGTTCTGAAAAATCCATGTTTTACATAAAAAATATTGTTTCAAAAAGATACTTATTTAACATTTTCATGTATTATTTAATGGTAAATTATAAACTTCAAAAGCAATTATATTTATTAAAATTCTATTGGTTGAAAGTTATGAGAATGTTTAGCTACAAAATTAAAAACTAATGCATTGGTGATCAAAATTTCATATTTATTTTAATGTGTAATATTATCCTAAGTTCTAAATTCTCTTACTCTATGAAATCTAAATAAAAATTCACAAAGTGATGTTGATGTTATGAATTTATTATATGTATTGCTTTACTTTATCTTTCATATTTTGTTTTTGTTTTGGATTTGTAAAAAACTATCCAAAAGAATTAAGAATCAGTCAATGGAAACTGCAAATAAGAAAAAGCTTGATAAAGAAAATTGGAATTTTTTAAGTCAATGTTATTATCGATTTGATTATAAAACTAATGAGTAACTCGTTAAACTGAGATGAATTAAAAAACATGTTATTGATGAAAACACAGATAAAAAGTAAAGATTGGATTATTGAATATTGTACAACACTAGGACAAATAACAAATAGAATTTTAATGGATATAACCACTTTCCCCATCATATTTTAGAAACAAATTGGTGACAATGGCTTTCTTCTTCATATCTACTACTAATTTGCATGTTCCATTAAAGAAAGTCATCCACTCCTTAGTCTATTGTTTCCTAAGGAAGTTCTGAATACTTTTTTTTTTAAATCTTGTGTTATCTAATTTTAAATTTCTGATTTCATATATAAAAAAAGAATAAGTTATTAATGATCTTATTTAGGACCTATTTTGATAACCAATAATCTTGAGTTTTTTTAATGTTCGATTGTTAGTCTAACACTTTTGGTTTTCTATTTGTAAATACACTACAGTTCTAACTATACTATGAATTACACACCTAATTAGATGTTGAATTGATTTTATAACTCTGGAACCTTTTCATGATAATTTTTAAGAAGTTTATTTTGATTATATGCTAGATTTTGACCCGTAATTTAAAAACACATGATCATTTTAATATATAATTCTATATAGAAGAGAATAATATTTGTAAATTTTAAATATTTACATATATTTTTGTTTGTTTATAATACATCTAGAATTACACTGATATATTTGTAATGATTTTTAATGTTTTTGGATTTAAATACTGCATCTTCATACACTGACTAGCTTACTATTCATGTTTATTACTCTTCTCCTTCTTTTAATTCTGCAAGCTAGCTTGATCCTATTGTGTATCACTACTTTCTTTGGTAGTTGATTTCTTATAGGAGACATGAACCTAGTAGATTTCTATGTATGAATAGGTTTCAGGCTTGCTCAAAAAAAAAGAATAGGTTTCAGGCTTGTAAAAGTGGTTTAATCTTTGTTATTTAATTGAAATTATTCAGTTATATGTTCTCACAAGCACATATGATGCGTAAATACATGCAATCGTGCATATGTGCTTACACAAAATTTATAATACTAAAATTAGAAGTGGATACTGATTGGTGGTTTTAGCTGGGGAAATTAGCCATTAAATGTGTATAGGAAAGTCTAGACAATGTACTTACCAATGCATCTGAACCGAATTTACTCTCTCGAGATTTTTTTTTTCATAACCCTGATATCCGGATATTCTGGAATGAAACTCAACTAGTGTCCATGACTAATGCAGAGAATATTTGGATATATTACAAATATCTTAATCATTATTTATTAATAGGATAATTACTTTATTGTTTTAAGATTTTAGTAGTTTTTCTTATTAAATTAGATTAGGGTTTTCTAATATTAAGCATGAAGTTATATGGAGTTTTTATGATGATTTAGTAAGAAAGAGATTTTATACGAGCTTTATAGCATCGGAAAAAAGTATTTCCAAACAATAAAGAATGTTTAATTAAACACTGATAAGAATATTCTCAAACTCTATAAATTTCTGCTACATCAATGACCTTCCACAGATCCATCCCCAAGAATAAAAAGTAGCCAAAGTTGGTATTTATTATCACCTTGTAAATCTTTTTTTGATCAACATCACCTTGTGAACCTAATTCCATTTTTCCCATGGCGAAAGCTTTAGCAAAAGTCAAATATTCAACTTTCAAGTGTCAAGTAGCACAACATAGTTATTGGTAAAACTTGGTTTAATCATTAATGGTGGAATTGGTGGTTTACGGATGTGATGGTTTGAAATGTCAACGAGTTCTGGATAATTAAGGGATATTGTATTTAATGACCAAAACTAGAGATCGAAGGTAGTGAGAGTCTGAAGTGAACTAAGTGTAGAATTGTAGATCCCTATTGACTTTGAAAAAAAACAAAATTTTCATTAAATGTGTTCCCGCCAATGGCCCAACGGCCCCGAACGCGTAGAACGTAACATGCATGGAGATCCATATTAATGGCTTCTTCATCCCACTTGCTTATTATTTTTTACAAGTCTGATGATTCATTATCTAGTATATAAGGCAGTGTTAGTTCTAGAGGCTGAGACACCCCAGGAAAAACAAGACAAGAGAAACTACAGTCTCTAGAGATGAAACTCAAAAGTGTTACATGTTTGATTCTTTCTTTAATTTTGCTTCATTTGGGTGTGGAATTTGTTCTTGGGGATGGATCTGTGGTTGATCCTGCAAGGTATAGAGGCGATGATTGTAGGTGGGGCCGGAGGTGTGGTGGACGTGGCCGATTTGGACGTGGTGGCGGTTTAGGAGGCGGAGGCGGTGGAGGTTTCGGAGGAGGTGGAGGTAGAGGTGGTGGCGGCGGTATTGGCAGTGGTGCAGGACACGGTGGAGGTTTTGGAGCCGGAGGTGGAGTTGGCGGCGGAGCAGGAGGAGGAATTGGTGGTGGAGGTGGAGCTGGTGGCGGCGGCGGAGGAGGTATTGGTGGTGGCTCAGGTCATGGCGGAGGATTTGGAGCGGGAGGAGGAGTTGGTGGAGGAGCTGGTGGTGGAATTGGTGGTGGAGGTGGAGCTGGTGGTGGTGGAGGAGGAGGTATTGGTGGTGGCTCAGGTCATGGCGGAGGATTTGGAGCTGGAGGAGGAGTTGGTGGGGGAGCCGGTGGAGGAGTCGGTGGTGGAGGTGGAGCTGGTGGCGGTGGAGGCGGTGGTGTTGGTGGAGGATCCGGACACGGTGGAGGATTCGGAGCCGGAGGAGGAGTTGGTGGGGGTGGAGGACTTGGTGGAGGAGGTGGAGGCGACGGTGGTGGTGGTGGTGGTGGTGGTTCTGGTGGTGGATCAGGTCACGGTGGTGGTTTTGGAGCTGGAGGAGGAGTCGGTGGTGGAGCCGGAGGAGGTGTTGGGGGAGGCGGTGGATTTGGTGGAGGTGGAGGAGGCGGTGTGGGAGGTGGATCTGGACATGGTAGTGGATTTGGTGCTGGAGGAGGCGTTGGACACGGTGGTGGTGCTGGTGGTGGTGCTGGTGGTGGCGCAGGTGGAGGTCATGGGATAGGACACGGTGGAGGAGGAGGCTTTGGGATTGGAATAGGAATAGGTGTTGGTGTTGGTGGAGGCTCCGGAAAAGGGTCTGGAAGCGGAAGTGGTGGTGGCGGTGGCGGTCACCGTTAATCAGAGCATTCAAAATCTCACGTTTTAGTACTACTATGTACCTGTGATCCTACTTCTCTTGTCATGCTTAAAAGCAGAAAAATGTATGATATCATTTGTATGATACAAATCATTGTTCATTTCAGGACGTGTGTGTTTCTTCTATTTTTGTGTAAGAATGTTTTTGGGAAATTCCAATAAGAAAATATTGAATACGGATTGATCTTAGTTCTTGACTTTACTAACCGGAACAAATTCAACAATTCCCACCATTTATTCATATTTTGGGTAATATACGACTCAAATGAATTGACTCGTTTTACATGCATGTTACGTATACCCCCATCGACTTCAATTTATAGGTCCTACCGTCAGATATTTCTCTACCAAACCAACACAATACGGAATCGAGCTTTTATATTCACTAGCTTCACTTAAATTTTTCAAAATTTGCATAAAAGTATTATAAACAACGATACTGTGGAAAATCAGACGTTGATCATGATCACATGTCTAACGCTCAGAAGGTTTACCCCTATATATAAACTTTCCTTGAATAACATTCATGAAACATTGTTAAAAGTTTTGGGTTCATAAATGAAATCTCTAGCCCGATCCTTGTCCTCGATCTAGAAATAAATACCAGAAGCTAACACAACATAATTTATCTCTAAAGCTAGATTCTGACCCGTTTTTATATTTTATGTTTTAATTTTTTTTTAAAATGTAAATTTTGATATTTGATGTTTGTTGCAATATACATAACCCACAAAATAGGAGTTTAAGTAGTTATAAAATGTGATATTCTTTTTAACAGGAATGTGGTTATGTTTTTTTAGATGCAGTTATGTATTATACTATGCAGATGGCAGTTATATTTTTATGTTGGACACAACATTTTATCAATTGGTCATGCTGAATTAATATAATAGATGCGTTTGCTATACTATATGCTTCAACCACTAGTCCTTTTTTTTCCCATACTCATGGACATTAATCCAATAACCGGTAAAGCTCATAAAAAATATTCGAATTTCTTTATTTTATTTTATTTTTCTAAGCTAAAAAAGCCTACGAAATTTCTGGGCACTTACTCTGCATATATCATCATGGGCCGGGTCCCGGCTATGGGTTGTTGTCTTCCACATTTTTGGGCCTCATTTTACTGATTTGCAGGAAAGATTAGTCTCAATCTCTCTCATACACCCATGCACTAATGTATTTTTTTCACTTGTTTGTAAAAGGATTTCCAAGTAAAGTAAAAATCTTTATATATAGATTTAGGAAAAACAATAACAGGCAAATACACCTACTGCTATATGATACGGTGTTATCTTAAATTCTATTTTGTTAATTTTTCATTTTTTTTAATGATAACAAAAAAAAACAAAGGAAAAATGGGCAAATAGATGATATTCTCGGTTTTTTATATTAAAGTTGACGCGTTCCCCCGCGGTTCTCGACTCAAGTTTAATGTTATGTCTCTTTTGTTATTTGTGTTATATGGAAATATAGAACGACACCTCCTCCTTATTGATAAACCTTAATCTCTCTTCTTCTTTCTCCCCCCCTCGATTTTGTGTGCGATGGAGCTTCGACCTCGCAACAAGACGATTGTTACATCGGACCAAGGTTTATCATCAATCTTCTCATTACTTTTTTGGTTTTTCTGTCTATTGATCATCCTTCACCTTCTCTGTTTTTTTTTTCTGAGAGTTTGCGATGTTAGTGGAGTAGTGTGTGTGATTTTGGACTCGGATTATAGAATTGTTTGAGAAGAAAGCTATTTAACTTTAAGCACTTTTTCTTTGGCATGCTTTGTTGTGGAATAGGTGTGAATCTGGAGGAAGAAGATGAGGACGCTTATGATATGTCTGCTTCAGATAATAATGATTCTACCGACTCTGAGTTTCAAGGTAATGTTGTTTCCTTGTTGAAGACTTTATGTTAAATATTTTTCTAAATCGTTTAATGTCTTTTGTAACTTCTTTTCTGTGATGATGAGCTTTTTTGCATGGTATATAAATTACACTATGTCTCTGTTTTCTAGTATAGTATATACTTATGTTGGTTGTTATCATGTTAAACTAATTCTTGGGGGAACAGTTTCGGATGAGGAGGATGATGATGATGATGGTAATGATGATTTACCTGCCCCTGCACCTGTGCTTGCTATCCCTGTTGCTTTCCATGTACCTTGGGCAAATGCAAACCCACCAAGAGGCACTAAAAGGAAAAGCTATCAAGTAACCAGAGAGAAAGGCAAGCTCCTGTGGGAGATTTGGGAAAAAGAATACGAGAAATGGGTGGACGAGCACATGAAAGATGACGTCGACTTGGACCACCAGCATAACGCCGCCACCATCGCCGAAACCGCCGAGCCGCCTCCTGATCTGATCATGCCGCTGCTAAGGTACCAACGTGAGTTTCTAGCGTGGGCAACGAAGCAAGAAAACACAGTCTCGGGAGGCATACTAGCAGACGAGATGGGGATGGGTAAAACCGTACAAGCCATCTCACTCGTCCTCGCGCAGCGCGAAGTCGACAGAGCTAGTTCCAAGAAAGCTGTCGGGTGCACGCTCGTTCTCTGTCCCCTCGTCGCCGTCTCTCAGTGGCTGAGCGAGATCGAACGGTTCACATCCAAGGGAAGCACCAGGGTCCTTGTCTACCACGGTGCCAAGAGGGAGAAGAACGGTAAGGAGTTCAAGAAGTACGACTTCGTGCTGACGACGTACTCCACGGTGGAGAACGAGTTCAGGAAGTGCGTGGTGCCGGGCAAGAAGCAGTGCGAGTACTGCAGCAAGTGGTTTCTTCCGAACAGGCTTATGAGCCATCATACTTATATTTGTGGGCCATCGTCTGAGAAAGCGAATAAACATGGTGGTAAGATGATCAATACGAACCCTATTGCTGTCATGCTAAGAAAGCAAGCCGAGGAGGAGGCTCAAGAGGGTAGTAGCAAGGTGAAGCGGTCTAAGAAGAAGAGTAAACAACAAACACTTGAGGAAGAAGATTCAGTGAATAGAAAGAAGTCTGTTTTGTACTCTATTAAATGGAACCGGGTCATCTTGGATGAGGTCAGTAGTACTACCAAAGACATATGTCTCTTTTGTTAGTTTTTTATTTACATTTGTACATAATAATAAAACAGGCTCATTACATAAAAGAGAGACGAAGCAACACTGCGAGAGCTGTTTTTGCTTTGGAGGCTACTTATAGATGGGCTTTGAGTGGTACTCCTCTCCAGAATCGTGTTGGAGAGCTTTACTCTCTGGTTAGTTTAATCTATAATATAGCCACACGTGCACATTAACGTTAACGTCTTCTGATCTTTGACTATTTTTGTTTGTTATCAGATTCGCTTCCTGCAGATTAGTCCATACTCTTATTACTTCTGCAAGGACTGTGACTGTAGAATTCTCGACTACACGTAAAAACTTTTACCACACTTTCTCCTTCTGTTTCATAAGCTCTCTATAATGCTCTGTTTGATCGCTCTCCTTTTGGTGTTTGCAGTACGCATGCAGACTGTCACAGCTGCCCTCATAATGCAGTTCGGCATTTCTGTTGGTGGAACAAGGTTTTGTATTGCCAAAAATCATGATAACCATTTTATACTGGTCCAAGTCTTGTCCTAATGATTTTTGTTGTTGTTGTTGTTTACCAATCTTTGGTATAGAATGTGGCGAACCCAATAACAGAGCCTGCTTATGGAAACGAGGAGCGGGGGAAGAGAGCCATGATATTGCTTAAAGACAAAGTTCTGAAAGACATACTCCTAAGACGTACTAAACTTGGCCGGGCAGCTGATCTTGCGCTTCCTCCTAGAATCGTATGTTTGCTTTTGTGTCTCTCTCTCTCTCTCTCTTGGCTAATGTAGTTGCTTATAAGTTTTTTTTTATTTTCATGTACGTAGATCACTCTGAGGCGGGATAGACTAGATGTAAAAGAGTCTGATTACTATGAATCACTGTACCAAAACAGCCAAGCCCAATTCAATACGTTAAGTACCCTTTCTAAATATTATATGGTTTTCTTCTAATATCTTTTTTTGGCTCCTTGGTTTCATCATGTAACATGACACTGTTCTGTTTGCAGGTATATCGAGGCTGGGACAATTATGAATAACTTTGCTCATATATTTGATCTTCTCACCCGTCTGAGACAGGTGTGTGGCGGCATCTACACTTCTCTTTCTGGATGATAAAGATTGTAGGTTTAGAGTTTCAGAAAAAAAAAAAAAAAGATTGTAGGTTTAGTGATGCATTTTCTCTGCAATATTCTTTTTTTTGTAGGCTGTTGATCATCCATACCTAGTGGTGTATTCCAGTTCTGGAGGTGCTAATGCTAACTTGAATGATGATAACAAAAAGGAGCATGAATGTGGTCTCTGCCACGAACCGGCTGAGGACAATGTTGTAAGTGTACTCAATTTTTTGTTCAGGTATAACAACTTGTTTGATTTAATATTTTTTTCTTTGGTTATTTGTGACTTTTGAAGGTGACTTCTTGTGAACATGTGTTCTGTAAAGCTTGTTTGATTGATTTCTCTGCATCCCTGGGACAAGTCAGCTGTCCAACATGCTCTACACTACTGACTATGGATTGGACTGCTAAAGCTGGCATTGAGCAGAAGGCAAACAAGACAACGATTAAAGGATTTAGAGCCTCAAGCATCTTAAACCGAATCAAGCTCGATGATTTCCAGACTAGTACAAAGATAGAGGCCTTGGTATGTGTGCTCTTTGAATCTATTTAATTAAAGTTTATTGTCTCCACCTTGTTAAGTAATCATGTGTGTATGCTGCAGAGGGAAGAAATAAGGCTCATGGTGGAAAGAGATGGGTCTGCTAAGGCAATAGTTTTCAGCCAGTTCACATCATTCTTGGATCTGATAAACTACACACTCGGGAAGGTAAACATAAAGAGCAACACACACTATGGTACACGAATATGTTCATTAGTTTTTGATCAGAAATGAAACACTCTTCTTGTTCAGTGTGGGGTTGGTTGCACCCAGCTGGTGGGAAGCATGTCGATGGCAGCTAGAGATGTTGCTATCAACAAATTCAGGGAAGATCCGGATTGCAAAGTTTTCTTGATGAGTTTGAAAGCTGGAGGGGTTGCTCTCAACTTAACAGTCGCTTCACATGTAAGTGTCTAGTTAACAGCAACTATGGAGATGAACACTTATTGAAAAGCTTGTTATGACGTTTTGTTGTCTGTGGAAAAAACTCTGTAGGTGTTCATGATGGACCCGTGGTGGAACCCAGCGGTTGAGAGGCAAGCACAAGACAGGATACATAGGATCGGGCAATACAAGCCAATCAGGTTACACTCTAATTCTCCTTCGACCTTCTATATCGTTGGTGGGTGAGAACAAATGTTCGATGCATTTGTGATTTGTGTGGATCTACAGGGTTGTGAGATTCATAATAGAGAACACAGTGGAGGAGAAGATTCTGAAGCTTCAGAAGAAGAAGGAACTTGTCTTTGAAGGGTAAGTGAAAGAAGCCTTGCTTCTGTTTTTTTTTTCTGAACATAAACTATTTTTAATAAGAAGTGGGAAAGTTATCTTTAACACACTTTCTGTTCATTACAGGACCGTTGGTGGTTCTCAGGAGGCCATAGGAAAGTTGACAGCGGAAGATATGAGGTTTCTGTTTACCACCTAACTTAATCTAATAGATTAAAAACCTTGTTGCTTTTGTATGTAAGATCATAAGACCGAAGCAAAATGGTTTTCTTTTTTTTTTAAAGACCTTATCAAGAACAAACCAGTTTTTCTTCAAGTTGGATCTTTTGAGTTATTGAAAATGAAATATGTACGTGATTACAAACAATCTTCGAGCCCCCAAGAAAAACAGGAGAGGCGAAAGAGAGATAGATAGTACAATATGTCATAATATTACTCTGCCTTGGAGATTGGAGGCACAGAGAGTTTGGTCTCGAGCATAAACGAGAGATCATGCATCTGTGACATCAGCTCCTCCGCAACATCACTCTTTGACTTGCGGGAATCAGTTGTTACTTGATCTTGAACATCAGGATCACCCGTTCTGAAAACAGAGCAAAAGAAAACACAATGTTATTACATCTGAAGCTTCTTGTTAATACGAAATGAATATTGCTGTATAAAGATTAGAGAACAACAAGTTTAGGAGAGTATAAGAAACCTCTCTGAGGTTGAGGAGGTTCCGGAAGGCATGGCTGTGACCTCCTCTGAGTTGGTGTGGCCTCCAATACTTTCCGAAAACAAACCAGAATCAAGGTCTCTGTGGTGGTTACTTTCCTCCAACAAGTTCATCCCCTGATTCTGCTCAGGAGATGGAGTCACATGGTTTGTGGGAGGCTGCACAGGTGTTTGCAAAACGGCTGAGGATGAGAAACTATCCCAATTTCCAAAGAGATCATCTTCTTGAACTTTGGCTATGTCAGATATCATGCTTGTACCAGTATTCTGCTTCTCATATTCGCTCTGTTCTTTAACATCGTTCTTAACACGTGACATCCCATCAAATATCTCTTCTTGGGAACTTTCCATGGTTCTCGAAAGCAGATTACTAGGAGTCTTGGAGTTAGCTGAGCTAGCAAAATCATTCCAGTCATCTTCATCATCATTATCATCCGTAGGTGTCTTCTCAACGGCTTTCTTTTCACTGGTTTGCCATAGATCGTCTCCAATCCAATCAATATCCATGGATGAACTTCCATTTCCTCCCACAACTTGTCCCTCATTCTTATCATTGGCAGTCTGGTCGTTGTTCTGAGACTTGCCAGTAGCATTACCAAAAAAATCATCTTGCAGCCAGTCACCAGCATTGGAAACATATGCAGTTGAAGAATCTGCTGGTTTTCCGGAACCAAAGACAGTATCCATATGAGCAGAGAAATCAACTGGAGAACTTACAAAAGGATCGCCAGTAATTTTTTCCTGGGAGACAGATTGAAAGTCAGAATCCCAATCAGAAGAAGAGGCAGCAACCTTGTCATCAAAAGACTTGAGGCCATCATTTGATGATGGTGCTCCTTCAAACAAACCAAAGCTTATATCCTCTTCAGAAGAACTATTTCTCTTACCATCTTTACACTCAAACAAACCAAGATTACCATCCTCTTTAGAGGCACTATTTCTCTGAGCACCTTTTCCCTCAAAGACACCAAAACTCTCATCTTCTTTAAAAGAACTTGTTCCCTGAGCATCTCTACCCTCAAAGAATCCAAAACTATCATCCTTTCTAGAAGAACTAGTTCTCAGAGAATCATTCCCATCAAACAGACTAAGGTTCTTATCCTCTTTAAAAGAGTTCTCAGAATCTTTTTCCTCAAAGAACCCAAAGTTTCCCTGCTCTGCTAAAGAATCACTATCCTTTCCCGCAAACAAACTAAGACTCTCATGTCCTTCAGATGAAGCTTTTCCCTTAACCAAACCAACATTATCATTCTGCTGCGATTCAACAACTCCTTGGCTCTTGACACTACTATCAAACAAGCTAAGACTACGTGGATCCTTAAAATCATCGTCCTCCTCCCGTTTACTCTCAACTTTGGAAAGATCATCAAGACTGATTCCTCCTAGATTCAGAGGGCTTTTATTCTGTACTGAGAGTCCATCACTCGTTTCATCTCTAGCAGACCATTGCACTTCCAAATCAAGAAACTCAGACAAAGCAGCAACTCCTTTCACTACAGGTACCTTACCTCCTCTTCTTGATACATTCGTTTCCTCTAACGGCTCCACCATCTCCTGCAGATGCAAAATCGTTTCATAAAGTCTCCATCTTTACAATAACACAACAGAAGGAAAAGTATTTCTAGATGTTTTTATACCGATCCATCTAGATTGAGAGAGCTGAGAAACCATTTGTAAGCGGAAGTGGAGGTGAACTTGATCGGATCAGGAGAGTTATCGCTCGTCCGTTGCTGCTCGCCGCAGAAAACGCAGATCAGAGACTCGATCCCTCGCAGAAGCTTTCCTTTGCAGCTCCGGCAACGGAGGTAAGGAGGCGAGGAGGCGTCGAGTTCCGAGATCGCCTCCGGAGCTGTGGGAAGAAGGATGGAGGAAGAGGAATCGAGAGAGGAGAGATTGGCGTGCCTACGAAGCGAGAGCTTAAGTTGGTTGATTACATCCAAGGAGATCTCCGTCGCCATTTCGTGAGGAATCTAGGGTTTGGGAGAAATGAAGATTCTGAGATTCTCTCCCTCTCTGGCCGGTTGGATTGTAGACGAGGTCTAAATTGTCACGATTGGAAGTTATAGCTAAAAATTGTCAACTTTATAATAAGCAAGGTCTCTTATGGTGAACGTTATATAATAAGCTAACGTTGTGACTTGGATTCATATTCCAGGATTCCAGGAAGCTCGTCTTACTCCGTGGATTCAAATATTTCATTAGCTCCATAAACAGTGTGTATAGCTGCCTTGGTGCTGTTTTGTAATTGATAATTTCAGGTGGGATTGTCTCGGTTAAAGCATATGAAAATTATATTTCTGACGGATATTAAAATTACAACAGTGTTGTCCAAAAAAATAAAAAATTATAACATCAGTTGTTATAAAAAACAAAACAAAATTACAACATCAATTCAATTGTTACGTGCAACCGCAAAACCTTTGAGAATGGATGCACCTTATTATTACAAACAAATGAAAATTTACATATATGATATTAATCATAAATCTAATGATCATGCATCTTACCAAATTATGTACTGAAACCTACGAAATTTCTGTATGCGACGAATAAACGAAGTTCTAAATCAAAATCCATGATTCATATAGACCTATTATTGCTAATACTAAAAAAAAATCAGATAGACCTATTATTTGCTAATAATAAAAAATCAGATAGACCTATTATTTGCTAATAATATAAAAAATCAGATAGACCTATTATTGCTATATAAATCAATATCCCTATTATAGCTAATAATATAAAAAAAACAATACAAGAGATACACATGATATAAAATCGCACGAAGAGGAAATAATAGAAGTACAGAATAAAACAACTTAAAACTTTATGTTTTATGCATGTGCTGGAGGTACATGTACGCATGGTCCATTGTAATTTTTTAAGTTTTTGGGTTAAGTTAGGGTCCATTTTTTTACAAAAATAAATTGCTTGAAGAAATGGACTCGGTTTATCTTTTTTTTGCTCAGGGTCCATTTTATATTTTTACCCTTTTTGTGGCTTTCTTAGACACCCATGCTTTAATTAGCTTTCCTATATTCACTAGGTTTGATTCCATCAAAACTATTGTATCACCTTGTATTATTAACATGTTAATAAAAATTCGCATACTTAACAAAAAAAAAACAAATGTATGAGCGAACACAGACGGTAATCAAACATGTATGAAGAAGACTTACGGGAAAACAGAAATCTGAGGAACAGAGGAGAATTAGTCTCAGAATGAAAAGTATGTCAATTCAAAGGCAACACGCGTGGACATACAAACTCTCATTTTTTCTACCTATAACTTGGTACGTATAATCACCGTTTTTAAAAAGAATAAAATATTTAGAAATTATCTAATTAGTTGTGTCTCTATTTTTTAAAAACCTGATCAGTGTCTTCCCTATGGAGTTCAATATCCGCTTCTTTGGATCAAAATAAAATTCTAAAATCATTTTATAAAGGATGTTGTGGTAGTTGACTGATATTAAAATTACAACATCAATTGACATCAATTATTACGTGCAACCGCAAAACCATGTGATTTGATTCTTTCTCAAAAGTCATGAGATGACATCAATTATTATGTGCAACCGCAAAACTACGTAATTTGATTCATTCTCAATAGCTATGAGATGATTATCTGGATGCACCTTGCTATTACAAACAAATTATTTTTTTACATATATAATATAAACGATAAATCTAATGATCATATATCTTACCAAATAAATGAACCCTACTAAAATTCTGTATGCAATGAATAAACGAAGTTCTACATCAAAATTTATTTTGACCTATTATTGCTAATAATAACAAATAATACAAGAGATATACGTGATATAAGATTGCATGAAGAGGAAATAATAAAAGTACACAATAATTTTTTTTAAATGTTTAAACAAAGTACACCCTACTCACGTTCGTGTATAAAGAAAATGGCTAATACACCGGTTGGTGAAGTTAATTCCATTAAACAAATAAACACAGCTCGATTGTGTTGCAATAATTAAACTGAAATAATGTGAATAAAATTTTGAAAAGCTAAGAACAATTTACACAATGGGTACATCCACATGTCAATCCAACAACTAACAAAATTTAATTACAAAAAGTAATCCCTTTTTTTTGAACACTAATCTACTATATAAGGCGGTGTAGTTTTAGAGGCCGAGACACCCCGAGAAAAACAAGACAAGAGAAACTATCATTTCTCTAGAAATGAAACTCAAGAGTGTTACATGTTTAATTCTTTCTTTAATTTTCCTACATTTGGGTGTGGAGTGTGTTCTTGGGGATGGACCTAAGGATGGATCTGGTGGAGGAGGAGGTGGCGGGGGTGGAGGCGGTGGTGCTGGTGGAGGATCCGGACGCGGTGGAGGATTTGGAGCTGGTGGTGGAGACAGAGAAGCTCGTGGGGGAGGCGGAGGAGGTGGTGTGGGAGGTGGATCTGGACGTGGTGGTGGATTTGGTGCTGGAGGAGGACGTGGTGGTGGAGCCGTCGGAGGAGGTTTTGGGGGAGGCGGTGGATTTGGTGGAGGTAAAGGAGGTGGTGTGGGAGGTGGATCCGGATGCGGTGAAGGATTCGGAGCCGGAAGAGGATCTGGTGGTGGAGCTGGAGGGAGTCTTGGGGGAGGCGGTGGATTTGGTGCTGGAGGAGGTGTTGGACCTGGTGGTGCTGGTGGTGGCGCAGGTGTAGGTCTTGGGATAGGACACGGTGGGCTAGGAGGGGTTGGGATTGGAATAGGAATAGGTGTTGGGGTTGGTGGAGGATGCGGCAAAGGTTCTGGAAGCGGAAGCGGAGGTGGCGGTCACCGTTAATCAGAGCACTTATTCAAAATCTCAAGTTTTAGTGCTACTAAGTACTTGTGATCCTACTTCTTTTGTCATGCTAAAAAGAACAGAAAACATATATACATCATTGTTCATTTCAGGACGTGTGTTTCTTCTATTTTTTTGTAAGAATGACTTGGGAAATTCTAGTAGAAAAAATATTGAATACGATATTGATATTAGTTTCTTGATGATTTTTTCTAACCGGAACAAATCCAACAATTCCACAATTTATTCATATTTTAATTCTTGTATTATATGACTCAAATGAATTGACTCGTTTTACATGCATGCATGTTACGTATACCCCCATCGACTTTAACTTGTCCTATCGGCTAGCGTCAGATATTTCTCTACCAAACCAACACAATACGGTATGTGTGCTCTTAATGTATTTAGTTACAGTTTATGTCTCTACCCCCGAGGAGATCTCCGTCGCCATTTCGCGAGGAAACCTAGGGTTTGGAGAATGAGGATTCTGAGAGTCTACCGATTGCATTGTAGACAAGGTCTAAATAGTCACGATTGGAAGCTATAGCTAAAAATTGTGGACGTTATAATAAGTAAGGTCTCCTCTGTAATTTGTTGCTCAGACGAATAATTTACAATTGGAGTTGGATACTTGCTAGTTGCATTGTACATAAGGTCTAAATATTCACAATAAAAAGTTTAGGTAACAATTATGAACTATACAAATAAGTAAGGTCTCTTCTGTAAATGTTTTACTCATCTGGCCAATTTCACTGTAGACATGGACTAATATGTACAATAGTAAGTTAGCTAACAATTGTGAACTTTACAAAAGTTAAGGGGTTTTCTATAATTATTTGATCGAACTTTATAACATAAGCTTTAGATCGTTTCGGCGGAGAGGTAAAAGGAGCATGAGTAATCAGAGAAAGAGACCCAACGGAGGAGAAAGAGAAGAAGACGACGAGGAGGACGATGCGGAAGGTATCGGTCAGTGGGAGAGAGCTTACGTTGACGACCGATCCTGGGAGGCTTTGCAAGAGGATGAGTCTGGACTTCTACGGCCGATTGATACCAGTGCCATTTACCATGCTCAGTATCGCCGCCGCCTCCGTATGCTCTCCGCCGCAGCAGCTGGTACTCGTATCCAGAAGGGGCTTATCCGCTATTTATACATCGTCATTGACTTCTCTCGGGTTTAAATTCTATTCCTTTTTAGCTCTAAAGCCGTTTCCTTTTAGTTGATTTGAGTGAAGCTGAGGATGTGATGCTTTGATTGGAACTTATGTAGAAGAGAAAGTATGCACTTTGGGGTTATATATATTATAGACAAGTGTACTCTACTCTGCTTCTACTTTTGAAATCTTTGTTCCGAGTGTAGGAGATCTCTCTCTCTCTGCTCATTCGTCTTCTTATTAACAGTGTCTGTAGCTGAATCGATTAATGTTTTGTAGTAATTGATAATCTCACTTTTAAGTTGGGTTTGTCCGGTTAGAGCATATGAAAAAAAATGCTAATACTGTTTCTTGTGATCCTTACCGGCAACATTGTGATTTGGATTCATATTCCAGGAAGCTTCTCTTACTCCATGGGTTCCTTAATATGCAATGTCTTACACTTAAATATGTTATTTTTTTGTGTGTGTCTAGGCAGCTGCGGAAACAGATTTCAGACCAAGCCGGATGGCAATAATGGCAAAACATGTTGAAGCTTTCATTAGAGAGTTTTTTGACCAGAATCCTCTGAGTCAGATCGGTCTGGTCTCGATAAAAAATGGGATCGCGCATACACTAACCGACCTTGGCGGTAGTCCTGAGTCACACATACAAGCGTTGATGGGAAAGCTGGAAGCTGCGGGTGACTCATCTTTGCAGAACGCCCTGGAACTTGTGCACGAGCATCTCAACCAGATCCCATCTTATGGTCATCGCGAGGTTCTGATATTGTATTCAGCTCTGAGCACCTCTGACCCGGGAGATATCATGGAGACTATTCAGAAATGCAAGAAATCAAGATTAAGATGCTCTGTTATTGGACTTTCTGCTGAGATGTTTATATGCAAACACCTATGCCAAGAAACTGGTGGGTTGTATTCCGTTGCAGTAGATGAGGTGCGTTTAGTTACCTTCTACTTCAACTTTGTAACTTTGATTTTATCATATGCTTTATGTCTTGTTTTATCATCACGCAGGTGCATCTAAAGGATCTGCTGCTTGAGCATGCGCCTCCACCTCCGGCAATAGCAGAATTTGCAATTTCTAATCTGATCAAGATGGGTTTCCCACAAAGAGCTGCTGAGGGTTCAATGGCGATATGTTCGTGTCATAAGGAAGTTAAGATCGGAGCTGGTTACACGTGCCCGAGATGCAAAGCTCGTGTATGTGAGCTCCCTACGGAATGCACCATCTGTGGTCTGACGCTTGTTTCATCGCCACATCTTGCCAGATCATACCATCATCTCTTCCCAATTGCTCCATTTGATGAGGTTCCTACTCTGACAAGTTCGAATGATCCTCGGAGAAAATTGGGAAAGAGTTGTTTTGGTTGCCAACAGAGCCTACTTGGTGCAGGTAAGCAAATAAAACGCATATTGATTGAGCATCAGCTTATGTAGTAATCTTCACACATGTTTCTTAGTACAACTAAATGGTAAATTTTAAACTTAAGACATGCCTAGTTCACCCTTGTCAGTGTCTCAGACTAGTTTGTCCTTTATCAACCGAGAGACCCGTTAGCTTGAATATAAAGGAGGGCTCATTGGTGCTTTTGATTATGTGCAGGGAACAAACTGGGGCCATGCGTGACGTGTCGTAAATGCAAGCACTATTTCTGTCTGGACTGCGACATATACATCCACGAGAGCTTACACAACTGTCCTGGCTGCGAGAGCATTCACCGTCCCAAATCTGTTTCCTTGATGGAAGAATGAGAGAATGTGTTTACGCTCGCAAAATTTTTCCAAACCATGATTGTCTTTGTGGAATTAAAGGTTGCAAATCTATACTATTAGGATTCTGCCCCTAGATTTTCAAGTTATTTATAAGAGAATGTCATTGCCTTATTCAAATTTTTATCAATTATTCAAGCCTAAAATTGTTAAACGAATGACATTCTTCCTTTTCTATAACATTCCGAAATTTCAGCCTATATTAAATGTCATTGAATCTAACGAATTAAGAAAAAATTAAGGAAGTCGTTATTAAAAAAAAAAAAAAAACTAAGGCCCATTGAATACGTATTCTTCTTTAAATTATTATTTTCTTTACTAAAATCCAATAACCAATTTAATAATGTCCCATGAATAATCTTTTCTTTTTTTATTATTATTTTTTTTCTTTTTTTTTTTTCAATATCCAAATGGTTGGTAAGACCAAATACTCGACTTTAATAGATCAAGTTTACAAAAACATTAGATAAATATTTGAGTCCAATTTTATGTCCGATTTAAATTTTGCAAAAAAATAGTTATATTTTCTCAAAATAAACATGTTTAAGATAGATATTGGCAATCCAAAACATAAAAATCAATTATTAAAATAATATTTTTCCAACTACCTATTAAACAATGTTAAAAACACATTATAAAAAATGAAGTAAACATTTTAACCGATAAAATAAAATATTTAAATATAGACAATACCGTCGTTTTAAAATATTTTTAAGGGTACCTATAAATATCATAAGATCTATTGTTCCAATATGATCTTTTAAGTATATGAGCTTTCAATTAATTGTTTCAATAGTAAAATTAAATTATCAAAACTATTATACATTGTAATTACATTAAATAAAAATCAAATATACAACTATTAAACGTAAAAAATACCTTTACAATGGTTTTGCATTATATCGCAAGTTATTTTTATTTTAAATTATATTTTCCTTCTAAAATTAAATTTTATTGCAAATCATTTTTTAATTTAATTGATTGCTGAAGTTTGCAACCACAAAATATTTTTTAAAATTTTCAGAGTAACATTTTTTATAGATATTGATCATCCAAACTTATTAAAAATTACTAAACAAAATTATAAAAAAATTAAAAGCACATGATATAAACTTCATGTAGAAACACATATGTTATAACAATAAATACGTAAAAATATAAAAAAAAATCCACGCTTTGAAAGCGCGGATCAAAATCTAGTAAATTAGTTTAAGACTCGAACACTTTGGAAATTCAAGCTATGTGACTTTACATTTACCATTGTTATAGAGTTTTTCTAGAAGCAAACGTCAGAATATGTATTTGTTTTCAGTTCTTGGCAGAAATATTCGGAGCTACATAGTTTAAGCAGTTACCAAAAGTATCTTGGCATATCTTAAAAAATATAATAATACTAGGATATGACCTGACATACAGTTGTATATTATGTATTTTAATTAATAATAAAATCGATAATAGGAAAATAAAATCACTTGGACACCTTTTCTAAATCTTATACATACACTTGTATATTATGTACTTTCTAAATCATTTTATTTTCTGATTATATAGAAATTTCTAAATCATTTTATTTTCTGATTATATAGAAATCCATATATTATATAAAAGTTTTACTTTCAGATATTTCTCCTGTTTTAGAAAATGGAAATAATTGATCATCAAAATATTCTTTATGGTATTATAGTCTTACTCCTCATTATTTAATAATAAGAACTAACACTTTACAATTCCATGTAAGTGGTCAATTTTAGAAAATTATATTAAATAAAAATGTCTGTTTACATTTGTTATTTCGTGCATATGTTTATATAACTATATGCCAATGTAAATTTCATAGGAAATATATATATATATAAAACAACTAATCCAGTTGACGGTTTGATACAGTAAATAAAATTACTCCATATAAGCAACATCAAATTTTGTGCATAAATGTTATATTAAATTACTATACGATACCAGTAAATGTCATATTTATTTGATGATACCTAAATAGTTTGTAGAAAACACCATCATTTTAGTCAGATAAGTATCCATATATATAACGTCTTTCAATCTTTGCAATTTTCAGAATATAACTTTTATAACTGATGTCAAGCTAGCAAAATAAATATGACAGCACAATACAAAATATTTTTGAAATACACAATTCTTAACAAAGCTTCATCTTCTTTTCCCTCTCTCTCTCTCTCTTTTTCTTCCTTCTCTCTCCATTTCTTGTACCTTCCTCACTTCCTTATCGAATGAGAGAATCTGTTCACATATTTGATGATACCTAAATAGTTTGTAGAAAACACCATCATTTTAGTCAGATAAGTATCCATATATATAACATCTTTCACTCTTTGCAATTTTCAGAATATAACTTTTATAACTGATGTCAAGCTAGCAAAATAAATATGACAGCACAATACAAAAGATTTTTGAAATACACAATTCCTAACAAAGCTTCATCTTCTTTCCCCCCCCTCTCTCTCTCTCTCTCTCTCTCTCTCTCTCTCTCTCTCTCTCTCTCTCTCTCTCTCTCTCTCTCTCTCTCTCTCTCTCTCTCTCTCTCTCTTCCTTCTCTCTCCATTTCTTGTACCTTCCTCACTTCCTTATCGAATGAGAGAATCTGTTCACATACACAATTTTTCCAAATACTAATTCTCTTTGTTGAATAATAAAGAGGAGTTTGCAGATAAGGCTTACTTCTAGCATTATTATTGGGTTTCCAGCAGCAACCTCAGAATATATATCGACACAGAAAACTTTTCAAACACAAGCTGTCTTATTGGAAATCCTCAAAGACATGATGTTCACGTCTATTTTTTTCCTAATTTGATCAGAGTAGAAATTATGAGAAGCATAAAAAGAAATGTAATTGGTCTTATATAGTTTGTCTCCTTGGTGGATATCCGTCTTAGTCGAAGTCTATAAATTGTTTCACCTCTAAGGTTAATCGTTTTTTTTCAGTGTGGCAAAAATTAAAACATGGAGATTGGTATCTGTTCATGTAATAATGTAATCCATCAAAGAGTATTATAAAAAAAACCATGATCATATTTGATCGATTGCACGTCTACAAAAATAAATAGAGATTATATTAATATCAAATATAAACAGTTCTTTTTTTTACAACAATATAGCAAAAAAGATAGTATAATCTAAACATTTATTTTTGCCTAAGATTAACGTAATTAACATAACAGCTTGCCTACACTGTCAAATGATTACGTTAACTCAGATTACTTCATACAAAAATTGATACACAATCTACAAATCATTGTTACTTGCATGCTTTCAAACACATAGTTCGTTAATACCGTTACAAACGACGCGCCGCAATTGCGCGTGGGTTAATAACAAAAGTCGCTGGTGTCTATAGTCAACGTATATCTTTGTCACGTCTTAAAAAGGATCCAGAGAGTCTCCCGCCTTTCTATCCTCTCTTCCACTCTTTTATATTTAGGAAACAGAACAAAAAAATCAAAACTTTTTCCTTAGAGAGAAAGAGAGAAAAATCCAGAGGAAGAAGACGATTGGTTTGGTTGATAATTCAAAAACGCGACGAAGACGACAAACAATGCCGAGCAAGCTGAAAAAGGCGATTGGAGCGGTTAAAGACCAGACGAGCATCAGCCTCGCCAAAGTCACCAACAGAGCCAACAGAGGAGGAGACCTCACCACCCTCGAGGTAGCCATCCTCAAAGCCACGAGCCACGACGAGGACGTCCCGATCGACGACCGTCTCGTCTCCGACATCCTCGCGATCATCTCCTCCAAGAAATCTCACGCCGCCGCTTGCGCCGCCGCGATCGGTCGCCGCATCGGGAGGACGCGGAACTGGATCGTCGCGCTCAAATCCCTAGTCCTCGTCCTCAGGATCTTCCAGGACGGAGACCCTTACTTCCCGCGCGAAGTCCTCCACGTCATGAAACGCGGCGCGAAGATCCTCAACCTCTCCACCTTCCGCGACGATTCGAACTCGCGACCTTGGGATTACTCCGCTTACGTCCGCACGTTCGCGCTCTACCTTGACGAGAGACTCGACTGCTTCTTAACCGGGAAGTTACAGAGACGGTACACTAACAACAACCAGAACAAAACCGGAATCAGATCCCGGTTTAATCCAAAAACTAGAAACAAAACCGACGAACCGGCGGTTAGAGATATGAAACCGGCTATGCTCCTCGACAAAATCACATACTGGCAGAGACTGCTAGACAGAGCCATCGCGACGCGTCCGACGGGAGACGCGAAAGCCAACAGGCTCGTGAAGACGTCTCTCTACGCCGTCTTGCAAGAGACTTTCGATCTCTACAGAGACATCTCCGACGGTTTAGCTCTCCTTCTCGACAGCTTCTTCCATCTCCCGTACAAATCTTGCGTCCACGCGTTTCAAGCCTCCGTCAGAGCTTCCAAACAGTTCGAAGAGCTCGGCGGGTTCTACGATCTTTGTAAAGCTAACGGCGTGGGACGCACGTCAGAGTATCCCAGCGTTCAGAAGATCTCGCTGGAGCTTCTCGAGACGTTGCAGGAGTTTTTGAAAGATCAGTCGTCGTTTCCTGGGAACAACGCGGGGATGTATCCGTCGCCGAATAGTCTTCTTCTTCCTCCTCCTCCTTCTTCGACGGTTTCGAGCTCTCTGTCGGAGAGGTGTTGTTCGGATTACGGGTCGTTTCGGAGTGCTTCTTTGGAGGATGCGGGGACTAGTAGTCCTCCGATGTCTTGTCACTCGGAGCCTTACGGAGGAGGAGGAGTAGGAGGAAGAGAGGATCCTAATGGGAATAGCTTCGATACGGTTTCGACTAAGTCTCTTCCTAGTACTCCCTCTGTTTCTGCTTCCAGTATCGATGACAAAGAGAAGAATAAGAAGAAGAAGGAGAAGAAGAAGAAGCAAGAGGAGGCAAAAGTGGAAGGTTCTGATCCTTGGGAGGCGTTGATGTTGAGAGATGAACCGAGGAAGAACATAGAAACGATACCTGAAGAGCCTTCAACCTCTGAGGGCCAGAGAGGTTCAGGGAACTGGTTGCTTGCGCTGGAAGAAACAGTTACTACGCAAGTGCATGATGATACTAACTCCATGGCGATAGTACCGTTCGGATTAGATGATCCGATGCCTGTGGCGTTTCAAGCCACCACGACGGACCAATACAATCCGTTCTTGGTTGAATCAGCTGCGCCTTTAGCTAAAGTCGGTCCAACGGGAGAACTTATGAGTACCACGTTCAATGCCTTGTCTGTCACGGACTTTCAGGGAAGCGCTCCTGACGATTTTGAGGCGTCGACTGCGCCAACTTTCAAGGCCACAGGGAGTTTGCCCGAAAAGTGTGAGCCATTTGCAACGTTTGAGAGTTTTGGATTCGGAGAGAGTGTATCAGAAAATGGAGGGGTGGATCAGCAATCTGTGTTGCAAGAACAGCAGTTATGGTTGCAGAATCAAAACAAGATCATAGCTAAGCATTTAAAATTGATATGATGTTAACTTGGCTAGGCAGAGACTGAGATGTTTCTTGATTTTTTTTCTTCTTCTGTTAACATTGTAAACTGAACTCTTAATTTTTCACAACTAGGAGAAAAGTAATACAACACATGCATTTTACAAATCCTGCTTTTGACACATGACTATACGTACGCTTTATTTAATATGAAATTGAAAAGTAAAGGAGTGTATGAGGCGGAAACTTGAAGTCAATAGGAAGCTAATAAAGAAGAGTCAAAGAAATGATTTTTCAGGGATTACTACCTAGTAAGCTAATGTGACGTATCAGAGACCCACAGCTCTTATGCTGCTGACACTTTCTAATTTCTCCTCCTCCTATTTGCTACACGTGGGTCCCAATCACTCTATGTGCTGCGAAACAGAAGATTTCTTGTGCCGGAAGAATTTTCTTTATGTATGAGTATCTGACCATTTTACCCTAATATGCCATTTTGTTTGGTATGGCTTGGTCCCAGGAAAAGAGTACAGGGAGGGGTAAGATTGTGATTTAAGGTACCATGCAGAATTTAATAACCCGTACACGAGGGGAGGCAAGAATCATCACTTGACACTCTTATTTTAATATTAAAAAAAAAACAGTTTAATTTTCTTTTTTTGTGTTCACATTGAAAACAGAGACATCGGATGAGAGAAAAGAACAAAAGGGAAGAAGATCCGAAAGAAAACTTCCTCTGAAATATCTCTCACACTCGGAGCAGATGACATAAGAGAGAAAATAAGAAACTTTCAAATTATTTTTTAGCATAGATTTTTTTTCATTGGATCTAACTGTTAGATCTTTTGATCTTTTTACCACTCTGTTCTTCATCGATAGCAATCTGTTCTCTTTAGATGAATCATAACACTATTTATCTGTGACTCTCCCATTTCTTTTGTTTCTTGTTGATCATCTTCCCTTCACTGTCTGTAACCGTCTTTTTTTATCTTACATGCCACAACACATGTCAGACACTCATCATGTTCAGGGCTCTGCTGTGTCTATTCAATCTTCCGACAAGATCGAAGGTTAGTTTCTAAATATAGATAGATCCATATGATCTGGTTTCAAGATCATATTTCGTTTTCCTACTTTTTTTTATCATCATCTTTATTATAAGTCTCATTTGTGAGTTACAGAATTTACACTCTGTTTACATTTTGAAGCTTGATCTCTTAAAGAATCATAGTATCTAATGCTCGTGGACAGCATTACTTAGTAATCATGGTGATGTTTATGTTATTTGGTATGATCCGTAGATGCCTTTAAGAAGATGAAAGTGGATGAAAAGAAAGTGTTGAAATCTAATGCGTATCCGGTTCGTCCTGGTGAACGAGACTGCCAGTACTATCTAAGAACTGGTCTATGTGGCTATGGAAGCAGTTGCCGTTACAACCATGCCACTCCTCTTCCACAGGTGAGGAAGATAATAGTTTCCCTAAGTTTCGAATTTTTTATTTATTTATTTATATTTTGCTTCTGACTCATGGCTTACTGCATTAATTAAACTCTTTAACAGGGTATCATGTATCACAGCGAGGGGCTCCCCCAGAGAATTGGACAGCCGGATTGTGAGGTGCAGTTCTTGGATCTCTCTAATAATACATCTATAACCTGATTAACTCGATTGGTTAAAAAGAGAGATCTTTTCTAGCCTGATGCATTCAACTTTAAGCTTATTCTCCTTTCATCTAGCATTAGTGTAGCAGAACATATTCTTGTTTATAATTTTACTTTAAGAAGCAACAAGAATCTACATTTAACTCCAGAATATATTCCTCTTGTCTGGTTTAGTCTTAACTCGATTTGAAAGATAGATACGCTTGGTTAGTTATTGTTGAACGTGATGCATTTGTGTTAATCTTATTGTCCATTTAGAATAAGGAACATAAATTATTCTTGTTTTTTAACTTCATTTAAGAGTTAACAAAAAGCTATGTTGAACTGCAGAACATATTCATCATGTTTGGTTTAGTCTCTTTCCTTGATTTGAAAGATAGATAAGCTGGGCCAGTAGATGAACCGTATTGTTTGCTTTCTTGAATAATGCTTTCCAAACCACTTTTGCAGTATTTTCTCAAGACAGGAGCTTGTAAGTACGGGTCAACTTGTAAATACCATCACCCAAAGGACAGGAATGGAGCAGAACCTGTGTTGTTCAATGTCCTTAGTTTACCTATGCGTCAGGTAGTTTCATCTGTGTTACTGTATTCCTTTTCTTTATCGAACGTGGAGGACTTATTTGATTTCTTTTTTTTTGTTTAGGGTGAGAAGCCATGTCCATATTACCTGCGAACAGGAACATGCAGATTCGGAGTTTCTTGCAGATTCCACCATCCTCAACCTGATAATGGACTTTCTACTTCTGCATATGGGACGTCTAGCTTTCCTTCTGCAGGTGTACATTACGCTGGTGGATCAACAATGATGTCTACATATGGAGCTTTGCCTCGTCCGCAACTTCCTCAGTCCTATGTTCCTCTCATGGTGTCACCCTCTCAAGGCCTTTTGCCTCCTCAAAGCTGGGCCACTTACATGGTAATTCCGAATAGAAGCTTCCAATGATGGATAATGTTATGCTTTTAGCAAATTTGACTTCATTTTGTTATGTTCTTACTAAGAGCACCACCACCAAATATCATAAACCCTTTTGTTCTCCCAGCGAGAAGACCTGTAAAGTCTTGGTTTTGTAGATAAAATCCTGATTTTGTTGAAACTTGAATAAGAGCCCTGGTCAGGAAAAAAAAGAAGATGTTTTCCTCTTTCGGTTCTTTGAATTTTGTGATTCACTGTCGTGCTTCTTGTTGTCCAGGGACAACCAGCTTGCAATAACGTCAAGTCTTATGGATTCTGCAAGTTTGGACCAGACTGCAACTTCGACCATTCAATGCTGCCATACCCGGGCTTGACCATACCTTATGTTTCACCTGTTTCATCAAATTATCAGAGGAGCTCACCGTCTCCAAGCCGCTCTGCTTTAAAGGCTCTGTCTAACGACAAACCTGATGTGAAGAAGGAAATGTCAGAGACTGATAAACCAGACCGTGACTATAAACAATTGAATAACTCTCAAGGGAAGGAATTTTGTGAGAAATCGTCATCACCGCGATCATAATTCATGCCCACAGCCTCCAGAATCATCACCAATATGGCTTCCAAAGATCTCAATGATCTCTCTCTCTCTGCCATTTTCTTGTTAATTTTGGCCGTGGCTGAAAACAATATAGGACATGGTGTCTCTCAATTTTCTCTTTTGGTTTTTGAATCTGTTAATTAAATTTACATGGGATAATCGCCACCACTATTTTTTTTTTTCTTTTTTGAACCAAATGCCACAACTATTTTTTGTTTTCTTTCGACGATCGCCACAACTATTATTAATCAATTTTACCAAAAAAAAAACTATTATTAATCAACAAAAGGCCATAAATACACAATATCTTAAGATATAACTTCTATTTTAATTTTAGTCAATTTTAGAACTTAAATTAATCTAATTTTTTTAGTAAGAATGGTTAGAGAAATAGAAGACTATGGGATATTAGAATAATTTATTTTTCAAACGTCGACAAAAAAAAGAATAATTTATTTTAGTTGTAAAAAAAAAGAAGAATATTTTATTTTTAAAATAGGGTAATTAATAATTACTTCAGTCTTTTGGTTATTAATTTTGAACCGAACATTCCAAGTATAGAAATGAAAAGGGTTGTTTCTTTTAGACTTCTGGTCGGAGAAAAAAAAAAATCTGCTTGAAGCTTCGTCCTTTTTGCTTGTGGGGGAAATCGCCTGGGTGGATTCTTTTCTCTCCCAGACGATTTTGCGTTGGCAAAAATCCAGAGTATCTCAATCAACACCGCCGAGTCAACTCGCTCCACCAAGCCATGAATCGGCTGAGAGGGCGAGGGGCATGGATCCTAGGTTCGGCAGCTATGCCTCATCTGAAGAAGAGAGCCCAGAACTCATTGGTCGCTATCCAAGACTCCTATCTCTCCACCAAGGTGATCGCTCCTTTCCCTCTTCTGTAAAAAAAAAGTTCATTTTCTTTTGTATTAAAATCGATGAGTTTCAATTCAATTCATATCGATTTTTTTTGAAGAATTTGTGTTCAAGGGCATAATAATAATTATCATCTTGTTAATGGGCTTTCGTTATCATTATTTCATTAGGATTTGCTCGAGAGGCAGAGGGTCGTGTTTACAGTTGCAACTTCTGTTGCATCTGTCGCTACCGCTTGGATTGGTAAGTTGCTGGATTATATATAGCTTTTAAACGGTTATTTGAGACTTTGATTTTCCCGGTAATGTTTATGTTTTGAGACTATAGATTAATGACAGTGGTTTGGGAGATGATGTTTATACTTCTATGATAATAATGATAAATGATCTTCCCATTAACAAAGTTCACTACTTGTGAGCTTTGTTTTTTTGTGTTGTACTGAGTTTTGCAAGAGTATATTAATTGATGTATTTTTTTCTGTTCACACCGAGCTGGCCTTTATAACTGACCCATTGGATGATGAATGATTGATTGTGCAGGTTATTCATTACGACACTACAATGAAACTAGGATCGATCAGAGGCTGGAATCGATTGAGAATGCGGTTAGTGTCTATCATCAACGAAGATACTTGACTCTAATTTTATCTTTCTTGTTAGTTGTTATTGGAAACTATGAGAGTGATATATATCTATGTATTACATTCATGTATCGGAGTTAGCTGCTTGTATATTTGGATTCCTGTAGCTTCTCTTCTGTGGAAACTCTTGAAAAATGACTTATTGCTTGTACCTCTGTGGTTAACAAATCCCTAGTTGCTCTATAAATTTCAACTGATTGTCACTTGAAACTTTTGTTTTCTTTCCACGGCAGATGAAACACACCCATGAATTGGAACGAGGAGAACTCAAGGAGCTTGTTGATCCAGTGGGTTCCAGATTCACTTCAACAATTGCTATGGCTGGAACCACTTTGATCATCGGGTTTGTTGTTTTCACCAAAAAAAAAAGACTCTTCTTAGGCTCACAACAACAAGTTCTGTGCTTATTTAATAGTTTGACCTTCTTTTTTTTTCGTCTTCCAGGTATGGGTTGGGGTGGCGCGGAGGGATATGGTATGCAAACAGGAAGTTTAAAAGAGAACAAATGAGATTGGCTGGTCAGTTAAAACCGAGGGAGTGGAAGTTATTGTTGGGGAGAATAAAACCCCGAGCTTGGCCTACCTCGAGGCTCCTCAGACGACCGTTCCCAAGGCAGAACAAAACAACCACAGAAAATGATTTGAAGACACCACCTGAGAATGCTGCTTGAAAGAACCAGGTCTGGGGAGAAACAATTCAAAAGCAATAGCTAATCGGAACAAAGAACGATTATTTTTCTTTTTACACTCTCTGTAGATTCTTGACATTAATCTAAAGTCTACACATCGGTTTTGTCATGAAGCCAAAAGGCTGTTCCTCTTTGTTCCTTGTAATTGATCAAGTTCAAATACTGTTGTATGTATCTTTTATCTTCTTCTTGAGACAATACTAATTGCTTTTGACAGTGGCTGAATTGGGCTGGCAGAGCTAGTAAACAGGCAAACTCGAGTTTGGGCTACAAAGGCCCAATAAATATTTAGTGATAATAGCCCAAAGTTAAACTAACCGGATATAATCCAATCGGTTGATTCCGACCTCAATTAATATATATATATATATATATATGAACTATAAGAAACCTATAAAGTTGTAATTCATTAAAAGAAACTATCAAAATTTAGAAATTACAAATGTAAACATTTCAATATGAAAATTAAGAAGATTTTCTCAAAAATTTAAATTTAAAAATAAATGATAAAATTATTTTCGCATATATACTTAAAGATACTGATGATGCCAATGGAAAATTTGAATAAAATATACATTTTCACATTTTGAAGTTTTCATTGTAATTTTATATTTTTAATGATTTTCTAGTTTTTATTTTAATTAATTGATAATATTTTAGAAATTTTTGCATTTTGATGTCTTACATTTTTACCTCTTTTTTAGCATCTTTCATTCAAAATTATTCTATTATACTGTATTTAGGAACATATATTACATTTGCATTTTCATTTGTGTATTATAAAGTTTGAGAGCAACTATATTAGATTTTGGAACTTAAAGGAACTATTGGAGCTAATTTGAGCAAATTATTGTAGGGGATAAACCGCCTCCTCCAGAGGCCCAGCAGATAAGAGCCCTATCTGAAACTCCAGCTCACATCCGAGTATCAGAATTTTTCAAATCTATATGTAGTCATGTAATAGGGGTTGTGAGAGAACATGTGGTGATGACACCTAAGTATAGTAAGCAATGTTACAACTTAAAGAAAGCTCCTCAATTAATATATATATAGGAGATATGTGAAGTTGTATTTGAAGTTATGAGAGTGTAGATGTTCTGCAAAAAGAGAACCTCTCACCTTCTTCACTAAATAGAGTTTTCCTTTTTGTTTTTGATAGGGGAAGTTGAGTTTTAGATAAAATATAATTTGGAAACCACAAAACTGAAAAGAAATAATGCATGAATTTAAGGTCACAATAAGTTATGAGGTAACTTCAACAAAAACACACTAGAACATAAGATAATCTGCAATGTCAGACGACCAGAAGAAAACCTAAGATTTAACAAAACTGAAAAGAAATTATGCATGAATTTTAAGGTCATAGGAAGTTGTGAATTCTCTTAGCTGATGTCAAAGTGTTCGATAGGAGCATGTCTGATTCCAGTAGTCCCTCGCTACCAACATCAGTTAGGATAGCTGATGCAACTTCGCAAGCCTCCTCATAGCAAATGTCTCCGACCCATCCCATCGAAAGCCATAACGAGCATTTCGGTCCTGCAGTTCATAGTATATATGAATGTCTCATAATTGTGACTTAAATCAATATTAGTGCATTTTCGACGAAAAAAACTTACTCGAACATAACTAATCCCAACATCGACGATGACTGCTCCCGGTTTTATCCAGCTTCCTCTGACCATGTTTGGTTTACCAACGGCAGAGATTATGATGTCAGCTTGTCTTGTAATGTCTTGAGGGTTCTTGGTTTTTGAATGGATAATGGTAACAGTTGCATCTTCTCTCTATAGCCATAGACAAAATAATCAAAAAGACCATATCCAAAACTATCATTTCAAAAAGGAAAGAAAGGTAACGAATCTGAAAGCAGACACCAAAATGAGAAAGAAAGGGGAAAGGGCCGGGTTATTACCATGAAAGCAATCCTTGGTCAGATTTGGAAAGATGACCTTGATTCTGGACGTCTCTTGGTGAAACTGCACCAACTCTATGATGATAGGATTCTTCCGTTTATCCCTTCCACAGAGATGTCAGTATTCCTCTAACCATTATGAGGTACGTGATGATAAATCATTTTTCTGCGCTTGGATAGACTAAACTACTATCTGATTTGTGATCCATATAAAACTCATTCACATCCGTGCCAATGTCCGCAGGTCAACTCTTTAGTGAATCTTCCTGGCCTTGATGGACATCGAGCATCTCGAGTCTACCTGTAGTGGTTTGAGTTCCCTTCCTCGAATACAGAATCTTCCAATGTATATATATTAAGAGGATTTTACTAGTTGGTGAATTTATTTGTTTCGTCTCAAGAAACTCATGACATGTAATTTTCAAATCTTTCCTTCATGTATTTACTTAAAAAACAATTAATTGTAAAAACAAATAAAGATATATTATAGAATAAAAAAAAAAGAAACAAAGAAAAATTTCTTATTCGAAGCGCCTCGTGATCGTCAACCAATTCTGTTTATTACAAGGATACAACTTGGTTGTTCTCTGCATCGAGTACGGGGTTAGAGTGACAGTATATGGTTTCTAGTCTGTGTTACTTTGGACTACGCAAACGGTACAAGACTTGTCTGTAGATAGAAAGAGGACAAGAGAATTAACAAAAAGTTTGGAAGGCGTTCTCTTACATCAACTAAATAATATTGAATGTGATAAATAATTAAACACCTAGACTACAGGAAGACCTATTGATCCGATCTCAAACCAAAACGTTTATGACCCACTAGTTCTGCAATCAAATAGATTGGCTATCTAGTTCTGTAAAAGCTTTGGATGATACAAACACTAGCCAACGTGCTTCAACAAGGGAGGTTCACTTCAGGCATGACCAAGAATGTTGCAATGGAAAGAGAATGACCCTCATTCAACGATCTCCCCTTCCTCTAGTCCATCAGTGTTCAAATCAGTAGTAGTAGCTAGACTTTGGAGATTGCAGTTATCATCAGAATCAAACCCCTCTGCAAACTCACATTCAAAGTTGAAGTAATCACCAGGGTTCAACTCCGGGAAAAGATCAGAGTATGTGTCTATTAACCCTTGCTCAAACTCCAGCTCCATGTCATCGTCAGGATGTGCATTTTTGCTAACCCCACCCTCACCCTTGCTGCCCTCTGAGCGGTTATAGTTTATTTGTTTGATGAGATCAAGAACCTCTGGCTCAAAGGAGTCAATGCCGTCTTCTTCTTCTATTTCTTCTTCTCGTGTGGTTGCACCTTCTGCCTGGCTATAGTACTTAGGCTCCGGTGTCGTTTTCTCACGGTCAAAGTCTCTGATAACTTCAAAGTCATAGGTGTGCGAAGGAAGATAAACATGAATCACCGGGTACTCTAAGATAGTTACTTGAGCAAGCTGCTGCCTCAAAGAAGCCTTGATGTCCAGCTCCTTGTAAGGAACCTTTACACCCTACCACCAAGGAGAGAAAAAGTTTAAAATGGTGGTAAGAAAAGACTTAACACAACAATGCAATATGTGGTAATATCAAAAACCTTTGGGTACTTGCGGATAAAAAGCTTGAGAGAATCAAGATCCACGTCACAAAAAGGCTTGAGCTTGTGAATCCAAGGGCCTGGCTTAAGATGATTCTCAATCACAGAGCAGAGGCTTGTATCTTCACCAACACTGTGATGGATTGTTAAAGCATCAGTAGTGAACAAATACGAAACTGTGAAGACGAAGAGGATACTAACCCATGATCAACAAGAACCACATCTGTAGAGTGAAACCGCCACTCAACTGTCCAATGAATGCACTTTCTCCTAAAAGCATAAGAACCAGATTGGTTCAAAAACTAAGCAGTCAATCAAAAAGCTACAATCTTAAGAGAATACAAAATCATTACCGGTTATCGTAACGAGTCTGGTTCTTATCCCTCTTCAACATCCCACTAGGGAGAAGCCACAGCTTAGTTCCGCGGCCATCAGCAGCACACTTAAGGCTCCGAAGATCAAAGGGTAACTTAAAGTAAGGGTTCTTAGCATAAAGAAACCTAAAGTTAGGGTTGTTTTTACATAACTGTTGTCTCCTTCTCAGAGCAGACTCCGCCACTCTCTTCGTCTCCTCCAGCATATTGTAATCTATGCATTTAAAAATCAAAACTTTCACTAACAATTATACTAACAATCAAAATAGTAAACTTTGAATGTGATTATTACCAGAGAGGAGGAGATTATCGTCGAACTTGGAGAGGGGAACGAAGTCGGTGAGTTTCCTTTTTCCGGTACAGCCTGTTCGCTTCTTGTGAGCTTTGACACATGGAAGGCCGCACGATCGAATTGAACATCCTGGGCATTTGTACTTCCATGGATTCGACTTGCACTCGCCACAGACTTTATCGTCATCCGTTAGTTTTTGTGCGGATTCGACGTTGTTCATCGTAAAGGTTTGGTTTTTTTGAGGTGTGGGAGAGGTTTTATTGGAAACTAGGGTTTATTAATCTGGGAGAAGAGATGTTTGTTACCAAATTTACATCCTAAGTCCCTATATCTACAATTTCTTTCGAAACATATCTCATACCTTATAAAATTAAAACTTAATCCAGAAAACTTCGATTTACAGATTTTTTGTTTCATAACCGAGCCATGTTAAGCAAAACTGGAGGTTTATGCAATTGCTATGTCGTCAACAAGACTTTTCATACAATTAAGTTTTGAAGAAATTAGAGAAAATAATTCAAAAAGGTCTTCAGGTTAATGAAATTTTGACGTTGATCTGAGTTAATGAAACGATGAAATATTAGAAACATAACTGACAACACGACTTGACAGAAAAATTAACATTTCGATATTGTTAGAGATATGACATCGATACGTGACAACACTTGATATACGTGTTGCTATAAACCACTTATGTTAAATATTAATATTAATAACAATCAATAGATATTAAACAATGTTAAATATTTAATAGATATTCTCTCTGCTAAGAAACGCGGCGTCGAGAGCCGATTAGTCGCCGAAAAATTGTTCCTCGGCTTCGGGCCGTCGCTATTTGATCTTAATCAGAAAAAACATCAAAAATAACATATACTCTGGTTCAAACCCATGTGTATTCAACGCTGATAATGATCGTTAACCACTTGGAAACGAAAATCTTTTGTTTATACTGAAACTATTTAGTATATATCTATAAAAACTAGGCGTCGATTTATTTCCGCGTATTCTCCAATTTTTTCGTTAGGCGGTAGACCCATGGTTGCCGTCTAACTAGCGCTTGGCGTAGTTTCTAACCGACGATACTGTGAACCTTGGGGCCGGGGCAACAAAGAAATGGTTGATTGGCTGACGAATTATAAAGATTGATTGTAGCTGGACCTACATCTTATTGTTAATACTTTATACACACCACAGAAGGAAAATCCAAAACAAAAAAAATTATTGTTTGCTTTCGTGCCCACAATAATAAAGTTCAAGCTCGCACTTATTAGGAAGTTGTAAGAGCAAACTTTGAAGATAAGATTTAGAAGCAGCAGAAGAAAAGAAACATGAGGTGTGCACTACTACTACTCTTGCCTCATCTCTCACTACTACGTGTCTTGATTTTTGCTTCAAATGATTGTAGCTGGTAGACCTACAGCTATCCTTATTGTTGATACTTAATTGCCCGCAATAATAAAGTTCAAGCTGGCACTAGTTAGGAAGTTGTAATAGCAAACTTTGAAGATAAGATTCAGCAGAAAAGGAAAAATATGAAGAGTGGACTACTACTCTGCACTCATCTCTCACTACAACTTGTCTTGATTCTTGCTTCAGCAGATCTCACGGTTTCGATATCTTCATGTCCGACCCACTGTGGAAACATCTCCGTACCGTATCCTTTCGGGATAGGAACGGGTTGCTATCTCAGCGAATGGTTTGCAATTCAATGCAACAATTCCACTTCTGGAGAGCTTGTCCCCTATCTACCAAAGATTAACAAAGAAGTTGTGAACATCTCTCTACCAGATCGACATATTTTCAGCAATGATGATATATATGGGTCACTTCGCATCAAAACCAACATAACTTCCATGGGGTGTTCCAACAGCAGCGATCAAATAAAGTTTGGCGAGCCTTTGAATTTTACTGGCAGCCCGTTTACCATTGGCCGTTCCAACACATTACAAGCTATTGGCTGCAACTACAGGGCCACCTTGACACATCTTGACCCCACAGTGGTGGGATGCATCCCAACTTGTGAGCCAAGAATGATAGGAGATCATACAAGATGCGACGGTAACAAATGCTGCCAAGCAAACCCACCTAGTGGGATTGGACAGATAATTGGTATCAGTATCGGGGAGATCGCTAGTAGAATAACAAGCGAGAGAGGTTGTCGAGTAGCCTTCTTAACAGACGAAAATCAAGACCCACTAGCAAACCGTGAGGCCAAAGTAACTGATCCGCAATGGTTTTACGATAGACAATATGTTATACTCCAACTACGGTGGGCCATTCCAATGGCAAATCGCTCGTTTATCAACTCTTTGAAATGCACAACGTTCTCTTCCACCTCTACGAATGATCCTTGCATGTGCGTGAATAATAAAAAGGATGGGATCAGAAGTGTAGGTTGCGCATGTACCCATGGCTACACAGGTAACCCATTTACTGTGGGTGGATGTAAAGGTTAGTAATCATTTCTTCTTTTCCCTTTATGTATGCAAATATCATGTAAGCTTAACAAGTCCTATATGGGTGGTAGCAAATCATAATGATTGATAACAATCAAGTAATACCTATATATTGTGTGTGTATATATATATAAGAGATCTTAATCATCTGATAACACTTTCATGACTTTGTTCATCTAGATATTGATGAGTGCCAACTCGACCAGAATCTCATCAAATATTGTAGGGGAACTGGAGGCACTTGTGTGAATACTCATGGAAGCTTCGAGTGTGTACACAAGAAGGACAAGACTATGCCAATTACTATAGGTAAAAGCAACCAATTTCTTTCCAAATTCTGACATCATCATATATTGCATATTGTTTATGTTATCTGAGTGGTATAAATATAAAGTAGGCTTTTCACATTTCTTGTGGGGTTTGCAGGACTATGTGTAGGTTTCGGTGTTCTGATTTTTTTCGGTGTAACTTTGTGGTTATACAAATTTATTAAAAAGCGAAGGAAGATCAACCGCAAAAACAAGTTGTTCAAACGAAATGGAGGTCTGTTATTGAAACAACAGTTGACTTCAACAGAAGAAGGCAGCATCGAGAAGACAAAAGTATTCACCTCGAAAGAGCTGGAGAAAGCTACTGAAAATTTCAGTACAACTAGAGTGCTTGGACAAGGTGGCCAAGGTACCGTGTATAAGGGAATGCTCGTAGATGGTAGAATCGTAGCTGTGAAAAAATCTACAGCTGTGGATCAAGACAAGGTGGGAGAGTTCATTAACGAGGTTGTCATCCTATCGCAGATCATTCACAGAAACATTGTGAAACTCATAGGATGTTGTCTTGAGACAGAAGTGCCTCTTCTTGTGTATGAGTTTATTTCTAATGGTAACCTATTTGAACATCTTCATGGTGAGTTTGATGAGTCTGCGATGACTACTTGGGAAATGCGTTTGCGAATTGTCATAGATATTGCTGGAGCTCTTTCTTACCTCCACTCATCAGCCTCGTCTCCAATTTTTCATAGAGATGTCAAATCTTCAAACATAATGTTGGACGAAAAATATCGAGCTAAGGTGTCTGATTTTGGCACTTCAAGATCGATAACGGTTGATCATACCCATCTAACTACTGTTGTGTCTGGTACAGTTGGATATGTGGATCCAGAATACTTCCAGTCTAGCCAATACACAGACAAAAGTGATGTCTATAGCTTTGGGGTCGTACTTGTGGAACTCATCACCGGAGAGAAACCTATATCTTTTGTGCGGTTTCAACAAAGCAGAACACTGGCAACTTATTTCATTCTTACAATGGAAGAGAATCGAGTCATGGACATTATTGACCCTCGAATCAGAGACGATTGCAATTTGGAGCAAGTCATGGCGGCAGCACAACTTGCAAGGAGGTGTCTGAATCTTAACGGAAGGAATCGACCAAGCATGAGAGAAGTATCAATGCAACTAGAGAGAATCCGTTCACCAACTGGAGATTCACAGTCGCATGTTAATGTTGTCAAAAACAATGCAGAGGAAGCATATATTGGTCTGGAGTCGTACAACAGTGTAGGTGCTAGTGCTCCTTCGGAATTTCAATACAGCTTTGATACAACTTCGTCCTTAGATGTGGAGCCGCTATTTCCACGTCAAACATGGTGAACACCACATTCCCGATGTCAGTAAGTCTTCTAGATCAACTAGACGATACCTCTATAAATTTTAGTGTATCAAAAACATTTCGATAAGCGATGTATATCCACATTATTGTTTGCATTTTAACAAAAATAAGTAGTAGTAATCCGCGTCGTATGCGGAGTGAAATAACTTATTAAATTATTAATTTTAAATTGTAATAAGAGATATGTCGTATATTTTTTTCAAAGGATGAACATTCAAATATGTGTTCTTTTTAGTTGATCTATTCGGATTGGGCAATTTTCCATAACAGTCTTTTTCAGTTTTTCTCTCAAAATAGAAATAGAAGCTAAAAGTCACAAAATAACATTTATTAACTGTTCAAAAGACTCTAGCACCCTCGGTTAATAATATATCTAACAAAAAAATAAGACTTGTCGTCTTCTCTTGTCGTCTTCTCTTGGCATCCATTTCGCCATCACGATGACAGAGATGCCGAAGACGAATAACGCTGGAGACAAATCACCATCGCACTATTTACACTCAAAATCGGTGACAAATCACACCGGAGATGAATCACTATGTAAGTTTTTAAAATTAGAGTTTTTGATTAAAAGTTCAGGGATTTTCTCTTCTTTACAAAAAAAAAACTTAAGGGTGTATTGAATCTGAAATTTGAAGTGATTTGGATTTTAATGAGATTTGAGATGATTGCAGGAGAATTAGAGAATTTGGTGTGATTTTGTTAAAACACTCTAAAATCTCATCTAAAATAGTGGGATTTTTATTTTTATTTTTATAACTAAGGAACTCTCCCCAAACACTCTAGAAATGCTTAAAGTACTCTAAAATCTCAAACTTAAATTTTGTTCAATAACAGTGGATTTCAGAGTGTTTTATAAAATGTCAAGTCCAATAACACTGGATTTTAAAGTGTTTTTTAAAATCCACGTTTGAATAACAGTGGATTTGTTATTTTAATACAAATCACTTAAAACTTCCAGTTGAATACACCCCCCTAAGGGTTTTCGAATTGAAAATTGGAGGTTTCGATTTGTTGTTCTTCGGATAATATATTTGAGCTGGTTTTGTTGTTCAAATCGAACAGATAAAACATTATCAGAATTACAAAGAAAGAATCTCAGAAAGCTTCATTTACAGAGCTTTATCCTCTTGATTTTCATTTTGTGGTATATGTCAAAGCCTTTTTGTCTTTTTGTAAAGCTCTGATTGAGAAATATGATTGATGATCCTGTTGAGTTGCGTAAAATACTACGGTCTTGCGCTTATCTTTCGACCTTTTGTTAATTGTTGCTGCTCCTACTGCCTTAAGCTTAGCTTTCCTAAACAACATGTTGATTTTGATTTCTCCTTTAGTTTCTATTTTTATATCTCTACTTACATATTCATTTGTTGTTTGTTCACATCTATTGAATGTTTATGAAAGGATATCTCTATAGTTAAGTTGAGTGATATGATATTGGGGAATTCGGCCAAAAAAATCGTGAACTTTTTAGGAATTGCCAAAAGAAACATAAACTTTAGGGCTGACAAAAAAAACAGAAACTTTTTATTGATTTTAAAATTAATTAACAATTTTTCCTTTGACTTGGCAATTTAGCACGCTGTTAGCAAATTTAACAGAAAAAATAACATCGTTAAAGGTTGGTGTTAAAGTTGTTTAGATCAAATGGCAAGGTACTTTACCACTAGACTAATTGCTCAATCAAAAAAGTTACTAACACATTTAATTTTATTTGGTACTAATTGAATATAAAAAAACTTATCTAAAAACTTTAAAAAATCTTTAAAATTTCTAAAAAATTGAAAAAATAATTCCAAAAAAAAAAATCATTTTTCGGATTATAAAAAAAATTTGAAAAAATAAAACAAAATTCGAAAAAATATTCCAAAAAAAAGTTATAAAATATTTTGAATCTGAAAACATATAATCAGAAAATATTAAAAAAAATTATTACTATTGACATATAATCAGATTTGAAATCAGAACATATAATCAGAACATATAATCAGATTTGAAAATTTTTATCCCTTTTTGAATTTTTTTTTTCGAATTCTTTTTTTTCAATTTTTCTTTATAATTTGAAAAATGAAAATTTTCTTTTTGGCATTTTTTATAAAAAAAAATAAAAATTTATTTTTAATAGATTCTGATTATTTTCAGATTCGAATTTTTTTATAAATTTTTTGATATTTTTTGACTTTTTTATTTTTCGATTTTTTATCTGAAAAATGAAAAAAATCTTTTTTTTGGAATTTGTTTTTAAAAATGAAGAATATTTTTGATTTTTTAATGGAAAAATAAAATTTTATTTTCATATTTTTGGAATTTTAAAGACCTTTAAATTTTTAGAATTTTTTTTATATTCAAAATCAGTACCAAATAAAAGTAAATGTGTTAGTACATACATTGAATGTATCACTAGCCTAGTGGTAGAATACCTTGGCATTTTATCCAAACAATCTGGGTTTGAAACCTGGTCTTTTCATATTTTTATTTTCAAATCGTGTAGAACGAAACGACGTCGTTTTACTTAACGTTAGGTTAACGGTGTGTTAATCTGGTCAGTCAATTATAAGTTTCTAAATAATTTAAATAAATCAACAAAAGTTTAGGTTTTTATTAGCCAGACAAGTGTACAAGATTCTTTTGGCAATTCTATAAAAGTTCATGATTTGTTTGGCCGAATTCCCTATGATATTGTTTCAAAATTATGTGTGTCAGATGTTTTAGCTCTCTTGTTTATATCTTTTCCTGTTCTCTTTATTCGCAACTTTAATGTGCCTAATAAGACTGTTAGGTACTGTTTGTAGGTGGAGAGAGCCACTATTTTATTTATTTAATAATATTCAAAATTATTTTATATCCAATTTTTTTTTATATTTTAAATAAATGTTACATTATTTTTTTAAATAATAATATTTCACATTTAAATTTTTATTTAATTTATGTTGTTAATTAAGATTCATTATCTTTAATGATAAATCTATTATTAATATATATTATAATTTTTGTTCAAAAAAAATATATTATAATTATATAAATATTATAATTTAATATATACTATTTTAAAATAAATATATTATATACTAACTTTTATAAAAAATTAAAATTGTATACTGATACTGCTTTACCAATCATCTTATTAAAAGTTTTAATGAGAACATACAGCTTCTGCAGCATACCGCTTTGACAGCATACTGCTACTGCTTTTACAGCATACTGTTACTGGTTCTTCATAAGCTGTACCAATCGAGGCCTTTGAAGATAAGATTCAGCAGAAGACGAAAAAGAAAAACAAATTTGAAGTGTAGACCACCTACTCGGGACTCTTCTCTCACTGCAACTTGTCTTGATTTTTGCTTCAGCAGACCTCACGGTTTCGAGATCTTCATGTCCGACCCACTGTGGAAACATCTCCATACCGTATCCTTTCGGGATAGGAACGGGTTGCTATCTCAGCGAATAATGCAACAAAAATAACATATACCCTGGTTCGAACCCAGGTGTATTCAACGCTGATAATGACCGTTAACCACTGGAAAACAAAAATCTTTTGGTTATACTGAAACTATTTAGTATATATCAATAAAAATTAGGCACCGATTTATTTCTGGGTATTCCCCGATTTTTTCGTTAGGTGCTAGATCCGTGGTTGCCGTCCGACTAGCGCTTGGCGTAGTTTCTAACAGAGGATACTGTGAACCTTGGGGCCGGGGCAACAAAGGAATGGTTGATTGGTTGAAGAATTATAAAAATCCAAAATCAGTGAGGTGGATTGATTGTAGCTGGACCTACATTTTATTGTTAATACTTTATACACACCACAGAAGGAAAATCCAAAACAAAAAAAATTATTGTTTGCTTTCGTGCCCACAATAATAAAGTTCAAGCTCGCACTTATTAGGAAGTTGTAAGAGCAAACTTTGAAGATAAGATTTAGAAGCAGCAGAAGAAAAGAAACATGAGGTGTGCACTACTACTACTCTTGCCTCATCTCTCACTACTACGTGTCTTGATTCTTGCTTCAAATGATTGTAGCTGGTAGACCTACAGCTATCCTTATTATTGATACTTAATACACAACACAGGCGAAGCGCCTCTCCCAAAAAAAAAAGTTGTTGTTTGTTTTAATTGCCCGCAATAATAAAGTTCAAGCTGGCACTAGTTAGGAAGTTGTAATAGCAAACTTTGAAGATAAGATTCAGCCGAAAAAGAAAAATATGAAGAGTGGACTACTACTCTGCACTCATCTCTCACTACAACTTGTCTTGATTCTTGCTTCAGCAGATCTCACGGTTTCGATATCTTCATGTCCAACCCACTGTGGAAGCATCTCCGTACCGTATCCTTTCGGGATAGGAACGGGTTGCTATCTCAGCGAATGGTTTGCAATTCAATGCAACAATTCCACATCCGGAGAGCTTGTCCCCTATCTACCAAAGATTAACAAAGAAGTTGTGGAAATCTCCCTACCAGGGCCAGATAAATCACCCTACATTGATGCATATGGGTCACTTCGCATCAAAACCAACATAACTTCCATGGGGTGTTCCGACAGCAGAGATCAAATAAAGTTTAGCGAGCCTTTGAATTTTACTGGCAGCCCGTTTACCATTGGCCGTTCCAACACTTTACAAGCTATTGGTTGCAATTACATGGCCACCTTGACACATCTTGAGCCCACAATCGTGGGATGCATCTCGACTTGTGAACCAAGAAAGATACGGGATCGTACAAGCTGCCGTGGTTACAAATGCTGCAAAGCAAACCCACCTCCTGGGATTGGACAGATAGTCGGAATCAGTATGGAGGAAATCTCTAGTATTATAACAAGGGAGAGAGGGTGTCGAGTAGCGTTCTTGACAGACGAAAATCAAGACCCACAAGGGTTTGCTAAGACAAAATTTACTGATTCGCAATGGTTTTACGATAGGCAATATGTTACACTCCAACTACAGTGGGAGATTCAGATGACGAACCTCTCCTTTATCAACTCTTTGGGATGTGGGTGGTACTCCAAATCTAGTATTAATCATTGCCGTTGCTCTAATATTACAAACAGTCGAATCAGCAGTAAAGGATGTGCATGTCTACATGGTTACACAGGTAACCCATATATTATGGGTGGATGTAAAGGTTAGTAACCGTTTCTTCTTTTCTCTTTTTATGTAATGTAAAATATCATGTACGCCTAACAACTCCTATCTAGGTGGTAGCAAATCATGACGGATTATATATATATATATATATATATGAGAGATTTTCATCATCTAATTACACTTTCATGATATTGTTCATCTAGATATTGATGAGTGCCAACTGGACCAGAATAACTATTGTAGGCGAAATGGACTCACTTGTGTGAATACTCCAGGAAGATACGATTGTATATACAAGAAGGACAAGAGTACTTTGCCAATTACCATAGGTAAAGTCACCCAATTTCTATCCGAATTCATACATCATTATATATTTGCATATTTGTCTGTTATCTGAGTGGTGGTACAAATATAAAGTAGGATTTTCACATTTCTTGTGGGGGTTGCAGGACTATGTGTAGGTTTCGGTGTGCTGGTTCTTTTCGGTGTAACTTTGTGGTTATACAAATTTATTAAAAAGCGAAGGAAGATCAACCGCAAAAACAAGTTGTTCAAACGAAATGGAGGTCTGTTATTGAAACAACAGTTGACTTCAACAGAAGAAGGCAGCATCGAGAAGACAAAAGTATTCACCTCGAAAGAGCTGGAGAAAGCTACTGAAAATTTCAGTACAACTAGAGTGCTTGGACAAGGTGGCCAAGGTACCGTGTATAAGGGAATGCTCGTAGATGGTAGAATCGTAGCTGTGAAAAAATCTACAGCTGTGGATCAAGACAAGGTGGGAGAGTTCATTAACGAGGTTGTCATCCTATCGCAGATCATTCACAGAAACATTGTGAAACTCATAGGATGTTGTCTTGAGACAGAAGTGCCTCTTCTTGTGTATGAGTTTATTTCTAATGGTAACCTATTTGAACATCTTCATGGTGAGTTTGATGAGTCTGCGATGACTACTTGGGAAATGCGTTTGCGAATTGTCATAGATATTGCTGGAGCTCTTTCTTACCTCCACTCATCAGCCTCGTCTCCAATTTTTCATAGAGATGTCAAATCTTCAAACATAATGTTGGACGAAAAATATCGAGCTAAGGTGTCTGATTTTGGCACTTCAAGATCGATAACGGTTGATCATACCCATCTAACTACTGTTGTGTCTGGTACAGTTGGATATGTGGATCCAGAATACTTCCAGTCTAGCCAATACACAGACAAAAGTGATGTCTATAGCTTTGGGGTCGTACTTGTGGAACTCATCACCGGAGAGAAACCTATATCTTTTGTGCGGTTTCAACAAAGCAGAACACTGGCAACTTATTTCATTCTTACAATGGAAGAGAATCGAGTCATGGACATTATTGACCCTCGAATCAGAGATGATTGCAATTTGGAGCAAGTCATGGCGGCAGCACAACTTGCAAGGAGGTGTCTGAATCTTAACGGAAGGAATCGACCAAGCATGAGAGAAGTATCAATGGAACTAGAGAGAATCCGTTCACCAACTGGAGATTCACAGTCGCATGTTCATATGGTGGAAAACAATGCAGAGCAAGTAGTTGAGGAGATTAATATTGGTGCGGAATCGTGCAACAACATGGGTGTTAGTGCTCCTTCAGGCTTTCAATACAACGTTGATACAACATCATCGTCAGATGTCGAGCCGTTATTTCCTCGTCAGACATGGTGACCACCACGTTTCGATAGCACCAGATGATTCCGTTAGTAAGTCTTTTATATCAATTATAAAATGATAACTCTATAATTTCTCGCTAGTGTGTATCAAGAACATGAAATAAGTATGTATCTACGTTATCGTTTGCATTTGTATGCACTTGTATCAAAGTAAGAAGTACTCTTATGTTTTTTTCTAAATCTGCACCAAGTTGAATGATAATTATGTTTTCAGAGCGCAAACCACTCAAATAACAAGCAGATTGACAGATAACATATACAAGTCGTATTTCTCATCATCTTATTCACAAAAATAGGATTGTCATTTTTTTTCTTTTTTCTTTTTTGCAGAGGTTTCACCTTTATTGAACTTAATATGAATTGTTATAAAAAAAAGAGAAAAAAATAGAGGTTATTTCCTTTGTAGTCTCTCAACACTTTGAAAGCTTCTGAGAAGAGAAAAAATCGAACGAGCGCCGTGAACTTTTTTTTTTTTTTGAAAGAATTTTAAATTTTCTAATAAAAAAACCTTTTTACAGAGTGTTTCACTGCTTCTTCTTTACAAATACTCAAAATAATAAACCTTCAAAACATCAGCAAAACATCCGAATCTACAAAAATCTTTTTCAGCTTCTTCCGAACCAAATTTCCATTGTTTTCTCATGCTTCCTTCTTCCTTCTAATACGAATTAACTTATCCAATCTCGCAATCAGACACGCAACTGGTTGAGAAGGCTCTCCCACTCTTCTTAAGTCTCTCTCATGCCAAATAGCATAAACCACCACTTGGAGACTGTACCTCATCAAGAACGTCGTACCTCTCCCTTGAAACCCATTAACAACAGCCGTGAACTTTCTTTCTCTCTTGGCTCTCGCTTTGTTTCCACGAAATTTAGACTGAATGAACTAACCGGTTCATTTGGCAAATAAAAGAACAACTTACCGGTTCAGGCTTCACAGAGGTTTGTGTCCGGTTCGGTTCTTAAATTCCATATAATTCCGGTCTGCCTACTTTTTTATTTTACCGGCTCACTAAACCGAATAGTTACTTAAAACTACTGTAAGCTTTTTTTTTATAACTGATTTTCATTCATATTTCTCAACTTATAGAAATGTTGGAATGTTGATTGGTTACAGAACTGTAGAAATTTACTAACTACGGTAAACTTTGGGTGACAAGGGAATGTTGATTGGTTACAGAATTGTAAAAATTCAAAAAAGGTCTTCAACTTTGGGACTAAGAAGAAGAACTTGATCAATGAGGTAGATTGATTGTATATCATGACTACCTCACCTGGACCTACATCTTAATGTTATTTAATCCACATCTTCTGTTTTCTACTAACTCAACACATTAATTCAACTAGATCTTATGCTCTATAGAACCAACCAATCTAAATCTATATGATTTGAATCTAGTGGAAATATAAACCAAACTATAGAACAAAAATATTCACGAAAATTGTAAAAACGATCAAATTATGAGTGGAATGAGAGTCAGTCAGTCCATAGAAATTTTAAATCATTTTTGATAAATTTAAACAATTCAACTATGATATGAATAATGGGATCTGCCTCTCTTTTAAGTAAACACACTTGCCCACCACAAGATAGTAATAAATTATTATTACTGCTTGCACTTGCTAGGAAGTGGTTGTAATAGCAGTCGTTTGGCACGAGACTTGGACTTCTCAAACTTTCTTTTACGCACACATTATTGGCGGTAAGAATATTCAATTGTGACCAGCTCTCACTATTATATATTCTATAGAGTCTACTTTGTATTTAGCTATGCAGAAGAAAAGAAACATGAGGTGTGCACTACTACTCATGACTCATCTCTCACTACTACTTGTCTTGATTCTTTCTTCAGCCAATCTCACCGCTTCGAGATCTTCTTGTCCAAGCCACTGTGGAAACATCTTGATACCATATCCTTTTGGGATCGGAAAAGGTTGCTATCTCAACGAATGGTTTGCAATTCAATGCAACAATTCCACTTCTGGAGAGCTTGTCCCCTATCTACCAATTATTAACAAAGAAGTTGTGAAAATCTCTCTACCGGATGGAAATACTCTTTTCAAAACAACCGAGTCATATGGGTCACTACGCGTCAAAACCAACATAACGTCCATGGGATGTTCCAACAGCAGCGATGAAACAAAGTTTGGTGAGCCTTTGAATTTTACTGGCACCCCGTTTACCATTAGCCGTTTCAACACCTTCCAAGCTATTGGCTGCAACTACAAGGCCACCTTGACACATATTGAACCCACAGTGGTGGGATGCATCTCGACTTGTGAACCAAGAAAGATAGGAGATCATACAAGCTGCCGTGGTAACAAATGCTGCCAAGTAGACCCACCTAGTGAGATCGGGCAGGTGGTCGGTATCAACATGGAGGAAATCGCTAGTAATGTAACAAGAAATAGAGGGTGTCGAGTAGCCTTCTTAACTGACGAAACTCAAGACCCACTAGCGTACCGTGAGGCCAAAGTAACTGATCCTAAATGGTTTTATGATAGGCAATATGCTATACTACGACTACGGTGGGCCATTCCGATGACTAATCTCTCGTTTATTAACTCCATGGGATGCACAATGGGCTACTCCAGCTCTAGCGTTAGTCCTTGCATATGCATGAATAATACAAACAATCAGATCAGCAGCGTAGGTTGTGCATGCCACAAGGGTTACACAGGCAACCCATATATTTTGGGTGGATGTAAAGGTTAGTAAATTTTTCTTATTTCCCTTTATGTCATGTAAATATCACGTAAGCTTATAACAAGTCCTATATCGGTGGTAGCAAATCATAATCAATGATAACAATTAAAGTAATATATAAGAGATTCTCATCATCTAATTCCTCTTTCATAACATTGTTTATCTAGATATTGATGAGTGCCAACTCGACAAGGGTAATTATGAAAATTGTAGGCAACAAGGAGGCACTTGTGTGAATACTCAAGGAAGCTACCAGTGCGTATTCAGAAAGTACAAGACTATGCCAGTTACTATGGGTAAAATCACATATTGCTAGTCATGATACACATCATATATTGCATATTATGTTATCTGAGTTGTACAAAAATTAAATATGCTTTTCACATTTCTTGTGGGTTTTCAGGACTATGTGTGGGTTTTGGTGTGCTGATGATGGTTTTCGCTGTAGCTTTTTTCTTATGCAAATTTATCAAAAAGCAAAGGAAGGTCATTGGCAAAAGAAAGTTGTTTAGACGTAATGGAGGTTTATTGTTGAAACAACAGTTGACTTCAACAGAAGGCAGCATCGAGAAGACTAGAGTATTCACCTCGAAAGAGCTAAAGAAAGCAACTGAAAACTTCAGTTCAACTAGGGTGCTTGGAAAAGGTGGCCAGGGTACCGTGTATAAAGGAATGCTTGTAGATGGTAGAATTGTCGCTGTGAAAAAATCTACCGTTGTGGATCAAGACAAGGTGGGAGAGTTTATTAACGAGGTTGTCATCCTATCGCAGATTAATCACAGAAACATCGTGAAACTCATTGGTTGTTGCCTTGAGACTGAAGTGCCTCTTCTAGTCTATGAGTTTGTTTCTAATGGTAATGTTTTTGAGCATCTGCATGGTGAGATTGATGAGTCCGCAATGACTACTTGGGAGATGCGTTTGCGTATTGTCATAGATATTGCTCGAGCACTTTCATACCTCCACTCATCAGCCTCATCTCCAATTTTTCATAGAGATGTCAAATCTACAAACATAATGTTGGATGAAAAGTACCAAGTTAAAGTGTCTGACTTCGGCACTTCAAGATGGGTGACTGATGGTCATACCCATCTAACAACTGTAGTTTCAGGTACAGCTGGATATGTGGATCCGGAATACTTCCTGACTAGCCAATTCACCAACAAAAGTGATGTGTATAGCTTTGGGGTGGTGCTAGTGGAACTCATCACCGGAGAAAAGCCCATATCCTTTGTCCGGTTTCTAAAAAGCAGAACATTGGCAGCTTATTTCATTCTTGCAATGGAAGAGAATCGTGTTGTCGACATTATTGACCCTCAAATCAGGGATGATTGCAAGCTAGAGCAAGTCATGGCGGCAGCACAACTTGCAAGGAGGTGTCTGAATCTTACTGGAAAGGATCGACCGAGCATGAGAGAAGTCTCGATGGAGTTAGAGAGAATTCGATCACCAACTAAAGATCTACAGTCAAATGTTCATATTGTCAAAAATAAGGCAGAGGAAGCAGATGTTGGTGTGGAATCATGCAACAAAGTGGATGTTAGTGCTCCTGAGGAGTTTCAATACAACGTTGATACAACTTCAACGTTAGATGCTGAGCCGTTATTTCTTCGTCGAACATGGTGACCATCACATTTTCGATCGATATCACTGGATGCTTTCGTGATATTATTAAGTATTGTATAATATATATCAACTAGCGACTATCACTCTATAAAGTTCTAAAAAAAAGGTTCCAATGTATGAAAAACATGTGAAACGATCTATATATATATATATATATATATATATATATATATATATATATATATATATATATATATCTACTTTATGGTTTCCATTTGTATTAGACTAAGTACTATTATGGTAGTTGTTGAATATGCACTGATGTGAATGATATATTTTTAAGCACATACAGTATACAAGTCGTAATTCTCATCATCTTACGTACATACTAAATCTCAGTTGTATGTTAATTTAGGTATAATACCAACCGAAATGACCTACTAATTAACCTAATTAATATACACAGGTTGATCCCCTCCCCACCCTCTCCTCCTCCCAAAAAACTACATGTTTCATAATGCTTGTCAACCCTAATGCTCGTGCTTGTCTCCTCATCGTCATGGTCATGGACACTCAACATTTGGATGAAGCTTTGGCCGCAAGTCATCTCTTAGTAATTGTTATTTAAAAAAAAAAGAACACACAACATATGAATTTTTAATCTTCTAACTAGAAATCGGGTATGATATTTTGTAAATTGTTGAGATAGTGAATCTTCCGGATTTAAATCATCAAATACACATGATATTGTTCCTACTATTAGGATGCACATTAAAAAAAATGAGAAATTCCTAGTCTTTTTACTTTATTTTCACAAAATAGCTTTTCAAGTAGGAAAATGATCAAAATATATTTTATTAAAAAGTAAATATGCATTTATATCCATAGAGTTAACTAATTTAAAAATTTATGGTTTAGAGTTAAGGGGTAGAGTTTATGGGGTGAATTCAAATTTTTAAAAATAAAAAATAAATATTAAAATTTCCAAAATAAAAAGCTATTTTGGTCATTTTATTTTTTGAAAGTTATTTTTGTGACAAAAACTTAAAAATAGCTATTTGAAATAATTGCCCTTAAAAAATTTTATATATATATGTATCAGTTGTTTAGGATTTTTTCTCACTCTTATTCTTTTTCTCGTTCTTATTTTAAAAAGTTGTGTATATTAATCATATTGGCTAAGATTATATATAGAACCCCAAACAAAAAACTGATAACTTTTAGTATCATCATATCATTTTGTATTTCATCCCTTAAACTTTTCATTTAAATGTACCTTTATTGTTATTATCTCCTTTAGGAATTATTAAGTTTTCATTTTACATTGATCTGATAAATAATAATCAAAAGAGAAATTCCAAATCCTATAATAGAAAAGGTTTATTGTATCACAACCATTATTAGCTAGTAAACGAAATGTGCCAAGTCAAACTTCGAATGTCTAAACGAACAAATATCTTTTTAAAAAATATTGTCGTTTTATATAAAAAAATAGGTTTAAATAAAATCATTAAATTATATTTACCACATTTAAAATACAATTTTTTAACAATTTATTTGTGGTGAATCTTCAAAATCTAAATTTTGAATAAAAATAGAAAACTGTTTAATACCTTTAATTAAATCGATATAGTTTTCCTTAATTTATTTCCTTATATCGTGCATTATTTCTCATTTCTCATTTTTCATTTCCTCTCGCACCCTTTGGTAAAATATATAAATTTGACCTATTTTATAGCCTCTCCATCTGTTATATTTTGCTTTCATCTCTGGGTTCCTCATTTACGCGTAGTCCCTTCATTATATTCTCTAATGCACTGCTTCACGATTAAAAGCAAACCAAAGCTTTGATTTTTATGAATATTCAAGGCTATATGGTCAGCAAAGGTGAGATCTTTTTAATCATTTTTAAGAAAAAATCTTCACTAACTATTATTTTATTCATCATTCTGTCGTCGGAGCTATTTTTAATATACTATCATCGTTTTCTCTGGTGCATGGTGCATCCCATGGAACAATCTATTCGTTGTCTGGTCATATAAAACAGAGAGAGCTAATGGCTTATTTGGAGAAAGTTGTTGTTTTTTTTTTTTGACAAATAAAGTTGTTGTTGTTGTGCATTACGTTTTCTTAGATGTCTATATGCCTCTGATTGGGTTGCTAGATGTGTCGTTGTTATTGAATCCTTAAAAAAGTGTAGAAGACTTTATTGTTTTTTCGTTCTTGGACTTTGCTATGTGTGTCTATTTAGTTTTCTGTTTTGCATATAAGAAACAGAGAAGACTTTATTGTTTTTTCGTTCTTGGACTTTGCTATGTGTGTCTGCTTTGTTACTGTTGTCATCATTACATCATAAAATTTGTTCCTTTAAGTTTTCTTCACTTGCATCTCTGTGGATAATCCCCTCTGCTGTGTATCTTTGAGTTTTAGATATGCAGAGCCTTAAAGTCTCTGACTTTTGTTAGATTAATAAGCAGGAATGTTGAGTGGTTGGTAAATGATCTTGAAGTTCTTACCTTTTTGTATTTTTTGGTGTGTAAGGAATGTCATCAAGCTCTTGTCTTAAGCAAGGGCCAGTGCCGATGGACAACATCCGCATTACACCTGAAGCAACCTATGAAGCTGTGATTGCTGACTCTAAACTGTTCATGGGTTCCTTGGAGAGGCTACACTCTCAAGTGGGTACTAAATTCATGTAAGTTTCTTTCTTTTCCTTTATCATTTCTTACTTATGACAGTAAATTCAGTGGATATCTGTTGACTCTGGTAGAAAACTGTGTTTAGAAAGTCTCCATCTTTGGGATTTAAACTCTTTGATATGGCTGTTTCATTGCATTTGTGATTATAGGGTTCCGATTATAGGAGGGAAAGATTTGGACTTGCACAAGCTTTTCATTGAGGTAACCTCTCGTGGTGGAATCAATAAGGTATGTATATTACAAATTATAGTTTCATTGTCACATGTTACCCTATTTATCTACATTGATTGGTTGACCTTTTGTCTTTGGATCATTTTAGATACTTCATGAAAGGAGATGGAAAGAAGTAACAGCTACATTTGCCTTTCCTCCAACAGCAACAAACGCATCATATGTCCTGCGCAAATACTACTTCTCACTCCTTAGCAACTACGAACAAATCTATTTCTTCAGATCCAATGACAAGATTCCTCCAGGTTTTGCTCATTATAACAAACACATTTTTCTTGAGTTTAATTCTCTGTTTGTAACATCATTTTCTTCTGTAGACCCTCTCCAGGACCCATCTTCTGACGTGGCACTTATGCAGAGAACCATTAGACCTCCACAAGAACTTCAAGCTTTAACTAATGCACCACAACCAAGGATCGATTCTGGAGGTCTCAACTTTTGTTGTTCTCTATTTGTTTCTGTAACTGTGGCTTACAAAGCTGTTGTTACTGTTTCAGGATCTTTAACTGGTCCAAATGTGACTGGAGTGATCGATGGGAAATTCGAAGACGGTTACCTTGTAACTGTAACAATGGGAACAAAGCAGCTTAGGGGAGTTCTCTACGAACTTCTTCCACAAGACACAGTTTCTGCTCATCAAACTCCACAGCAGAGTCATTGTAGCTTCCCCAACACTTGGAACAGTAATGTCAACCCTCAGGGGGTTACTACAAAACGTCGCAGGAGAAGAAAGAAGTCAGAGATCAAAAGACGCGATCCTGCTCATCCCAAACCCAACAGAAGCGGTTACAACTTCTTCTTCTCCGAGCAGCACGCCAGGCTGAAACCTCTTAACCCTGGTAAGGATAGGGAGATCAGCAGGATGATTGGTGAGCTCTGGAACAAGCTTAATGAACAAGAGAGAGTGGTTTACCAAGGGAAGGCGATGGAGGACAAAGAGAGGTATCGAGTTGAAATGGAAGAGTACAGAGAGAAGCTTAGGACAGGACAGCCGATGATAAGTAACGCGGGAAATCGGCCAATTCATACCTCAACAGAGAGTCGCGGTTCCGATCAGTACATAAACTCGGACCCTGTGCAAATACATACATCAACATTCAATTAGTTTAAATTCCATACACGAACTAACAAAAATCGGTTTTTACATACATTGACTATTTTTCCGTCAGTCAAAGATAACGGAATCTGAGCTGGCAGTTTGACTCGCTTACGTGGACATTACATTTATTAAAAATTATAAAAAAAAATCCTTACAATTTGCGGGAAGGAGGAATCAAACCTGGGTTGGGCACCAACAAGCCCTATGTTCCAACGACTGTGCTACGTTATCATTATTGTTATATGTCTATGATGTATTATTTATACTGATTAATTTACATTTATTATGAAATTTATTTAAATGTAAAACTTATTTGGGAAGGATCTGAGAACTCAAACAGCATATTAAACTCAACGTACGGATAATCATTGTGCCACACCAATTTTCTAACTGTGTTTATGATTCTTTATTTATATCTAATTTATTTCTTGACTTGAAAATGTTCTTTCAAATTTATTTGTTGTTTTCAAATTATGCATACAGTTTTTTAAATTATATGAACTGGTTTGTTAGACTAAACAAAATCCTAAATATTTAACTATAACCCCTAAATATTCCATTAGATCAAATTATCATTAATTTAGTTATATGAACTGATTTTGCCACATGTCTTTTCTATCTAAGATTATAATTTCAAATATATACATGCATATTCTTAAATATAATTTTAAATAAACAAATTATTTTTATTTTTTATTAAATCAAATTTATATTAAAATATTGATGATAAAAAAAATCTACAGTATTAAAAAAATTATTTATAAATATAATTTAAATTTATCTATTAAAAATATTTTAAATTTTTTTACTGCACATTGTGCAGGAGAACACCTAGTCTAACTAGGTAATAGTTGAACACATAAATAACTACAAAAGAATATATAACCGAAATATCAAATAAAATATATTAATAATTTAGATATGTATTTTGATTTGTTAAGTTAATAATGAATTGGTCCAACAATAAACTAGTACAATAAGATAAATATTCATAATAAGTTTTTACCTTTAATTAATTTCCAAATAAATATAAATTGTTTAGATATAAATAGCACATCATAGGGAACAAAACTATTAAATTGATGTAGCACAATTGTTGTAACATAGGGCTGGTTGGTGCCCAACCCAGGTTCGAATCCTCACATCCGCAAATGGTAAGGATTTTTTTATAATTTTTAATAAATGTAATATCCACGTAAGCGAGTCAAACTGCCAGCTCAGATTCCGTTATCTTTGACTGACGGAAAAATAGTCAATGTATTTAAAAACCGATTTGTGTTAGTTCGTGTATGGAATTTAAACTAATTGAATGTTGATGTATGTATTTGCACAGGGTCCCAGTTTATGTACTGATCGGGATCGCGACCCTCTGTTGATGTATGAATTGGCCGATTTCTGTTCCACTGCAGCAGAGGGTTCCAGAGAAGAACGTGGACATGGTGGCCGCTGAAGCTGATCTTCCAATAGAAGAAGAGGACGAAGAAGGCGATTCAAGCGGTTCTTCAGGAGAAAGCGAGCCACGTGATGATCCTGAACTGGAGGAGGCATCTTTAGGTCTAAACCTTAACCCTAATACGACTGGGATAGTGGTGGGCGATGTTGTGATGGAAACATGTCCAACTAAGAAACCTGAAGAACCGAGTGTGGTGGTGGCTTCTGAGCAGAAGTGAAGATCCTTCTCTTGTTTATTTTTTCTAGTTGTTATTTTTTTTCGTATTACACAGCCACAGGTACAAGGAGGTTAGGGTTTCATAGGATTACTTGTGGTATAAGACAATCTCTTTTAGGTTTGGTAGTGATGTTTTCTTGTCTTTTTATTTTATTTAGTTATCTCTGCAACAAGACATGTTTAGGAGTGAATCTTTTAACATTTTTGTTGGTCTTTTGGAATTGCTAAACTCTTGTGTGTTGTTACATATGAGAGAAAAGATCTTATAGAAATACACATTACAATTTACAAAGTGTATAACTTAGAAAAAAATCTATATAAATCTACTCATTAAACAATAATAGGGTTAAGTAAACAGAGTATGATGTTTCAATTTTAGGTTAAAGGTTCAAGATAATTTTTGTATATAATTAAAGATTATTTAAAAGTCAATAAAATTGGAAAAAGAAACTAAAATTGTTAATGTAGACCGGTATAATAAATAAATTGTTAAGAGACGATTGTAATTACGACCGGTTAAGGAAGAACCAACCAAACCTCTGCTGAACCAATTGGGTCTTCCCCTCTTCCGAAGCGAATCCATTTCACAAACTATATCATCGAACTCTCTGTCTGTCCCCTTTTTAACGGCGGAAGCAACAACGAAGCAGCAGCAGTGAATAGCATCTCTCTTACTCTCTCTGTATAGATCCCAGTCTTCTCGAGTGTCTGATTCTTCTTCAATCCTTTTCATGTGAAAGTCTCTCCCCAAGCAGCTTCTCTGGTCTTAGTGGGTAAAAATCAAAATCTCTGGATTCTTCTTTTGCAGTTTTTTTTGGTTCGATTGTTTCGAGCAAGTTGGTCTCTTTGTTCCCGATTGCGATATTGGTTCTGCTGAGCTGTGATAAGATTCGAATCTTAGTTGATTCTATGCCTTGTAGCTTAGGTTCTAGTTCTTAGCAATTTTGGATCTTTGTTTGATAGTTAATATAAAGTCTGGTACTTTCTTTGTGGGTAGTCCATAAAATCCTGAAAATTTTATTCATTTCGTAAGAAGAGTTCTTAAGACTTTCGAATCTGACACTAGGTTGGTTAGTTTCATGTGATAAATGCAAGGTTTATATATAAGTATTCACACCATTGCTTCATTGCCTTTTTTTTTTGTTTGCAGTTGGATTTGGTTATGTAGATGATGATGTAATGACTTGAGTCACTCACTATTATATTATTGGCTTTTGAATTTTTCAGTGTGTTGTGGATAGTAACTCATGGGGAAGAAAGCGAAGAAGAAGGCCTCCCGAACCCCAACGAAGGAGAATCACTCCAAGAAGGTCTCTGAACAGCCTAGTGAGACCGGGGAAATAGCGGAGGGAGATGCTGTTCAAGCTGTTAAGGAGAAACAAGCTTGTGTTCATTTCGGTAAGGGTGTTAATTTGGATAAACTGTTGGAGAGGATCAAGTCTTCCCCGCAGATTAAGTGTCAAGAATGCAAGGAAGGGGTGAGAGGAGCTAAAGCAAAGGGTAATAAGGGGAAACATGCTTTTTCTTCTTCTGCTGCTGCTGCTGAGCCAAAAGCTGACAAAAAGGCTATTTGGGTTTGTTTGGAATGTGGGGCTTTTGTCTGTGGAGGTGTTGGTTTGCCGACTGGAGCGCAGAGTCATGTTGTCAGGCACATCAGATTGACTCGCCACCGGTTGATGATTCAATGGGAAAACCCTCAGTTAAGGTGGTGCTTTCCGTGCCAGTCGCTTCTCCCTGTTGAAAAAGAAGAGAACGGTGAGAAGAAAGATGTGTTGTTGGAGGTTGTAAAACTGATGAAAGAGCGGTCTTTGAACAGTTTAGCTCCATCTGATGCCGAAGAGCAGAGCTCTGGAAGTGGCAGTATCACTAGTGACATCAAATTACAAGGTGCTGCTGTGACCAGTGGTATAGAAGCAAGAGATGGTTACGTTGTGCGAGGTTTAGTTAACCTAGGGAACACATGTTTCTTTAACTCGATAATGCAGAATCTTCTTTCCTTAGATCGGTTACGCGATCACTTCTTGAAGGAGGATGCGTCTGGTATCGTTGGGTCACTTGCTTCTTCCCTCAGAAAATTATTTGCTGAAACCAAACCAGAAGCAGGGTTAAAGAGTGTGATAAACCCTAGAGTCTTTTTTGGGTCTTTCTGTGTTAAGGCACCACAGTTTAGAGGATACGACCAGCATGACAGTCACGAGCTGCTACGCTGTTTGCTAGATTCCTTGAGCACCGAAGAATCAGCCTTGAGAAAGAAGCGTGGTGTTTCTGATAACGATGAGAAATCTACTACTCTCATAGAATCTGTATTCGGAGGCGAAACGTCGAGCATTGTTTCTTGTATGGAGTGTGGGCATTCATCAAAAGTCTATGAGCCGTTCTTGGATCTCTCTTTACCCGTACCGTTCAAGAAAACCCCTCCTAAAAAGTTGCAAACCGTTTCTCTAGCAAAGAAAGCTAAGCTTCCACCAAAAAGAGTCACTAAGCATGCGTCAAAGGTGAGTAAAGTTTCGAAAGTCCTCCCAACGAAGGCTCTGTCCGATCTCAAATCTCCTGGAAAAGCTGCTGTTGTCACAGCTGATTCGGATGCATCCTCTTCCAGTTTAACGCCAATTGATAATGGTACGGTTTCAGAGACTCATTCGGTTGATAAGCAGGCCTCGGAAAGTGTAACACAATGTGATACTGTTTTCGATAGCTTCTGGTTGGATATTATTGGACCAGAACCCCTTGGAGATGAGACGAGTGTGGATACGGAAGATAATGTTAGTGAGAAAGTCCCAACAACTGAGGCTAATCACGCTCTTCCAGATACAAATATTATTGATCAGACATTGGAAGGTAACGCTGAGAGGCTGATGCAAGATAATGACGAATCTGCAAAGGCAGAAACCATCTTGGATGAAAAAGATGTACAAGCTACGCAGCCTGATGAATGCACAGCTACAAGCGGTGTTTCTGCTGAAATCAATCAAGCTAGTTGCACTGGTGGTGATACTGGTTTAGGTGAAAGTTCTTCCTCGGTGAATCCTTGGGATGATGAAGAGCTTCCTTTGATGGTTGCAGATTCGCAAGTTCTGTACATGCCATACAAAGAACACATATCTTATGATGACAAAACAGCTGTGGAAGGCGAGGGTGAGGCATCATCTTCATTTGTTGCTGGTGATGATGAACCGCAAGACAATGATTTTGTTGGTTTAGGCGGTTTATTCGATGAGCCTGAGGTTACTGAAGGGCCTGTTGTTTTTGGACCTCCTTGTAAGGCTGAAGCTTCTTCGGGAGTTGGTTTTATGGCGTTCAGCAGCGAGTCTGATCCTGAAGAAATAGATGATTCGGATTCGCCTGTGTCTGTAGAGAGGTGCTTGGCTCATTTCACTAAGCCTGAGATCTTGTCGGACGACAATGCTTGGAACTGCGAGAACTGTTCAAAGAACCTGAAACTCCAACGGTTGAGGGAAAAGAGAAACTCCAAGAAAGAAGAATCGAGATCAAGCAACGGATGGGTGAGTGAAAATGAAGATGGAGTTTTGGGAGAAACTGATGGTTCTGCTATGAAACAAGATCCAAGTGATGGTTCTAGTAGTGTCAAGGATAATAGAAGAGAAGCTATGGGTTCTAACTCAGCTAATGACAGTGAAACCGAAGGAAGTCAAGATGAAGGCGGCGAAGACTCTGAGAAAGTGATAACAGTGAAAAGAGATGCTACGAAAAGAGTACTTGTGAACAAAGCTCCACCTGTGTTAACCATACATCTAAAGCGATTCAGCCAAGACCTGCGTGGTAGGCTAAGTAAGTTAAATGGTCATGTTGCTTTCAAAGAAGTGATCGATCTTGGACAGTATATGGACTCAAGGTATCATCTCCTCTCTTCTATATTATCCATTTTTTTTTAACTCGAGTCTCTCAACGGTATGAAACTGTTTCTTGTGGTTCCATCAGGTGCAGCGGAGAAGCGCCGCCAGTTTATAGATTGGCTGGACTTGTGGAGCATTCAGGGACGATGAGAGGAGGTCACTATGTGGCCTATGTTAGAGGAGGAGGTCAGAAAGGAAAAGAGAGTGTGTGGTATAACGTAAGCGATGCACATGTCCGTCAGGTTTCGTTGGACAAGGTTATGCATTCAGAAGCGTACATCTTGTTCTACGAACGCATCTTCACACAAGACTAAGATTATTATTTTTTCTTTTGTTAATTTCCATTATACTGAAAAAATGAAAGAAGAAAAAGTTTTTGACGATCACATTAGATCAAATACCCATTAGTTTTGTTTTTTTACGACAATGTTATGGAGCTACCTTACATGTATTATCAGAAACATGTCTGAAAAATATATTGTTTCCAAATATTTATTTCATAAAAATATTTTACTGTGACGAGCAAAGAGATCAAACTAAAGTGTGATCTCAAGGGAATGATGATACCTAACCAAACCAATACTTGTTACGTACCGAAAGCTAAACCGATTGAATCAATTATATTTCGATGTCAGAACCGATAAAACTGAACCGGAAGTGGATAATGATTGAACCGGTCCTACCTAGCTACATCTTCCTCTTTCCCCAAGCAAGCAAAAGCGAGCGTACGGACTTGTCCACTACAAAGGAAAGACCTTCGGAGTTTCTGAGAGAGATAATTGACGGGAGGAGGCATGGCAGGAGTATCGCTAAAGTGTGGTGATTGTGGTGCGTTGCTGAAGTCAGTGGAGGAGGCTCAGGAGCATGCTGAGATCACCTCTCACTCCAATTTCGCAGAGTCCACCGAAGCGGTGCTCAATCTCGTCTGCACTACTTGCAGCAAGCCTTGCCGCTCTAAAACCGTACGGATCTTTCATTTCTCACTCGCTCCCTTTATCTTTTTTGTTCTTTGTGAATTTGAGTCTGCTTTGGTTAGAAGTTAACTCGCAGATCTTGATTTGATTGGAGTTTATTTGTAAATGAAATTGAGTTTTTTTCAGTGTTTACCACTGATTTGGTCGTAATCAGAACACACAAAGTTGAGAACTTTGACGCTTTTACTGGACTTCATTGTTTTGATTGCCTGTGGAGCTTTGGCTTCTGCAAATTTTGTACGAGTTTGATGACTACTGTATTTTGATTATCTCTGATTTTCTTTTCTCGTTGATATTACAATGTGAAGGAAAGCGATTTGCATACGAAAAGGACAGGGCATACTGAGTTTGTGGATAAGACGATGGAGACTGTGAAACCCATCAGCTTGGAAGCTCCCAAGGCCGCTATGGAGATTGACAACCCCGATGGTTCTAGTGGTAGTGGAGATGCTGCTGAAGGTACGTTGTAAATGCTAATTCATATGTGTTTCTGAATGTGACTTCAACGTTATTTCTCTTATGGTCTCTCTCTATCTCTTTCCAGCAGAGATGGTTGTTCCAGACGTTGACAAAAACATTCTCGAGGAACTTGAAGCGATGGGCTTCCCTAAAGCTCGTGCTACTCGAGCACTCCACTACTCTGGTAAAGATCTCGCGTTTTTCACTATTGATTTGAGTGTTGTGCTTGATAAATGAAGTCTTTAGCTTGATCTTGTGTGGCTGAACTCTTAAAACCTCCCATTTATCTCAGTGAAGCATGTTAATTTATAAGTAAAAAAATGTAGATTAAATCTTTTTCATCTAAACCTTGAAGTTCTTTTGTACATTGTTATATTCTTCTCCGTTTCACTTTTTGTTCAACTTCATTCCTTCAGGTAATGCCAGTCTTGAGGCTGCGGTTAATTGGGTGGTGGAGCATGAGAAGGATCCTGACGTAGACGAAATGCCAAAGGTGGGTGTCTTCAATCTTTTGGTTTTCAGCAGAATGTCTTTTCTTAACTGTTTTTTTTCTTCTTGATAATTTAGTTCTTTGTCTCAGGGTGAAAAGTGTTTGCCTTTCCTGAATATGACAATTTTTATGTCAACTTTTTTCCATTGTTTATTTCATTTTAACCAATATAATATCATTCTGTATTAAGCGTATATGTGTTTTTAAGATTACTTCTCTTACTGTAAGTGTAATATCTATGTTGTTGACTGTTTGCGTAGGTACCTGCTAACACTAATGCTGGACCTCCTAAACCTGCTCTTACGCCAGAAGAAGTCAAGATAAAAGCACAAGAACTAAGGTACTATGAGTATTCTCTTTTACAGTGCATGTTCATTTTATTTTGTAGCGTCCACCATAGACCAAGACATCACACTATTTTTATCATGTTTTTCCTTCTTTATTCAACTAGTATCAAGACAAATGTCTACACTTCGATTAGTATTGCCTTATTGGTTAACTGAATCCTCTTTTGTGCTGTTCCAAATCCACATCACAGGGAACGTGCACGGAAGAAGAAAGAAGAGGAAGAAAAACGGATGGAACGTGAAAGAGAGAAGGTTTCCTCTTGTTCCTTTTTTTTTCTTTTTGGTCAACTCCTCTTGTTCCTTTTTTATAAAATGCGTTTATCTACATATACTTAAAATTAAGATGGTTCAACAATGGTTATTCTGTTCTGTTAAAATTAACTTTTGCTCGACTGGCTGCAATTTCTGTGCAAGTATCTAAAGTATAATACCCTAAGGATATGCATATAGATAGTGTTAGATATTGATTCTGCCATGGCTGAAACTGTCAGCACCCCTTTTGTTATTTATCTTTTTAACATGTTAGTATTTTGGTTCAGGAGCGAATTAGGATTGGCAAGGAACTCCTAGAAGCAAAGCGGATAGAAGAAGATAACGAAAGAAAACGGTTGGCTTTTTCTTCTACTTAATAGTGCCAGGCTTGTCAGCTCCACTCTTATTTGTGTATTTGTTTAATCAAGTAAAAATACTTATTGGTTCTGTATTTCAGTATAATCCTTTTGCGTAAAGCCGAGAAAGAAGAAGAAAGACGGGCTAGGGAAAAGATCCGTCAAAAAGTTGAAGAAGACAAGGTTAGATTTTACATGCCTTTTGCATTTACATATCTCTTTCTCAACACAAACCTTGAAGACTCATATATAAATTATAACAAGGCTGAAAGAAGGCGAAAACTAGGACTGCCTGCAGAAGATCCTGCGGCTGCTGCAAAACCCTCAGTGCCAGTTGTGGAGGAGAAGAAGGTAAACGTTTCCAAAAAGCAAGTTATATTTATCCTCTTCTAATACGTGCTTAGAGAGAGGTTTATTATTATTATTTTTTTTTTTGCAGAGTTCATTGCCTATTAGACCCGCCACTAAGACTGAACAAATGAGAGAATGCTTGAGGTCGCTTAAGCAAGCCCACAAGGTAAATATATACAATATATATCTTAACATTTCATCCCCCCCAAAAAAAAAGAGGAAAAGTAAAGACTTGTTGTTGGTACAGGAGGATGATGCTAAAGTGAAGAGAGCATTCCAGACACTGCTGACTTACATGGGAAATGTTGCCAAGAATCCAGATGAAGAGAAATTCCGAAAAATTAGACTTACCAACCAAACATTTCAGGTAAACAAACAATAGTTTTTACTGGATCAGTCATTGGTAGTACCAGTATCTTACAAATCATGGTCCTTGGGATGAAACAGGAGAGGGTTGGTTCACTGAGAGGAGGCATAGAGTTCTTGGAGCTATGCGGGTTTGAGAAAATGGAAGGAGGAGAGTTCTTGTTCTTGCCAAGGGACAAGATAGATTCAGCCGTTATCAACTCAGCTGGAACAGAGCTCAATTCCGCTATCAACAACCCTTTCTTTGGTGTTCTTTAAGCCGCTGCATTGTCTTATTCTTCTTCTTTCTCTTTGGTATTGTGTCAAATTATAAAATTTTCAGCTATCTTAAATATAACAACAAGGCACTCACTATGAATATTACTGGCAAGTGTCATTCTTGTTTTCAACTCCCAACTCACAATGTTCTTGTATATATAAATATAATAAGTTTCATAAGCTGAGATTTGTAAGAGAAAATAATGAGATGTTCACCTACGTGTAGTTGTCAAACGTATTATTTGAAGAAGACAAGGGGACACATGGGAGTTGTATGTGAAGCATAGATATCACATGAGAGAACAAATGCCACTCGCCAAGGTTAATAGGGTCCATCACTTTCTGATGGTTTTAAGCTTGTGTGTGTTGTTTGTATATACATTATCACTTTATTATGGTACTGCCATCAGAATCATAGTGTTATTGTTGCTTCATGTTTTTCTTATTAAGAACGAAATATCTTATGGTTTTCAATGATCAACATTTCCAAATTCAACAAACAATGGGGGGAAACTAAAATAAAAAACAAAAGGGTTAAATGTGTTTAGAAACAATAATTTGGGGGCAATTTTGATAAATAAATCCGTGACTTGTTCATTTACCTTAAGGTCCCTCTTTCTCTTTCTCTTTCTTTCTTCTCTCTCTGAGAAGACGAAAGAAACATTTTTACGAACTTCGATTTCCACAATCACCGACTCGCTCGAATTATAATCTTCTCGTCACTTGCGAAATTGAATCTCTCGAGTTTCAATCGATTGATCGCTCTATCAATCAAACCCTAGAAAGAAGAAATGGTGAGGAAAAAAGTGCCGGAATGGCTAAACAGCACCATGTGGTCTACTCCTCCTCCGCCATCATCTCTCAACGACGATACTCTCCTCCGCAATTCCCCTTCCTCCACTAAAATGTCCTCGATGAAGAAAGAGACGGATACGATCTCCGTTACTCCCCCGCCTTCCACCGCTTCTTCGGTTCCGTCACCGTCTCCTAGACCGAAGAGGAACGGTAGCAGTAGTATCTCTGGCGAATATGGAAACTCTTCTTCTAGTGTTGTTGCTCCTTCCTCGGCCGAGGACTTTTCCCGCCAGGCTCATCTCTCAGCTGAGGTCAACAATTCATCTTTTGATTTGGTTTTATCAATTACAAAATCTTTGATCACAAAGATTCTTTTACTTGGATTAGTTATCGAAGAAGGTGATCAATATGAAGGAACTGAGGAGTCTTGCTTCACAGAGTTTGCCTGATTCTCCTGGGATACGTTCTACTGTCTGGAAGGTCTTAGAGCTCTATCTCTATACTAGGAGATGATTTGCATGTTTACTTAGAAAAAAATTGATTTATATTTGTAGCTTTTGCTTGGCTATTTGCCACCTGAACGTTCACTCTGGTCATCTGAACTGAAACAAAAGAGATCCCAATACAAGCACTATAAGGATGAGCTTCTCACTAGTCCTGTAAGTAGTCATCATGCTCTTTCCTTTACTTGCATTTGGACTTTGTTACGTGTTTCTCTCTCATCTAGAAAGCTTTTTTTCTTGAAATGTGTTTGTTGTACCTCTAAATGATTCTGTGGTAGTTAGTCAGAAATCACATGGAGATTGGTGAGGTCAAAGGGGCTTGACAATTACGAGTTGAAGAGTGGAAGCCGATTCATGCTTTCCCGTTCCAGAATTACCGACGAGGATCATCCTTTAAGCTTAGGCAAGGCAAGCGCCTGGAATACTTATTTCCAGGTACCTTATCTTGCACATTCTGTAGTATTCATTCAATTTGTCCACTAGTTCCAGAATTTAACTCTTTAATTAATACAGGATATTGAGACCATAGAACAAATAGACAAAGATGTCAAGCGTACACATCCAGATATTCCCTTTTTCTCTGCTGAATCATCTTTTGCGCGTTCTAATCAGGTGACCTTTTTTTGTGTTCTCGTTAGCAAATTCTCATCTATATATATTTGTTGATTCATCAAGCTCAGTGACGTTTCCGTTTTACATGTCTAGGAATCTATGAAGAATATATTACTTGTGTTTGCCAAGTTGAATCAAGGGATCAGATATGTTCAAGGGATGAACGAAATTTTGGCACCTATCTTCTATGTGTTCCGTAACGACCCTGATGAAGATAGTTCAGTAAGTATATTTCGTATGCTATATCACAGAATTACCTACTAATATGAATCAGATATTCTTTGCCTTAGGACTTGTTTATGTATTATCTTTCTTATTCAATCGTGTGTTTGCTCTTATCTTATGAGCTGTTTCATATTAATTCTATTCAAATCATGCAGTCTCATGCTGAAGCTGATGCGTTCTTCTGCTTTGTTGAACTGTTGAGTGGATTTCGTGACTTCTACTGTCAACAACTTGACAATAGCGTGGTTGGAATCCGGTCCGCAATAACTAGGCTTTCGCAGCTTGTTAGGAAGCATGATGAGGAACTTTGGCGTCATCTAGATATCACCACAAAAGTAAGACATTGTTTTCTTTCCCCCACTCTGTTATATCTGTTGTGGCCTCTATATTTATCATTTTGCGACGGATGTTCTAAATACCCCGATAGCTAACCATGCGAACAAGCTTACTAGTATTCTTGTTCTCTGATCTACAATATAATAGAAATGGATTATACCTTTTGAGATTGCTGACATTGTAGTTTCCATGGAGTACAGGTAAACCCACAGTTCTATGCATTTAGGTGGATCACTCTCCTCCTTACACAAGAGTTTAGTTTCTTCGACTGTCTTCACATATGGGATGCACTCTTAAGTGACCCCGAAGGTCCTCTGGTAAGATTTGCCAAATCAGTTATTATCTGTTTCATCAGTTTTTTTCCCCATTAATGTTGGCTTGAATGATAGAACTAAGTTATCTTGTATGGTTGCAGGAAAGCTTACTGGGGATATGTTGTGCGATGCTGGTACTGGTGAGGAGGAGGTTGATCGCTGGAGATTTCACATCGAATATGAAGTTACTTCAACATTATCCAACTACCAACATCAGCCATCTCTTGTATGTAGCTAATAAGCTTCGTTCCAAAATGTTAGTCTAAATCTTTCCTTTTTCCCCAACTTTTGATCAAAGCTACTTTAGTTACATACACAAAGCTCTGTCTGTTTGTTTTTACATGGCCCATTTGCTTTTGTCTTTTAAATCTTTTTTCGTTGTTGGTTATGATGTTGTTTTCTTAGTGAAAGATAAAAGTTTAATGAGTTCAACAGAACAAGTCTTGAGAAAATTACATTGACACGTACTTTCTACTTGCAAAAAAAACTTAGATGATGTTGATGTGTTATGGCTTATACATGACTGAGTTTATTTTTAGTTATTTTTTTAACGATAAGAGTTAATCATTTACACGCAGTCTACATATTCATCACAGAACTTTGACAAGGTACTATATGACAATGTACTTCTTTGGGGATTTGTTTAAAGGCAAAAAAGTAAGAAAAAACACACAAGTACAACAATCATTTATAGGGATAATCAAGTCACCAATTGCCTCAAAACCAATTACTTTGGCCGTTTCTCAATGAACTATTCGAGGAGTTCACTTGAAAACATTAAATATATGTATGGTACATAGTTATTAAAATAATAATTCACCAAACTTATAAGTTACAATTGTTTTATTTCCAGGCTAGTAATTTGTGTGTTTAATACTACTAGCTACTAGTGTATAATTCATGCTAATTTTATCTTCATTAATAATTTATGATTATTTATCCTTTCAGAAAGAATTATTAAATTATTACGATTTTTGTCCTAATATCTTTCGAGGAGCTTTTAACGGTTTTATCAAATCTAATAACTCTTTCCAGATTCCATTGTAAACTTTTCCCGACCGGACTTTGAACTTTCCCCACTGGAGACAGCGAAAGGAACCGTGTCCACCTTCGGTTCCTCTCTGCCTCTCTCTCTCTAATTTTATTCCTTTCTTTCCCATCTTCTCTCTTTGCCTTTAGATCTCTTCTTTCCACAAAAACTATCTTCTCGGGTTGGGGTTTCCCCGATCCGGGTTCGGATCTGATTCTCTTAAGCAAGAAACGAATCTCTCGAGTCTCCTTTTGTGTTGCCTTTCAGGGAAAGTCGAGAATAGTTTCCAAGAAGAATTAAAAAAAAGAGTCCTTTTACTTCTCTGTAGCTGATTAGCTTCAATCATCTTTGATCTGGGTATAGTAAAAAAAAATAACTTTCCTTTTTGGGTAAATTGTTTTAGGCTTTAGTTGAATGATTTAATTGTCTTGCATCTGTTAAAAGTTGTTGACTTTAGGCATTTTGGGGATTTTGCTTAGGGGTTAGTTTACTTGTGTGTTTGTCTGTTGATGATGATGGGTTTTGTCTTTGTGAAAGATTGAGTCTTTTGTTTTGTTATATCCCATCAATCTCCTGAGAGAGATAATGGCAAGCATCATTGATGTCACCAAGTATGGTCATAGCCCCGTTCACCACGCTGTCGTCACAAGAGACTACACCGGTCTCAAGAAACTACTCTCCGCTCTTCCCAAGATGCGTGACCCTTCCGAGGTCAAAAACGAAGCAGCTTCCGCGTCCGAAGAGACGAAAGCCGACTCCATCGCATCCGTTATAGACAGACGCGACGTCGTTAACCGAGACACGGCTCTTCATCTAGCCGTCAAGCTCGGAGACGAGACCTCAGCTGAGATGCTCATGTCTTCCGGAGCTGACTGGAGCCTTCAGAACGAGCAAGGGTGGAGCGCTCTGCAGGAAGCTATCTGCGGCAGAGAGGAGAGGATCGCTATGATCATCGTGAGGCATTATCAGCCTCTCGCTTGGGCTAAATGGTGCAGGAGGCTGCCTAGGCTCGTGGCGACGATGCATAGGATGAGAGACTTCTACATGGAGATCACTTTCCATTTCGAGAGCTCGGTGATACCTTTTATATCCAGAGTGGCTCCCTCTGATACTTACAAGATATGGAAGAGAGGTGCGAATCTCAGAGCTGACATGACGTTGGCTGGCTTCGACGGTTTCAGGATCCAGAGATCTGACCAGACTATACTCTTTCTCGGAGATGGATCAGAAGACGGTAAAGTCCCCTCTGGTTCTCTCCTTATGATATCGCATAAAGATAAGGAGATTATGAATGCGTTGGACGGTGCTGGCGCTCCGGCTACGGAGGAAGAAGTGCGGCAAGAAGTGGCTGCGATGTCGAAAACGAGCATATTCAGACCGGGGATCGATGTGACTCAAGCGGTTCTGTTCCCGCAGCTGACGTGGAGGCGTCAGGAGAGGAGCGAGATGGTTGGGAAGTGGAAGGCTAAAGTGTACGATATGCACAATGTGGTTGTGAGTATAAAGTCTAGGAGAGTCCCCGGCGCGATGACCGATGAGGAGCTTTTCTCGAAGGGTGATCGAGAGAACGAAGCTGAGAGCGGGGAGGATCTTGGAGATGTGTTGACTGAAGATGAGAGGAAGCAGCTTGAGTTAGCGCTCAAGCTGGATGGTGATTCTCCGGAGGAATCTTCTAATAATAATAGCTGTTCTTTCGAGGAGAGGGAGGTGCCGGTGACGGATGGGAACAACAACGGGTATTGTAAACAGGAGAAGAAAGGTTGGTTTAGCGGGTGGAGGAAACGTGAGGAGCGAAGTAGCGTTGTTCCTCCGAGGAGTTCGCTTTGTGTTGATGAGAAAGTAAGTGATCTTCTTGGGGAGGATGATGATGATGGTCCATCTGGTACTGGAGGAAGAGAGATTAAACCGGGGAGACACTCAACAGTTGAGACTATTAAGAGAGATGATTCATCAAAAGCTTCAACATCAGAAGGCAGTGGAAGTAGTAGTAAGCGAAAGGAAGGTGGAAGCAAAGAGAACGAGTACAAGAAAGGGCTTAGACCAATTCTTTGGCTCTCTGAGAGGTTCCCATTGCAGACAAAGGAGCTTCTTCCGTTGCTTGATATACTTGCAAACAAAGTCAAAGCAGTCCGGCGTTTAAGGGAGCTTATGACCACTAAACTACCATCCGGAACATTCCCTGTCAAGGTCTGTTTAAACCTGATCACCATCGTCATATTAGTCAGTACTTAACTCATTTTTGTATCACAGGTTGCTATTCCGGTGATCCCTACGATTAGAGTACTAGTTACATTCACAAAGTTTGAAGAGCTAGAAGCTATTGAAGATGAGTTTGTAACGCCACCATCTACCCCAACTTCTCCGGTGAAAAACAGTCCTAGAGAGGAACCACCACAGGCCTCATCAAGCTCATCATCCTCATCATGGTATCAATGGATGAAAACACCGAGTCAACGTCCATCAACAAGCTCGGGAGGGTTTAGTAACGGTAAAGGCGAAAACGATCAAGACCCGTTTGCAATTCCTAGGGGATACAATTGGATCACATCTGAAGAGAAGAAAAAGAAGGTACAAGAGAAGAACAAAGCTAAGAAGGGCAAGTCATCTCAGAACAGCTGAAAGAAACACCAAGTAAGAAAGGGATCTTTCTGAAAACATTGATATAGGAAAAAAATCTAGCAGATTATAATATAGTTGGGGGGGAGGGGGGAAATAGAGGAATGATGTGGATGATGATTAATGTTGTTGTTGTTGTGACTTTATATTTGCTTATGATGATTCTTTCTTTTGTATTTTGGTTTTTAATCATTGGAGATGATTATTTAACTCTGTATCATCATCATCTTGAAATAAGCTGAAGTTGTTGGTATGAGATAATGGTATGTATGGTCATTGGATTATACATCTACCACAATACTTTCTCTTTAAGCATTTCCTGCAGATTAATGTTCTTGTACCGGATTAAGGTAAACCGGAAATTAACCGGTCTCATGAATAAACAAAGTTAACCAGCTGAGTGTAATGTATATAGTTTATGTGTATAGATTTACGTAAGCTCAAACTCTTGAACATGAGCAATATCTTTGCCGTGAGCATCAGGCAAGCTTTACTTTCCTCTGTTCTGACCCTCTATCAAACTCTGTCTTCATCTTGATGTTGCTTGCTTCTGAGACTACAAGGCTCGATAAAGACAGCGGTGCAGGCTTGAAGCTTCTTCCAAGTTCCACTGTGTCTCTTTCTTTGAATGCAGTGGAAGCTTAAGATTTAAGACCAAACAAAACAGCTTGTGCTTTTGCTTTTACACCGAACATATCTGACCAAGTCAAAAAAATATCCAGACGGTGGGCAAAAATCATTTTTCCTTTTTGACTTTTACAGATCCGTCAACTTCTACTAGCGTCGCTGCTGCTTTCTAGAAAACAGTGGGAAAGTTTTTTTTTTAGAAAAAAATCTAAAGATACTAATGAGATATGGTTAGGTGCAAACTTATTTATGGATAAAAAATTGGAAATATTCAAAACAATACGACCCAACTAAAAAAACTGACGGGATGAGGTAGCACAAGTGATAAGGGCCCTGGGGGCCAATAGTCATGCTCCTGGATTCGAACCATCTGGAGGGGAACTACCTCTTCCATGTCACCAAATGCGGTACTGGGTGTTGGGCCTTGTCCTCAGCCCAGGTATAATTCTCCCGGGTGAAGTGGACCGCTGCCTGATCGGGCCCGGAAGAATGATCCGCGTAAGTGGAAAACCCCCGGATTATCAAAAAAAAAAAAAAACTAAAAAAATCAAAACTGGATAAGTCGAAGTCGTGTGAGAATAATGGGGACCGACATGTTACGTGGCGACGTCTCATAGGCCTAAGAAACGACCAGCCCGCGTTATTACAGATCCAGTTGACGCTAATGAACCTAGACGAGCTCCCGTCTTGGTTCCTTCTTCTTCTTCCACAATATAACTAATTCCTCAGACAGAACGGTGTTACCGCTTTTAGAAGAGAGAGAGAGATAGAAGAGAAAGCTTGTTTCTTCATTTAGAATTTTGGAAAGAGAAAAAGAAAAGAGTTTTTTTTTTTTCTGATGATGAGTCTGAGAAGAGGAGGAGGAGAGAGACAAGAGTACAACGTTGTTCATAAGCTCCCTCACGGTGACAGTCCTTACGTCCGAGCCAAGCACGTTCAGGTAAAATCATATACGATAATCCAAAATTTGATTTGATTGGTTCTAAAATCTGAAACTGAAACTTTGACATGTTTGGTCGTCAGCTTGTGGAGAAGGATGTGGAAGCAGCGATAGAGCTGTTCTGGAGAGCGATCAAAGCGAGAGACAGAGTGGACAGTGCTCTTAAAGACATGGCTTTGCTTATGAAACAACAAAACAGAGCAGATGAAGCGATTGATGCTATTCATTCCTTTAGATATCTTTGTTCAAGACAAGCTCAAGAATCACTCGACAATGTCCTCATCGATCTCTACAAGGTATTAATTAAAACATTTCAGACCGAACACCATTCTATTGTCTAGCTAGCTATTGTTGGTAGACATTAAAATTAGTTTTACTAAAATAATGAGCAGAAGTGTGGGAGGATAGAAGAGCAAGTTGAGCTGTTGAAGCAAAAGCTTTGGATGATATACCAAGGAGAAGCATTCAACGGCAAGCCTACAAAGACAGCAAGATCTCACGGGAAGAAGTTTCAGGTCACGGTCGAGAAGGAGACATCTAGAATCTTGGTACGGTTTAATCTCAGTGATCCTTTTAGTTTTGATTATAGAGGTTTTATCGAAGCTGATTGAAACGTGTGTTACAGGGAAACTTGGGATGGGCTTATATGCAGCTTAAGGACTATACATCGGCTGAAACCGTGTACCGCAAGGCTCAAGGGATTGAGCCAGATGCAAACAAGGCTTGCAATCTATGCTCATGTCTTATCAAGCAAGGGAAGCTCGTTGAGGCTAGATCAGTTCTCTTTCGTGATGTGTTACAGGAGAAGAAAGAAGGGTTTGGTGATGATTTGAGGTTGAAGGTTCGAGTTCAAGAGCTGTTGAGTGAGCTAGAGAGTCGGGAAGAAGCAGAAGCAGCAGCTGTTTTAGCTTCTGTATCTGTGGAAAGTGAATGGAGGAGGCCTTATAGGAGGACAATTAGAAGACTTCCGATTTTCGAAGAGATCTTACCACTTAGAGATCAACTAGCTTGTTGATGCTGCATGTGTGCTTTGGTCTTTGAATACTGAATAGAAACTTTCTTGTGTTAGAAGAATGTAGTAAACCTAGCTAGTTTACTTCTTGTAAGCTGTTTTGGTGTCTTTCACTTGTTATCATTGTGATGTTATATACTTGATGCCCATTTCTATGAATAGAAACAGTGTTAGTGACACTTAGTAGCAATGTGTGTTCGAGTTTAAGTTCACTAGCCACGGCAAATTCACACGATGATGATGAGAATCAAAACCACGATGATGCCGAACACTACGAGCTTTTACCTTCATGTTTGTCTAGCCACATTTTTCTTTTCATCTTTGTTCCTTGTGTTCTAAAATCTAGCGCCTTTTAAGACAAAACAAGAGCATGATCCATGCATGTTACAACCTGATAAAGTGATTGGTACTTATATGTAGCTATTAACCTGTGAGCGAAGGTTCTCTGTTTTGTCTACTATGACCATCATTAACGCAAAGTTCTTATTACAGAGTTTTTAGCGGAAAACTAAGAGTCGGGTTCTTATATTCCGCTAAGTGCCCCGTCCTAAGAATCCCCGTTAATGATAAAAGCACCACGGTTAAGGACCTTCTCAGTGTTCTCAATCATAACACCATTCACATCTGTCACCTGAGCCTTCACCTTGGCAAGTTTGCTAATTCTTCTTCTCACGATAATCCACACAATATTGCATGTGTGCTCCTTCAAACAATTCAAGAAATTATAATGTATAAAGAATGTTTTGAGTTACTACATTCGGTTTCTTTAATCAGCTGGCTCGTTCTTACAAATCATGTCAGATTAGAAGTTAAGCAAATAATTGTATGTTACTTAAAGAGTGTTCAAATAGCAATGGTGCAACAACCTGGCTGACCTTTAATTGCATTCCAATTCATCAACCAGCGCTGTTTAAGTTCTAACCGCAACCTAACTAACCTGACCAATCTATAAAGTTTTAATTATTTGATGGTGAGTTTGATTGTTGATATAGAACCTGACAAAAGTTTTTGCGGTTAGAAATAAAATGAAGAGAAACTAGCTAGAATGTGTGTACGCAAACATCCCACATTGGACACGGGTCGAATGAAATCAAAACATTACACGATCATATATGGTGCGGTTGGGCTCTGGTTCCACACCTTATCATAGACTTTATCGGGCTTGGTAGCATGACGACATGGATGTTTCTGTTTCTACATGGTTGAATTAGGAATGAGTGCTTCAGTTACAATCTCATAAAAAAATAACTCGTACGTTAGCTTTTGCGGTGTAAAAAGACAGACAGACTCTGAGCTGCGCGACACTATGGGACCTGAAACTTGTCGTAAAAGTAATTATTTACGATTTTTGACATCCGAAGGGCCCACGTGGCTCTTGGCCGGATCAGGCTAACCCCAAACGGGTCCAAATTTTATTGGGATTTTTAATTGTTGTCTAGTCCTTTAGTTCTAAAGGTTTTATATCTTCACTCATACGACCCTGATCTTGTAAGTGAATGACTACTCTGCCCTTGCCTTCATTTCTACTTTTTCTTCTTCTTTTCTCACTTTTAGTCCTCCTTTTATTGTTGTTTAGTCTATAGATCTCTAGCTTCTCTCGCGACAGCACAATTAAATCCTCTGATTAGATTAGAGTCGGTGTGGATCGGATCGGAGCCGAATCGAATCGAATCGAGGATTTAGGGTTTGAGAAAGAGAAAAATGGCGCAACAATCGCTGATCTACAGTTTCGTGGCTCGAGGAACGGTGATCCTGGTGGAGTTCACTGATTTCAAAGGCAACTTCACCTCCATCGCTGCTCAGTGCCTCCAGAAGCTCCCTTCCTCCAACAACAAGTTCACCTACAACTGCGACGGTCACACCTTCAACTACCTCGTCGAAGATGGATTCAGTAAGTCATTATCGGTGCTTGCCTCGATTGTTCGCCTAGTGTTGATTCGTAACGAACTTTTAGGGTTTAGATCTGATTGGAATCTTTTGTGTTGTAACTGTATCAGTTTCGTATTTAAATCAGTGCCACGTGTGTGAGATTTGATTTTGGTTTCATTGTTTGGTTGTAGCGTATTGTGTTGTTGCGGTTGAATCTGCTGGGAGGCAGATTCCGATGGCGTTCTTGGAGAGAGTGAAGGAGGATTTTAACAAGAGATATGGTGGTGGTAAGGCTGCCACTGCTCAAGCGAACAGCTTGAATAAAGAGTTTGGGTACCTTTTTTTGTATATCTTATTTTATTGATGATTATCTCTTTCTCATGACTCTGTGAACTGACTTTATGTTTTGGTTGGTTTTGAAAGGTCTAAGCTGAAGGAGCACATGCAGTATTGTATGGATCATCCTGATGAGATTAGCAAGCTTGCTAAGGTGAAGGCGCAGGTGTCTGAAGTTAAGGGTGTTATGATGGAGAACATCGAGAAGGTTTGAATCTGAACTCTTTCTTCTTTTTTTTTTTTTGTTGAAACACATGTTATGCTTATGAAACTGGAATTCATTTGTAGGTTCTTGACCGTGGTGAGAAAATTGAGCTTCTGGTGGACAAAACTGAGAACCTTCGCTCACAGGTTAAGAAGACTCTCATGCAGATATCCCCTGCATACATATAATTTATAAATATCTACACACACAAGTACAAGTATGAAGCTGATTCACCATTTTGACTTATCTCTTGTTTGATTTAAATTTGAACTGCTGCATGCAGGCACAAGATTTTAGGACAACAGGGACGCAGATGAGAAGAAAGATGTGGCTTCAAAACATGAAGATAAAACTCATAGTCCTCGCCATCATTGTAGCGTTGATTCTCATAATTGTGCTCTCAGTTTGCCACGGCTTCAAGTGTTAAGCTCCAAAAAATTCAAAAACTCGGATCTCTCTCACTCGGTACATTGTACTACCTTTTTCTTTTATTGTTCTGTCATCATAATCATTCTAAATGTTTCCGCTTGAATTGGTTTTGTATAGATAGACCATATATGTATGCTTCATATTTTGCTATATCGCTTGCACCTGATAACGTTGATCCCATGCGAATCAGTACTCGCCAAGAGAATGAAAACTATTAAATGATTTTGTCGACTAATGACTGCTTATGCCGATGATGATATTAAATTGATAATGATGATGATGTTGGCATATAGGTAAATGAAATGTCCATGGCTATATGATAATTTATAGATTCAAATCGAAATACGTCTTTCTCTGCATAGTTTATAGATTCAAATCGAAATACCTCAACTTCAGTGTCGTATTAGCAAAAATCTAATCATATTGTTCTGGGTTGCTTTGTCATAGAATTCAGTTTACTTACATTATTCATAGTAATGTTTATTTGCAGTAGCTATATTATTTATTACTAGCAGCTAGTGACTTTGTAAAAGTCTCTCTAGCGATGTTCCTTGGTCAAAAAGGACCTATTGTTGTTATTCCCCACTTTCCGGACCTTGGTGAGCTCATCCACACCCGTCTCCTCTCTCAAACACCCCGGCTGCTCCCATTCCCGACCCTGTCCAGAACCACACACCCCAGTGAGAGTGAGAGATTTGATAATTTTGATATATTAGGAGTGAGTGAGAGTGAACATACAACATACCTATGCACATTGACACTACTCCAAAACGGCAGTCTTTACCACGACGTTTCATCTCGTGCAGCAGCGTTGCAACGCATCTGGCGCCTGAGAAAAAGTGTAACCTGTTTGATCAAATCAACTCACTAACCCATATGAGAACATGCATGCAGGAAGCATACCTGTAGCGCCTAAGGGATGTCCAATGGCTATAGCCCCTCCATTGACATTAATCTTCTCCGGGTCTAGTCCCAGCTTGTTCCGACAATAAACAAACTGAGATGCAAATGCCTACACAAACACCGTAGGTTTTTAGACACAGGACATAAGGCAGGGCTATAGAAAGAAGACTTGTTCTATGATTTTTTAACCTCATTGATCTCAAACAAGTCAATGTCATCAAGTCCTAAACCAGCTGCCTTGACTGCAGCAGGAATAGCAGCAGCTGGTCCAATGCCCATAACCGCTGGGTCCACACCAACTGCGGCAAATGTCCTGCAATGTGTCCAACAGTGCTTTAGTTTTCACTCAAAATGAATGAATCAAAGAAAGGTCAATATATAAAAAAGTATCAAACAAACGTACCTGAATACACCAAGAATGGTAAGCCCTTTCTGCATTGCGACACTCCTCTTCATGAGGAGAACTGCTCCTGCACCATCACTTACTTGGCTAGAATTTCCTGTTCAACACAAGTGAGTTCACAAATAAAACAAAAACAAATTTCTCGGAGATGTGAATATAGTACCAGCAGTTGTGGATCCGTCTTTCTTAAACACGGGCTTTAGCTTGGCAAGGCCGGAAAGAGTTGTGGTAGGTCGAATCCCATCATCCACAGAAACTGTTATGGGTTTCTCATCACCTGTCTTTGGGTCAACAATCTGAAATTATAAAACCAAAAGGCATTAAAATAGGAAAAAAACATCATGAAGAAATTTAAAATGTTGATGGAGGATGTCATCAGGTTGTAAAACAGAAGCTACCCTGGTGTTGACGGGCGTTATTTCATCCTTGAATTTACCGGAAGCAGTAGCAGATGCGGCCTTTCTGTGAGAATCAACCTACACATTTAGCTCCATAAACTAAGTTCGGCAGGTAACATCCAACTACATGCATCAGAAAGTTTATTAGAGTTTACAGCAGCTTGATCCTGCTCCTCTCTCGAGACACCAAACCTGTGTGCTACATTCTCTGAAGTAATACCCATCGGAAGAAGGCAATTTTGTGCTTGTTCAAACGTCTTCACCTGAAACAACAGAAGAGGTTTCAAGGAAGGGACTAAAAAAACTCAACAGAGACATTCAAAACACTCCAGAAAGGAGGGAGAGAAGAGAGAGAGAGAGTGAGAGAGAGAGAGAGAGAGAGACAACAGGTGCGTACCTTTGGGTTGACTGATCCTTTCCATCCCCTTGGACTGGTTGTCATGGACTCCAGCCCAGCTCCAATGCCTGTATCCAACGTATCTGTCAGCTCAATTCTTCATGCCAAAAAAGATAATTTGAAGAGTCAATCCCTTACCAATGTCATAAAACCCTGCTTTGATGGCAGCAGCAACGTCAGCAACAGCCTGAAGCCCGGATGAACACTGTCTGTTTACTGTTCTGATGGGAACAGTTTCTTCCAACAAAAAAAAAACATAAAGAGGAGCATAAGCATAAAGCAAATATTCTGTACTACAGAATCACCAAACTAAACAAAGAAATCTCACCGGGGAAACCAGCATAGAAAGCAGCCATCCTGAACTCAGTGGCTTTCTGAGATCCTGATCCCAAAACATTCCCAACTACAATGTCACCAACTTCACTTGGGTCTAACTTTGTCTTCTCTATCAGTGCCTACCAACAAAAAGCCACACGACATATAAATAAAGGATGGAAGAAAAAAAAGCAAACAGAATTGAAGAAGTAAGTACTGGACATATATACTCTCAGCACAGATGCAAGAAGCTCGTCTGGATACGTGTCCTTGAAGCTTCCACGTCTTGCCTTGCAAAGTGCTGTCCTTTGTGCTCTGTTGAGTTTCATTTCATCATCACAAAAATAATCTTAGAAAAGGCTCTGATTCTTTTTTTTTCATAAGAAGAAGAAGAAATGAGGAGAAACTTAACGCGACGATGACAACATCATCTCCACATAGAGAGGTCCTCTGATACGCAGCAGCACTGTCTCTCGCTAAGCAAGATGACGCCTTGCGACATTAGGAAACAACAATACATCAAGAGATACGTTCGTAAATGAATGAATAAAAAAAACAGCCCTTTCATCAATCCCTATCGAACTAAAAACTATACTAACAATCTCAGAGCATACAATCAGAGTTATGATTTGAGCAATTAGCGATCGGGAAATTCGAAATCCGAAGATATGGATCAGAGGAGATGAGCTTACAGAGAGAGAAAAAGCCTGTGAAGAAGAAGAAGACGGAAGAGGTTGAAGATGGTGAAGCAGTACCCTTTGTCTCTCTATCGCCTTCTCCATTTTAGCTTTCTTCTGTTACAAAGATTAGATAACAAAAGCTATATAATCTGGCAAAACCGTTATAATCAAACAACTGTTTATACGTCCGGTTAATATTCGGTTTATTACGGTTCATTATTTAGCCGGTTCCTACGCTAAAATGACGTCGTTTTGCCTTTAGGGTTTTAGTTTTTTCTCTTACATATTTAGAGCTCCGCTCCTCACAGGAAAACCACTTTCGTCCGTCATTTTTTCTCGACGGCTCGGTTCTCTTCTCTCTACCTTTCACCTCGCCGCTCGTAAGTCTCTCAATTTCTTACTCTCCTTTCGCTCTGTGGAATCGACTCTCTGCTCGGCTCTATTGTATTCCCTTCGGTTCTTCTTACCCTGTTTTGTTGTTTCTTATGAGCTCAATTAGTATCTCATCGTCAGTTCTTTACTTAAATCAAAGCTTTTAACTTTTTATGCTTTACGAAGAACCTTGTGACTTGTTATGTCTGTTAAGTTTTATTACAAAAAAACTATAATGATTTGTTTGTTGTTTTTGGTTCAGTTTCATTACAAAAACTGTAATGATTTGGTTTGCTTGTTCGGTTTTATTACAAAAAAAAACTGTAATGATTTGTTTGCTTTTCTTGGTTTATTTTAGCTTCTCCTTGTTGTTGTGTTGATTTTTAATTTGATATGTTGCAGATCAATAAGCAAAAATGGTGCAATACAATTTCAAGAAGATCACAGTTGTTCCCAATGGGAAAGACTTCATCGACATCATCCTCTCCCGTACTCAGCGTCAGACCCCAACCGTCGTCCACAAGGGCTACAAGATCAACCGTCTCCGTCAGTTCTACATGCGTAAAGTCAAGTACACTCAGACCAACTTCCACGAGAAGCTCTCCACCATCATCGAAGAGTTCCCTCGCCTCGACCAGATCCACCCTTTCTACGGTGACCTCCTCCACGTCCTCTACAACAAGGATCACTACAAGCTCGCTCTCGGGCAAGTCAACACCGCTAGGAACTTGATCAGCAAGATTGCTAAAGACTACGTGAAGCTCCTCAAGTATGGTGATTCGCTGTACCGTTGCAAGTGTCTGAAAGTGGCTGCTCTGGGACGTATGTGTACTGTGTTGAAGAGGATCACTCCTAGTTTGGCTTACTTGGAGCAGATCAGGCAGCATATGGCTAGGCTTCCTTCTATTGATCCCAACACGAGGACTGTGTTGATCTGTGGGTATCCTAATGTGGGCAAGAGTTCTTTCATGAACAAAGTCACCAGAGCTGATGTTGATGTCCAGCCTTATGCCTTCACTACTAAGTCGCTCTTTGTTGGTCATACTGATTACAAGTACTTGAGGTATCAGGTGATTGATACTCCTGGGATCTTGGACAGGCCGTTTGAAGACAGGAACATCATTGAGATGTGCAGTATCACTGCCTTGGCTCATCTTAGAGCTGCTGTTTTGTTCTTTTTGGATATCTCAGGGTCTTGTGGTTACACTATCGCTCAGCAGGCTGCTCTCTTCCACAGCATCAAGTCTTTGTTTTTGAACAAGCCTCTGGTGATTGTCTGCAACAAGACTGATCTGATGCCCATGGAGAACATATCTGAAGAAGATAGGAAACTGATTGAAGAGATGAAGGCTGAGGCTATGAAGACTGCCATGGGAGCGAGCGAGGAAGCGGTGCTTTTGAAGATGAGTACTCTCACGGAAGAAGGTGTGATGGCTGTGAAGAACGCTGCCTGCGAGAGGCTGTTGGATCAGAGGGTTGAGGCGAAGATGAAGTCCAAGAAGATCAACGACCACTTGAACAGGTTCCACGTGGCGTTGCCTAAGCCTCGTGATAACATAGAGAGGCCCCACAGCATTCCTCAGGCGGTTCTGGAGGCTAAAGCCAAGGAAGCTGCTGCGACGGAGAAGCGAAAGACTGAGAAGGATTTGGAAGAGGAGAACGGTGGAGCTGGTGTTTACTCTGCTAGTTTGAGGAAGCACTACATCTTGGAGCATGAAGAGTGGAAGGAGGATATATTGCCTGAGATTCTCGATGGTCACAACGTTGCTGACTTCCTTGATCCGGACATTTTGTTGAGGCTCGAGGAGTTGGAGCGTGAGGAAGAGACCAGGCTGGCTAATGGTGAAGAGGATGATTTCGAGATGGATGGGGAAGAGCTCACTGAGGAGCAGAAGGAGCAGCTTGCTAAGATTAGGAACAAGAAAGCTGTGCTCATCAGAGAGCATAGGCTCAAGAAGACCGTTGCGCAGAACAGATCAACCGTTCCAAGGAAGTTTGACAAGGACAAGAAGTACACAACTAAGAGAATGGGTAGGGAGCTATCTTCTCTGGGGCTTGATCCGTCTGCTGCAGTGGACCGTGCGAGAAGCAAGTCGAGAGGGAGGAAGAGGGACCGTTCAGAAGATGCAATGGATGTGGATGATGAGCAAGACTCGAACAAGAAGATGCGCGTGAGGTCGAAGTCGAGGTCTATGTCGATATCGAGGTCACAGTCGAGGCCACCTCCTCATGAAGTTGTGCCTGGTGAAGGGTTCAAAGACTCTACTCAGAAGAAGGCGGCGCTTAAGATCAGCAATAGCTCTCACAAGAAGAGAGACAAGAATGCAAGACGTGGTGAAGCTGATAGAGTTATACCGACTCTGAGGCCGAAGCATTTGTTCTCAGGGAAGAGGGGTAAAGGAAAGACAGATAGGCGTTGATGAAACCAAACAAGGTATGCTCTTTAACAAACCGTACTTTGTTTTGGTTATGTTACTACCAATTGTGTGATGATGATTTTTTGCAATCTCGACATTGATGTGTTATTTTGTTGTGTGTTCTTCTTACAGGGAAAACAAATGCTGGACCTATTGAAGAACATGTCTCAAGTTTTGGATTATGCTTTAGTTTTTGCTTACTATTATTATTATGTTATGCATCTTTTGTGGTTTTTCTACAGACATCATCATATGAAACATAGTAGCTTCTTCTGCGAGCATTGTGTTTCGAGGACTAAGAATTGTTTTAATGGATTTATTTTGATTAATCTTTTGATTGCAAATGGTCTGTTATGTTGGTGTTTGTTTATGATTTTAAGTTGTGAGGACCAGATTCTCAACAGTGAGGTGATCTATTTCTTTTTTTTTTAATTTAATCACATCACTGTTTCTTTTTTTTTTTTTTTTTTTTTTTTGAAACTACATCACATCACTGTTTCTTTTGGTGAAGAAAACACATTTCTTGCAAGAAAATTTGTGTTTTGACACAAGATCCTCAACTTTTCTTGGTATACAACTCACCTGATTTACAAACTCAAAACACCTTACGTTTAGAGTTCTTTAAACGTTCATTTTAGAGAGCTTTTAGGATCGTCGCTTGTGTTGCAAGGCAACAGTTATTGACCCGTAGCCGTTCAACAATCTACGTGAAATATGGTCTTACTCCAGGATCAAACGACCAGCATTACTCCGTCAACTTTATCCCCTCTGCTTCACACCGGCAACACTTTGACAAACTTTCATCTTGGAAAAGAGTGTAGGTAATAAATTTCAATATGTAGAAGCAAACCAAACTTTGCATCCTGTCCATAGAATTTCTTATGGTCTGTTGAAAGTGTATATATGTTTAATACTCCCTCTATTTCAGAAAGATGTATATTCTAGAAAAAAATTTTGTTTCAAAAAGATGTATTTTTCATGTTTTCAAAGTATATTTTGTCAACTAGTAATGAAAAATTGTGTGTTTCAAAAACATTAATTACATTTCTTGAAATCTTATTTGTTTAAAAATATAGAAAATATAAAATTATAAAAAATTATGCATTAATAACTAAGTTTTAATATGCTTTCTTAATAAGTGTGAAAATCCTAAAAAATGCATCTTTAAAAAACAGAGGGAGTATATTTTTAGTATTCAAAGTTTTCCATGAGTATGCAAAGTGTTGATTTAATTAAAGTTTTCCTATTGTAAATTTGACGAGGGGAGGGCAAGCCAAACGATGGAGACATCTCGGAGGTGATCAAAACTATCGATAAGAGAGAATCAGAGATCAAGGAGATACACTGAAACAGAAGAGAGTATCAAGAAAATCAAAAGTAAGCCAAAGTGGAGTAGGGAGAGTTCGCATTTACAGCATAGCGAGATAGATTCCTTTAAACAGAGTGAGAGAGTTCAAGAATGCATTTACAATGACTTAATAGTGTAGGTTTATGTATTTCCCGAAATCTAATTTTCATAACAGTTTGTAGTAATGCTAAGTTTATGTATTTCCCGAATCAGAGTTAATATTTCAGACTGAAGCTTGCAAATGAAACAGAATAATTATAAGAAAATAAATGAGAACTCCAAGTATCAAATTTATTAGCATTATAAGAAACCAAGATGTTGCACAAACTTAAAAGTTTAAAATCACAGCCTTGACTTGACGCTTACATGTTCAGCTAAAAAGTTCCAAAGAAAAGAAAAAAAAGAGGAGGAGAGAGTGTCACTTTTTTACTTTTCTTCTTTTTTGATCAAAGGTTAATTACTTTTCTTTTTGGAGGTTCCAGGTCGAGAGATATGTGAATTGCTCTTTTGGTTCCTCCTTGTAAAAAAACCCAAGATGAATGGTTAAAAGATGATCAAGCGAGACAAGAAAGATGAAAAGGCTTTAAGGTAAAAGAAAAACACTTAATGATTCTGCAGTCTATTATTCTTAAGGTAAAAACACACTATGATTCTACCATCAAACAACACTATTCAACAAATCTGTAATTATAAATAATACTGACTTCATGACAATGCAACTACAAAGAGCCAAATCTTAAGTTTCACAAACAATATAGAAACTAACAAAAACACACATATAATAACGCTCTGTCTCTTTGAGTTTTAAAATGCATGAGAACAACACAAAGACAACATCCAAGAAGCTCCAAAATGATCTCCTTGTGCATGCACCACTCTTTCTGAAACCGTTCCAATAAGGAAAAGAGAGATCTCATGATTTGGTTTTTAACGGTATGATTCAGGACGTTTAGGTTTGCTCTGTATCACTTGCTCGATCTTGTCCAGAACATGTGGGGTCAACAATGGGATCACATCAACAGCCTTCATGTTTTCTTGAATCTGTGCAAAAAAAAAAAAAACTTAGTCAAGTCTAGAGTTGATGACATTCCCTATGTTCCTGAGAATCTTGGATTAGAAGAACTGACCTGTGACTCCCTTGTGGCACCAGTGATAACAGAAGACACATTAGGATTTGAAGCACACCACGCGATTGCAAGCTGAGCCAATGTTACACCTAGCTCATCTGCAATAGGCTTGAGACCACTAACTTTCCTCAGAACATCATCCACAAGTGATCTATTGGCAAGGTTCTACAAAAGAAGTTTAAGTAGTAAGGTGTATTAGATTGCATAAGCAGAGAGAGTGTTTCAAACAATCATGACCGAGAGTAATAATACTTTGTAGTTCTCCAATGCAAATCGGCTGTCCGAAGGAATAGCTCCCTTGTTGTATTTACCAGTGAGCACACCAGATGCAAGTGGACTCCAAGTAGTGAGACCTATGCCATGGTTTGTGTACAGAGGAAGAAACTCTGACTCAACCTAAGACCACAACAACAACAACTTAGACTTAAATACACAAAAGTAAAGTAAAGTGTTAGTTAAACAAACCTTGTGCCTAGCGAACATGTTGTACTCAGGCTGTTCAACGATTGGACCGACCAGATCCAACCTCTCAGCAGCTCCCCATGCCTCTGTGATCTGTTGAGCCGACCATTCACTAGTTCCCCAGTAGAAAGCCCAACCCTTATCAATCACGTAGTTCATCGCCCTCACCGTCTCTTCTATAGGTGTTGAAGCATCAGGCCTGTGACAAATATATCATTCAAATACACAAAATGAAAGCTATTGCTACTAAGATCAATTCCAAAGATGCCCACTTTCGGTTCATGTCTTAGTCATTACATATCACAAAAATAGCAAGATAATGTTTTTTAAAACTAAAACATACTCCCTCCGTTTCTAAAAGTAGGATTTTTTAGATTTTATTTTTGTTTCATAAAGATAGATTTTCTATATTTTTAAGGTACTTTTTGATATTTTTAAGATGCATTAATTGAAAACATTTGAATTGACTAAATATTATTGGTTCATGGTTATTGGAAAGCGTATAATAAACATAAATAAAAAGTTCAATTGAAAACATTGATTGTTTTCTTAATATGCGCGAATTGTCTAGAAAATCTTATTTTCAGGAACGGATGGAGTATATTTCAAGATATACAGACCAAATAATTAAATGCAGAGACAACCTAGTAAACATTCAGATAAACTTTTCAATCTCGCAAAGTCAAATAATATCAAATGAAAAAAAATAAAAAGACCGAATATTTATTATCACCTGTGACAATAGAGCACATCGACATAGTCCATATCGAGTCTTTTGAGGGAAGCTTTGGTTCCTTCAACTATATGTTTCCTCGACAAACCTTTGTCGTTAGGACCAGGACCACCCCAGAAGATCTTGGTGGAGACAACGACGTCAGATCTGCGCCAACCGAGCTCGCGAATCGCCTGGCCCATGATCTCCTCGGCGCGACCATTGGCGTAAACCTCGGCGTTGTCGAAGAAATTGACTCCGTGATCGCGACAGCACTGGAGAATCGACTTGGCTTCTTTCACATCTAGCTGGTTGCCGAAAGTGACCCACGCTCCGAAAGAGAGCGTGCTCACTTTCAATCCCGATCTCCCCAAGTTCTTGTACTGCATCTTTTTTTTTTGCAGAAAGATCGAGACGAATCTGTTTTGATCTGAAGAGTTGAAATGAGAGATGATCAAACAGTAAGTACTTACTTTTTTTTTTGTGAAACTGCTTCCATTTAAAAACATAAAACTTTAGAACATTAGAGCAAGAGCCTGTTTGGCAACAGTGTCTGCTCTATCATTGTTTACTCTAGGGATAAACTTAAACATGACAACATTAAAAGCGTTAGATAGGAGGAAGATATCATTAAGGGGACCTGCGATCTCCAACTTCTTCCCTTTTGTATTCACGAGCTTGATCAAAGCTTGAGAGTCCGAGAGAATCAAGAGAGAGGTGATCCCTTTATCAATAGCAGAGGTCATGGCCGAACGCATAGCCAAGGTTTCCGCGAAAAGGGGCGACTTTACAAAGCTTGCAGTCGCAGAATGAGTTGAAGACGACCATGTATCATCGATGATCCAGCCAAGACCGGCGCGGCCCGTAGAGGCGTTCCAAGCAGCATCTGTATACATGCAAGGGATGTCGGTGTCTGGGATTGGATCCTGGTTGATGCTAGGAGGCTTCAGATTTGGATTTGTCAGGGAGATTTGAGCGAGCAGCCACTCTCTCGCTTCCGTTGTTGCCTTCAGTAGAGTTTCCTCAGGGGAGAAGTCTCTCTTCTGGAACGTGAGCTGATTTCTAGCGATCCACAAGTTCCAACATAGCGCTGCCGTAAGTGTTCCTGGTCCCAAGCCCACCGGTGGGAGCGATGGGACTCTTCGAATTAGCTCCATTCCTGAAATCGTATCAGTGATTTGGTCCACATCAATCGTTGTCGCAAGCGGAGCCAGCTTCCAGACCTTTCTCGCGTACGGGCAAGTGAACAACAAGTGGGCTACCGTTTCCAGATCACTACATCTCGTACATCTGCTCGAAATAGGTATGTTTCTGATAGCAAATTGCTCACCCACTGGAAGAGCTTCATGTATAGCATTCCACAGAAAAATCTTTACTTTCTCTGGTGTCTTGATGTCCCACACATTCGCTGACCAGTCTATTGTTGTTGTAGGGTTCTCTGCTTCCTCCAGAAGCAGGAGTTCAGATTGGGCTCTATAGCCTGATTTGGCTGTATACTCCCCAGTGCTTGTCTTCAGCCACACAAGTTCATCTTTTGCTTTGCACACGCTTGGCTTGATTTGGAGGATCTGCGCTTTATGAAAGGGAATGATGAGGTCGATCTTCTGCTCATCCCACTCCGCTGTGTCCTCCCTTATGAGATCAGCGACCGTTAGTGCTTGGAACTCGCACGGTGGCGGTCCAATAGGTCTCAATTGCTCAGACGAAGATAACCATGGCTCTGTCCAAATATTGATCTCTGCTCCAGAGCCCACAACCCAGCCAAGTTGTCTACTAAGCAGGTTTCTTCCTATTAATATTCCTCTCCACCCGTGTGATGATGCTTTTGTTGGTTTAACCACTAAGAAGCTCTCGTTTTTGCAGTACTTTCCCAAGAGTAGTCTGGCCAGCAGACAGGATGGGTTTTTGAGGATTCTCCAACTCAATTTCGCAAGAAGGGCATCATTGAAGGTAGCAATGTCCTTAAAACCCAATCCTCCCAACTTCTTTGGTCTTGCCATTTTTCTCCATGCTATCCATGACATCCTTTTCTTTTTACTTTTTGTGTCCCACCAAAACCGAATTAACACAGATTGGATTTCATCACAGAGGGTAACCGGAAGCTTAAAGCAAGACATGGCGAATGAGGGCATAGCTGCTAGTACCGTTCTGAGCATTATCATCTTCCCTGCCCGAGAGAGGAACTTCGTAGACCAGCAGATGGCTTTGTGCTTAATCTTATGCACTATGTTGGCAAAGAGGTCTCTCTTTCTCCTTCCAAACTGCTCCGGCAATCCCAGGTATTTCCCAAAGCCACTATCCATCTCAATTCCTAGCGTTTGTTTGATTGAGTTCCTCTTGTCCTGTCTGATCTTTCGTGAGAAAGTGACTGCAGACTTCTGCGCGTTAATTAGTTGCCCAGAGACTCCTTCGTATGTTGTTAGGATGTTGAGTAGTGTTAGAGCATTTTCCTGATTAGCTTTACAGAAAAACATTGTATCATCTGCAAAAAGCAGATGATTTATGCTAGGACATCCTGTAGCTATCTTGATCCCTTTGAATTTCCCATTCCTTTGGCCCAGTTGACACAAACCTGATAGCAACTCGCTGCATAGAATGAATAGGTATGGGGATAGCGGGTCCCCCTGCCTTATTCCTCTTCCTGGCTCGACTGAACCCCTTGTAGCATCATTGATTATAAACGAGTAGCTGACAGTAGAGATGCATTGCATGATCCATTGAATCCACGTTGGATGAAAACCATATTTCTGTAGCATCGCTTCAATGAAATCCCATTCAAGCCTATCATAGGCCTTACTCATATCAGTCTTTATGGCCATGTAGCAGTGCTTTTTAGCTTTTGACGTCTTTAGATAGTGCAATATTTCATGTGTAATCAACACATTGTCTGATATCGCTCTTTTCGGCACAAATGCAGACTGTGTTTCTGTGATCAGGGCGCTGAGAAGAGGCTGGATCCTTCTGGATATGAGCTTCGATATGATCTTGTAACAGACGTTACATAGCGCCAAAGGTCTGTAATCCGCTACTTTCATTGGGCTTGTGATTTTTGGAATCAATCTAATATGGGTCTCGTTGACAGTTCTCGGCATACAGCCGGATAGGAAGAAATCTTGCACCTCCTTCACCAGATCTTCTCCCACTACGCTCCAGTTCGTTTGGAAAAAACACGCAGAGAAACCGTCTGGGCCCGGAGCCTTCCCAGGGTGGATCGAGAATAGTGCTTCTTTTATCTCCAGTGCATCAGGTATCTTGATCAATCTCTGGTTTGTCTCCTCAGAAATTTGTGGGGTGATTGCCTCGTTTATGATTTGTTTCATCTCCTGCGTGTCTCTGATTGTAGGTGTGAAGATTCTTTGGAAGTAGGCTTCCAAAGTCACTGTTATCTCTTCCTCCGAATACACAGGTTCGCCATCTTCACCCTCTAGAACTGAAAACTTGTTTAAGGCCTTCCGTTTTTTCGTTGATGCATGGAAAAACCCAGTGTTTTTATCACCTAGATTAAGCCAAAGTTGTCTGCTTCTTTGCTGCCAATGCTCTTCCTCCAACTTGTAGGCTTTGTGTAGTTTCTCATTCAGCTCCTTTAGTCTGGTCTCATCCGGTTCTGAGTCTGACATGATGCGATCGATATCTTTCTTTAGTCCCTCCAGGATGTCTTTAATCTCCTTCTGTTTTTGCTTGGACCACTTTATTATAGCTGTTCTGCATCTGTCTATCTTTTGCTTGACTTTAAGCTGAGTTTCTGTAGTCCAAGTGTCTTCAATCAGCTTTAATACTTCAGCGTTTTTACTCAAGCTTCTGTCGTATCTGAAAATGCCTTTTTTCTTCAATTTCAGGGGCTCAAAGTACGTTACTATGGGGCGGTGATCAGAGCTTTCATATCTAAGGTACTCGCATCTCCCCGATGGATAGAGTTCTGCCCAAGCACTATTTGACAGAGCCCGGTCCAGTCTGCACTTCACATTATGGTTGCCCCTTTTTCCCCTCCAGGAGAGGAAGTTACCAGTGTGCTGTAAGTCGTACAAGTCCCCTTCTGCCATAAATGATCTGAAGTCATCAAAGGATTTCTCCGAGCGTTCAGTTCCTCCTTCCTTCTCACAGTTGCCCGTCATATCATTAAAATCTCCTGAGGCAAACCACGGGGCGTCTCTTATCAGTGCTAGCGCCGTTAGGTAATCCCATACTTGTTTTCTTCGTTTCTTGTCTGGATCACCGTAAACAAAAGTGGCATAGCTAGCCTTTCCTTCATACATTAATTTCGTATCGAAATAGTTTTTACAGGAGGAGATTACATCAATATCAATGCCATCTTTCCAAAGAAGCGCTAGCCCTCCTCCTGCTCTGCCTTGTGGAGGTACAGTCTTTAGATTTGGGAGTCTCAAGCACTCCAATTTCCTTGCCACCACCTCCTGGGGATTTTTAGTCTCAGATAGAAATATGATATCAGGGTCCACTTTTTTGCAGATTTCTCTGAGGCGACGAACTGTCCAAGGGTTCCCCACCCCTTGGCAGTTCCAACATACCACTTTTAAGGAAGAGGAGAGGACGGATTTTGAAAATCCATCCCACCACCCCCAAGCGGAGCTGAAGTAGAGCCTGTTGGTCGTTTCTTCAGCTTTGTTCTTCTTATGTTTGCACTGGTACCTGCAGATGAAGTTCCAGTAGCTACACGACGGTTCTCCTCTCTGCGAGGGATAGTTACAGTAGATTTCTTCCTTGAAGGAGACGGTTGGGTTTTGGAGATTTTTCTTCTCCTCAATCCTACACCCAAGAAGTTCAGTGGTGAGGCAGCCACCGCTTTTCTGCCAGGTGGTCTTCCTGGTTTACGTTTAGAAGCCAAGGGAGGAGGGTTTTCACTACCAGTTACTTCCTCATTTTCCATTATTGGTCCAAGTCGTTGGAGTGCAGGGAGACGCGTAGGAGTGATCGTTTGGTGAGTGTCGTCAAGCATAGGTTCCGGTACTGATCCTAGCGACGCTCTGACCATCGAAGCTGCTGTTTCCTCTATCTCTCCAAGCTCCTCAGCTTGCCTGAGTCTCTCCTTCCTGGCCGCGCTTTCAGTGGGGTCAGCACAGTTTGTATATTGTGTCATAGCTTCTCTGACCTCCACCATAGCTTCATTTAGCGCTCCAGCAGGCAACTCCGACATTGGTGGATTCAGAATTGGTCTTGACGACTCAGTTACTTCCACTTGACGATAGCTGCTTTGTTTAGTTTTTTCAACCCATGTTGGTCGGTTTGATCCACTCCTCGGGGCTAATTGGGATTGAGTTCTCTCAGAGCTGTAATTGTCTGTTCTCCTGAACTCCCTTGAATGGTAAGATTTCGATGCTGCTTCTAAGTTGTAATTGCGGTAGTTTGGCTGGTCATTGCGACCCTCTTTGCGTCCCTCATTACGAGAGAAGGATCTGCTTTCTTCTCTTCCACGTCGTGGGGGTGAGTTTCTTCTCCTAAACTCAGTTTGGTAGGATTGCTCTCTTTCCCCTCTTCTTGTATACCCTGACGTAAAGTTGTCTCTATGATTTGTTTCCAGGTTTCGATAGTTTGAGTGTGATCTTGAGTTTGTGAGAGTCTCAAAACGCTGTTTCTCCACCTGAGCATGTCGGGGTTCGTCTGGTTGTCGACGTGTTTCCCGCTCGTCCCTTTCCTTTCGTTGTCCCTCAGGGCAGTCTTGCGCTTCATGATCCAGCCGGAAGCATGTTTTACAGTATTTCTCAATTTTTTCATATACTAGAGTTGCCTCAATCTCCTCTCCTGTATCATAATCCAGCGTAGCTTTTGTGATGAGAGGTAGAAGCCCGTTTATCTGCACTCTCATTCTCGCTTTTGTAGCTGTTATCTCTACCGAGTCACGGATTCCAATGTCGTCAGCTAAGGCTTCCAGCGCCGCCTCCGACCAGAGATGGAGGGGGATCCCCTGGACTTGGATCCAAAAAGGGATCTGGTTTGGGAAGTTTGGAGATGTTGACGGTTCCCATCTCTGGAGTATAATCATCCAGTGGGCAAAGTGGTAAGGTCGATCTGCCAATACCTTCAGCACGTCTTGCTCGGTCGCAAATTGGAACTGGAAGCACCCATTTCCAAGATCCGCTCCTACTGGTTTCGTCTCTACCTTCCAGTGCTCTGAAAAGAATGGGATTAGCGACCACATCCTTTGGTGTTTGGGGTTAGTGATTCTTCCCACCAGCGTGAGAGAGTGTTTCCTTATCAGGGCAGAGTTATCAACAGCAGGGACTCTTATCCTCGCCGTTCTTGGGGGTTCCTGAGGCGCAGCTAACCCCTTGCCCTTTTCCGCATAAGCTAGTCTTCTTTGCATCTTAGCAAACTTTGAAAGCAGGTTTTTGTTCTCGAATTTGAGTTTTGTTGCAGGTTTCTTCTCACTTGGCGGTGAGTGATGTTGTAGAGTTATCACAAAGATCTTCGTTCAGCACTAACTAGCCTTCCTTCAAACTGTTGTCTCACCAACCAGCGCTCCCGTGCCTGGTCTCCCCTTCCAGCTCTGTATCTCTGTCGTTGGTTCCATTGCTAGCGGCGGCCCTCCGACAACGTCGGGGGTGAACCCGGTGAGATTTGGCCAAGGAACTCTTGTTGGACCGGAGGATATTGCTAAAAGTAGTTAACAATTTGAATTTTCCAAGCGTGTTCAGAGTTGGCAGGTCATGAACAGGTGAAAGAGCAGAAAGTTTTGCAGGGGTGTTTCAAACGGACCAGCAGCTAACGACCATTCTCGAGAAGCTCGCCTGGGAGAGAATAACGGAGAGAGAAACTTTGTAAGTACTTACTTTATTAGCAAAAAATAACAAGTGACACTTATTACAAAAAGGTGCGATAAGATCCGGTTTGGTTTAACTTTTTCGGTACATGTAAACCAATTTCTAATGAAGTGTATGGCTTTGGCTTATTCACAATCGAGTTAAGATTTATTTAATTTCCGGTTAATATCTACAAAACCTCACAAAAACTTCGTAGAAATTGATTGTTTGATACGGTATTTTCCGGTTTAAGAGGTACTCCGGTTTAGTGAATTTAAACTGTTGTCGTACTTGAGACCAGACAAATTAAAGATGGTGATCTCGTACTTTAAAAGAAACGCGTGCGTTTCTTACTTTAGTTATTGTAGAAGGTAAGAAAGTCTTAAGGAGAAGATTTGTTGGCTCTTAATGGCCACAGGATCACATGTGGCCAGCCAATGTGGCATGTGGGTGGGACTTTAGTCTAACCTACATGGAGAATTTTGGTGTAATGGGAGAGGCGGAGAGCGTTGGCGTATACGAATGATATCCAGTCACTGTCACGTGAAAGTTGCTCCGCTCCCTTCACTCATGTTCACACCGAATAAAGACACATGCATATTGAACTCTGTTTTCCTTTTTTTTTACTCATGTATCTTGGGCTTTGTCTCTATGTAGGCCACTTCAAGACCCATAGTTATCTTACTTTCCATATTTTGTAGTGGACTCTTTCACATGAGATAGTGGATTTTTTTTTGCAAGCAAGTTGGGCTGATAACAATCAAATCTTCTCCTTCTGTTTTGACAAAGTGCTGATCTTTTTCTTCTTATTTTCTTATAATTTAGCAAATTATGGACTGAAACTCATAATTTCTTTGGGCAAGAAATAAGAACCGGTTCCTTTCTTTGGAAATAAAAAGCTGCTGAGACTGGAGCTTTACACATATATTCTTAGGATAAAAATTTTACAAGTAGAAGTACCAGCTCCAGGTAGCTAATCAAAATCTTGAAATGATGCTTTTGGCTATGTATTTATTATCGATTATATAATTTTGTGGAACGACATATTCCAATTCTCTAAGCTTTTAACCAGCAACTGAACATACTATATTCTTCAAAAATGTTTTGTAAGCTAGGGTATAGTATTCCGCTATTTTCCTTGGTTACCAAACAAGCTATATTGTGCTTAAGTTTGGTTCTTATAATAGATATTCATTTGCATAATTAAAATAGGGAACTTTAGCAAAGGTAAATAGTTAATAAATGTTTTAAGATTCAAGTTTATATAATTATGAGTAGGTAGAGTTTGTAATGAATTATAAAGTTATTTGGTAATGAATGGGTTGGGGAAACATAACGCATTTGATACCATGTGAGTGTGGGGTTTTGCTTCGTTATCCATCTTAAAGAAAATTCCAGTTTTATCGGCCACCAAGAAAGAACGAAAAGGAGATAAAGATCAAAAAGTTCGACGAAATCTACTACCAAGGGTTGACATTTGTTTCTTGAGCTTTTATATTCGTCTCCTTGTATGTTATCAATTACTGTTGTCTGAGATAAATGATTTTATTAATCTATAGAACACAATCAAAGAGTTTCATGATATTCTCCACGATATCTAGAAATGATATGACCATGTACTATAAGGTATTGTTTCCCATTCAGTCCCACAACGTGCCAAAGTTTTGATATGCTGAGTTAGTCATATTTGTTATCACTACAAAGTCCATCTATATACTAGTATAACTTTTGCCAATAAAACCAAACTAAAATTTCGATAGACCAAAAATCTTTGTTTTCTTTTTGTATAAAGATTTTGTCATCTAGTTTATAACAAAAACAACAGATAGAGCAACAACCAAAAGAAAAAAAACGACGTCTCCTCATACCACAAAATGATGACATCGAGTGACGAGTGGATCCAAGCTCCAAAATTCGATAATTATGTAACGTTTTGGGAGTGTCGGTGTTCCTGAAAATATAGTAGGTAAGTTACTAACAAGTAACAAACGACAAATAAAAATTAATTTGAATCATGAAGATGACATCTCGGTCATTTGATTCAAGTTTATCAACTCAAATACGTACAAAAAAACGTACATGCAGTAAAGTTATGGAGAAAAACACTTGCATGAAAAAAAAAACACTTGCATGCAATAAAGATATCGTAAATGGAATGTGATATAATAAAATCCAGTCATTAAACAATATATACATGAACTGATGAACACTAAAGTCGGATAATGCTTACTTACTGTTTTTCACTTATATGAGGGAAAGGAAACACAAAATAAGAAGAGAGAAAAACGTTAAGTAAAATAAAAGTGACTGGGATCCAATTTGACCCGCCAGTTTTGGCGTAACCAAACAAACATTTCCCACCAACAAGATCTTTCTCTTTATTATACCTTTTTGCACTTTTACAAAAGTAATTTTATCAGTAAAAGTGTAACAAAAAAAAGGTTTCAATAATTAACACTGACCAGTTTACCACCACTCCAACCTCTCCCATGATGAACTCACATGGTATACTGCGTATACATCATATATTTATATATTTTTTAAATGAAATTTATATTAATATTACAAAAATATATTTATGATTGATTAGAAGGAAAAGTTATATCATTTTTTTCAGTTCGGTCTGGAATATGATTTATTTTTGTTTCTATTTGCTTTGAATTCGTTTTCACAATACAGCTGCCTTCCTGCTTTAATAGTTTTGACCAAATTTATTGAGCACCCAGTTTACAACTAATATAGTGAGAACAGTTTGAAACTTCTTTGGATGGTTTAGTCAACGAATCAACGCGTATTCTTTAAGTTCTTCTACGTGAATTTTTCTCTTTCTAAGCCGTGATTTACGCCTCCGAAAATCAAAGGATGTGTACCCGCCAATTCGGCAAGAAACTATGACAACTGTTTTCCGTCGTATTCTGTTAAGTCATATTCACATCATCACATGTTGTTAATGAGAATGCGAAACCATCAGTTAGAAGCTAATTAACTGCTTCTTTTGCTTCTGACATATTCGAAGTTATTCAATTACTCATAGATGATAGATCAATATATATCGATTACCATTTCATTTTATATTCTTTTAAAATCCATAGTCATTTATACGAACTCACAACTACTCATAAGATAATCACTCGAGTATTTACGGACAGTATATATAACAGGGTGATATATGTATTTTTAGCAAAAGATTTGAGTAATGGATATTATGACTTTTAGTGTAAATTTTTGTTTTAGTTAGAATAGCATGTAACTAAAACCAAACGAGTGTGACTTTATTGCTAATCAATCATCTAAATTTTGTGGAATCTTGGCTTTTAACTTCCTCTCTGGTTAATAATAAGATTTTACATAACAATTGCTAGGTTTAAATCCCATCAATATACATTAATTATCCCAAGTGTAGAAATTATATATAATTTGAGTTATGAAAATTCTATCATAGTGTTTGATCAAAATATATTTAAATAAAATTTTATATAGATGGACAAAACGTTTGAGAACATATACTTACAAGCCTATGTAGATACATTTATCATAAAATATTAAATTATAAACTACTAATTTATATTTAGACATATTCTCCTTTTTATAAAAAGCATCCTTTGCTTTTTCTTTAAAAGGTCTAGTGTTTGGTTATAGTACTCCTCCTTCTGTTTTATTCGAAGTATCGAAGTATCGAAGTTTCGAAGTGTCGTTTTAGATTTGTGCATACAAATTAAAATATTATTTAATTTTGATATATCTACTCATATTTTAATCAATAAAAAAATAATCTGGAGAATAAAATTAATAAACTGCATTAAAATACTGAAACGACATTTATTTTGCAATGCAAATTTTTTTTCTACAACAACACTTAATATGAAATAGATGAAGTATATGATTACTAAAACGGATTTTTATTTATTAAGTTTAAACAAGCAAAAATATATATTACCGGCGATTAAATGACATCATGAAAGTGGAAAGTATTCATTAGCAAAATAAAAGTATTAAAGCGTGCGATGTCTGTTAATCACACTCTTGAGTAGTTAGTGGAGGTTAGAGCGGTAAATAAAAGTTATAAAAGAGATGGAATTAACACCTAATCACGTTAAAAAGGCGCAACGAAGAATTAAGCTGTACACACGACATCATATTGTATAGATACGTGACGGCCGTCTTAACGGCTCTTTTGCGTGTCGTTCTTTTTTTTTCCTCTCCATACTCTATAAATATCCGAGCTCGTACATTCACTGTCTTTTAACTTTCACCCAGATCTCTCTCCACTGCTCTAATTCTTTCGGACAACGACAAACACACTGCTCTAATGACGGTTCTTCCGACATGGATTTTAGCTATGACGTGCCTATTCTTCTTCGTCAGAGCAATAGAGAACAAAACACACGAAAAGATCTCATCTCTCTCCAGGTCTTTATCTATACACCTCTCTGTTTTTTCTCATGAGATGTAATAAAGATACAGAGAAGAAGATTTCTTTTCATTTTATGTTTTGCATTAGTAATTCGATACTCTTTACATTTTTTTCATGCTCGAACTACATTTCCCCAAGATTTCTAAGAAAATTTCACAGATTAAAAAATCGTTAGTTTTAACTTTTTAAAATTATTTTTTCAGCCGACAAAATTAGTCATCGAATTTGTTCTGTGATTGAGATCCAAAGGTCTAGACCGTACATTCCGCCTTTTAGCTTGGATACACTCATGAGTCAACAACGCCTTTGTGTATGTACACTTGACTCTGTTTAGAGTTATTTACCGGATTTAGCCTTACACAATGAGCTACGCAGTATGCTGTCGGCACTGTCTGTTAGGGTTATTTGCGTCATATAACAATAATTCTGAAGACACGTCACTCTAACTGTAGTGTGTCATTTGACACAATTGAACATTACTGACTATAATGTCCAATCATTAGTTTTATCTAGATTCTCAATCTAAGATTTATATATTCTTTTTTAGATCGTACGAATGGAACAAACACGCAGTGACGAATCCAGATGAAGTAGCGGACGAAGTTCTCGCCTTGATTGAAATGTAAGTACTAGTGTTATTTGATTTTACTACACATGACATGGTGTCCTTATTTGTCCTTATTTAACGGTTCTTTGTAACTCGTTTACCTCTAGAATATTAGCCAGCGAACCTAACCCCACAGACACACGTCTATGAAAAAAAAGTCAAAGTGCATAAGTATCTATCGTCCACCATGTCATGTGCACATGTCCTTATGTGATTTTTCAAAAATTATTTATTTTAAAAGTACGTAATTTATACAGGAGTGTAAGAAACCATACTGAGAGGAGGAAGCTAGGTTACTTTACTTGCGGAACAGGCAACCCAATCGACGATTGCTGGCGATGCGATCGCAACTGGCACAAGAACCGAAAACGCCTAGCGGACTGCGGAATCGGGTTTGGAAGAAACGCGATCGGTGGTCGCGACGGGCGTTTCTACGTAGTCACTGACCCAAGTGACCACGACGCTGTCAACCCTAGACCGGGTACGTTACGTCACGCCGTGATTCAAGACCGACCGCTGTGGATCGTTTTCAAACGTGATATGGTGATTCAGCTAAAACAAGAGCTCATCGTTAACAGTTTCAAAACCATCGACGGACGCGGCGCAAACGTTCACATCGCTAACGGCGGTTGCATCACGATTCAGTTTGTGACGAACGTCATAGTCCATGGATTGCATATTCATGATTGTAAACCGACGGGGAACGCTATGGTGAGAAGCTCGGAGACGCACTTTGGGTGGAGGACGATGGCCGACGGTGACGCGATTTCGATATTTGAATCGAGTCATGTTTGGATTGATCACAACTCGCTGTCTCATTGTGCTGATGGGCTAGTGGATGCAGTCATGGGCTCGACGGCCATTACCATCTCTAACAACCACATGACTCACCACAACGAGGTTATGTTGCTCGGACATAGTGATTCTTACACTAAGGATAGAGCTATGCAAGTTACCATTGCTTATAACCATTTTGGGGTCGGACTTATTCAAAGGATGCCGAGGTATGTATAAAAAAGACAGAACAAAAAACAGAGTGTGCTCTGTTTACTCTGTTTATATGTTTATGTTTCTAACCAATATGAATTAACTTTTTTTTTCTTGCAGGTGTCGACATGGTTATTTCCATGTCGTGAACAATGACTACACTCACTGGGAGATGTACGCCATCGGTGGAAGCGCAAACCCTACAATCAACAGTCAAGGAAACCGCTACGCCGCTCCTAAAAATCCTTTTGCTAAAGAGGTTTGTGACATTATGATGAAATGATGCTGAGTTTGTGATGTCTTGTGACATTGTGATATTGAATGGTTCTGATATAGGTGACAAAAAGAGTGGACACACCAGCGAGTCACTGGAAGGGATGGAACTGGAGATCGGAAGGAGATTTGCTTCAGAACGGAGCTTACTTCACTTCTTCAGGAGCCGCTGCATCTGGTAGCTACGCACGTGCCTCTAGCCTCGCCGCTAAATCTTCTTCACTGGTTGCAACCATTACTTCTGACGCTGGAGCTCTACCTTGTCGCAGAAGACGTCAATGTTCCTCATAGTTGATTTTAACATCCTCCCAACACCGTTATCCCCAAAATTTAAAACCATCTTCCATTTTTATTCAGACAAGAGTGTACATTCTCACACGTTTGTCATTTAAAGTTTTTTTTGTGTGTGTGTTGTGTCGATTTTTCTCAACCTCGGGTTTGCTTGCTTCAACAGCAAGCTAGCGCTAGAAAAGGGGTAGAAAACCAACCTTTCTTCATGTAAAATAGAAACTCCCGTAGTGTTGTTGGTTCTGTCTGATCAACTCAGATTGTTCATCTTTTGTCCATGTCATCTACCTAGAAAAAACAAGAACATTATGTCTTGTTTATATTTCGTGTGTTCTTCAGGTTTATAATTTAATATAGGAACTAGATGATTTGTGAATCTTTTTACATTTCTTTGTAATTTGTTTGTTTGCTGGATTTGTTAGCTTTATTTTCCAATGTGGTTGCAATCACTCTTGATTATACTTTAGCTATTGAAGCAAGCAACTAATAGTAATTGGGATGTTCAAACAAACAAGAAAATAGTTGCTCTAATTTGTTTATTAAGTAGTGTGGATAATCATAATTAGTCCCGATAAAACCTTAATGAATTAATTAAACAAATTAGAGCATATATTATCTACAATCTAAAGTGATGTAGCTTTAAGAAATGCTAGATTCGTCTAAATCGACCCACGAATACAATACAAATATCTAAAACAAAATTACGTTTATGAGAAGAACTCTTTTATATGGTTTAGTTTAGTTTCGTTTCATTTATACTAAAAGAAAATCCAAAACATGATAGATGGATTAAATTTTAGTTCAACGTCTTTGAACACATCCCATTCATGTACCACACAAATATGGATTTATCGTTTAATATCCCGAAAAAAGAATTCATCCGTTAGATGCATTTTCACAATTTAGTTTGAGTCATTCCATAGATCTTAATATCCCAGACAAAAAAAACATCTTAGAGCACCTTCATCAGTTAAAAAAAAAACAGAATTTCTCAACTAAAATACATTAGAATAATGAAAAATGTGATAGTGTAGAAAATAGGAAGATCGGTTTTCTTTCAAGAGACTCTTAACTTTTTAAAAAGGAAATTATGGTGTAATGTGTCGTGCTTTTGCTGTTTTTAACATTAAAATTTATAAGTACTTAATAAAACTAGCTTACAGTATTGGATATTATGAAATGTATGTTAAGAGACTCATTAAAAAAACATTTGGATTTGATGCTGTTATCCCGCCTGCGGTAGTGCCTGGAGAGTGAAGAGAACTCGCCAATTACTACAATTTACGCATAACTACAAATTAACCTACATTTAAAATTGGACCAATCAATTGTCAATCATATAGTTGTATCACCAGGCAGCCTTTACTAAGGAGAAAATGTTATTAATTCTGTTCGTAGCCAAATTTATTACTCTCAACTGTCACCAACCTAACATTTTGCTATATAAACCCTAGAAAACCCATTGTAAACCTCAACAAAATAAGAAAATCGATAATAATATTACTAAAAGAGAGAGAGCCTAAGAAGAGAGATGTCGAGAGTTTTGTCAATCGTTTGTGTCTTGCTCGTTATGTCATTCGTCCATGCACGTGCTCGTCAAGTGCCGGGTGAATTTGATGAGGGCAAGATGACGCCACACGAGGATACAAAACCAACGTCCATGCATGCACCAAATAAGTCACCACCAACCGGTCTCGGTGACAAAAAATGCATTGGACTCATCGGTGGTCTAGGCGGCATTGGTAAATATGGTGGCATAGGCGGTGCAGCTGGAATCAGTGGCTTTCATGGTATAGGCGGCATTGGCAAATACGGTGGCATAGGTGGCGCAGCTGGAATCGGTGGCTTTCATGGTATAGGCGGTATTGGCAAATACGGTGGCATAGGTGGCGCAGCTGGAATCGGTGGCTTTCATGGTCTAGGCGGCATTGGTAAATATGGTGGCATAGGCGGTGCAGCTGGAATCAGTGGCTTTCACGGTCTAGGCGGTGTTGGCGGCCTTGGTGGAGCCGGAGGTGGTATTGGCGGTATAGGAGGAACCGGAGGTGGTTTAGGTGGTGGAATTGGTAAGGCAGGTGGTGTTGGTGGTGTCGGTGGTATCAGCGGTGGACACGGCGTGGTTGGTGGCGTTGGCGGTGGGATCGTTCCACATCCTTGAAATGGAGCTTTAGTAGAGAGTTCTTGTCGATTAGGGTTTATAAGATAAGGAATAAGTAATTAGTATTTAGAATGTTGTTGGTCTTTTGGGGGTGATCACTAAGGTGGCATTTGTTCCATTTTCTAGTTTGGGGTTTTGTAAACGTTTGATTTGATTTCGGCTGTGTTGCTATGTAATGCGACTCTATGTTTAATCGTTGTATTAGTTATGGTTTGTTTTGGTTGATATGCGCCTTTTCCTTGCATGTTTATCTTGTTCAAATGAAGTTTAGAGCAGCTATAGATATGCTAATGATTCTAACGATACTTGTGTCAGTGGACTTTCTTTATACTTACGGATGTTTAAAATCTATATACAATAAATTAAAAATGAAAATATTTGGATAGAAAACAAAAAAATTTATAAAAAGAAAAAGTCTAATAAAACATTACTCACGAAATAATGGATACAAAAGAAACAGATAGACTTTGCATGAAAACAAATCTACATACTTATTTAGCAAAAAAAAAAAACAAATCTACATACTTATTATATTTGTCTGTTGCGCTCTATCATCGGACTGAAGAGACATCAAATATTTGAATTCATATATATGGAAGCCTTCAAAATAATCAATTCAACATGTGTTTAACATCAAAAGATGTTTACCAAAAAAGCATCGAAAGATAGCATATACTAGTAAAATCGAACAAAAGCTAATATATACATTTTTCTTTTGATACGTACACTCTATATGGCTGATCCGGTCATAGATTTATTTTCAAAACTAACCAACACAAGAACTTAGATAAAGATGATATACAGATATTTACCCAAGCCTAATCGCTGATGATTATAATTTACAAGAATAGAAAAATGCATGATTATCTCAATGCGAAAATGAATATGATTCATGTGAAATGTGTTTAATTCATAACTAACATATGTTTTAAGTTGGTATCTTAATTAAGTATTTATGAAGGTATTTCAGAACATAAAATTATATTCTATAGAATGGAGTAGTTAACATAGTAAACAATTATTTTGCCAGTTTCGATACTTTAAAGAAAAGCATATACTCCATCTGTTCCTAAAAGATGGATGTTCTAGAAAAATATTTTGTTACAAAAAGATCTATTTTTTATATTTTCAAAACATATTTTGTCAACTAATAATGAAAAATTGTGTGTTTCAAAAACATTAATTGCATTTCTTTTAATTTTATTGGTTTAAAAATATAAGAAATATAAAGTTACAAAAAACTATGCATTAATAACTAAGTTTTAATATGCTTTTTTAATAAGTGTGAAAATCCTAGAAAATCTATCTTTAAAAAACAGAGGAAGTAATAAATGTGGGTGAAGACAGCAGGAATCCGCAGAATATATAAGCAACAATAAAGGACGTAATAATGGCCTTGGGATGAGAGTGACGAAAATTAAAGAAGATACGAGTTGCATGACAAACACTTGTTTCATGCATTGTCCTGCTCTCTCTCGACTTTTCCACTGGCCCAGCTTAAATTTGCATCGCATGCAATCAGTTTTTCTTTTGTTCAACCACATGCAATCAATTAGGACGTGTATAATAAGAGTTTTTCTTTTTCTTTTGTATTATATGTATGCTGGACGTGTATAATAAGGGTTTTCTTTTTCTTTTTGTATTATATGTATGTTTATTAGGGATGGGCATATCAATTTAGCTTTGGGTTTAGTTTTGTTAAGATTTAGTTTGGTATGGTTTAATTCGATTTGGTTTAGATTTAGTTCAATTCACTTTATAATAGTTTGGTTTGGTTCAGTATAACATAACCAAAACATGTAAGCATTCCAAAACCTTTTAACTGAAAGATTATTTGCATATACATCTGGTCTTTATTGATTCTAGAAAAAACTTATGTTAGATAGTTTTATTTTCAGACAATAGAAATTAGAGAAACCTGTGTTACAAAAAAAAGAAATTAGAGAATCTAGGACGAATGAGAGGAAAGGGTGACGAGACTTTAGATGCAATTAATTTTTAGGTTTTGTTTTCTTAGTACAATCTTTAGGATTAGAATTAATGAATATTTATGATACTATCTGCATCATATTTGGAAACTCAAAATAGAAGTTAAGAAAAAAGGAAAGTAGGACTTTAACTAAAATATTAATATGTTATTATATATCTATTATTTATTAATATAATAACAAACCATTTAGATTGAATAAAATATGAACCAATTGAATTATATAAAAAACACAGTTTGATTTGATTCGATTTAATTTCGGTGAGGTTAGTTCGGTTCGCTTCAGTTTAGTTATTTTATCCACAGCTAATATTTATATATATGGAATAGTAGTATATTTTTAGCAAAAGTCAAAATTTATAGGGTCTACAAATTGATCTAAAAGAATAGTCTACAAATTTCAGACACGTTTATTGAAACATGAATTTAATTACCAAAAAAGTTAGCTCTAGCGGTAAATGAGTTGAGATTGTAATTTCTTACTATCGAGATTAAGTTCACACTGTGAAGTATTATTTACAATATTTGATTTTTTTGACAAAAAGGTGAAAACATTTTTTTATATAAAAAACATTTGAATTCAATTTTTTTTACTTCAAAAATTACTAATCTTAACAAAATATAGAATATGGGCTACCTTTAAAGCCCAATATATCCAACGGGCCTTTACATTTCAGATATTTTCGATAGCTGAACTGTAAAGAGCGGGAAGCTAAGAGAGTAAGTAAGAGAGCCATTCTCAGTTTCGAGGGGGTATCAACAACATCCGAGAGAAAGTGAGAGGGAGAGGAAGAGAGATGGAGAACGATGCGATGAGGATACTCGAGGAGATCAAATCTTCGGATGTGAGCTTGTTCTTATCTCACTAAGCTTTGATTGATTTTCTAGGAATCTGCAAATTTTCCCCAAGTATAAATCTCGTGATTGTTCCGTACAATCTTCCTTCTGCAGTGTTTTATCTCTTTCGATTATAAATTCCACGATCCGATTCCTCCTGATTGTTTGATTTTGGGTCCGGATTGAGTTTTCCGCAGCTTTGAATCTGTTTGTATCCTCGAAGAACATTAGGAGTTGTAGCTATTTAGGAATGGATTCTATATGTTTGAGCTCATAGTCATCATAGGTCTAACGAGGTTTCACTTTCCTCTGTGTGTGTGTGTGTGTGTGTGTGTACACCAACAGCTTATCGAGAATCGGGTTCAACTACTCACACGGCTGGCTCAGTTAGATACACAAGAGAACTCTGATGTCCCGTCTTTCGTCCAGAGCCTAACAGTATCCACACTTGGTTGAAATAGGTTTAGTTTGTACACGCTATTATCTCTATGTGTGTGATTGTTGGTTTCAAGGAAAATATCGTGAGAATAGAGAATTCAGGATTATGATGCTTCATGTTTGATATGTTTAAGTGTTACATGAATTTCTGGTTTACTACTATGATTAAGGCAATTAGATATGGTTTAAATGGTATGTTCTGGCATATTATTCAAGTCGTCCTTGACAACAGTATAGTCACTCTGGGAAGACGTCACATGTCTTGACGTGTCACAGTGTTTGTTAAACAAAGAAATTCTACATGTTGCTTCAAAATACCTGGCTTTGGATCGGTCTGATTGCTCTCAGTACTTTCTCGCTTTTGGTATTAAGGTACAATGTTTTCCCTTTTTTTTGCTGCTTTTGTGCTGAGCCTCAGTTCGAGAGGGTTGTTGTATGATCTTTTCTTGCTCCACTTCTTGTAGGTAAGCCAATGGTGTGCAAAGCATTTATACATGTCTGTTATGTCGATGGAGGAGTCGCAAGAGGAAGAGCATTCGAACGTTTTCTTTCAGGTTGGTGATGTTTGACGTTTCTGTAAGTACAGGTCTGTCAGAGCTAATGATTTAATGACCGACTGAGTTGTTCTATCATTCTTATGCAGCTTCTTTTGGACTATCTTCGCTTTTCTGCCTCAAGTTTTACTGCTATTGGAAAAATATGTTTCATGAGTGATGATGCCTCAGCTGTTACAGTTCATAAGTTTGTTTCAGAGCAGCTGAATTTGACAAAGGAGCTGGTATTGAATGCCAAGGTATCTTCCGGAATTCGTCTCAACAATGAATCTGGTTAATTAATATATGTCATCTGTTAATAGCTTTCCCCTTTCTTTTAAAACAGAAAGTTGAATCCTTTTCCTCGGAGATTTTTAAGGCTGTGCAAGGGGTGATTGACTCTATCGTTCGTCTGTGCAAAGAGTTCGCTCCTACGGTGACTCAGTGTGTGAATGAAATGAAGACTAATGGAAATGTAGGAATAGCAAGGATGGATGAAGGCAACACTGTATGTAATTTGGTTAGCATAATTACGATGGGAGTTAAATCTATGAGCGAATTGGGTATGCTTGCTGCAAGAGATGGTGGTAATCTTGTGACAATTCTTAATACATCATGGAAGGGTGTGATTACATTGCTTCAGATAGACAAGCAGACGTTGGCATCTAAGGTAGATGTAGGAGAAATCATTACAAAGCTATTATCACTGATCAAGGAGTCTCTGAGATTTGCGGCTGAGGCTTGGTCTTGCTCAGTGAAGGAAAACATATCTGCAACAGAAGCCAGAAGGGTCTTTCTTCCTGTGAAATTTTATCTCATCAATGCTGTTAAAGTTGCGGCGCTGTTTCCGAGCCAGGCGTCTATGGTGCTCAAGGAAATATCACTCTGCATCTTGATGATCTCTGCGTTCAAAGTTTCGCTAAGCCAACAACCCCATGGCCAATACGCAAGTGAAGTAATGACGGATCTTCTGGAGAAAACAACTGTAGATCTTCTAAGCGCACTGCTGAACGCAGGCGAAATAACACAAGAACTCAAGCTCACACTTCTTGATTCGTTGTTCATAGATGAACAATGTTTCTCAACCCAAGTTTGTAACAAACAGAGCCATGATTCGCAGACAGAACCATCCTTGGTGGATATCTTGTCTTTATCTGTTGAATCCGCAACAAGTGCCAGAGGTTTGCTCCTGGCCCGAGTTGTATTGTTTCTGTCTGTCATGAGATATTGTTCAGAGCTTGAAGAAGATGCAAAGCTTGCAATCACCAGAAAGCTGCAATGGCTTCTCGATGTATTAACAGACGAAAAAGTTTACACTTCAGTCCTTTCTTATCAGCTACCAGTGGCAGATGGTTCTGGGAAGACAATAATCTGGGAATTAATGTTTTCAGCTCTGCTTCTATCTCTCAAAACCCTCATGATTACTCTGTCTTCATCTCCTGCCTGGGAAGAGCTTGAAACACTCTTACTCCAGAATATCTTGCATCCCCACTTCTTGTGTTGGCAGATAGTCATGGAACTCTGGTGCTTCTGGGTTCGTCATGCCACAGAGGATATGGTGGCCATTATGATCGATAAACTCTGTGTATTCATGATATCAATGTCAACATCAGAAGCGCCTCTTTGTCCTGATTCCGTTCTCAGAAGAACTGCAAAGTCCATCTGCTTTCTTCTCACTCACAGTCCCAAATCTTCAACAGCTCGAGTCTACAAAAACATCTCCACTGAGAGCAGATCTGAATCGGCACCAGATGCATATCTAGCCTTGCTGTTAGAAGGCTTTCCGCTAAATTTCCTTCCAGACAGAATGAAAAGCGATGCCAAAAAACAGATCGTTGCAGATTTCTTTCATTTCATTGAGAATTTCAACGAATCAAATCCCTTCAGATACTCTGTTCAGGGAGGTCCAGTTTTTGCCCTATCTGCTTGCCTTGGGATACTGTAAGTAACTATGATATTCTACTCTTGACATTTCCCTAGAAACATTTGTGATGTAAATCCTTGTGGATATTGACTGTTTGTCATTTTTTTTTCTCTGTAGGAAGATAAGCATACCAGAGATCGACTTCAGAACTCTGAAATTTGTTGTTGCTCTCATTCAAAAGCACATAATCTCCAAAGACGAAATGACAAGGGATCGTTACACTGACATTCTCAGCGAAACACTATCAATCATCTCAAGAAGCGAGCAGCTATACACCTGCCAAGAGATGGATAATGTCATAACAGAGCTTCAAAGGCTTTTCATTGCAGAAACTGATAATCATCATCGTCATCAACATCTCCATAAATTGAACCCAAGCCTTGCTCTCTTCTTGTCAGGACTTGGCACATACGCGATGTCTGGAACCGAAACCTGTCCAAAGAGCCGTGCGGTCTGGGAACTCTACCATTTGCTTCTCAGGAAACGCCACTGGGCTTTGGTACACCACGCGGTTACTGCGTTTGGTTATTTCTGCCCGCGTACTAGCTGTGCCCAGCTATGGAGATTCGTACCTGAAGACGCTGCTTTAGCTTTCGATATAGCTTCTGGAAAAGAAGCAAAAACAGAGCGGTTCATGTCGGAACTAAAGATGTTTTTGGACAAAGAACAAGCGCTTCTCTCGACCACGCCTTCAGAAGAGGAACTCGAGATGCTTTCGAAAGAAAGCACGCAGGTCAAAGCAACAGTGCAGAAGCTTCTAGAAGGAAGAAAGCAGCAGAGATCATTGGAAGTAGAGAAACAATCGAACAAGAGAAGGAAACTTCCAGAAGGAATATGCAGAGGAGTGGAGTTATTGCAGAAGGGAATGAAGAGGATCAACGAAGGTTTAAGTGAGATGAGTTCAGATGAGAGTCAAGACTTTCAAAAGAGTTTACTGAATCAGTTTTCATGTCTTGAAGATTTGGTGTCTCATTTGGTAAGCTTCGCTGCTTCCGAGTAAGATATATACTTTGTTACTCCTGAATACTGTTAGTCGATACTTCGATTGTGCACTAGCAAAAGGTGATCAAACTAAAGATGTGTTAAGAAAAAACAAATCAAATATTAGCAAATGGGCTGTCAGCATTACAAATTATTATGTTTTCAACCGATAATTCAGTTGTTAGATTCTAAGTATATCACGCTAAAACTGTTTTGTGAAAGTTCATGACTAATAGTCCTATTTGCATTATGGCAGTTTTTTCCATTAAATTATAGTAGATCACGTTCACTAGGATTTGAACTCAAATTTCTTAAGGAAACTCTAATCATAGTTCAACACTAAATTTTGGTGTTTTGGTGTTGAATTTTATTTATCATAACCAACCATTACACCAAATTATATACCAAAACTATGTTTATATATTATTATGTTTAGTTTAATAAGTCAATACATTAATTATTTATAGTTGAATAATTATATATATATATATCATTTATTTTTTTTTGTTAAAATTTGGTAAGTTTATGTTTCCACGGTTTATTTAATATATTATTTTTATTTATGTAAAATTTAGTGGAAATTAAAATTTATGAAAAGTACTTTTATTTTGTTACAATTTCAAAATAATACTCATTTAATTGTATTACTAACTGAAACTATAAAATAATATTTTTTAATGTTTAGTAATGTCATAATAAAAATGAAAATACAAAATAATAGGATATAACTATTTTTAACTATAAGTTAAGAATAATTAATAATATTAGTTTACATATACTTAAATGAAAAGTAATAAAGTATTATTTTAGAATTTGGTAAGATTAATAATATTACACCAAATTTAGTGTAACATAGTTTACAAAATATCAAATTTAGTGAAATGATTTTATTTCAATTTTTTTTTCCGGCAGTCATTTCTATTGTTTCATAAAAAAATAAATTACACTAGTTTTATTGTTTTGGTGTTTCATAGGAGTTGGCCTTCTCATAAAAACATTTATAAATTCTTAGGAGATGGCCTTCTCATAAAAACATTTATAAATTCTTAATCAACCACTAATGAGACTTTCACATCAATACTTGTTTTGTTCACTTTATTACTTTTTAATGATATTTTGTTATAGTATAGTCAACACTTTGTTTTGTGCATGTCTTTTTGGGTGACAAGTTTCACAAACATACGTTACAAGTCGGACCTAGCCTCGGTGATTCCACATTGACTGATTCGCCTGTCCAATTGGTGTTAGTAATTAATTTATTACTCTTTGATTGGTTCTAATTTATTACTCTTAAAAAAACGTTTGACTAATTACTACGAAAACGCTATATATATGGACTGAATCTGTTGAGCCATCCCAAATTACTTCAAGTCAACTCCAGTATAGCAATCATATTGAGAAATCCTGCATCAATGAAAAATTCACTAAAACTTTGTGTTACTTTTCTGATCATGGTTCTTTTGTTTGGTCCGAGTCATCAGTTACCACCGTTTTGGCCCCGAACCGACCTCACGATGACAAATAATCTTGGAGGTCCACTTCTTACAGTTCATTGCAAATCCAAAGATAACGATTTGGGGGTTCACATGTTGGCTGCCAACACAGATTACCACTTTTCATTTCAGCCAAATATATGGAAATCAACACTGTTCTTCTGCAGCTTCCAATGGAACAATCAGGTCAAGCATTTTGATATATTTGATGCTCCGAGAGATCAAGATGACGGTTATAAATTTACCTGGACTATCAAACCTGATGGCCCATGCAAGCTTGGTAAAAAAGTTAAATGTTTCCCATGGAAATGATTTGATAATATATGATTGTGTTGATAAATATATAAAGTTGTTTTTACCAACAAAATAATAAAAAAAATATAAAGATGATCAAATGAAATATCTAATAGAAATCTTTTTATGATGATCATCTTTTTAAAGACTTCGTTAATCTAGTTTTGTTCGCTTCACTGCGTTTCTTTTTCCTTGTATTAGTTTAAAATGTTCTCTAGTGAAGTTAATAATCTGAGATATTTTATGACATTTAAATTTACTATTTTATTTACTTTAAGGTGTTTCAATATTTAGAAGAAAAATATGGGATAATTTGGAAAATACTCCATTTATGATTTAAAATTTGAAAAATGCATCTTTCTTTTTCTTTTTTGAAAACTACACTTTCTCTTATGTAATAAGACATTTTTACCCTAATTTTATTTAAAAATTAAAAACTCTAGTAATTAATTTAGTACTTTGATTATTTTCGTATAAACTGATATTTTTGGTAATTTTTCACGTTATTTTGTTGAAAATATTTTTGTGATCTTTGTTAAAATTCTTATCGCTAAAGTTGTTAGTATTGGTGTCTTCGCAGACGAACAGAAAAATAGATCTAATCACTTTGATCTAGTTCATCCTTTTTCACTTCGTAACAAGAAAACAATTCAAACATTTTAAGAATGAGAAAAAACGCCAAATCCGTATGCTTTTCAGGATCTCAAAGAACGATCAAAGAAGGAGACACTAACACACTATTTGATTCTCAAAAAAATTGTCTGGATTGACCTTTTTTTCTGGTCAAAAGTCTGGATTGACTTTTTGTTAACTAAAAGAACATCAATTTGGCTGGCTTGTTTCATGTGTTTGTGTCGTATATGAAAACTAGAAAAAAAGTTCTCACATTAGAATAGGAGATCATTAAGTTATTAGTAAATTCGATAATTTTTTTCTATGGATAAAGATGTGGTTTAGGAAGAAGTCCGTGGAACCAACTTTTTATGTTGTATTAAGAGTATTAAAATAAGTAAATCTGTTTTAATTTTTTAAACATATTTCTATTTCAATTAAAATATCAAATTAAACATTAGATAATATAGACATTAAATTTGGTCAATTTAGTAATTTCACTTATGAATAAATGTAGTTTAAAAATAAAATAAAAAATTGTGTATTTTTCAAAATATAATCTCAAGTAAAGGTATTCCTCCAAATTTTCCCAAAAAATATTATAGATGGAAAAAACCTTTTAAGTATAATACTAGGAGATAAGAACTGTTGAGAAAAAGAATATTCATTTTGAGATTTGACATTAATCAACAAACCCTTAGATAATTTTATAAGGTAAAACAGAAAAGATTTCAATATATAAGGAGTAGTAAGTAAGGCCTTAACTTCAATAAATATTCCCAAAAAGCGAAACCATGGATCCTGCTGTTATTGTCGATGAAAATCAGACTAATATTACCAAAAAGCGACGTCCATGGTGGTGAGTCCCATAAACGATTCTTACCCTTTGTTATACAGAAATTGTATTAACATGTTATGCTTGTTACAAATAGTTAATACGTTCTTCTGCTGGGTTGATGCAGGCTAAACAAATTCGTGATTTACGACATTGTCATGAGCGCACTCTTGATAGCCTTAAACGTTGCAATATATTTGTATATAAGACACTCGAAGATTCACATAGCTGTTCCACACAAATCACACATGATCGAGGTGCTATTCGGTTACTACTGCGTAACATTTATTTGTGGTGTAGCTTTATGGGTCTACGTCTTCCGACAGAACATACCCGAAACCTTTGAAGGCGGCATCATGGGTGCTAGTCATGTCATGGCCATTGTTTTATTCATCGTATTCATCTATTCCATCTCTCCCATTTATTCTCTCTTTTTAGGTATACCTTCTACATTATGGTTTGTTTCCTATATGCTCTACTCTTTATCTTTTCTTCAGTTTTATTGACCAACAATGTTTCTTATACAACTCTATCTTTTTAGATTTATAGAAAGTTTGTTTTAACTGGGATATAAGTTTCGGGAAGCGTAGGGGTTTATATTTAAAAGAAAGATAATCACGTGACTCCTCCACGTGATTCGCTAATAAAATGGGTTTAAGCCTCGTAAAGGCCCAGTTGTTTTAAGAACAAATATATCTGTTGTTTTGGAATAGAATGGGCTTGGGCCTTCCAGTTCACTGAAAGAAAAAACAAACAACTATGTCCTGTCTTATGAATCCCTAGGACACTAATCGGTTAGCAAAATCGAATCGGAATCTCAGTGATCGACCAGAGAGTCAAATTCGACCGAGCAAAGATGACGGAGGCGATGATAAGGAAGAAGGCAGGGATGGCGAGCGTGAAGGACATGCCTCTGCTTCAAGATGGTCCGCCACCGGGTGGATTCGCGCCGGTTCGATATGCTCGCCGGATATCCAATACGGGTCCTAGCGCGATGGCTATTTTCCTTACCGTTTCTGGTGCATTTGCTTGGGGGATGTACCAGGTCGGCCAGGGTAACAAGATCCGCAGGTAACAAAGGAGAGATTCATGTAGCTGATAGTGATCATTTCGTGTTTGTCAAAAAAAATTAATTGCGAAACTGTCCAATGTGTGTTGGTGTTGGTGATAGAAATTGGAGTGAATGTTGCGATATTATAGACGAGAAGCATTGAAATTTGATTTCTAAGTATTTTAACCTTATTCGTGGTGTTAACCTATGGAAGGATAAGCTTTGCTAAGTGATTGAATGTTTTTTTTTCTCCTGCGTAGTGTCTTTGTTTCGGTTAGTGTACCATTGCATTTTGATTGTCATTATATAAGCATATAACGGATGTATAGTTCGTATTAGAAGATATAGGAATTTTCAACCTAGTAGCATTTTGGTAGTAGATTGTTAGTCCCTTGTGTAACTTTCAATTACCTCGTGATGCTACCAAGTATTAGTTAGGCACCCGTTTAATTCGCTGTCAACAAAGTTATAAGGTTTGAGGTTCTTAGCAAGTTTGATTTTGATGTGTAGGGCGTTGAAGGAAGAGAAATATGCTGCTCGTAGAGCTATACTTCCCATTCTTCAAGCTGAAGAAGATGAAAGGTAACGATATTCTTTTTAAGAAAATAACCTCTTTGTTTCTGCAATCTTCAGACAGTAAGTAACGATATTTGTGTTGAATAGGTTTGTGTCTGAGTGGAAAAAGTATCTGGACTACGAGGCAGATGTAATGAAGGATGTTCCGGGATGGAAAGTTGGCGAGAACGTTTATAATTCTGGTCGTTGGATGCCACCGGCGACTGGGGAACTCCGTCCTGATGTCTGGTGATGTCTTCTCAGTTTCTCACAAATGCATTTGATGATGATGGTGATGAATGAATGAATTGTTTCAGTGAGGGTTAATAACATGTTTTTGTTTTATCTTTTTCACTGGGTAATAAGAAGAAGAATGATTCAACAGACAGTTGCTCTTGTACTGGTTTTGCTGGAAATTTAATCGTTGTGTGTGTTTGTTTATGTAATTGTTCCAATGGTAAAATGAGACAAAAAAACAGCTTTTATCAACAATCATTCAAGATTGGTTTACTTTCTTCGGTTTATTAAATTGAGTTTTCATCTGGTCATAATTAGTCTGTTGTTTTTGAAAATTTTAAAAGGCTATAGACTAGTACTGAAGTAGAACCAAATCTGTAATCACTAATCACAAAGGAAAATTAGAACTGAACTTTTTCTATTAAGAATTTGGATTTTGAGTTTAGCTCTTAAACCGGCTATTTGTTATCGGTCTTTGATTGTGAATTCATCACCTCTCAAGTTTTTTTTTTGCAAAAATATCACTCATTCACTGGGTAAACATGATTACTCTTGCAATATAGGACAAGTGGCTTAAGCTCAAAGTTTTCTGTGGCCCAGTTGGTTGTTAAGTGTAATAATAAATAACAAACAGATAGTTCAAATTCCCGCCTGAGGTTTCTTGACATACAAGTAAAGAAGCTGAAAAAAGAGTAAAGTGATCCACTACAGATGTTCAGTTCCAAAACGCGCTTTGGGGAGACTAGAAACAGAAACCTATTAAATATACAGTTTATACCGAGGTGAATCAATGTTAGCTTAGTCCCATTAAATAGATGCATTAGGAAGAAGGCTGAAACTTCTCAGTCATTGAGAAATTGAAAGTTGGGGTTATCAGCGAGCTCAGAAACTGATTTAACATTCGCAAAGTCCTTTTCTTGCATGCAGTTTGCGATTTCATCGGTTTCAAAAGGGATGCTGTTGTTTTCACATAAAATGGGCAAAATAATATTATCATAATGCATGACAGCGTTTAGAGAGGTTTGCAAGTAAATGTAGCAAGTACCTGGAATCATCGTCTAACAAAAAGGAACGGCTGTCTTCATCTTCATTTGTGACTAGAAGTTTTAAGTTTGAAATCACCTGCATTAAAGGTGGCATGAAGACCAAAAATAAAGTCAATAGGAGTCTCTTGTTTTTTTTGGTTTATCAGATATTGGGGAAGTTGTTCACAGCAACGTACCTCTGGCGATACATTATGATCATTGTGGTCTTCATTATTGCAAAGGGTACATATCCTATATAGTTGCTGAGTACTAAGAACCTATTACACAGGGACATATTAGAAAAAGGTTTAGCCAAAATGTTATTTTTTTTCTGGTGTGTAAAAGTTCTCTGATTCTTTAATGTGAATTGGGACACCAGAAAAGCAGGAAGTTTACCGGGCAAAGGTTAGTTGTAAGATCGTCGTATGTAATGGTGGACTTCAGCTCTGTAATCTGAAAGAAGAAACCGATCAATAGTCAGGAACGAGATAGAAGAGGGAGAGTTGTACACTGTAACATTGTCAAGTAGAAGAGTACAAACCAGGAGCACTACGGCTTGTCTTGTAGGCTTGAGCTCATCCCAAGAAGACCCCACGAACTGCATTCAAGTGTAACAAGTGAAATCATGCATCTTTGTTACTAAAGTTGTCTTCAGAAAAAAGTATACCTCTTCAGTCGCATGGCTACACCATGAGTCTAGTTCATCTAACCCTGCCTTCACTTCCTTTCCCATGTTGAAGGTGCAGTATTCTTGTTCGAGGAGAAGACTGCATCGTTCAGATAAACGCTCTAGTTTAATGGTTGACGGCATGACATGTGATGAGGGGGATAGAAACAGTTACCTGTTGAAGAGTTGAACGTTGATGTATAGGAAAGTTTGGCTGAAGATCTTCTGAACGAGAAATGGAGGAACCTGAAAGAAAGCGTTTTTAGTAGGGAAGTTAAGAAGTAATTTGAAGCCTAAATACAGAAAAGTATTCTTACATAGTTTTTCTTCCACGTGATGAGGTTGTGATTCAAAAGGCCAATAATGCTTTGCCAAGAGTTGGCTGGCAAGTTCTCTTCGGACAACTTTGCTGCTTGGCCCTCTTTAGCTGGTGAATCCTGCTCAGATAACTGTTTTGGTGAACTTGACTTAGCGGGAAGATTCTCTTCAGATGACTTCTCCAGGGAGTTCTCTTCAGATGACTTAGCGGGTGAATTATCTCCAGATGACTTCTTCAGGGAGTTCTCATCAGATGTCTTAGAGGGTGAATCATTATCTTCAGATGGCTTTGCCGCAAGATTATCTTCAGATGACTTGGCGGGTGAATTGTCTTCTGATGACTTTGATGGTGATTTCACAACAGAGGAGTCATGTGATGATTTCTTGAGATCCTGAATCATTAGAAGAAAAATTAATCAAATGAAGTGATAATTCTTCAAGTCGTATAGAGTCTCAAATTGTTTAGTCACCTGAATGCAGGAAGAAAGCAGGGACGATACTTCTCTCTTGAAATTCTCTCGGATGATTCCATACATAGTTTCCACATAGGCCGTAAGCTGCTGTTTGAAAAGCAAAGCAGGGTATCTAGCATCTACTTGATGCACCACATCAGTTGAAAGGTTAGGAGAAGAGGTTGAACGAAAACCCTGAGACAAACCATATTTTGAGTTCCTCCAGATACATAAGTGCCATGAAACATTCAAAAATATAATAGCAGTTTAGAGTGCATGGCCATCAAGACAACAGTTTTTTGAACCTTACCTGTGTCATCCTTCCCAAAAAAGAAGTTGGCTGAGGAGGTTTTGTGGGACTTGAGCCAGTTGGACTATTTCTCAGGCTTCTCTGAAGCAGGAATAACAGAGTTGATGTGTTTGTTAGCCAATAAGCCAAATGATTGTCGTCTTCCTGATTCTGAAAATTAATAAACAGAGGATTTTGCTTTAACTTCTACCATTGGTCTCTGACAGTAGGAGTAAAATCCAAACGTCTCTGGTTACCTCTATTGCAGAACCAAAAACAGGAACAATGCGGTCAAAGATACTGGTTTTGTCTGCTTCGAATATTTTCCAGTGTATAAGACATTTATAAATTGTAACAGCTGCGACAGGCTTCCCATGACTGAAACCGACATTTTGGGATACACATTTGAGAAGAACGTCAACAGATTCCTGAATCGTTGTAACATGACAAACATTCAAGCCAGTTAAAACAAGTATGAAAGTAGTATTAGGACTAATGTTTTTCCGGTAAGCACATACATGTGGTGGTTGTTCAATACGAGAAGATTCTGTCCCAGTTTTTTTAGCCGGTATAGGAGGAGGTGATTCCTGTAAGAACGCAAAATATGTCAATAAAATGTTCATCTATAATTACTCATGGTGTGCAAGAAGATAGATGATTGAGACAGTTCCACAATAGTTTTGTCACTTACATGTTGTCCATTTTCCTGCAAAAGGTAAAGAAAAATGTCAAATATTGCTGCAAAAAAAGTCTACAAGGTAAATAGTAAAAAAAATGTTTACCGAGGCTCCTGTAAATGACACCTGGGGTGACATTTTCCGGGAAGTTGAATTCACCATCGCCTGCTTCCGGCGAATATGTTCTTCTGTTTCCATGTCGGAGACCCTTTCCTGAAGCCTACATAGAAGAATAATAGAGTAATTCATACGTACTAACTAGACATACTGTAGAAAGAAAAAAAGAACGCCAAGAGTAAAACCTTAGCATAGATGTCTTCGCTTCAATTAGCTTTGTCTCCGCGTCTACAGCTTGCTTCAGCCTCTCTTCACAGAGCCTACTTGCTTCCTCATACTTTTTCTCTGTTTCATCTATTTTCTTTTCCAATGAACTTACCAAATCCTGTAGATTTTTTTTTTCCAGTAAGTTAAGAGATGCAGACAAAACTCACACTATTATATATATATGGGAAACTTACATTCAGGTCTTTGTTTTGAGCAGCAAGTTTGTTGATCATCTCATTATCAATTGAACCATCCTCTGTCAAGCTCTCTAGTTTCAACATGCTTTTCTCCTCCTTATGTCCCTCTGAAGAATTGCTCTCATCCATCTTCTGCTCTAATGAACCTACTAATGCCTAAGAAATAGTTCCATTCATCAGATTAAGGGGACTAATAAAATGAACGCACTTAGTTAATAAGGTCACATCTGTAGAAAGGTTATACCTTGAGCCGCTCGTTCTCAGCAGAAAGATTGCTCACGATCTCGTAATCAGATGAAACATTCTCCTTCAACACCTCTGTGATATTTGAGCTTGTTTCATCATGTTTTCTGTCTAACGCATCGATCTTCTCCTCCAAAGAACTAACCAACTCCTAAGAAATGTTATGCTTGATGAGAATATAGATATTATCAAGAGGAAAAATCCAAAATCTGTTACGAATCTAGATTGTGTACTTCTACCTTCAGCTGCTGATTTTCAGCTTCGAGTTTAATGATTGCGTTCTGATCAATCACAGGAACTTCTTGTTTTGTCGGCTCTTCACCAAGCTTACTTACGTCTCCATCATTCTTGTTTTGCAAAGAACTCACCAACTCCTTATAAAGAAAGAGCATAAGACAAAAATCTTAAACATAACCTTCAGCACAGACACTGAACTCCGAGGAACAAAAGGTTATAACGTAGACTTTTTTAGTGACTAACCTTAAGCTGTTCATTTTCGGCAGAAAGATCGTTACTCATCTCAAGTCCCTTAGAGAGTTCTTCAATCTCAAGTTGCATGTCTTGTAAAGCAGACTGCAATCTTGAGATCTCCGCACTTTTGGTTTCTTGAGTTTCTTTGAGCTGAAGTTTTACATCTGTTAAAGCTGACTGTAATGCTTCGACTTCTTGAGATTTTGCTTCCTCGATCTCCATCTGCACATAGTACACACTGCCTCATATAGAACCAAAAAATGTGGTCGTGTTTACAACGATTTTTAGAAATAGAATTTGTTTTCATGAGAAAATAAAAAATGTTGCATAATAGGTGCTGTGGTGTCATAGATGAAGAGATGTGTACCCTCATCTTTTTCTCAAGCTCTAAGTTAGAAGTGAGTTCTTCCAATTGATTTTCCAGCTTACTCTTAGCATCTTGAAGTGCTCCGGCTTCTTTAGCAGCCTGAAGAAATACAAGAAAATATCTGCTCATCTAGAGACATTATAAGAAACGAAGATAGTGTGATAGAAAAGGTACAAAAATATTGACGAATATGAGTATTTTTATTATGGAACGTCAGCTTTTGTAAAAGAGTAGATTGAGTGAGAGAGTAGTAAACGAGTGGTACGTACCATTTTAAGATTACGCAATTCTCGTCGTGCAACTCTCCTTCTCCAGCCACATTGAGTGGTAATCGCTGCTTTCTTCATTCTGACGTAATGGCGATGACACAAACATCTTCTGATTTGACTCTGTGTAAATAGTAAGTTGCATGTCATGAATTACCAAAACAAGTAGAAAGAAATAAAACATTCATTATGTGAGCTTAAAACTTGCTTGAATAATGATTGCAGCTCTTCTCTTCTTTCTAAACTGAAGTTCGACTCGAGCAGCTTTTGCTCGCATCCCTGTCTGAACTGAACAAGCAGAAGAGCACAGACTTTTATAAGCTTTCTGGCAAATATAAGTCCGTGCCTGATTCTGAATTCTCAGACAAGCCACTTCTATTCGCATCTTCTCAAACAAAACACGTGCAACTTGCCCTGTATTCGGTTTTGACGAAGGAATAAGACAAGGCTGATGACAATTTCTTGAAGCCATTAAAATAAACATGTATTACCTCTACACAAGGCTTGGATATCTGTTGAAGCAGCCTGCAACAACAGAAACTTTTTGCGAGACTGATAAGAAAGGACTTTCCTCTGTATTATCCGTGCTGAACGACCAAGAACCTCAGCTCGGTGAGCGTCTAGTTCTGCCATTTGACCTGCCCTAAGAAACACCTTTGTTTTCCCGATCTAAATTGCAATAAATTTGTTAATACGAATTAATCATATTTCCAATGAGAAAGAAAGCTAAAGTAATTTTTTTGTGTAGTATTATGAGACTGCACCTGATAACCTTTGAGGTCCACTTTTGCTAGTAGCTTTTTGCAAGCGTCAACTTCGTCATTGCTAATACCAAACAAAAATCAGAAGCCAAAACCGTGAGTGTGATTCTAATACCTTAAGTCTCGTTAGAACTAAACTAAGAGAATATGAGAAACCTCGAAGTGTTTGGTAAATCTACCTTTTATTTGTAGTCTCCGGAGCTAAAACTTTGAACCGGGTCAAAAATTCATTGAAAGGCTTCCTAGTAGGATATCCAGCACAACTAATCCTAATGGCTTCCATGACTCCCTGAGATCAGATATATACATGAAGTTTCACAAAGATCTATCGGAAAGCTAGTTAATACAAGTTGCAAAACTGAAAGCTATGGTTCTCTGAAACACCAAAAAGCTTACCCCACACCTAAGTTGCTGCAGAATATTAATGTTCTCAAATATTTCTGGCTTAAGAAGGTTATTTGGTTTAACACATCGTATGTAGTGTGGCTCTGTTGTGCTCAAACTCTCGAGCAAAGATTGCAGTTGATGCTGTAATTTTAGTACATGGTTAGAAACACAGTAGATATTATGTTATGAGGGGACTAAACATTACATCACACCTTAAACTGAGAGCCTATTGATGAGAACTTTGATGTTTTCGAAGATTCCTCTGGCAAAGGTGGAAATAACGAGGAGACAAAGGAACAATCTGAAGAGCTTAGGAGAGCTTGATGTTCTCCAACGACATAATCTTTGTTTTTGTCCAAAAACAGTTCTGTCTGATACGTGACCTGGAATTAACCACGGTAATTTTTCTTTTAGACTAACACAAGCAATTAAGCAAGAGGTCCAGGTTATGAAGAACACACTAACATCACCAGCGTAGTGGCAAATAGTAAAGTCTGTTTGAGCCAATTTTGGCTTGGCAAAACGCTTGTGGTCTTTAAAAGTCTGGTATAGCTTTTGTGCAAAAGTGTCATGTGTAGATCTTGGAAACATGCTGCAGAATCAAACAAAATACTAATCAGATTTTCTTTGGAAATAAAAAAAGAAAGCAATTACAAACACGACTTTTAACATTACCAAGCCTCGTCTAGAAGGGCAATGATACCACCAGGTTTCTGTAATGAAAAAAAAAACAGTATATCAGATACTCAAACCTAGTGGTATATGCTACACTAAGTTTCAACATCGCACAACACTATGTGACTGCTAACCTTTTCAATAAGATCGAGGATATCCTGATTGTCAATGAACTCTATGTAACTCCAGTCAATCTCTTCTTTAGTATATTCTTCTTGCTCCATCTTGAACACGTGCTGTAGAGAAGAGGAAGTAAAATGCATGAATATGGGTCAGCCAAAGAAACAGAACAATCTATTGACATTTGTCCAAACCTGGTTGAAATGTTGCTGTAGCTTCTCGTTTGTCAAATTTATACAGAATTGTTCAAAACTGCAAATTGCCGGTGAAAATGAGAATGAGATTATTAATAATAATTAAATAGCCAACCACAGAACTGCAAGAAACGGCCAAAACCAAAATAATCACATTGTTCTAAATCACATAAAAAAAAACAAAAACTTTTAGCGAAGCAACTGATATACATATATATATATGGAAACTCGATAACAGGCCATCAGTTCAATGTTTAAAGAAGCTTAATCAGAGAGTGTAAGAATTCAGTTATCAGTTGCACATATCAGCAGAAAACAAAAGCATACCGGTTAAGCACCTGTTTGTCTTGAAACTCTCGAATCCGTAAATATCCAGAACTCCAATAATGTGTTTTGAATCTGGGTCTTGGCCAATCGAATTATTGATCTTGGTCACGAGCCTGTAAACAAATTTTTTTTAATATTTTGCATAGAAACTCAAGAATATAACAATTCCCTTTAAAATATTTAGTTGTCGTTAAACCTACCAATCAAACAATTTAGAATAGACAATTTTGGCTAGTGCATCTCTCCCTAGAGCTGCACTATCAGGATCAAGCGACTTTGTAATGCTTTCATCACGAGTCACCATGACCCTTTTGCACAAGGAATCTTCTAAAGCCTTCTCATCACACCTGAAACAAAGGGCAAGTTAAGACTCTTAACTATGGGCTAACCAGAGAAAACACAGAGTAGTCAGTCAAAGCATTTTACATGAAAAGTTCGGCTGCTGTTTTTAGATGGAACCGTGATTTTTCGTCCTTAGGTTCTGAAGCTTCTGATTCTTCACCCTTTGCAAACTCGATGTTGCCTAGATGAAGGATCGCAGCTACTACTCGGAAGATTGCATCCTGAAGAAGTAGAATGTAAGTTGAGCTATCCTATGTCCAAGCATGTAAAATAAGCAACTAAAAGGAAAGTACCTGATCTTCAGGACCGATTCCAACAACGTCCATAGCTTTCCTTGTAGCTAGGTATTCCTTGGAATCATCGAGCCCATCCAATGCATAGCAATTCGACTGATTTAGATAGCGAAATGTGCTTGGCTTTCCTAGCTTGTACCTCTCAGTTTCCTGAAACCTCATGAGAAATTATTGTTTTTAGTCAATGGTATCTCATATAAAATCAGGCATAGAAGAGATCAGGCTTACCTGTTCAGGTGCAGCACAAAGCATGTAAAAGCAATGATAGTTTCTTTCAGGGTCAGAAACTTGACAAACACGCGACCTCTCTAACAAATATGTCCTGATAGCAGCTCCCGAGATTCTTCCCCTTTGATCGAACTGAATCTCCACAAATTTACCAAAACGACTGCAACAATGGGATTTGCCCATATAAGTATCTTAACCTTTGTTCAAGAAAATACAAAAAAAAATGGACAAAATTAACAAACGTGAGTGAGACTCAACCACTCCACCTTGAGTTATTGTTTCTAACGGTTTTTGCATTTCCAAAAGCTTCTAAAACTGGATTGGACTGCAAGGCATGAAAGTGAATCAGAGAAAAGCATGACAAAGGCATTAGTGGAGGCTTGTGTTTTAGAAAATTGCTTAATTACCTCCAAAACTTGCTGCTCCACGGATCGTCCTTCACTCTCAGCTCTTCCCCCCATGTAGGCAAGAAACCGCATGAGCATCTTTGTGCTCTCCGTCTTCCCAGCACCGCTTTCACCGCTCACCAAGATCGCCTGGCTCACTCCCTCGTTGATCATTTTCCTAAATGTTTATATATTTTCGGTGATGAGTGTAAGCTTGAAAAGCAAGCGATAGTGAAAAAAAATAAAAGAAGCTAATGCAGTGATACCTGTAGGCAGAATCAGCAACCGCGAAAGGATGTGGACTCAACTCACCAAAAGGGGTACCCTTGTACTGTTTCATCGTATCAGTTCCATAAAGGTGGGGTAATCTTTTGAAGGGATTGACAGCTATCAATATATTCCCCGTGTATGTCTGGCTCCATACATCATTGAAAGAAATTATATTACACTAAAATGGTTTGAAAACTAGTAAATATATTCAAAAGTGGTAAAACTTACGTAAATTTCATTTGAATCATATCGGCACTTAAGATTGAGAAGAAGGCCTGGTTCATGCAAATAGGCAAGCTTAGTCATGTCATCGACCCCAAGTTCAGGGAACTCGGGGTCCTTGGGGTAGACAGCATTTACCTTTGCCACAACCTAAGAAACAGATACATGTGTTTTTTTTTGGTTATATCTAACAAGTCATGTGAGGAAGGTGATGGCGCTTACCGACTTCCCAGAGCAGTTGACAGTGATTTCATCAGCGTTAGCTTCTTCTACTTCACCATCTATCCAGGCTTCATCCGGATCCTCCACCCAAACGTGAGACCCTACGCTTACCTTGGCTGAAGCAGCCTGCACATACGATCACATCATCAAAAACAGCCAAGGGAAGAACAATGTAATATGATATTTCTAAATTTTAGTTTCCTGTTTATTTAGAGCTTTTTTGTTATTTTGTTACTCTTCTTCATCGTTTTGGTAAATGTTTTCATTCACGATTCAATCAAGCAAGGAAAGTTTTTCAAAATCAACAAGAAGACGTGACCAACCATCGTTACGGATGGATTACACATTTAGAAACTCAAAAACAATTTTATAAAGCAAATGAAGAAACGCAATAGAGAAAGCTCATACCATTATTGTGATGGAATCTGGTCAGATTTTTCTCGCGTTTGCACTCATGGTAGAGAATCAAAAATGTGATTATAGTTTCTCTCGTCTCGTCTCGTCTCGTCTTTCCCCCCATGAAACTTTCTGATTCCTATATTACCCCTCTCCATTCCATTAAACCGGTCCGGTTTATATAGTCTCGATTTTCACGGATCAAAAAGGAGAGAAAGAAGCAATGTTTTTCAAACCCACTCCAGATACTGAACCCGACTACTTTTCGTATCACATGATTACTGAATCGATTACAGGTGGTAAATTGCAGATTAATAAATTACTTAATTCTAATTTTTAATTACATATTAGCTATTAAAAATATAAGAGATCCTTCGTGTTTCTTAAAAAGTTATAAAAATATTTACATTTGGTCTTTTTATTTTTTATTTTCATTTTACATATATAATTTTTTAAATAAACAATTTAATATATGATTCACAATAAGAATTAAAACACATTTTATATGATAGACGTTAGAATTTAGAAGGCTAAAAGAAATGCTATTCGCTATGAACAAAATAAATAAATATTTTTTAAAAAAAGTTGAAGGAGATATATGTGACAGAAAACAAAATGATAATCTCACAAGAAAACTGAAAAAGATTTAAAAATCTTAACTCCTTATTTAGAATATAAAACATATTTAATAAAATAATTAACAACATAATAAAAAAACTAAATAAAAATTATTTATTAGTTCACCTTGTGGTTCAACCGACAGACAGGTTGTTGGTTTAAGAGTTTTTAGTGATTTTTACCAAAAATTTTAACCGGATTATTTAGCAGCTAAGTGGATCCGAGTCGGACGTAGAAACACTGTCCATAGTACAAGGTTTGGGTTTCCGATTAAAAGTTCCTACTCTATCACAATTTTGGGTGAATACATGATTTAGCAGTTTACGTGAAAATATAAGATTTAATTGTTTTGTGGTAAAAAAAAAACATGATTGCAATTTTAACAAAAAATGTGATTTCAGTCTTAGAATATTATAATAATAATAATAATAATAATAATTAATACAAAACCAATTATGTTTTGTATTGAAAGATATTTAAGTTTGGAGTTTTAAATATAATGTTTACATCCAAAAATTCACAAACTTAGATAATAAGTAAAAAAAATTATAGATGAGATTTTTTGGTCAAACTAGATCCCTTTATATCGGAATTTGCATATATATGCATAGCTTAAATTAGACATGTTTTAATTTGTGATTCATCTATAAATGTACTTCTCTACCTCTAATTTTGAAAACACCATTATTTCACTATCGAAGATGAAAGTTGCTTTCAAACCTTGGCTTATTGGCTCTCTTATGCTCACAATTTTTCTATTCGGTTTGTATTTTGATTTACAAATTTATTCATATATTATATAATCCTTCTAATATAAATTTTATTGATGTGCTTTATTTTATACACCTATATAAATTATATGATGTGCTTTATTTTATACACCTATATAAATTATATGTCTAATTCTATAATATCGAGTTTAATGATCTTTTAAGAGTAATCAATGAATAAGAAAGAAGATGTTTAGACTTTCAGTTTTTTCTATTTGTGAAGGAAATTCTCCAAACATATGTTTTACAAAACAATGATTTTCTATTTTAAATATAAAACTAAGATTATGTTTTAATTGTTATAATAATAGGTGAAATGGCGATTGCTCAGAAAGGAAAAAGTGACAACCAATGTAATAGGGTATTACGAAACAAAAGTGGAACATGTCCCCAACAGGTGTGTCAAGCCGAATGTGTCAAAAGGCATAAAGAAGGGCAAGGCAGTTGCACAACTAATCCAACAGACAAAAAAAAGCGATGTATATGTCATTATCCGTGCGCTCGCTGATTTTTTTTATCTACACGAGCACTCAAATAATATTGGGTTATAATATTATCATTTATTTGTCAAAGAAAATAATAAAATTTTAAATAAACTGTTGTTTTTTGGGATAATAAGGTATATTCAATGTTTTAAAATTCGATCCGACCACTGAACCGAACGACTAACTGGCTTCAAATTATTGGATCGACCGCTGGCAAACCACAAATTAATAAATTACAAGATTTATTTATATAATAATATTTTACATATTGAATAAAATATAAGAGATATTTTATGTTTTAAAAATATATAAATATGTAAAATTTAGTTTAAAAAAATATTTTCATTTCACATACAAAATATCAAAAAATAATTTAGACTAGTTAACATTAGTAGAAAAATTAAGGCTTAAAATCCATAAGTATTTAAATGTCTACTTTATACAATGAAATTAAAATTTAAATCAAAAATAAACCAAAAGTAAAATATCAAATTGTAATAGATTATAGATACCAAATGACATCAACTAATTTTTGTTTTCTCAATCATCGTTTATTTCATTGTACATGTAGTATAGTAAAATATTCATCAAAATCTAAAATTCACAAATAAAAATCAAAACTATAAATATAATGTAAATGATATTCACGATAAACAAAAAAGAAACGAAAAAACATAAAAATCAAAGGACATATATAGTAAAAAAAACTGAGTCAAATGACATACATAGTTGGCAACAGAGGAAGAAGATAGTATAAAACTAAAATTTTAAATTCTTATTTAGAATACCAAATATATTTTAATAATTTTTTTTAATATCTATTGGGTCAACCATAAGTTCAACCAGTAGCCGGATACCAGGTTTTAAGTTTTTTTTGTGAATTTTATCGGATTTTAAATACATTTTATCCTAAAAATAGATTACATATCGAATTACCGGATTTATCGATTTGACCTGAATTTGAAAAGAAGGAACCTTCTTTTGCATGACAGATTGTCGTTAATGGACCACTCGTTGTCCTGATAATAATTAATAAAAAACCAATTATGTTTTGTATTGAAAGATATTTAAGTATTTGAAGTTTTAGATATAATTTTTACATCCAAAATTCACAAACTTAGATAATAAATAAAAAAATTATAGATGAGATTTTTTTGGTCAAACTAGATTCCTTTATATCGGAATTTGAATATATATATATATGCATAGCTTAAATTAGACGTGTTTTAATTTGTGATTCATCTATAAATGTACTTCTCTACCTCTAATTTTGAAAACACCATTATTTCACAATCGAAGATGAAAGTTGCTTTCAAATTTTGGCTTATTAGTTTTTTTATGCTCACAATTTTTCTGTTCGGTTTGTATTTTGATTTACAACTTTATTAATGTATTATATAATCCTTCTAATATAAATTTTATTGATGTGGTTTATTTATACACCTATATAAATTGTATGTCTAATTCTGTAATATCGATGATTTTTTAAGATGTTTTAGACTTTCAGTTTTTCTCTATTTGTGAAGGAAATTCTCCAAACATATATTTTACAAAACAATGATTTTCTGTTTTAAATATAAAAACTAAGATTATGTTTTAATTGTTATAATAATAGGTGAAACGGCGATTGCTCCGAAAGTAAAAGGTGGCAAGCAATGTAATAGGGTATTACGAAATAAAAGTGGAACATGTCCCTACCAGGTGTGTCAAGCCGAATGTGTCAAAAGGCATAAAGAAGGGGTAGGCAGTTGCACAACTAATCCAATAGACAAAAAAAAGCGATGTGTATGTCATTATCCGTGCGCTCGCTGATTTTTTTATCTACACAAGCACTCAAATAATATTGGGTTATAATATTATCATTTCTTTGTCAAAGAAAATAAAAAAAAGTTTAAATATGTTGTTGGTTTTCTGGGATAATAAGGTGTGTTCAATGTTTTAAAATCCGATACGACCACTAAATCGAACGACTAACTGGATTACAAAATTATTAGATCGACCGTTGGCAAACCACAAATTAATAAATTACTAGATTTCCTTATATAATAATATTTTACATATTGAAAAAAATATAAGAGATATTTTATGTTTTAAAAATATATAAAAATACGTAAATTTAGTTTTTTGTTTTTTTTTCATTTCACATACAAAATATCAAAAAATAATTTAGACTAGACAACATTAGTGAAAAAAATAAGGCTTAAAATCCATAAGTATTTAAATGTCTACTTTGAATAATGAAATGAAAATTTAAATCCAAAATAAACCAAAAGTAAAATATCAAATTGTAATAGATTATTGATACCAAATGACATCAACTAATTTTTTTTTCTCAATCATCGTTTATTTCATTGTACATGTAGTATAGTAAAATATTCATCAAAATCTAAAATTCACAAATAAAAATCAAAACTACAAATATAATGTAAGTGATATTCACGATAAACAAAAAAGAAATAAAAAACATAAAAAGTCGAAGGACATACATAGTAAAAAAAACTGAGTCAAATGACATACATAGTTGGAAACAGAGGAAGAAGATAGTATAAAACTAAAAATTTAACTTCTTATTTAAAATACCAAATATATTTTAACATTTTTTTAATATCTATTGGGTAAACCACAAGTTTAACCAGGTGTTAATTTTTTTTGTAAATGTTATCGGATTTTTAAATATATTTTATTTTTTAGATTACATATCGAATTACCGAATTTATCGATTCGACCCTAATTCGAAAAGAAAGAACCCTGTTTGCATGACAGATTGTCGTTAATGCACCACTCGTTGTCCTAATAGACTATATTAGTGAAAATGGCAATTTCACGATAATTAAATAATTTATTAATTTTAATTATTTTAATATATATTAATTCGCAAGAACGTACAGACCATCATTTAGTTAGCTTGTAATATGTATAAAGGTTATTAATTACTTTCATGACAGTATGTTTGATGCAAGTGTTTTTCTACATATTAAGTAGTCTCTATGATCTAGAAAATAAGATTTTCTAGAGTTTTTATGTTTATTAAAATATATATTAAATATTTACAACTTAATTTACTATTTATTTTTTTATACACTTTCTAATAATTATTCTCCAATAAAATTTAATCAATTCAAATATTTATAATTAATATTTTTCAAAAGTATATAAAAATATCTTAAAATTTTTAAAAAAATATTTTCGTAGAAAAAGAATAAAATCTAAAAAAATTTACCTTCGAAAACGGAAGAGTAGTACTGAATATTGTTTGTTGTATAACAAGGTTTGTGAAGTTTAATATAGGAAACATTAATTACAACATTTCAGATATTTTCCTTTGTATTTCTTTACCTTTCAAACATGTATGTATATGATAGTAATATGAATATTTCTGAGACTTTGTATTGTTTACGTAGTTTTATATAGTAGCCGCCATGATAATCTAATATTATAGAAATCTTGCAGCTAGGTTAAGCTAAAGCACTCTCCTTGCCCCCGCTAAACCCAGTGTCGATTCTCCACTTGCCCATTTTATTCACTGTTTTTATTTAAGCAAAAAAAAAGATAATCTAATATCTTCTTCTTTTTTTTGGTAAAAGTGAAAATCGGATAGCTTCTTGAGAGTTAATAGTGTCATTATGATGTTTTGGATGATGAAACTCCTTCGGTTTTCTCAAGATACGTTGTTTTGCTCGTTCCATTTTCCGCTTTCGCCAATCTCCAAGTGCTGCGCGGTTTAGAGAACATTTGTTTAAGTTTAGGCATGATTATATTTTATATCTTTTTTTCCAATTGATTGGTCCATCTGTATATAACTTTAGCCAAGCTTTTAACACGCATAATTTGTCTTTACACATTACATGTAATCTATTACACATGTTTGACATTTTCGTATCATTCACTTATGCATTAACTTTTTCTATAGATAGAAGAGAATACTATCGTCTGGAATACTACTCTCATTAGTGTTCAAGAAATTGATAAAAGTTGCTGTATTTTTTTCCCATAGGCCCTTATTCCAGGGCTGCTCAATAGAAACAGGAACCTATGGGGCAAAAATAAAATTGGACCCTTCCCATTAATATTTTTTAATACTAGTATTAAAAATAAATATTTAAAATTATCATAAAATAGCTATTATATCTGTTTTCGTTTGATATTTTATTAATAAATATTTACTATTATCTGGTTTAAATTTTAGTTATACATATTAATAAAATGAATAAATTAACAAAAAAATAAAATAAATCTTTTGAGTCAAGCCTGGGGCGGTGGCACTGACAGCCCCAAACGGCACTATGTTCATTTGATTGCATGTCAACTTTAAGCCATCATTATCGGTGTGTTTTACACAAGTCCTTAGGTGGTGGGAGGTGATCATTATCGGTGATCATTATCGGTGTGTTTTACACAAGTCCTTAGGTGGTGGGAGGTGATGAGGTCCCACATTATTGGCAAAACCAAGATCAAATGTCGTTAATTAACAAACATTCATAAAAAAAATTGTTTGCACTATTCGGGGGTTCCACTGATACACCCACGATTAGTTGATTCATTTTTGTACAGACAAAAAAATAAAAAATAAAAAATAAAAAAAAAATTCTTAAGGACATCTACCGATAATGATGCCCTTAGAGCATCAATATCCCTAGGCCCTTGAGCCATTCTTAAATAGAAAGGGGAGAAGACCAAAAAGAATAATGGAGAAAATTCCTTATATAAGAGACAAATAAAAGTATCTTTTGGATTACCATGACCAGAAAAAAAAAAAAAAAAAAAGAGATTTAAGGGTTTTGTGGAGTCCCTAGAGATACTGATGCTCGTATGCTTCAGATGCCGAAAAATTGATGTGACATCTCATTGTAATACAAGCTACATGTCACACGCCAAACACATTGGTCGCAGCTGAAATGTATTTTTGGGAATAATTTTTTTCTGAATGCTTAATTCATATATTCCAAAAATTATTCACTAGTGTTACGATGAAAAACTCCAAAAATTATTCACCCGAAAAATGAAAGAATATTTTATTTCATAACATTCCATATTGTTCGACAGAAAAAAATTAACTTTCATTTGAAAAATCATTCTAAATCGAAACGGTTTGGACTAAGTGGAATGATTATTGTATTCATTTTATATATTCATTTCATTTGTAACCAGTTACACACTTACACCCATTATAGTTCCAATAACTTCCCCACATGAACCATTCATATACACCACAATATGCTTTTGGTAAATATATACGTATATGATGCATTACCCCATGGCAAGAGCGGTAACAGGATTACCAAAAAGAGAAAAAAGAATCTAATACGGTTAGCTCCGGCGAACTTCGACGCTATCCCTATAACGGCTGCTAAGATCGAGAATGTAAGGAAGAAGGGGGTTGCTCCATTGCCTACAAAACCTAAGCAATAACTAACAACATCGAATAAATTATTTAAAATGGTCAAATGTACGAATAGAGAGAGACGTGAAGAAGAGTTTACTTGGGTGGTTGGTCTGGCCGTTGATGTATTTATTAACACACCAACTAGCGAAACCAAGTACAATAAGGTACATAACCAGATTCAAGAGCAGCAATAATGGTGCTGCTATGTTCCTTCCGACCGGCGTCACCATTTTTCAATGTCCTCGTTTCCCCTTTATTCAACTCCTCTGATCTCTACTTCTTTGCAACTCTTATCCAACAGAAGCTCTACTTGTTCGGTGATGATCGATTGATAGGATATGTGACATATATAGTTTATATACACAAAGCTTAAGGTCGTTTCTTGGCGAGGAGCACGTGCCATGCACAGAGGACCTTCTTTGTTTAGCTGGTTACAGGTGGTGGGAACACGTGTTTTGTATTCCAAAGTGTTGGATAATATCCAGTGTTGTCATTCAGCTCGAATCTCCAAGTGAACTCTTTTATATGATCTCCTTATGCTTTATCATATTAAACGTTCGAGGCTACCATATATTGGTAAGTATCGTCAGCAATTATTTATAATAGTTCGCCTGGCGTTAATTAACGTTCATATATTTTGAACCGCATATTGATTGGCTATGTAATATTGAATTCTTTTACATTTTATACAGGTTTGGATAGGTCTAGCAGTCATTTTTTTTTGTAACTTAATTTAGAAGTCATATTCTGTTTAAGATTTTAACAAAAATCATTTTAAAACTATAATTATGGTAGATGGTACTGATTATTGTTTTGGTGTATAACAAGGTTTGTGAAGTTAAATGTCGGAGAAGTTACAACGTTTCAGATGCTTTCCTTTTTACTTCTTTGCCTTTCAAACATATATATATATATATATACACATATATGATGATAGTAATATGAATATCTATGAGACTTATATAAAATTTTATATAGCAGTAGCCATGATAATCTGCTTTTTTGAGGATTAGTGTCTTTTATGATGTTTTGGATGATGAAACACCTCCAGTTTTCTCAAGGTCCTGTTGTCTTGCTCGTTCCATTTTCCGCTTTCGCCATTCTTCCAATGCTGTGTGGTTTAGAGAACATTTGTGAGTGACAGATCAAAACCCTCTTCGTATGTATTTTTTTTGTTTCTGATCTAAATCAAATAGCATAGACAACAAAAGATTATTGTTGACAGTTTTTTACCTTTCAAGCTTGATTCCTCGTTTGTGGGAAGAAAAGCTTTAGGCCGTTTAGACAAATCAACGGCTGTGTTCTGCTTCACCTCTTTCTGCTGCTCTGTTTCACGTCCTGCAAATGCCTCCTGTTGTATTTCTTTGACCTATCATTCAAAGACAGATAGTGATGGCATATTTGGCTTTGCAAAAAAATGCTACGGTAATGTAAACAGTGTAAGTTTACGTACTCTTTTGATGAGCTCTAAAGGTTGCATGGCAAGCCTAATCTCTCGGGCCTCCTTGATATACCGAAGCCGAGCTGCATTTATCAAAGGGTGCGGGTATGGTGAAGGAATGAAACAAGGAAAGCCAAAAAGAACAAAACATTTTAAGAACACAATGTCAAAAGCAAGACAACAGTTTCCATGGACAATGAGCACAACAACTCCAAGTGATCAGTTCAACAGGCAGAATCTAAAGTATTCTTCAAATCCATTCTCAGCTTTGTAGAAGCAACACATACGAGAAAGAGAGATCAGATCGCAACAAACCTGAAATGATTCGGGGAGAGGAAGAAGAAGAAGATGGCGATGAAGTGAAAAAGCCGCGAAGGAGGAAGAGGAAGATGAGCACGTTGACGATAGTCAGAGCTATTGTTGCCTTCTTGAAGGAAAACCTCTTTCGACATTGATGATAAATATGATCCATCTTTTTTTTCTTAATTGTGGTCTTTCTATAGGATTTGATTTCACAAAAAAAACTTGGAATTTATGAAGAATCACAAATCCTCTTCTTCTACAGACTAAAACAGGTGTTTGACTTTGTTTTTCTTTTTTTTTTTTGTTAAATCTTTGATTGGACTATTTAATTTTTAAATATCTTTCCTTTTTAGGTAACAATTTAATTATTTTACATTAAAAACTGTAAATATCTTGATTATGTGACATGAATCCAAACATTTCTTACCTTCTTTCACTTTAATTAAATTGAACTATATTATCTTCTGAAATTGAAATATTTACTTAGCTAAATGGTTGTATCACTGAAGAACCAACTATGTCTTACTTTGGGCATGAGTTCTATGTTTTTTTTAAATAGATTGGTCCATCTGTATTAAATAGATTATCTGTTTCAAAAAAATCTATCTTTTTACATTTTCAATACATGTTTTATTTTCTAATTACAAACTTCAAAATTAATTACATTTATTAAATTTTTATTGACTTAAAATTATAGAAAAATATAATCACAAAAAATTATGCATACATACATATATAAAATTTAATATATTTTATTAATATGATTGAAAAGTTTAAAATATGTAACATTTTGAAACATAGGAAGTAATAGTTTGATATACTTCTATTTAATGCATGATTAATTAAATAAAAATGATATAAATAAAAGTTTATTGGTTATTTAAAAAGGTAAAAATAGATTTGATATATATAAAGTTACAATAAAGTTGTAACATGAGACTTATTTTTATTTTGAAACAAAATAATGAAATTAAGATAACATTTATTATGAAACCGCAAGAATATATTTTTATTTAGAAAACTTACAAAAAATAGTTTTTTTTTTAACACAAACAATACTTTATTAACTTGGGAAAGAAGTTACATGATCATAGTGTAAAGGATTATCAATCATCCTTGGAACATAAGAATGAAATATAAAACTTTGATGATTGTCTATATTTTGTTTCGCCAAAGTATCTGCAACTCTGTTGTCTTCTCTGCTTATCCAAGTAAACTTGACATCCTCAAATTTCTTCATCCAATTCATCACTTCCCTTTTCCAGTTGTAAAAGCCAAAATGCAGAACCTTGCCATTGATGATATCGATTGCTTTTTTGCAGTCTCCTTCAAGAATAATTTTCCTATAACCCTTACTCCATGTATGTTGTAAAGCCATCACTATAGCCTGTAATTCAGCCTCTAAAGCATTTATAACTTGCTTTCCTCTTGCTTTGGATGCTCCACAATATCTACCATGATGATCTCTAAAAATCCATCCCGCTTTACTCTGCACTTCATTATTAATAAATGAAGCATCAACATTACACTTTATATATTCTTCCGGTGGTCTACTCCATCTTTTTTCTTGGCTTCCAAGAGTAGCACCTCGAAATGTTTCTTGATTAGACAAAAAATAGTTTTATTTATTTATTTTTGTAGCTAAAATTCTACATAAAAAATATATGCAGCACTAATTTACAACAGAGTATATACAGCTCATTCCAATCAAACTTTATTCTGTCTTAGTTATACTATTTATTTCACTTATATCAAATTGATTAAACAACAGCGTAGAGAGATGTGACAAATTATTGCAAATTATAGTAAAATTAAAGATAAATACAATATATTATTGTTGAAACAAGAATTTAGTTATTTTCTAGCAAATGATGCCCTAGTGGAAGGTTTAAGTTTCTATAAGAAAGCCAAGGCTCTGCTCTTGACGGTGAGACTTGAGAGGCATCTTCTATTCATGAATCTTGTGCAGAATCTTCAGTGCTGTCAGTGCTAGGTAAACCAAATATCCTGAGATTACGGTCCATTGAACCGACTGCTACGTATTTGGCGTCAGGACCAAACTTAACACATGTTGCTTTACCTGCAAGTTCATCATGAATTTACAATGTCTGCATAATAGACTTTAAAAAAGGAAGAGAAGAACAGTGACTCCAAAAGCTTAATCAAATGACGTACCTGTACCGGACAGATCAGGAAGTGTCTTTACGGGGTTCCACTCTGCTTTTACACTCGCCGTTTGGAATACTCTGAAACGTTGAAATGCACAAGTGTTATTATTAGTCTGATCCGCAAGAGCAACATACACATATACACACACGGCATTTCTACTGACCACATGTTCTTAACTTTGCACAAGTTTCTTCAAATCAATGTAAACCTCACCTTATATCTGAAGCAGCAATGCCAAGATAAGATCCACTATGGTCAAACTCCACTGTAAAATAAATTTCATTCATGTCTTAGAAATGAATAACACAATCAACAAAATGGACTAGTGAGATGTGCTCAGGTAGTTGAATACCTGAGTTTGCGTCTGGAAATTCAAATGTTCGGAAGTTCTTTAGCTTGCGCAGGTCCCACAATCTTACACCATCCAGCGCAGCAGTCTAAACAAGGAAGAAAGAAAGAAAAAATAGGTCAGCAAAAGTGGAAGCCGGTGATATTCGTCTTTCTGTTTAGTTGGGTCAAAGTACTAACCACGAGGAAATAGCCGTTTTCAGAGAATGATACAGATGTGATTTCTCCAGTGTGTCCACCGAACTTCGCCACGTTTGCCTATTAGCCGACAGAGAAAGATTAAATTAATGTGAGAACAGATGGAGAATACTAAAAAAACGTTTGATGATCTCAAGAGCTGATGGAGAAAGAAAATCAAGGGGGATTTTTACCTGACTTTTTACATCCCAGATTTTGACAATAGATTGAGCAGTACCAGTTCCAAGAATGAGACCATCAGGATGGAAAGCAGCAGCCGTGTAATCCACCTTTTCGGAATCATCTGTTACCTGAAAAATAACAACAGGCATGAGAAAGACACGTCGAAGAAAAGTTTTATCTTCTAATAAGTCTCATTTCACATCACCATTACACAGCTAACGTTTCTCATGCTTTCCATAAATAATGTATGAAGCGAAAAGCAGAAACTGGAAAAACAGGTATCAGTTGCTAGTGGATAAGAACTAAGAAGTTTGCTAACCTGGGCCAGGCATAAACCGGAGGACATGTCATAGAAGCACCACGTACTGTCAAGCGATGCCGACACAAAGTATTTATTCGTTGCATGGACGGTGACAGCTCGCACCTGAAAACCACATTGTTGTTTTTACGTTATAACAGATCAAACACAATACTACAGGTGATATGTATGCGAATATAGCCAAAGTTCTTCAGTTTCATCCTTACCTCTGCAGAGTGATCTTTCAATGTATGTCTACAGGTATAGTTCCCATCCTCGGAACTCCCCCAGATACGGACTGTCTGCAGAGTGTCAAAACACCAAAATCAGACGAACAGTGATGCATATGATCATTAATCAAACTTAACACTGAGAGACCACAAACGTTCAATGGTACGAAAACCAAAGTTATGTATGAAATTCATCAAGCTAGGTATTAAACAAAGATAGCATCACGAGTTATAAGGTTAAGTCATCTTTTTATGGGGAGTCGTGTAACACCAGGATCACTTTAAATAGTCTCATCATGACATAATGATTTTTACAAGAACTAGATTTCACAGTAGCTGCGTGAGCAGCAACTAAACAAGTTCATTTTCTCTATACTAGTTTGATCATGCATTACTCAGCAAAGGACGATAGAAATCCCAACACAGATGCTTCACAAGAACTACACTACACACTGAAAAATTAAACAACCATCGGATTTCAGGCCTTTATATTAAAAAAAAAATTGGCTTACCTTGTCTGATGAAGCAGTCAAAACAAGATCGGTGTCACCTACAAACTTAATACTTGTAACCTGCAAAGGAAACAATGCATGTCAAGCACAAAACTAAAGAGGGAAGATTATATGAAAAGATTAGAATGGACGAGTAACCTTCTTTGAATGACCAGTCAACGTTGACAAGATTTGTCCTGATGGACGATCAAAGAGAACGGCAGTTGTATCGATTCCTCCGGTCGCAATGACATCCTGATTATCAATTCAGTTCGCAGTGACTTTCCAGAACGGATAACAACATCAAGTGATAAGCGGAAAATGAAGAGGATCCAGTTATCAAACCTTAGAATGTAGGATGTCCATCGAAAAAATACCAGGTCTGCTGGTCTTGTGAAGTGGATGGCTTGAGAGCTGTGTGAACTTCTCCAGATCATCAATTGAAGCCAATGTTGGAGGGATCTAGCGAGGCAATGAGGAAAAATATCAAGACAAATGGGACACGCGCAGAGTCTAACAAAACACAAAATTAGCATGTAATTCTCTCATGAATTCTACTTTCCAACCAAGATACTAAGATATCTGAAGCTAGATGCATTACCTGTCTCTTTTTACGTTGCTGGGAAAGAGCAGCATTACAATCAGTCAGTTCTGTAATAACTTGATCCGAAATTCCAAGACGCATTTTCTTCGCATCAGGACCTTGTTCACCACCATCAGCAGCTATTTAAAACATAGCAATCTTGTTACAAGATAATTGAAAAACACAGCCAACGTATTTTGATAAGAAATTTTACAGGCATAATGTAGACGCATACCTCGTTTACCATTACTAAGAGTGGCATTCGCTGGGGCAACATCGGGAGCTGCAGGTAACTGCCTTTCAGCCTCTGAAAGCAATTGTCGTGCCTCGTCTCTTTCTTTTTTAAGCCTAGCAATCACACGACAAGCAGCATCATGCTGCAAAGAGAAGAAAAAGTGTACCCCCCAAAAAAATCCATCAATCACCTTTATTACTAATAATTAATGGAAACGTCCAGAAAATAATACGGAAGTAAATAAGCAATATTCATGAGTCATATATCAGGTGGGGGGCACAGGTAGTCAGGCAGTTGATAAAAAAATTACCTGATACAAAGCATGACTTAGCTCTTGCCTCGCAGTATGCAGTTGTTGTTCAAGTGAAAAATTTGTTAGCATGAAACCATCCCATTCCTGAAAGCACAAAATATAAATGAACATATGCATTTATTTTACAGAATTCAACATAATAGTGAAAACAAATGAAGGAATGACTCAAGCACCAGCTTTACTAATGAGTAGAGTGTTCATCCGCTATGTTAGATAAGCTTAAACAGAGACATGGACCTAGCCCTGTATAGTCTATCAAGTTCTTAGATCTACAGAGCTCTACTCTACATAATAATCCTTAATGGGCAGAAAAGAGGTTTTTCCAGATTCAACAAAGACGTGAAGCATGGGAAAGAAAAAAAATTTGGAAACAGTATAAAAGCTTACAGTTTGGAAAGCTCCGAGCAATCCAGGGATGGTAGCTGTGTGTAATGGTTTTGGTTTTACAATCTGCAAAACGGTCCCAAAGAGCGAACCAGGCTGTGATAAGTTTCTCCTCCAATTCCAAACACAGCTCTATGAAAAAAAAATAGTTCTAGAAGTTGCATTACCTTTCCAGTTTTGATGGCAACAATGTCACCAACGGTGTGTGGTTCACCAGTAACTGGACATTTCCCATAGTCCTACAATGTACCCAAAGCACTTGACAAAATTATTACCATACAAGTATCAATGTCTGACTACAATGCATTACATCAACCTGATAAGGATCTTACTAGATAGGAATCTAATCACGGAGAAAAGCAAAGAGCTTACCGATATGTGCGTCTCGATTAGCCGCTTCTCGTAGAGCAAATCACTCTTCCTCGAAACCACAGGCTCCACCGGAACTTCGCCGGAAACTATACGAAGAAAAAAAAACAAGAGTGTCACTAACAGACAGTCGTAGATTGGCAAATAGACAAGAAAGAGTGTCACTTACTTGCACAGTTCATTTTAGTATGAACGAAGACTTAGGAGTAAGAAGACGCAGCAACCATAAGACAGATTGGAATAAGAAGAATGAGCAACTCCTTAGTGGCTGAGCTAGGTTTTATCTACTACTCCGGTCCGGCGTTAACTAAACAAAACGCGGAAGACGGGAAGGAGGAGGAAACTAGACGGCGAGATCAAAGAGGCAAACAAAACAAAAAAAGTTAGGCCTTGGGCAAGTTCGATACTTTTTGCTATTAAGGATTTGGGCCTTTTGGTGGTTCAAGAAAAAGGATTTGGGCCTTTGTGATTGTGTGGTTGAATGTAGGCTTTTATAAAGCCCATTATTTAAACGTTGCCGTTATAGAAAGAAACTGATAATATGCAACAACAAAAAATTCTAAATCATAACTGTTGTTAACTGATGAGTGATACTGATACCACAGTTTTGCAACAATAATGGTCTTGATCATATATGTATATATACGCGAAATGTTACGGTCATTTGATTTATTTCTTATTGTTAAATTCTACTTTTTAGAACCTGTCTGAAAATGGTTGTTCAATATATTTGCGTGTGCAGAATTGCACTTAAACCTTTTGTTGAAGATGCTCATACATATCTCCAAAGTATCGATTCATGGAATCAGCTTTGATCTCAAGCTGTTTCTTTTTCTTTCTGCCAACTAGCTATTTCCATTTCTCTTTTTAAATAGTTTATTGCAATTCCCTCGATTTCTTTGAATTTTGTATATATAAAATAAACAGTAAGATATATGCATTGTATTAAAACAACCAGTCTGGAATCGAATCTCGGGTAAGGGGGGAGAGCTAACTAGATACTCATGCCAATGATTTCCAATGCTTCACACATATAACACATTACCCAAAAGTACTTTTAAAAGACTATGTTTTCTCTTACAAAGATTCATTACTTGTTCAACGCTTATAAATAAAATAATTTTTTAGAAAGAAAACAGAAGATATAATTGTTTTTTTGTTTTTTTCTTGTTGAAATAGTTTAGCTGTTTGTATTTTGTATAAGTGTATTTGTAACATCCCGGGTTTGTGGTACATGGAAAGGCTTAAGAGAATTGATTTGGCTACCTATATCACCAAAGTTGACTTACCTTTTCCGGAGCACATCCTGAAAGAACTCCAGAGTTAAGCGTGCTTGAGCTGGAGTAGTGGAAGGATGGGTGACCTATCGGGAAGTGATTCGCGATAGCGTGCGAGTGAGGCCAAAGCACGGGGAAAGGTCGGGTGGTGATTGCAGGGTCAGTAAACAATGATTTCGAGCCTTGGAAAATTAACGACCGACCGTCGGATGGGATGGGGCCCACGGGCCGAGAGAGCGGGCGTGGGTGGCCCATTAGCCGTGGGCGGTCGGGGCGTTACAAGTGGTATCAGAGCTGGTTAGCCGTCTCAGTTCTGACCTGAGAGGCGTCTTGAGACCTGTCGTGGGGCGCAACGAGGACGTTGCGTTCTTTGAGAGGGGGTGAATTGTAACATCCCGGGTTTGTGGTACATGGAAAGGCTTAAGAGAATTGATTTGGCTACCTATATCACCAAAGTTGACTTACCTTTTCCGGAGCACATCCTGAAAGAACTCCAGAGTTAAGCGTGCTTGAGCTGGAGTAGTGGAAGGATGGGTGACCTATCGAGAAGTGATTCGCGATAGCGTGCGAGTGAGGCCAAAGCACGGGGAAAGGTCGGGTGGTGATTGCAGGGTCAGTAAACAATGATTTCGAGCCTTGGAAAATTAACGACCGACCGTCGGATGGGATGGGGCCCACGGGCCGAGAGAGCGGGCGTGGGTGGCCCATTAGCCGTGGGCGGTCGGGGCGTTACAGTATTAATGCTGTTGTTATTAACATTCACACTAGAAATTGGCATGCGCGTTCCTTACGTTACCTCGATCAATATTCTGATCTATAAACTTATCTTTTCATATGTTATTTCTGGTCGTTTCAATATTTGCTTATGGTTATGAGAAAACAACAATATAAGAAAATGACAACTCGAGATATGCATGGTATGCTAAAAATATCACTATCGCAGAATTTTTATCCAGAGGAAACCATTTTCATATGAAATTTTTAGTTTTCGAATTTAGCTAAGCATCACGTAACTGTTTTCAGCATATAAAAAATTATTGGACTTTGTACATCATGATTCATATAATTTGTAACTTCACTGACCTGGTCCTCTTTTCCACGTCTTATCAACATGAAAAAAATAGCAAGTAAATAAATTAGAAAATGAAAAATAAAAGATAGAAAACAAATATTGCTAAAAATAAAATAGAAAAGCCAATTCTATAAATAAAAAAAAGCTTAATTTAGTGCAAGTTTCAGTCAATAGGTCAAAATAATCGGAAACAAAAGAATTTGGTCAAACTCCATTACAGGTCAACAAAGTCACCACTTAGGTGGGACCAAATTCACCACGTCAACTCAAAATACAAAAACTTATCCAATCAGAACGCGTCATGTCACGCTAATAAGAAACTCTAGGACTAGCGTGTTTGCCGTTAATTTCCACGTGGCATTTCTCAAGGACTTATTACATTAACCCACACTAGTACTTTAACATGCAGATACATACACAAATACATACACATTTAACAAAAACTATATATAACTTGGTTACGTTAACTTGCATAACCTCCAATTAGTTTCTCCGGAAAGATGTAAGAACATTTTCTTTTCTTCTCTGTCTTAAACAGAATTGTTGTTTTTTGTTCTGTTTGATTAATTATTATCTCTTCTCCACAGTATTAATTATATGGATCTTCTTGTTCAGATACATCACTCCTCCCACACATTCTGCAAAGCATTGAAGAAGCCTTTCTTGGGAAACTTTCTCTCTTGATCTTTCCCAGAAAATCTTGGCGTCACGTTGGAGTCCATAAAAAAACAGATAAACATGTCACAGGACGTAATTTCGTCGCATGAACAGCTCTCAATGGTATATTTGCTTCTTGTTTTCTTCTTAATTTATATCCTTCGTCAATTACTCTTTTCGCTATATATGAAAACCAAATTTCGTGCAATGTTAATTGTCTGAATTTAAATCTCATTTGATCCTTTGAAATGCATTGTTTATCTTCTTTATGTTTTGTATATCGAAAACATAATATACAGAATGTTTTAATGTGTTGATTAGCCATTAGGCATGCATGCATGTATATCAAACCGCTCCAAAAAATATATATCATCTCTAAACCTAATTTAGGTTATATATTTGAAAGGAATAATTAGTCTATTCCAAAATCTAAGTTTCTTTTAGGTAACATCGTTTTCTCAGTTATTCCATTTTATCTTCTTGTTCAATTTGCTTCATTGCTTTTACTTTCTTTCTTTATTTATTTATTTGTGGGTTATTCCCTACAATTTAGTTCATCTCACAAGACTTTGAAACGACAATTATGATCATAGAGTTTACATGACTAACCCTTTGTATGTTGTTTACGTACTTGTTAGCCAACCACAGTTAGCCATAAGACATATATAGCACATAGAACAGTTGATCAGAATCCAATAGATGCCAGACCTGTTTTTAGTCATTATAGTACACTTCAATTTCAATTTGAGCTGTATTGTGTCTCATATAGTTATTTGATTACCTTTTGTTTTGTTTTGGGTAATATGTTGTAATATTAGGTTAGTTAGGTGTCAAAAATACAACATTGGCTATTTCCCTAGTGAATATATATAATTTAGTTTAACGCAACAAAATAATTACTCAAGTGTCACGCCCTCAGTTTTTTTTCATTCTGATGTACATGATAACTATATAAACTTGAATGGAAAACTATCACATGAATTATCATTGAAATATCTAATTGATATATATAAAAAAAAAGATTCTTGTTCTTATTGAGGCCTTTATTTTTGAAGTATGAAATGTTTAAGATGTTGGTTCTTACTAGGCAATGTTCTTCATTTCTCGAGGCAAAATAAACACTAGAATCCAAAAACATTCCTTTTACGGAAACTCTCCCTCCGTATCGTTAATTTTTATTTATATAGATTCTTCTTGATAAAACACACGAATAACGAACCAAATCTGATAATATAAATAACATGTTCTCTCTAAACAACAGTTTAAAGTTAAACGGGTATCTAAATTATAGTTTCTTTTAAAAATAAATTATAGTTTCTTGCTTGGCAAGATAGTCCGTCCAGCAAGATAGTCCGTCCAACTAGGTTGTTATGCAAGTCTTCAGAGTATGTCTCAAAAACATATACAAATGAATATCTTACTATGTTTTTCAGCTAGTTCCATCTCATCTTGTTGTTGTTATGTTGTAGGATGAGATCACAAGCCCTCTCACCGCTCAAATCGTCGACTTCTGTGATCCGCAATTCTTTCAAGAGACCTTTAATCAAACTTCTGAAGTGACCTCTGCTTCAAATTGTTGTGGCTATGTCGAAAACATCAACAACAACAATTGTTTGAATCAAGACCATGAAGACAACAACAACAACAATAATGACAACGGTGACTTATCGATCATATTCGACTCACAAGACGATTTCGATAACGACATCACAGCTTCCATAGATTTCTCCTCCTCTATTCAGTTTCCAGCGTCTGATCAACTCCAAGACCAGTTTGATTTCACCGGAGTTCAGCTTCACCAGCCTCCCAACATCCTCTACTCTTCATCTTCTTGTGATCCTCTGCCTCCTCCTTTATCGGTTTTTGAAGATGATTGTCTTTCTTCTGTCCCAAGTTACAATCTTGGCTCCCTAAACCCTACTTCCCCTTCTTGCTCTTTTTTGGGTAATCCCGGTTTACCAACTTACATGTCTGTAACCGGGAATATGATGAACACCGGTATATCCATTGAGAGATCTGGTTTTTACTCTGGTAGTCTCCATTTTGGTTCTGATTTTAAACCATCCCATGATCAATTGATGGAGATTCAGGCTGATGCTAGTGGAATGTTCTTCCCAGATTCGGTTAAACCCATCTTCAATCCAGAAAATCATCATCTCCAGGTATAAATTCCAACATAAATACAGAATCAAACCGGTGTAATAATCCGGTTAAATATCGGTATTTACCGGGTTTTTTTTTTGAAATAGACACTTGACGGTGGCGAGAACCAGAACAACCTGGTGGCAACACCGGTTCTTCCACAGTTAGGAACAGATATAACCGGTTTAGACGACGGGAGTGTCAACAAAGTAGCTAAACTCACCGCTGAGCAGAGGAAAGAGAAGATTCATAGGTACATGAAGAAGAGAAACGAGAGAAACTTTAGCAAGAAAATTAAGGTATCCATATGCTTGACCATTATAACTAGATTAAACCATTGGTTATCAATATGCCGATTTGTTTAAAATAAAGTTTTGTTTAAATAGTATGCATGTAGGAAGACGTTAGCAGATAGTCGTCCAAGAGTAAGAGGAAGGTTTGCAAAGAACGATGAATTGTGTGAACCACATAGACATGGTTCTTCAAGCCATCATGAAGAAGATGATGATGATGTAAGATTAATCTGGTTCGATATGAATCTTAGGTTTTTGATATGATAAATGTTTTAAACCGGGGTTCGGTTTGCAGGTGGGGGTCAAGGAAGAAGAACAATTGGTTGATTCTTCAGACATATTTTCACATATAAGTGGTGTCAACTCTTTCAAGTGCAGTTATCCAATCCAGTCTTGGATTTGAGTTGATTATACATGGTCATAATTACAAAATAGTAGTATTTTTTTAGAGGTTTATTTGTGTATTTATTAGTACATTTTCTAGCCGACTCATATTTTCTCTGGAAATATTTAGAACATAAGAAAAGAGAGATGAATAATGGGTTTAGGCAGGTCATGATAAATAAAACTGTAGTGAAGAGAGAGGGAGAGAGAGGGAGAGAGAGGGTTTGTTATTATGTTACATAGAACGTGACGAAGTTTTGTAGATATTTGATTATATAACATGGTATGATATTATAATGTCTACTGTAATGATGAGTGTGTATGATAATAATAGTCATTTGAATATTATTTGCAAGTCTTACACTTACAAGATTGAGATGTTCTTCCTATGAGAAGTTTCAACGACCAAACTTTGATCATAATCAGTGAATCTACTGAAACAACCTTTCAAACGGTTAGTTATTGTCGTGAAATTAGAATTTCTTGAAGAAGAAACTGGAGGTGGGGGACTGAAGTTCTTGAAGAAATCTTCGTTGGTCCAAAATGAAAGTGGAAGTTCAAAATCTTTGACGTTGTGATTCCATCAGGGACTCATGGAGGGCCTGAAATGGACCTTTGAGATTGATTGAGGTAGAAACTAGAAATCTCTGTGTTCGTGGAGGATGGGACTTGGGTTGTTCATTTAACCTTCAAAAGGCCAATCACGAAAAGGTGATTTCTATTCGAGCTATTCACAGAGATAACAACATTCATGGTTAAGTAATAACATTTCTTCTTATGTATATAGATAAAAAAAACAGATTCTAATGGCGCAAAACAGTTAATTTTCATTGTGGTTTTGTGAATCAAAACATGAGACGATGACTAAGGATTTGTCTAAATAACCAAAATATTTGAAAGTCGTTCAGATTGTCAGAAAATCAAAATACCATCTAACAAAATCCTCAAATTTGTTTGTGATATATTTCGAACTCGAACAAGATTCAGAAAAACAATCAAACGCACGGCAACAAAGACCGACTAGCTATGATGATTGGATCATTATCATTAGACAATGGCATTGGCAGCACTAGCAATCCTTGGCCAGAGATCAGCGCACTCTTTACCAATGGGACCAGTGATTGCAGAACCTTTCATTTCTCCCTTGGGGTTCACGATGACTCCAGCATTATCTGTGCAACGGACAAACAAATCAGACCAGATTAGTATACAATAATTACAAATGAGGCAAAAACCAAACAAACAATAACCAAGTTTAGAGTGGTATGTATATAGAGTCCATATGGAGCAGAAGCAAGCGTTAAAGCAATATAGCATCTGTAACGAAGGACACAAATTAAGTCTACCAGACTTGTAACCGTATCAACACCCTCTAAACGTGTCGGTGGATACTTGACTTAAGCCTGGACACTCTATGAAATACTCTAACCAACCAAAGTGAATCTAATTAACCATTAAATTTAGACATAGCTAATTATTCATAAGCAAGTCATTGCAAAACAAACAAGCTATCGATTAAATAAAAAAGACATAACAAGCGTTTAAGAATATAAAGTATCTGTAACGATGAAAACACAACTAACTTTACTGTGGTCCGATAACGAATTTGGTTAGTGTAGTAAAACTCTACCTTCGAAGTACATGAAGACACCATCCTTTCGGCGCCAAGGCTTCCTCTGCCTAACGATGACAGCTGGCATAACCTTCTTACGGAGATCGGGCTTTCCCTTCTTGACGGTGGCCATCACCATGTCTCCGACGCAAGCGGAAGGTAACCTGTTGAGACGACCCTTGATCCCTTTCACAGAAATGATGTAAAGGTTCTTGGCACCTGTGTTGTCAGCACAGTTCACCGTCGCCGCCACGGGTAGACCCAGCGACATCCTGAACTTGTTACCCGACGTTCCTCCACGTCCTAGTCACAAACATACACAAAAGAATAATTAACGCAATGTACAAAGGGCAGTATGGAACATTAACGATCGAGAAGAAGAGCACGAACCTCGCTTCGACATTTTGGATCTGTTCTGTTGTAAGAAAATTAAGGTCTGCGGCTTTTGTATATAGGAACGCAATAGTGTTAGGGTTTTACTCACTCGGCTTAAGCTGAAGAAGATGACAGCTTGTGTCTTAAAAGCCCAACTATTAAAGTTTTCCAGGCCCATTTAAGCCTACGAACGTTTTTTTTTTTTTTCACCGCCTACGAACGTTTACTTGGTGAAATGAATATTTTTGGTCATTCGTCCCACATCGAGAAGCTGGAAGTAACCAGCAGCAAAAGTTGTATACTAAATACAGGTCTCTTTCTGTTCTTTCAAATCACGCAGCCATGTGGTGAGCACAAAGCGAACTATTCTTTCGCCTTTTACTAAAGAATACCGTGTGCTCTCCACTCCTAAGTGGCATACGCCTATTTTTGGAGGGTTTCCACCGAACAGTGGATCCCAACAACTATCAGTAAGAATTTTTCTGTTGTTATATTATCAACTCTGTCCTGATCAGGAGTATTCAATTTGGCTCATGGATAAGGATATAAATGTGGCGGCAGTAGAAAGCTTTTAAAATTGGAGTTGTTCTGCTGAACAAATGATGGGGGCTTTTGCTAAATGTAATGTGTGGAATCAAATATCAAAAGCTTTAGGTTAGTCATGTGTTATGTTGCTGATGTCAATGTTTTGAACTGGTCTTACGAGTGTAACATATGTGTTTATTCCTAATTAATGTAATAGTTACTGATCTACTGGCTTTGATCATCGTCATATTTCTTGCGGTTGCTTAACTGTACTTAGTAGCTCTGATTTTGTTCATCTATGGACCAGATTTGCAACAACTAGAATATCTCCTATGATATTATCACCACCCGCTGGTGGTGAATCATATTGTCAGAAAACAAATATGTTATTCTCTACGGAATTAATAGTCAAGAAATACAAGACTACCGAACCAAAACCAGTTTTAGTCTTTGTCGCTGGTGTTATTATCATTACATATGCCGTCTGATTGAACAGTAGACTTCTCCGGTTTAGCTTTGGTCTTCCTCCCGGACACCTCTCCTCCTCCTGATCCTTTCACCTTCCTATGACGCGACGACGAAGACTTTCTCTGAGAAGCAGAAGAACTGTCTGAAAGGTGATTAGAACCTTCCTCGTCGTTAGCCGAGACAATAACACGCCTCCTCCTGAGCGATGGATCATTAGATGAATCTAACGACGCGTGCCTGCTCCTGTGATGACGTCTCGAGGGTCTTGGTACCAGTTCAGATGGCAACACGTTGCTGTTTCGTCTAGGAGGAGAACCGTGATGGGACTCGGATTTACGCCTTGTCTTCTTGTGCTTTTGTTTCTCGGGAGGAGGCAGCAACTCTTGTAATCCAACTCCTTCTCCTGTTGGATTGTTGTTGGCATCTCGTCGAGAAACTACTTGAGCATTCTCATTTCCTTGAGAGTTGAAGTCACTCATCTACATTATTAACCTGGGATGAGTATACTTATAGGTATATGCGCACAAATTAAATATGTTGAAAGCGTTCTAAAAAATCAGCATCAGATCGGTCATAAAAAATACTTTTTCTATACACAATTTTTTTTTAAAAAAGTTGGTCTAGACTAATTCCATATCAACAGTTTCTGGTTACCGTCTATCAATTTTTTTAAACATTAGTGAGTATACTTATACGTATATGGGGATAAATACGTAGAAATGTAGAAACCGTACGTACCCAGCTTGGTGCATTTGATGCGGGACCATCGGATCCAATGTGGGCGACATGTTTTACATCGGTGGGAAACCCAATCTGAATATCACGCTCTTTACCTTCCTCTGCAGTTTAGAATTTTTTTTAACATAGAGAGATCTGACTTGTGTTACAAGGAACGTCAAAAATGTTCCTTGTAACGTAAGAATTGTGTTACAGTAATTAATGAGACTCACCGAAAATCTGAGTGATGTGGCGAAGGCCTTTAAAAAATCCTTTCACGCCCGTCGTCGTCGTCATATCGGGAGGAATGGTTTTCGGTTAGAGGTTCAGATGCTGCAACTTTGTGAATGCGCCAGACCCTAACGTGTGGAGCAAACAAACATAACAAATCATTGTTCTGTCATTCAAGGAGTCTTAAGAGATTAAGAGAGACTGCAAAAGTAACATTTTAAACGTTCGGACTTAACAAAGAATGTAATGAGATCAGAGAATGCAAACCTTCATCGCATTGATTTTAATTTCTCTTAACAGATGGAATTGGAAAGAGGAAGAGATCTAGAGAGACACGAGATTAGGTTTCAGACAAGTTCTTGGTTGAGAAGATGAGGGAGAGCACTGAATTTTATTTACCCACAAAAAAAGACGTAAAATTATCTTTTTCAAGGTTCTTATTTTTACTGTTTATATATATTTTTATAAATAGATTTCTTTCTATTTTAATGGAGGCAACGTAGACTTAGGATTTTGTTTACCTCAATTCAGAATTTGATGTTTGGTTTAAAGATTAATGAAAAAAATGGATCAATACCATCTCGATTTGTGAATGTATATGAAGATTGTGAATCGAGGAAACAACTTGTGAATGCATATGGAGATTTGGTAAATAGTTTTTTTTTTTGGTAGGTAAACGATGCTAAGTCACGGATTGCGTTGATACGCTATGTTCATACATGATCACGTTACTATATTCTCATAGTCATGGACGTACAAGTTGATTTTATACTATTCGCAAACCATTATTCAATGTATAATATATTAATCATTCGAACAACAACAATAAAACTTATACAATAATTAGTTTCAAAGAAATACATATAATCCTTCAAACAACAACAATTAAATAAGACAAACAACAACATAATAATGATCCCACCAAGAACCCTAACTTCTCCATCTAGAATCATATTTTGCCTGTTTTATATCGAAGAATCACAGCCTCAATGTCAAGTCGATGGAACTCGACATGTCTCCGCCTCTCTCGGTTGTAGTATATTGCGGATCTTGTGGTCTCCGTTCCTCCAGCTGGCAAAGAAGCGGAAGAGTACGAAACCTTTCCGATGGCATCGCCGGAAAAAGATTCATCAGCTTCGGATTCTCCTGCTGCCCAAACAAATGGTTAGAATTGTTGGCCGAAGTGTTCGCTGGAAATCCTTTATGAAACCTCCCTTGTTCATCTATATGATGACCACTACGGTAATAATGCAAGTTGTAACGATTCCTCCCACACAAAGCAGGTTCAGGCCTCGTGTAGTGTCGGAAGGTGGTGGGTGGAGTGGCGGCAGGGGAAGAGAAGGTGGAAAGATGATGATTGGAGTGAAAAGTGTTGGATTGTGAGGTTAGTTCTTGAGGTGCTAAGAAGATTTTTTTACAAAGAAAACATTCATGGGGGTTTGAAACATGCATGAGATCCTTTTTCATGCCAAACCCACCGATCATTTTCTGTAAATCTTTATATGTATTTATTAACGAAGATGCAAGAGATTGAAACACATCTATTGAACTATTTATATACAAATTTATGTGTAAAAGTGAGGAGATGCATGCATGCTGCCAATCCTATTTGAGGAAAATATATTTCCATGTTGTTAATATTGTCTTAGTCTGATATGATATTGATGATGATGAAGAATTTTAATCACATGTCCAGCATGCATATTGACTTTGTTCACATTTTTAGAAAAAATATACTTTCTGTAGAAGAAAAAAATATGCATATAGATATGTCTGAATTACAAAAAAAAGTACACAGATATGTTTAATCATATAAAGAAGTCAACATTTTAAGTAAAATTGAATAGGTATGATGTGTTCAATGCTATTTAAAATTTTGGAGTAATAAATGTTTTCACTTTGGGAAGAATATTAATGGGAGGTTAATTATTTGTGGGCAACTAATCCAACAATTTTGGGAATTTTAATTTTTTGTATTGTTTATTTTCAGGAAATACATTTCTTAATTGCTTCTCTACATAATAATTTTCTTCTAGTAATTAGTTATTTTTGGAAAGTATTAACAAAAATAAATTATATGCTCCTGGTCTTTTATACTATTAACAAGGTGTAAATATCTTTCCAACTTCATCATATGATGAATCAGCAAAGAAGATAGAGATTGACTAAGGGGTTTATTCAACTAAGAGAATTGATTTGTATTAATATGATAAATCCATTATTATTCAAACGTGAATTTAAAAAATATTTTAAAATATAATATAATTAAAATTGTTATTTCATAAAACACTTTGAAATTTACTGTTATATATATTAAACAAAATTTATATTAAAGATTTTAGAGTACCAAATGTTTGAGAATAGTTTCCTAGTTATAAAAATTAAAATATAAATCTCATGATTTTATAAGAGATTCTAAAATTGTTTAATAAAAATCACATCGAATTCTCAAATTTTTCTGTAATCATTTAAGACTCATTAGAAATTAAATCATTTTAAATTTTAGATTCAATACACTCCGAGTCTATCGAGTTATGCAACTAATTTTTATCAAATATAATAAAGAGTGAAAGACTAATAGTATCATCAGTACGGACCCTAAAGAAGATTTTTTTTTTTGGAAAAAAACAACGAATATAATAAAAAGTGAAAGACTAATAGTATCATCAGTACGGACCCTAAAGAGGATTTTTTTTTTTGAAAAAAAACAACGATTAATTCAGTATTTATATAATATTGCTTATGTGGTACAAATCAACTACAAAAAAGAAACAAATAAAACTATATGAAACTTGTGGGAATAAAACAATTTGTTTCTTTTTTTCTCTTCTGCTTTTCATTTGATCACTCAGTGTTCCTAAGGCTTTCACTGGTGAGCCACAGTTTCTTCCTGACAATGAAAATGACATTGTTCTCACCATCGTCACTGTCTTGGTCAAGTTCTGAACCTGTAGTTACCTTCTCTGACGCCACAACCTCCCAATGCAGAGCCTTCATATACTTCTTGATCGATTCAACAATGCTCTCCTTATCTCTGATGATGATGAATCCTGTAGGTCTAAGAATCCTATCCATCTCAAGTAATAGATCCTCCGCACTGCATCCTTTGCTTCTAATGTCTGAAAAGACAGTCCATGCGTGCAAGAGATCGTATGTTCGAGGGTACGTAGAGAAAGCCTCACACCTAACAATAGAGGAACGGTGAAAATGTGAACTATTATTGTTAAAAAGTTTAAAGTCTTTTAGGGTACGTACCAGTTATGATTTGTCCCTATTAAACCACGGTCGTAGACCAGTTTAAGAGTGTTGGGGCCGTAGGGAGAGACAACGTTCATAACCCAAACATCTTTATCTTTGAGAGCAGCTGCGAAAGAACCCATGTGAGCTTTCATGTCCATTATGTTCCTCACAGTGTTTGCTTTGATTTTAGAAGACATTAGGTTCCAGTAACTGTCCACTTGCTGTTTCCAAAGCTCCTGCAAACAAACAAAAAAGAAGAAAAACACAACAAAACAATATGCTTAAACTCTTTATTTGTGTGTGTTCTATAATCTTATCAAGAGGTAAAAAAAAAAGAGCATTGCAGGTCTTAGTAATAGTACCGTGTCTTTCTCAAACATATGTGTTGAATAACCAAAGTCTGCAAGACGAGGAGGAGGAGAAGTCATCCTAGCTGGCCATGGAGCTAACCCACTTCCTTTTGTTTTATGGTCATCTGTATTTTAAAAAAAAAGAAAAACATTATTAAAAAACGAGCCAAGAGTTGTGAATAAACGCAAATCAAACTCAAAGAAAGCAAAGAAACCAAAACCTTAAGATGTGTATATCATTATGTGTTTACAAGTCCATGTTATATTAGCCTCAAAATCCGATTTTTTTTTAGGAATACATATTTATCAAAAGTAATTATCCTAAAAAGCGTGTACCGTTCCAACAAATGCTAGTCTTCTCTTTAAAAGGTGCACAAGATTTTAAGATACTTCCAGAATTAACACTAAGTATGACTCTCAGAACGAAAGTACTTACGCTTGGAGTAAGGAGTGATGCAAGCTTCCATCGACACACCATAAACCGCATCAGGATCAGCATCCGAGCGACAAAGAGGAGGCTGCGTCCCAGGCTCTCTCTCCAAGTAACAGTCATTACTCAACGGTTTCTGCCAAACAACAGTTTGGTTTCTTTTAGCAGCGATTCTCCAACACATCCTCTCAACAATACCACTCATCTCCTTCCATATCCTCAAACTGTCTTCGTCCTGCGCGTAAGCTTCAGGGGACGAATAAGCGAAATAGCCTCCAGGTCTTAGCACACGGTCAAGCTCGAGGAGAAGGATGCCGTCTCTTTGAAGCCAGTCGATCCTACACCGAGAGCAATGAGCAAACTCGAAGGATCTGCTCGGGTAAGGAAGTCTCTTGGTGCCTAAGACACCGAGGTAAGCAGGGATGCCTCTCTCTAACGCAAACTGGATTTGGTTCTGGTGAACGTCGTTGGGAGCTAATGACATTGCGATTATGTCAGAGGAGAGGAGGTAAGCTCCGAAACTAGCAACTCCACATCCAACATCGAGAACCGTTCTTAACCTCCCTTCATCGTTTAATACACCGTTGGAAAAGTTAAGCATCTGCAAGTCACAAGAAGCCGTTAGAAACACATACTTCTACTAGAAAATTTAGTTTTTTTTTGCTTAGTCTAATTATAAAATTATTTTGATGAATTATAAAAATTAGACATACAAAAAAATTATACAAATTTAACGATTTACACTGACACTATAGCTTGATTAAACAGGTTTAGACCAATTTAAATCAGACTACTTTTGATAGATCTTAACCTATTTATAACGGTTTAAACCGATTTTATTTATATCTAATTATAAAATTATTTTCATGAATTATAAGAATTAAGACACACAAAAAATAATAATACAAATTTAAGGATTTACACTAATATTATAGATTAATTAAACAGATTTTTATACCAATTTAGACTACTTTTAACCGATTTATAACGGTTTAAACCGATTTGAATCATATAACAGATTTTTAGAACAATGCATATTTAATGAAAAAGTTCAAGTAAGAGGGTTACATTAGCTATGGATGAAATGTACTTATCAGCACCGTAATGGAAGTGAGTGCCACCACCTGGGAAATTGATTTTATCGCCTTTGACAACCATCCAGTTCTGATCAGACTTCTCTTTAGCGAGGTGAGTGTGAGGTATGTTGGCTTGCCAGACTTCATCTCTGCTCTTAGGCCACTTGATAGGAACCTTGTAGCCAGATGGAGGAGGAATCAAACAGTTGAACTTTCTTTCGGGAGGAGGACAATGGCGTTCGTAATGTTCCATTAGAGATAGATCAAGCTTCAACCTCATCTGGTAGATGAAGTTCCTGTCTAAGCAAGGGATGATCTCTGAGTGCCGATCATCACAAACCTTTTAACATATATATATAATAACAAAAGTTAGCTCTGCCTTAAGCATACAGGGATAGCTTTTGGATGAAGCAACTTACAGGGAAGCTTTTGGCGACAACAAGACTGTCTTCTTCATTGCTCACAGATCCATCCTGTTTGGTATCATCATCATCACCACCTAAATAGGAAGATCCGAGTTTTCTCAGTGATCTTCCATACTCCAAAGCTGATGCACCTTGGCTAGAGGAGCCATAGTACATATACAAGAAACAGAGGAGTAAAGCCACTATGCAGACGGAAGCAATGAGGCGCTTCTTTTGGCCTCCATCAGATCTCCCTCTCATCATCAAAACGCAGCTTCCTCACACAAAAACCAAAGAAGCAAAAGAGCTTCCTTAACAAAGACTTTCCTCTCACTCTCTCTCTATGTGAGGTTCTCTGCATAGATACAAAGAGAAAAATCCATGAGACTTTAAACACAGTCAAAAGTGTGAGATATATAGTTAGTGGCAACAAATTTTCGAAGTTAACAATAAATGAATGGAATAGAAACACAGACGGACAATGGAAGAAGATTCAGATCGGTGTTTAGTTTGGTCGGAAACAAAACCTTAGCATATTGAAACAGAACATAAAGTTAAGTGGAAACAGTTTTGTTCTTCCTCTAGACAAAAAATATTAATTTTTTTTTTGAACTAAATTGAACTAGTAGATCTGAGAGTAGAGAGTGATAAGTAGCGTTTCCAGTTTCTCGGCAATGAAATTATCAATTTCCCGGGAAAACTGAAACATTCATTGATTACAAAAAAGAGGAAAAGAATAGAAAAACTCACAGAAGAACCAAGAACTCAAGAAGAGTCGAGTGGTAAATGAGAGATCCGAGAATGGGAATGACAAATAACTTTACAGATTTAGATCTCACGGGGAATGATAGATATAAAGCCTTTTTCCACTGGCGAAATGTTTTTTTTCCCTATTTTGGTGAGATAAGTACAGTGCGGCTTCCCCCTTGTACAGCTTTAAAAGGTCGCTATCTCTGTCTACACTGTCGACTTGCTGTAAATCCCTGTGTAAATCTATCTCTTTTTTAATTTATTTTCCGGTATAATAAATAAATAAGTATATTTTTGAAAGCTTAATCAAATCAATTGAGATCTCTGCAAGTAGATTCGAACGTAATTGCGTGTTTAATTTCATCATTAATACTAAATTACTAATAGATTAACAACTACCCACATTCGTGTTTAATAATTTCTTTAATCGAATTAATTCTTGCAGTTTTTGAGAAAATGACTGGACGATTATAAGAGAACAAAACCAGTTGACTATTGGACAAGTCACTGTCTTATGTCCCATTTTACACACGGAATGTATATATATGTAAAATTGTAAATCCTTGAAACGCGTTTAAACATTCATTGTGTCGGTGGTGATTACTGGTTTCTGACTCATGATCGGTGATTCTTTAATTGTTCAGTTACCATTTAACTCATGTTATTCGGTTTATTATTTGATCAGCTGTTTAAGTCAATAAATTATTATGGTTAGTTACCACTAGGATGAGATCCAGATCCAACCTTTGAGTCCATAAAATATAAATAAATACTTACATCATGGAGAGGGAAAAGATGTTCACGTGTAGAGTGTAGTCACAAACTCATAAAGAGAAAAACCTTAAAACAAAGAAGTGTCTTTGTAATTGTACCTTCTGAGAACGTACGGCTCTTCCATCATCAGCAACGCAGCAATGTCTTCTTTAAGTTTGTAGTTGTTCCGATGATCATGCTCGTCACAAAAGGCAGGTCAAGTACAACCCCGAGAGCTAAGCTAGCTCTACCGGCCGGAGTTAAACCGTGCTTCTTCGCCACCTCGATGTAGTGTATGTGTGTCGCTGCTTCCTAAAATAGGAATAAAAATTGACCTCAAACAACTTTCACGACGTTGGTTTACAATTATATCGATGTTTCTTAAGCATGGATGGATCAAGATTCAAGAACAAACAGCCAACGCTCCATGAATCCATTGAAAAGATTAGGCCTTGTACTCTTTGCATATTTTGGGCCTGTAGCAGTGATTATAATAACCCAAGAACATCAGAAAATAATGAAAATACTCATAAGGTCACTTAGTATGGGCCTGACTTCCTCATCAAGAAACCCATTGGAATTATATTATCCACCGAATATCCTCTTTCCAAATTTAAATCCTGTAAATCTAAGATAATTTATTACTTCGAGATAATACGATTAAATTAGATGACGTGGCATGACAAAACACCTTCGATATCTCCCACCATCCACCAATAAATAAAAGCCATAGTGAGCTCTCTCACGGATTCAACCAAAAGCCTCTCCCAAATCTCAAAAAACACAGATCCATTCTCCGGCGATAATCAACGACCTAGATCAGATGGCGAAGGAACCAGTTCGTGTTCTCGTTACCGGCGCTGCAGGTAACTTTACGCCTTCTCTCAGATCCTGTAGTATCGGATCTTCGGTTAGTCAGATCTCTAGCTCACTGTACTCAGAATAGTCTTGGTTATGTCATCCGTATATACATTATCGATCGATGAAACCAGACGTAGATTCTAGGTTTTGCTGATCTGGTGGTTGAAATGAGATCTGAAGTGTATGTAATTTATTGAGAATCCTTACTTCGCTAGGCTCGAAGAAACCACGATTTGATTTTGATGCGTAGTGTTCTCGTAATCTATTATTGAGCTTTGATAGCGTTCATGCCGGTTTGGTTCAACGTTGACATGAATTGAAAACGGTTTTGGTTGTAATTGGATTATATAATGTAATTTGGGCGCAGGACAAATTGGATACGCACTTGTTCCCATGATTGCAAGGGGTATCATGCTTGGTGCTGACCAGCCCGTGATCCTCCACATGTTGGATATTCCTCCTGCTGCTGAAGCTCTCAACGGTGTCAAGATGGAGTTGATCGATGCTGCTTTCCCTCTTCTCAAAGGTAGTAACTAAACCTGTGTTTTTCATGTTTTGTGATAAACATTTTTTTAATGTGAAATATTTGCAAAGAGAGAGAGAGAGAGAGAGATAATGAATATTTTGAACGTGTGTTTTTGTATCAGGTGTTGTTGCTACAACTGATGCCGTTGAGGGATGTACTGGAGTCAACGTTGCTGTTATGGTTGGTGGTTTCCCCAGGAAAGAAGGTATGGAGAGGAAGGATGTCATGTCCAAGAATGTCTCCATTTACAAGTCCCAGGCTGCTGCCTTGGAGAAGCATGCCGCTCCTAACTGCAAGGTAATTTAGATATGTTTGCCTTTTTCTTTAAAAAAATTCAGTCTCTTTGAATGAAGCCACTACATCCATGTTTGTGACCCTCTTGCTCAAGACATTTCTCTCGTTTTTTATTTTTATGTTATTTTTCAGGTTCTTGTTGTTGCAAACCCTGCCAACACCAACGCATTGATCCTCAAGGAATTTGCACCATCCATCCCTGAGAAGAACATCACTTGTTTGACAAGGCTTGACCACAACAGGGCCTTGGGTCAGATCTCTGAGAGGTTGAGCGTGCCTGTCTCTGATGTTAAGAACGTGATCATCTGGGGAAACCACTCATCCACCCAGTACCCTGATGTCAACCATGCTAAGGTGCAGACATCGTCTGGAGAAAAGCCTGTCCGTGAGCTCGTCAAGAACGATGAGTGGTTGAATGGAGAATTCATCACAACGGTTCAGCAACGTGGAGCTGCAATCATCAAGGCGAGGAAGTTGTCTAGTGCACTCTCTGCTGCTAGCTCTGCATGTGACCACATCCGTGACTGGGTCCTTGGAACTCCAGAGGTTCATAACAAAACTCTTCTCCCATTATTCAGAATTTGTTTATTATTTTCTTGTAGCCGTTCTAACATGACTTCTTTCTTTGGTTTCACTCCTCAGGGTACATTTGTTTCCATGGGAGTATACTCGGATGGCTCTTACAACGTTCCATCAGGACTTATCTACTCCTTCCCTGTCACTTGTCGCAATGGAGAGTGGAGTATTGTCCAAGGTAATAAGACACGCTTTTAACATCTCAAAATACTTAAGTTCCCATATACTAACGTGAATTTGTATGATTAGGGCTTCCGATCGATGAAGTATCAAGGAAGAAGATGGATTTGACTGCAGAGGAGCTGAAGGAAGAGAAGGACTTGGCCTACTCATGCCTCACTTAAACCTATACTCTTCTTCTCAATCAGGTGTGAGATCAACAAAGCTTTGAGGGCTTTGTTGAAATAAAGAGTGTGTTTAAAAGATCTCCCAAACACTGTCCCTGAGCTTGATATTCATGTACTCTGTTTTTCTTTGTGTCTGATTTGGTTTACCCATAGTAATAAAAAAACAATATTTACTAAACTGAAATAAGAAATCGAATCATAAACAATAGGCATTAGGCACTGGTCCACTAAACTAGGATATGAGGAGTACATATATTCAAAGTTTAAAGAGAATTCAATGTTGTTTTTTGTGTGCACCAAACAAGAGAATTTAATGTTTATCTTTACCTTTTGTAAAGTAATTTAAAAAAGCAGTGGATCTTGATTAGACTCAGTAGGAAATGGAATCAAGTTCTCATCTTTAAAGCCTTTATAGTAATATTCAGTGGATTCAACCAAAAGTGGGCATGACCAGAATCGTGTTCATGAACCAGTGAACCACCCAACGTTAGACAACGTAAGAGAAGATGATTATTCACTGCACTTTATAGGCCCAATATAAAATGTTCTTTTATAAAAAGCAAAACGACATTCGATTCCTTGTAAAATATCTACTTATACCAAAAAAAGTTCGTTCGTTGATGATGATGATGATCCCCATGAAAATCTTACAAGAGCAAATGAAAAATGAGATGGGTAAAAAAAAACCAATTAAATTCCAACGCCACTAGTTGTGGATAAAGTTGGCTGCTTTTGTCTCTGTACTGAATATTATTTCCGCATTATTGCAATACATACAACACTCTTCATCATGGGTATTGTCATTTAGATCTCAAAGTCTTTTAACTTTCATACCCAAAATAGGAAGCAGAGGTCGGTCATCAATAATCCTTCACAACTCCAAGTTCTTCTTTCTCCTCAAGATCCAAACCTGCTCAAAGATCTCTGCCCTCAACTCTGATTAAGTTCCGGTAAAAAAAGTCTCAAAATTTTGATTTTATTCAAACATCTACTTCTTGAATATACACTTTCATCTGTTAGAGAAAGACTTGATTTCTATTTAGTAGATACTTGATCTTTGAATTGAAAGTATGTTAGCCTTTCTCTGTTTTTTTTTGGGTTTTAAAAGATTTTTTATTAATCATTCTCTGGAATTATTTGGACAGAGAGAGAGTGGAGTTTAGCTGATTCTGCGGTGTCTTGACATCTCTGGTCATAATAAAGCATGTCGACAAACAAAAAGACTATAGTTTGGTTCAGAAGGGACCTAAGGATCGAGGATAACCCTGCATTAGCAGCCGCTGCTCACGAAGGGTCCGTTTTCCCTGTTTTCATCTGGTGTCCTGAAGAAGAAGGACAGTTTTATCCAGGAAGAGCTTCTAGATGGTGGATGAAACAATCACTTGCTCACTTGAGCCAGTCTTTGAAGGCTCTTGGTTCTAACCTCACTTTGATCAAAACCCATAACACCGTTTCAGCTATCTTGGACTGTGTTCGTGCAACCGGTGCAACTAAAGTCGTCTTTAATCACCTCTACGGTACTTAACTCTCCTCTCTCTCTATCTCTTGTTCAGTCAGCTGAGGTTGATATGAAGTTACCTTTCCCCTTGTATGTAGATCCTGTTTCGTTGGTTAGGGACCATACCGTGAAGGAGAAGCTTGTGGAACGTGGTGTCTCTGTGCAAAGCTACAACGGTGATCTATTGTATGAGCCGTGGGAGATATACTGTGAAAAGGGCAAACCTTTTACTAGTTTTAATTCTTACTGGAAGAAGTGCTTAGACATGTCTGTTGAATCCGTTGTACTTCCTCCTCCTTGGCGCTTGATTCCTCTCACTGCAGGTAAATAGCAATTTTAAGTTAAAAAAAAAAAAACATTTTTCTACTTTTTCTTGGGGACATAACAGTTTGATTTGTGTGTTTTTCTTTTGTGTCAGCAGCTGAAACGGTTTGGGCGTGTTCAATTGAAGAGCTAGGACTAGAAAACGAGGCCGAAAAGCCGAGCAACGCCTTGCTAACTAGAGCTTGGTCACCAGGGTGGAGCAACGCTGACAAGATACTAAACGAGTTCATCGAGAAGCAGCTCATAGACTACGCAAAGAACAGCAAGAAAGTCGTTGGGAACTCGACCTCGCTGCTCTCTCCTTATCTCCACTTCGGGGAGATAAGCGTCAGACGCGTCTTCCAGTGCGCTAGGATGAAACAGATCATATGGGTAAGAGACAAGAACGGTGAAGGGGAAGAGAGTGCTGATCTTTTCCTCAGAGGGATCGGTCTAAGAGACTATTCTCGTTACATATGTTTCAACTTCCCTTTTACTCACGAGCAGTCTTTGCTGAGTCATCTCCGTTTCTTCCCTTGGGATGCTGATGTTGAGAAATTCAAGGCGTGGAGGCAAGGCAGGACTGGTTATCCGTTGGTGGATGCTGGGATGAGAGAGCTTTGGGCTACTGGATGGATGCACAACAGGATTAGAGTGATTGTTTCGAGCTTTGCTGTGAAGTTTCTTCTCCTTCCGTGGAAATGGGGGATGAAGTATTTTTGGGATACTCTTTTGGATGCTGATTTGGAGTGTGACATCATTGGATGGCAATATATCTCCGGGAGCTTGCCTGATGGCCACGAGCTTGATCGCTTGGACAATCCTGCGGTAATCTTACAAAACTTATGTTTGGGTATTGATTCGGGTATTTCGGTAGTTTGGATAGGAGGTTAGAGGATCCATTTACTACCTGACTAGTTTCGGATTCGGTTCGGATAGTAAAACTAGTAACCAGAAAATATCCGGAAAAAAATAGTTTTCATTTGGTTTCCGGTTCTATTATTTCGGTTATTTCAGATGTATAAATATAGGAACCAATTCAGGTATCTGAGGGTTTAGGTCAGCTTCGGATATTTCAGTTCACTTCCGGTTTGTTCTTAGGTTCCGGTTTTATTGCCCAGGCCTAACTGAGAAGTTCGGTTTTGAAACCAGTAATCCCCAAAACTAGAAATTGTAATATTAGTTTTGTTCCAGTAGACAGAGGAGCTCTCACATAATGACCAGGTCCTTTCTAGTCGAGCTAATGACCTCTGGTACTTTATTGTTTTAAGCTACATGAGACTATTTGTTGTTGTTGTCTGTTTGTCTGATTGAGAAGTCTCAGAGAATGTCTGTATGGTTTGGTTTCAGATACAAGGCGCAAAGTATGACCCGGAAGGGGAGTACATAAGGCAATGGCTACCCGAGCTGGCGAGGTTGCCAACTGAATGGATCCATCATCCATGGGACGCTCCTTTAACCGTACTCAAAGCTTCCGGTGTGGAACTCGGAACAAACTATGCCAAACCCATCGTAGATATCGACACAGCTCGTGAGCTGCTAACCAAAGCCATATCAAGAACTCGTGAAGCACAGATCATGATCGGAGCAGCGCCTGATGAGATTGTAGCTGATAGCTTCGAGGCCTTAGAGGCTGCTAATACCGTTAAAGAACATGGTCTTTGCCCGTCTTCTAATGACCAGCAAGTACCGTCGGATGTTCGTTACAATGGGTCAAAGAGAGTGAAACCCGTTGAAGAAGAAGAAGATGAAGAGAGAGAGATGAAGAAACTTAGAGGATTCAATGAAGTTATTAGAGAAGAAGAAGAAAGGGGTTTGTTTTCTACTGCTGAGTCTTCTTCTTCTTCGAGTGTTAGGAGTGTGTTCATGGTTTCTCATTCTTGCTCGCTCGTATCAGAAGGGAAGAATCTGGAAGGTATTCAAGATTCTTCTGATCAGATTGCTACAAGTTTGGGGAAAAATGGTTAGAAATGATCAAAGATAAAGCTTTAATGTTATTCTCGCTTTTACTATTACTATAAAACCTAACATGTAGAAGTATGAATGTGTGTGTGTCTCTTGACTCTTTGCTCCTTGTGATGATCATCCCAAGAACAAGATGGAATAAGCTTATATTATATATCTTCTGATAGATGTATGGATAAAATAATAAAAGATATTTCTATAAATGATTTTGTAGTTGTTTGTCTGTATACAATAAGAAACATGATTTGTCTTGAACATGAACTGAAGTGAACGGTTAACGTAAAAGGTGAAAAGTTAACAAAACAAAACAAAACTCTAAAAGTCTAAATCTTGTCCTGACGCTTCTCATGCATTGAATGATCTTTTCCACGTGTCTCTTCTGTTGCCTCATGCCTGCTCTCTTCCTCTTCCATTTTATTGTCTCTATCTATTATATATATGCAGCCTTTGTGAGAAATCTTGAACGAAAACATATAAAACAAATACAAAAAATGGCCAAAAACTCAAATTATGAAACGAAAGATGACTTGGAAGACTTCTCAGTCCCTGTCATAGACTTCACAGGCGTCCACGAGGATGCACTATCACGTGAACGTGTAGTAAAGGAGATCAAAGACGCTGCAGAGAAGTGGGGAATGTTCCAGGTGATCAACCATGGTGTTCCTTTAACTGTTCTTGAAGAGATCAAAGATGGAGTTGTTAGGTTTCATGAGGAAGATCCTGAGGTTAAGAAATCTTACTTCTCGCGAGACCACACCAAGACATTCGGTTTCTTTAACAGTTTCGAACGTGAAGATTTGTCTGTTGGTAACTGGAGAGACAGCTTCGCTTGTTACATGGCTCCTGATCTTCCAAACTCTGAGGAGCTCCCAGTGGCTTGCAGGGATGCTGTGATTGGATACTCAGATCATGTGAAAGAGGTTAGGTGGTCTGATCTTTGAACTCATTTCAGAAGCTCTTGGTTTGAGCCCTGAGACTCTTAACGGGATGAATTGCACAAAGGGTTTGCAAATGATCTGTCATTATTACCCTCCCTGCCCACTACCTGACCTAACTTTGGGCACAAGGAAACATACCGACAACACTATCATCATTATTCTTTTTCAAGATCAAATCGGTGATCTTCAAGTTCTTCATTAAGACTGTTGGGTCGATGTAACGCCTATTCCCGGGGCTCTTATCATCAACGTCGGAGATTTCTTGCAGGTGATATCACTGATGCATAACTTATAAGAGACATGATACATAGAACCAGAGGTTTTGGTAAGAGATGCATTGAGTTTATGTCTCACGTTTTGTTTGGTTTGTGTAGATGATGACTAACAACAAGTTCATAAGCATGAACCATAGGGTGCTTGCAAACAGAGTTGGACCGAGGATTTCAGTCGCCTGCTTCTTCTACTATCCTACGAATCTAAACTCCACAGCTTAAAGAGTTTCTCTCTGAAAAAACCTCTTACAGTCAGCGATTTCATGAAAAGAGTATACAAATGGATAACATGATCTGTCAAATTTCAAGTTATTAAAAAAGGAAAATAATAAGGACCAAGACAACGTAAATATTAGGATGGTTTTTTATTCTTTTACACTTTCAAATTAAGTTGTACTTGATGTAGACAAAGGATTTGATTTGAATAAATTTAACATTCAGTTCAAAAACATTCTAGATTGATGTTAGATATTTGTGTTTCATCTATATCTTGAGTAAGCAGTTCTCCTCTTCAAGATAAGTACTCTTGTTAATATTCCGAACATAAAATACAAACTAGCTATGGTACAAAATCTCAAGTACCAAAGTCGTAAAGCACTTACATAAAGCTTCACGTTTTCTACAATGTCAATAACGTTTGAGTTGACACATACTATACAAAGTACTGTTAAAAAAAAAAAGACCATAAACATAAGGAGCTAGAAACTCAGTGTTTCTCATAGCATCCCTCCACACCAAAACAAATCACTAAATTAATCAAGATAATTAAATGACTGTAACAACATAACATACCAAATTATTTTGATCATTTTGGTTTGGCTAAGTAAAAATTTGTTAAGACTAAGACAAATATCATCTAGATTTCTATAATAAACAACTTTCAAGGGTCAAAAACGTAAGTAAATGGAGTTTGAAGCTTTAGATCCCATCCAAAGCTCTTTTTTTGTTCTTTTTGGTTCAAATAGTTTAGAGAAGTGACAATGTAACAAGGACTGACCAAATAGATATGCATGAAATACAAAAATATCTTACAAGTTACAACAAATATATTACAAGTTACAACATACCAGACGTTTTGTACTATTTTTGTAAAGACGTTTTGTATTATTCTTTGTCATATCTTGAAATTGGACAGATAAGATGTTCCATCAAGGCCCTTTTTAAAGTATCCTTTTGTATACTCTTCTAAAGTAAACTCTCTGTATTTTGGAGGGTTTTCTTCAGAGAGAAGCTCTTTGATTGGGCCATAAACAGTTGCATTCGGAAGCATACTCGTGCTGAAAAAGCTTGCTACTGAAATCCTCGTTTCATTTCTGTTTGAAAGCACCCTATGCTCTGCGCTTATGAACTTGTCGTTGGTTATAAGCTGCATATCAAAGACATCTCTCAGATTCTCAACAAAAGCAGACACTGTTTGTTATAAATATATTAAAAATAGATTAATGAGCTTTTGCCTGTAAGAAATCTCCTATGTTGATAACAAGGGCCCCGGGAATAGGTGTAACATCGACCCAATGGTCTTGATGATGAATCTGAAGGCCACCGACTTGGTCTTGAAGAAGAACAGTGAGGAAAGAGTTGTCTGAATGGTTATTTGTGCCGATGGTTAAGTCAGGTTGAGGACATGGAGGGTAGTAGTGGCATATCATAAGAAAACCCTTCATACAGTCCATGCTCTTAAGCTTATCAGAGCTCAAACCGAGAGCTTCCGACAAGAGTTCAAAAAGCAAGACACCTAAGCTCTTTATATGCTTCGTGTGTTCGATCATAGCATCCCTGAACCAGTATATATGATATTATATATTACAATCATGACTCAAAACGTTTTGTGAGACGATTCTTGAAAGAGAAAGTTATGTACCTACCAACTAAAGAGTTGGCATAGTGGCTAAAAGCCTAAAATGTTTATATTATCTAGTAGGTATTAATTAAAGAGTCATGGGTCCAATTCTTGTTGGGAGAGGTTTTCTTTTCTACAAAGATAGTCAATTTAAAATGGTTTGGGTTCCACTCTAGAGGATGTACTGGCTTTCGGTCCAGAACCTCTAGAGAAAAAAAAAGTTACCTGCAAACCACAGGGAGCTCTTCAGGATTTGGAGGATCAGGAGCCATGTAACAAGCGAAGCTGTCTCTCCAGCCAACGCATAAAGAAGAGCCATACAGATCAAAGTTACTATTGTATACAAATGTCTTGGCGGCATCGCGAGTGAAGTAAGCTTTCTTAACCTCGGGATCTTGCTCAAAGAACCTTCGAACTCCTTCTTGAATCTCTTCAAGAACGGTTAAAGGAACGCCATGATTGATCACCTGGAAAAAACCCCAGTTCCCTGCAGCGTCTTTGATCTTCTCAACGATATGTTCACGCGAGACGTGGACGTCTGTAAAGTCGATGATAGGGATTGCGGGATCAGAGGAGGAAACAGAAGGTTTCTTGTCGGATAAGAAGTCTTGAGGGAGACGGAATATGCGAGGAATCTCGGTGATATGAGCATCGACGAGGCCTTTGACACCTTCTTTCGTCTCATCGAAAGCTTTGCGCTCACTGTAAGTGTCGAAGTCTTTGGTCTCCATATGTTTGTATTTTTAACCTAATTTTAAAGATTTTCTCACGAAGGTTATGTGAAGATTGAAGAAGAACGTTTATCGTAATCTGGATCTTGATATGACTCTAGAAGTATCAAGTGGTTTCTGTGCGTTTTCGTTCTTTGTGGTGAATAAGTGATTGATGGAGTATCTTCTTTTTATATAATACTCTCTTGGTCTTTTGGTGTGTGTGTGGGACCGACAATGATCTTTGATGACGTTGTCCGTTTTTTGTTGATGGAGTTGTAACTGATGTCAGCATGTTTTTCTTTTATATCAAAGACGATGTAATAATAAACACATTGACAACCAGGGTCCAGAAGAGTTTTGAAAGGAATCCCTATGGTGAAGTGTTCTTATATACGTGTGGTATATCCGTATATGGCATAGAAAGGTTGACTTTGTAAAACCAAAAACCACTCAAAAATGAGCTTACAGAAACGTTTTGACAAAAGGTTAACTATAGCACAAGAAAGTCTTTTTTTTAACACTGGGTTTGATTCAATCAAAATACAAGACATTGTTCCAATGATCCAAACTCCAACAGTTGGACGGATCTAAAGAAAGGAAATGCAAAAGAAACTGAAAGTAAAGAAATAAAACAACAAAGATGGCCAAAGAGGAGGGGAAAATGACACTATCAGTAGATAGCATATGTTGATCCACAACCGTGCCACAGATTGTAACGTAAACGAAGTAATAAATGGGTTGGCATAGTACCACACGTTATAAAACACCGAGTATAGCTAGAGAAGAATCGTATCCTCGTAGTAGTTGAATGTAGTATACTAGATTGCTAGTATTGGTAAGAAATAACCTGATCTAAAGAAACTAGTGAAAAATATTGATAAGAAACATCAGTAAAATAAAAATAAAATGATGTGTTTCAAAAGATAAAAATTAAAATAAAATGCACTTTTGTTATGTTCGCATTTGAATTCTTTGTGTTTTTTGAACTTTTGAATTCTTTCTTATTGACAAAAAGAAACAAATGCATGTGTTCCACATGATCATCGTTAAATTTATTAGTAAACACCATCAACATAATTAAATAAAATTCATTGCATTTTAAAATAAAAAAATCATTGTATTTATAATAAAAACAATGATTTTTTAAAAAAAATAGCTCTTAAAACAATGAGTTAAAAATGAATAAACAAATAAACATAGCAAAACACAAATTGGATTACAGTTTTACAAAGATGAAAACATAAATAAAAATTTATTTATTTTTTTATCTTTGTGAAACTGCAATCCAATTTGTGTTTTGCTATGTTTGTTTGTTTATTCATTTCAATTCATTGTTTTAAGAGCCATATTTTTTTTTTAGAAAACTCATTGTTTTCATATGTTTGAGTCTCATAATAAAAAAGAAAATCTAGCAAAAACATACTGACAAAATTATTTAGATATGAATACTATAGTTTTCTTTTGACTAAAAAAAAACTATAATATTCATATCTAAATAATTTTGTCAGTATGTTTTTGTTAGATTTTTTTTTTATTATGAGACTCAAACACATGAAAACAATGAGTTTTTTTGGTTTGCAGCTCAATGTTTTGGTGAAGTGTACTTATACATTTGGTATATGGCAGAGAAAGGTTGACTTTGTAACACCGAAAACCACTCAAAAATGAGCTCACAGAAACGTTTTCACAAAAGGTTAACTAGAACGTACACAAGAAAGTCGAAGTAGTAAATAATTTAATTAACTAGAACGTAACGTAAACGAAGTAATAATTAAATGGGTTGGTATAGTATCACACGTTATAAAACACCAAGTATAGCTAGAGAAGAATCGTATCCGCGACCGTATCATATCCAGGGGCGGATGCAGGGACGTATTGAGATGGGGGCACACGTACATATATAGTTATCAAAGTTGGGATATTTCATAAACACTCATAGTAATTATTGAAGGAAAAATAAAAATGAGACGGGGTCACGTGACCCCGTACGTCTAGCTGTACGTCCGCCCCTGATCATATCCTCGTAGTAGTTGAAGGTCAAGGTAGTATACTAGATTGCTAGTATTGGTAAGAAATAACTTGATCTAGAAAATAGTGAAAATATTGATAAGACACTTCAGTGAAATAAAAATAAAATGATGTGTTTCAAAAGAAAAATTAAAATAAAATGTATAGTTGTTATGTTCGTATTTGAATTCTTTGTGTTTTTTTTTTGAACTTTTGAGTTCTTTCTTATTGACAAAAAGAAACAAATGTATGTGTTCCTCCACATGATCATGGTTAAATTTATTAGTAAACACCATCAACATAACTAAATAAAATTCATTGCATTTTAAAATAAAAATAAAGAAATTCATTGTATTCATAATAAAAATAATGAGTTTATTTTAAAGAGTGATATGAAAACAATGAGTTAAAAATGAATAAACAAACAAACATAGTCAAACATAAATTGGGTTACAGTTTTATAAAGATGAAAACATAAATAAAATTGCAATCCAATTTGTGTTTTGCTATGTTTATTTGTTTATTCATTTTTAACTCATTGTTTTCAGATCACTCTTTTCAAAGAAAAAAAAATCATTGTTTTAATATGTTTGAGTCTCATAATAAAAAGAAAATTTAGCAAAAACATACTAACAAAATTATTAGATATGTATAATATAGATTACAGCTCAATTTTTTAGAAAGGAAATTTTAAAAGCACTTAAAATCTTACTTAGTTTACGAGGTTTTAATTAGTGACATGAATTACCATTGATTAAGTTTGAGTTATATAGGGATATAACTCAAAAATATTACCATTCATGAATCACATTTAAAATTTCATGTAACAGAAGTTGAATTATGTTTTCTTTTGGTTTTACGTCAGTTATTATCATACAGTTACCTTTTTAATTTTAACAGTTTTTAAGAGATACATTCATAGTTGTCTCACGTGAACATGTATTTTATACAGCTGTTTACTAGTTAGTCTATTTACAAACTATTATTTCCATTTAAAATATCTACAATTATTTAAATAATTTTAATTGCTAAATCTATTTGGTAACTAAAGGTTTATACATACATAAAATTATATGTATATATATATATATATATATGTGTGTACATTATGGTATGATATTATATTTCTTTAACTTTAGTTTAATTTATTTTACTTAATTTAATATATTTTAGATTTAATCAGTTTGTTAAATTTATAATAAATTTTATTACTATTGTTACTTTTTTAACATATTAAGCTAATAATTTTATTTTATTTTATTATTATTGATGTTTATATTTATTTATATATACCGCAATTTATACAACAAAAATGTTATCCGTCGCTAATTACCAAAATATTATGATTTATGTTTTTACTGCAAATTCACTATATAAATCTATAGTTTTTACCGTATAGTGTTTACAACCAGTTACATCAAATTATAAGTTTTATTGTAAATCAATTTTAATTCAACTTGTTACCAAACCGAGCTTCAATCTCAATTTGATTTATTAAACTTTGGGTAGAAGATAACTTGTTATATCAATGATTAGTTTATAAATTTGTATATTCTGTAGTGTGGGTGTATCTAATTTGAACCCAAAAAGTGGTTACATTTAAATTTGTTTATATTGTTCAAGGTTTTAAATTATAAATTAATCAGTTGATAAATACGTTTTGGTTTAGTATCAACTCAACTAGTTCTGTTTGGTTATGTCAAACCGAACTAGAACCAAACCGAACTCGTTATATGTAGAGTGGAAGCAGAGGAACCGAACATAGCTTCCACCGAGAAAGATTGTTCCTGTCTCCGACGACAAACCAGACCTACGTGCGACAGATAGAGGGACAGAAAAATGGGTTTCTTCTCGTTTCTCGGAAGAGTTCTCTTCGCTTCTCTATTCATCCTCTCCGCTTGGCAAATGTGAGTTCTTCTATTATTTTCGAATTCTCTCCGACGAACCTTCTATATTGCGAGATCTGATTTGATTGAGAAACCTTCTCAAAAGCTGTTTGATTTGGTATAACCGCATCTAGGTTAGATCTAGTGCACTTCCTAGCTGATGAATCTAGCCTGAATTTTGAGTACTTAATCTTAGGATCCAGATCTCTTTCCTCATAAAGATTGATCCTTTGAATCCCTTAACCGTTGTTTCAGATTAACTCCTATCAATGTAAAGTTTGGTACTTTGATCTTTGTCCCTCAATGTTTTATTTGCGCATTGTTGGTCTGTCTGCTTATGTATTCATCCCTTAGAGAGGACACACAAAGATGTTTTTTTTATTGGATTCTTAGGGAAAAAGTTGGATTCAACTTATTAGTCTTGTCGAAGCATATTTACTAAACTAAACCCGATCGATTCGTTTTGGTACTTCTTAATAGGTACAGTGACTTTGGATCTTACGGTGGTCCAGCAGCTAAAGAGTTGGCTCCAAAGCTTCACCTGACCAAAGCACATCTCTCTTCCAGATTAGGAGTAGCATTGCCCGACATTGAGGTATTGCCTTGATCTTATATCTGTTATGTTATATGCTGTCTATATTAATGTTTGGTGGTCTAACTTGGGGAACGATTTTTTTTTAAGGTGAAACAAGTCGTATGGGCAATTGTTGCTCTGAAAGGACTCGGAGGCTTACTCTTTGTTGTTGGCAACGTCCTTGGTGCCTATCTTCTGGTTAAGACTCACTTCGATTTATGTTTATAAATATTCAAAGCTTAGCTTAGTTGTTGTATTGAACCTTTGGATTTTTCAATTCTTTGTTTCTTAGGCTTTCTACTTGGTGGTCGTTAGCCCCATCTTATATGATTTCTACAACTATGGACCTCAGGACCGCGAGTTCTCTCTTCTCTTTACTGAGTTTTTGCAGGTTTGTCTTTTTATTTACGCTTTTTTTTCTCTTTTGGTTATATGGCCTATTCTCATTCTTTTTTGGATTGTAATGTTTTATGGCAGAGCGTTGCGCTTCTTGGGGCATTGCTGTTTTTTATCGGAATGAAGAATGCAACGACAACCTCCTCCTCCTCCTCCCAGAGGAACCTGAAGAAGAGGATACCCAAGCCTAAAGCTGCTTAGAGTTCTTCTTCTAGTCTCTTCCGCACAAATGTGTTGAGGCTTTTAGACCATCTCCAATGGTTTACTCTATTTTAGAGTAGATTTTACACTAAAATAGAGTAATTCTAAAATAAAGTGAAATTTCTCTCCAATGGTTTACTCTATATTTCACTCTAAAAATGAATATTCTTAAATTTACTTTTTTTATTTTATGATTGATGTATTTTACTTACAAAAATTTACAAATTGATCCATTATATTTTATACTTCATAAAATTCTTATAAAATATATATTTATATCAAATATTTATTATCTTAAAAATTACATTATATTAAAATATAATACATTTAACTTAAGCATCATCATTAGTGTATCTTTTTTACAAATGATCAATTAACAAATTTTGAAGTACTTATTTTTAATGTTAGTATTTGTTTTCTTTGGTTAATTTTTTTGAACTATTTTTAATTTTACTGTTTGTTTTCTTTGGCTAATAATAATAAGATTCAATCATTCATATATATATTGTGCTGAAGATATTAATGTGATGTTTGCATAATTAAATTACATAAATAGTTATAAAACAAAAAGATTAAAGAATAAAAGGACTAAAGTATAAATAAAAAAGTTTCACTCTATAATAGAGTGAGAAATAGAGTCACTCCAAATATAGAGTAGAAAATAGAGTTACACTATTTTAGAGTGGAATATAGAGTAGGGTTGGAGAAAATTTTACTCTATTATAGAGTTTAGTGTAGAAAATAGAGTGGGGTTGGAGATGCCCTTAGAACAACAGCTTCTGGTGTCTTCAAAAGCTCTACGTTCTGTTTTTTTTTCTTCCTTACAACTTTTGCTTCTTTTTCTACTGTGGGATTCTAGAGTTAGCCACATTTTGTAATTTCTCTTCTGGTTTTTATTTTATTTTGGAATCTAAGAGTTTTCTTTTGTTGGAGGATCATACAATTCTTTCTCGTTTTTTAATATTAATTTTGGTTCATCTGTTTTGATAAATTCTTTCAACTGGCAACCAAAGGTGAGAAGGAAGTCTTTTTGAGGGTCATCTGCTTCTGCTTGTGATAAGCTAATTGTGTGTTGGTCTTACAGAACTTCTTTTCTTCAAAAGATTGTGCGTCTGATACATAAAGTAAAAAAAAAAAACATTATGTACACTTAATTTACTCAAGTTGCAATGGTGCATGATGCCTACATACATTCTTTTCTTCTTTCTCTTTCTTTCCTTTTCTAGCCAATAAAGCATGCATTCTTACCTGGCATTTTTGAAAAAGCAAGATATTTGTTTTGCCTGAACAAGGAGGAAATGTACAGAAAAGGGAGAGAATCAGCACGTGTTCTTCACCCGACACGTACAGTTCATTATCAATGCCTTGAGATAAATATAAAAAAAATCAACAAAGAGCTTGCACCAGCCGGGAATCGAACCCGGGTCTGTACCGTGGCAGGGTACTATTCTACCACTAGACCACTGGTGCTTCTGTTAACCTTCTTTAATTAGATTTTCTCATTTCTTTCTGTTCCAAGGATAATGCTATAAGATTCCGTTCAAACACTTCAACTAGTAGTTGTCCGTAATTGTTGGGTAGTTTATAAACTTATAGCCTGTAGGTTGCTTGTACTAAAATTTACAAGGCCAGTAAACTCATTTATTTGTGTGGTTGATCATATAGTATTTGAGCTAACAAATAAATCCTGTAAAATGGAAAATTTGCCATGAAAATTAAATACTATGGTATTTTTTGTAGGTGATTTTGGATCCAAAAAGATGCTCCAGCACTCAACACTCTTTTTGTGGTAAGAGGTAAGTTGAGTTCGGCCCACATGAAAATTGATTCGGCATGTTTTGAATACAAACACATAGATGGAGTGTCTACTAAACCATGTCTTCAAAAGGAAAAAAGAAACAAATTCATGCAAGTAGGTCAACATAACGGGCAAACATAGCGTGTTAGAAACGAATGCATTTTCTTCAGCCTAGTTATCATTGTTGAATGCATTTTTGTTTCAAGTTAAACTTTTCCTAGGCTCTAGCCAAGTAATTAATCATTCGCAACGCAAAATCGATTTGATCATATTAATAATAATAATAATAATAATAATGATAACTTAACATTATTTATGAAATAAAAAATTTAAACTACTTTTGAAAACATTCATAATAAAAAAAACATCTAATATTGATTAATAAAGTATTAAAATTCATATTTTTATACTATTTTCAAGCAATTTTTTAATATATAAAACAATATAAATATTTTTTCCCTGACTTTTGTCATTTATCATTCAAAACCAGTTAATTTTCTGATATGTATAGACACACTATACAGTCACTTTATTTGACAGTCATTAAAAGAAAAGAATCTAATAATTAATAGATTTGGGTAAGAGTCCACGTAGGGGAAGGTGTCGTGCTCGTGTTGTGTTCCAAACGAAAAACGTCTATGTTCTCTTCATGCACCCTCTATGGGCCCCACCCATTTCTTTCTTCAGTCTCCTCTCTCACAATTTACTCGCAGCAGAGTCCAGTCCTCTCCTCCTCTCCCATTATTTACTCTCACACACATATCTCTCTCTCTACCATTCTGATATAGGGGGAGGGATAGAATCAAAGAAACCCACAAGAGATTAACCCTTTTTTCTTCGTGAAGATTTACATTCAACCGGAAAACAGAACGAGACTTTCGCTAATCGTCGCATAATAATACTACTAGCAGTTGCAGGTAACTATTTCTGAAATGCAACATGAAATTTTGAGAATTGTCGCTATTCCTCATCTGATTCTGGCCTTCTTGTTATTGTTCTTTGTTCATATTTTTGGTGAAAGTAAAATAAATCTGGTTGGTGAAAGTAAAAAGAAAAAACTGGTTGGTAATTATGATGTAAAATATTTCAATTAAACTTTAATTACATCGAACAAGTGTTTGTACTTTTTGTCTGATTTTGATTTTCACCATCTTCATGTAAAAGTCTTTGGAAGTTTCAACCTTTGACTCAATATTGAATTTAAAAAAAACTCATGTTTTTATATATTATCTTCAGGAATCGCAACGATGTTAAAGACATTGTTAGTTCACGGGCTCTTGCTGGTCTTCTTCTTCTCCCTCTTCTTGACCAGCTCCGTCGCCGGCGAAGAAAACGACGGCGGCTCGTCGATATGCAACTGCGACGACGAAGAGAGCTACTTCACCTACGAGGGAATCCTCGAATCTCAAAAAGTCGGCGACTTTCTAATCGCGGTCGCTTACTTCTCCATCCCCATCGAGCTTCTCTACTTCGTGAGCCGCACCAACGTCTCCTCGCCTTACATTTGGGTCGTCTGCGAGTTCATAGCCTTCATCGTCCTCTGCGGCATGTCACATCTCCTCTCTGGCTTCACCTACGGCCCACACTGGCCTTGGGTCATGGCTGCTGCTACCGTCTTCAAGATGTTGACCGCGATCGTCTCTTTCCTCACGGCCCTCTCGCTCGTCACTCTCTTGCCGTTGCTTCTCAAAGCTAAGGTTCGAGAGTTTATGCTGAGTAAGAAGACTAGGGACCTTGATCGCGAGGTTGGTCTCATAATGAAGCAGACGGAGACTGGTCTGCACGTGCGTATGCTTACGACGAAGATAAGGACGTCACTAGATCGTCACACGATACTCTACACGACGCTTGTGGAGTTGTCGAAGACTCTGGGGCTCAGGAACTGCGCTGTTTGGATCCCTAATGAGATCAAGACGGAGATGAATCTTACTCACGAGTTGAACGGTGAGAATGTGGGTGGTGGTGGCGAGTTTTCGATACCGATCACTGAGTCTGATGTTGTGAGGATCAAGAGGAGCGAAGAGGTGAACATGTTGAGTTCCAGCTCCGCGCTTGCCTCGGTGACTAGCCGAGGCAAGCCGGGCCAGACGGTCGGGATCAGAGTCCCGATGCTCCGCGTTTGCAACTTCAAAGGCGGGACGCCGGAAGCTATCCACATGTGTTACGCGATCTTGGTGTGCGTGCTTCCCTTGGGGCGACCGTCGTCGTCGCGGAGCTGGAGCTACCAGGAGCTCGAGATCGTTAAGTTCGTGGCTGATCAAGTCGCGGTCGCGATCTCTCACGCCGTGATACTCGAGGAGTCTCAGCTCATGAGGGAGAAGCTCGCGGAACAGAACAGAGCGCTTCAGGTGGCGAGGGAGAACGCGATGAGGGCTAACCAAGCGAAAGCTGCGTTCGAGGAGATGATGAGCGATGCGATGCGGCGTCCCGTGAGGGACATTCTCGAGTTGCTTCCTTTGATAACGCAGGACGGGACGTTACTCGATGAGACGCAAAAGGTTATCGTAGATGCTATGGGGAGAACCGGGGAGTTGCTGTTGCACCTTGTGAACAATGCGGGAGATATAAACACGAGCCGAGCTGGAGAGGCGCAGTGTTTCAGTTTGCGTACGGTTGTGAAGGAAACGGCTTGCTTAGCGAGGTGTTTGTGTTTGGGGAACGGGTTTGGTTTCTCGACGGATGTTGATAGAGCACTGCCTGATTACGTCGTGGGTGATGCTAGGAAGGTGCTTCAAGCGGTGTTGCATATGCTCGGAGGTGTAATGAACCGGAAGATCAAAGGGGATGTGACTTTCAAAGTGGTAGCGGAACGAGGAAACTCAGAAGTTGTAAAAGAGAGCCAAGAAGCAGCTTGGCGACAGTGCTATTCCAGAGAATACATTGAAGTTAAATTCGTATTTGATGTAGCTGCAAATGGCGAAGAGAGTAGTAGTAGCAGCAGCAGCGTTAAGGTTCCACATTTTTATTTATTTTTTGTCTGTTATTGCACGTAAAATATGTTAATGGGCTCTTGTTGTTTTGTGACAGTTTATGGAAGGGAACGTTTTGGTAGTGGAGGATGGTCTAGGTTTGGTGAAAAGCCTCTCGGTTGTGTTCCGGTTCCAGCTCCGGCGATCTATACAGTCACGAGGCGGTGGTTATTCTGGAGAAACTTTTAAAACATCAACGTCTCCGTCTACTAGTAACGGTCATTGGCGCCAGTAAAGGGGGGAGATGTTAGAGCAGAAGAGAGAGTAGTGATAAAGGGTTAAGAATTTCAGAGATGAGAGAGATAACTAAAGAGTGAAAACGGTGTCGTGTTTAACTAGGTTTACGTTTAACCTGTTATTATGTAGGCAGGCAAAAGGCATGGTTTCAGACTTGTTACCCCGGTAGATAACAGAATTAAAAAGTTGAATGTGTCGGAGGATGTTTTTTTCCTCTTTTTTCTTTCTGTTATTGTCACATCGGTGTCGTTATTAAACGTTTAAAGGAAGATAACTAATTAGACAAAACGAAAACGGATTAGGATTAACAACTTATTAATAAATCCTTTGTAATAATATTTACTAAATTAATGATATTTTAGATTAGCTATCTTTAAACATGGAATCGGACCACGTAAGCTCACTGGACTTTTCGAAAAACTTCATAATCACTGAAATTAAGCTGTTTGAAATTCATATCATAAACACTTTTTGACATATCCAATTAGGTTCAACTAGTGATGAATTATTATCTGTAGTTTTATTACAAAAATCCAATTAGATTAAAATGTAATTTTGTTATGGACGATGCGATTGGACGAGTGCGGCCAAAGAAAAACAATTAAGAGTTACTAATTAAGTGAATTTTTTATTTTAATAATAATAAATAATTTTAAGGTTTTTATTTCCTGGAGCTGATTCGTGCGACCTCTCTTTCTCTCTCTATATATCTCTCGTTCATTCTTCCGTCGTCATTTTTGCTCGCTCGGTAGAATCTAATTGGAGCAGCTCCCATTCAACAAAATAAACCTCTCTTTTGCTCTTTCCCTCCACCATCAACAGGTTCTCTTCGATCTACACCGATTCACCGTTAACGCCTTTCAATATCGCTCCCCTTTATTGTTCTGATTTCGCGATTGACAGTCTTAAGTTTTCTCCTCTAATCAGAGAGAGCCGTTTTTTATAATTATCCGATCGTTGATTTCGTTATTGGGTTTTGTTAGGTTTCGTTAAATTTGGCGCGGGTTTTATATTGGAGATTGTGTAGCTGATTGAAATCAATTGGTCTTCCTCTATTTTTCCAGCTGTTTTTTTTTTGTTCGTGCAACCATCTTAATTTCGAGATTGAAATTTAGGGTTTATTATCTGATGATGGCTCACTGAGAAAATGAATTACGGATTTAGAATACTTCGCTGGGGTTTGATTAAATTGGCACAGTTCAGGAGAGTCAGATCGCTGAGTATGATTCAGTTATAAGTTAAGAAGGACAAAATGAATTGTTTACACGCTTGCCTTCTCCTTTGTCCACTTTAAGTGATCAAATCATTTACTTTCCCCAGCTAGTCTCTTATTCATTTACACTGATTACTTGACAAATTATGTCTTATTAATTTATTTGCTCCATTTTTCTTTTCAATTTTTTTTAAAGTTAAAGGAGAGGGAGCTTTGACGAAAAAGAAAAATCATACTGGGGAATGACAGAGACTGTTAATGGAGATTCTGGAGTGGGACGATCAGTAGAGGGGGGGAGTTCAAATGGACATCACAGTCTATCACGAGAATCACTCTCTGAGTGGCGTTCTTCTGCTCAAGTGGAGAATGGGACTCCATCCACATCTCTCTCTTACTGGGACACCGATGGTGATGAAGACCATGGTAGGTGTTTTGCAAGTTTTTCACTCTTTAAGACTTGGTTGTGGCTATCTTCAAAATGAACTTCTTCATACTTTTGTACAAACTGAAAGTGGTTGGAGAGATGTGTCTTCAATGATGCAGTTGACTCTCATTTCTAAATTGTTCTTTTCGGAAAGTTTGTATCGCATCTAAAAACTGGCTACTTCCTCTCTTATATGTATGATATCTGTGTGCCTTATGTATTTATACATAATGTGTTTTCAGCTGATTTTTGTGAAATTTTTTTTTTTTTGTCCAGGTCTTAAACCTTCTCAGTTATTTGGAAAGCATAAATGGAAGATAGAGAAATTCTCAGAAATCAAGAAAAGGGAGCTCCGTAGCAATTATTTTGAAGCTGGCGGCTACAAATGGTACCATTGCATATTTTAATCTTTCTCATCCTTCAATTTTGTCTCACAATAATAACTTGGGATCTTGTTTTAAGGCTCTGTTTTCTTACCTTATCTTCGTTGTGTCAGGTATATTTTAATTTATCCACAAGGATGTGATGTTTGCAATCACCTCTCCTTGTTTCTCTGTGTTGCAAACCATGATAAACTTCTTCCAGGTTAGTAGTTCTCTCCACTGCTCTGCATGGTCCCCTTTCTCTCTTTGGATACCTTGTCATGTAGTTCTTTTGCTGTCTTTTTTTGGAACAGGCTGGAGTCATTTCGCTCAGTTTACTATAGCTGTGGTGAATAAAGATCCAAAGAAATCCAAATTTTCAGGTGACCTTTTTGAGTCTTAATATGCTTGCCCCCCGTTTAAATATATGCAGACAACTGAACTCACCTCTTGCAGATACACTTCACCGGTTTTGGAAGAAAGAGCATGATTGGGGATGGAAAAAGTTTATGGAGTCAACTAAGTTACAGGATGGGTTCATAGATGATTCCGACTCTCTGACAATTGAGGCTCAAGTTCAGGTTATCAGGTAATGCAAAGTTGACTGTGTTAGAGCCTGCGATAAAAGATTACCACGTCCAAATTTCCATGCTAACATTCACTTACAGCTCCACCAGTTCATATTCTTTTTCTTTTCACTTATTTATGTATTGTTGATAATATTCCTGTAACTGGTTCTTGCAGGGAAAGGGTGGACCGACCTTTTCGCTGCCTTCATTGCGGTTATAGGAGAGAGCTTGTTAGGGTGTATTTGTCAAACGTAGAGCAAAATTGCCGACGTTTTGTGGAAGAGAAAAGAAGCAAGCTTGGGAGGTTGATAGAGGACAAGGCAAGATGGACGAGGTATTTCACATTGCAACTTATACCCGTAGCTCTCTAGATTCCGAAATGTAATCATAGTGCAGTTGCAATTTTTGAAGAAAAGTGAGCAAGAACTAGCTGTGGTTACTTTTCCCCTGAGGAAATCTTGCTATGTTCAGAATGTCCTCACCATGCTTTTGGAGTCCAACATAAATTTGCTTTAGTTCTAGAAATAAATTTTTATTTTCGTGGTTGTGGCTCTCCACTATCTCTGATTTGCAAATATTGATAGCCAAGGAACTTGAGATGATGGGAGGGATAATCCCTTAAAGAATTGTAGGAAAATTTTCTTAGTTCACACACTTGTTGAAGGCCAGGATTTTACACCAATCTAGTAGAGTATTGTTGCCTTACGTTTATATTTCTTGTGTTGTCTTTTTTTTTCCTCTCAAGTTGAGCAATTTTGCCTAAAAAGGAATGGATTATCATTCTTGGTTGCAGCTTCGGTGTTTTCTGGTTAGGAATGGACCAAAACTCTAGGCATCGGATGTCTAGAGAAAAGATGGACGTAATCCTAAAAGGAATTGTAAAACACTTTTTCGTAGAGAAGGAAGTTACATCCACTTTGGTGATGGATTCCTTGTATAGTGGGTTGAAGGCTCTTGAAGGCCAATCTAAGAGCAGGAAAGCTAGGCCAAGATCGTTAGATGCCAAGGAATGGCCAGCTCCGATTGTTAGTGTGGACAAAGATATGTTCGTATTAGTTGATGATGTGCTGTCACTCCTAGAGAGAGCTGCTCGAGAACCATTGCCTCCAAAAGAAAATAAAGCCCCCCAAAATCGTACAAAGGTCGGTTTCGTGGGTTGTGTATATTTATATATTTTTTTCTGAAATTCCATTATCTGTGATTCTCTCTGCATTCGTTTTTTTCTCTTTTTCTCTTCTGTCTTATCCATTTTTCTGTTTTAGAGGTCTTGTTGCATTGTCCACTAGAAATTTACATGTATTGAGATAATTGTTTTTGTTCTTCAATGCAAATCTAGGATGCCAATGATGGAGAAGAGGTCAGCAATGAAGCCGTTGAGCGTGATGAGAGACATTTAACTGAGTTGGGCAGACGAGCTGTGGAGATATTTGTTCTTACCCATATCTTCAAGTAACAATCCGTAACTATGTTTCTATACGGTATTCCATTGTGTTCTTCCTTTCCATTCTTATGTGTAGTAAGTACTTCAATATCTCTGACAACTACAGCAGCAAAATCGAGGTTGCATATAAAGAAGCCATTGCGCTAAAAAGGCAGGAAGACTTAATTCGTGAGGAAGAGGAAGAGTGGTTAGCAGAAACCGAACAGAGAGCCAAAAGAGGAGCAGCAGAGAGAGAGAAGAAATCTAAGAAGAAACAGGTGTGATACTTTCTGCTCCTTCTGCATGTCCTATACAGCTTGGTGGATGTTGATAAAAGTTTTCTTTGGTTGTTGGACATTCATAGGCAAAGCAGAAACGGAACAAAAATAAAGGGAAGGACAAAAGGAAGGAAGAAAAGGTGACACTAGCAACACATGAAAAAGATCTCGAGGAAAAGGATTCCGTTACAGAGAAAGCACAACCCTCAGCTGAGAAGACTGATACTCTTGGAGATGTGTCCGACATATCTGATTCTGTGGATGGTTCAGCTGACATTCTTCATCCTGATTTAGAAGATGGGGACAGTAGTTCTGTTCATTGGGATGCCGATGCTTTGGAAATTCATCCTCCTCAATCAGAAGGGAGCAGCAGAGGAAGCGGCATTTCCATATCTACACCCAATGGAATTGCAGAAAGAAAGAATCAGTCCACTATGGATGATAGTTCCTCGACTTGTTCTAACGAATCTATCCGGTCGGGTGTTACCAATGGGTCCTACAAAGGGAATATCCCAAACCAGAAGTCGCCAAACAAGTAAGTTTGTTTTGACCTTCCCTTCTTCTGTCTGTTCTAATTCCTAATGATAAGACACCTTTGTGATTTTGCAGAGGAAAGAACCAGCAAGTAAAAATAATATCTGATGCCTGCAGTTTAGTGACAGAAACAGATGATGATCAGCCAAAGAGTCAAAATTCTTCTTCCGAATCTGATTGGGTTGTTGTCTCCCACATCCAGGACTCAGAGAGCTCTCGGAATCGTAGACCCGTTGGGAAGGTTTGTGGTCTCACTCATAAGTTTTAATGTTGGAAACTATTTACATCATAGAAGTGAGATTTTGACTGATTGAATTAATGCATGCTGCTTATTCCTTTTTCAGCAACGCAACATAGCTCAAGTCACTGTGAACTCAGTTGACATGAATCGACCTGAAGAGAAAAGCGCTGCTGTACTTTCTTCTCCAAGAATTTCTGCCAAGAATCATTCACCGTTAACTCAGACAAAGCCGGAGAAAAGGAGCGTTTCAAACGTAGACGCTGTTCCGAACAAGAAAGTAACGTCAGCAACTGGACCACTTTCATCAAGACAGGTGTCCCCGCCATCTTCAGATATTCAGTCGGAAGCTGTTGGTCTCAAAGCTGATATGCAAAAGATCACTGCACCGAAACAACCTGCAACAACAACAGCTGTAACAAGGCCTTCTAGTGCTCCAATACTCCCTGCGATGCGACCCGCCCCTGTTGTCGTCTCCTCCTCGGTTCAACCTACAACATCACTTCCTCGGTCGGTTAGTTCAGTTGGTCGTCTAGGTCCAGACTCTTCTTCATCACACAACCAACAAACTTACACTCCTCAATCCTATAAGCACGCAATAGTCGGCAACTCTGCTGGTTCATCATCTAGTTTCAACCACCACCCAGGCTCCCAGGGAGTTGTCCCAACCACATTGCCGTCAGCATCTTACACACAAACACCGGCTTATCAGTCGAGCTTCCCTCTCAGTCAGGATGGGCTCTTTCAATCAAGGAGTTTAAATTCTGTACATACCGGTATGAACAATCGTTACACACCCGCTGTGACTAGCAACAGTTCTCTGAACCATACTGATACTGAGATGGCGCGACAACAAGCACAAAGCTTGATGACCGACGAGTTCCCTCACCTCGACATCATCAACGACCTGCTGGAAGATGAAAACTGCAGCAATATGGTGTATAATGGAAGCATATACAATTCTCAACCCCAGCTGTTCAACGGTCAATACTCTTACCATGGTGGTGATTTAGGCATATCAGGTGAGTTATTGTCCAGTGGCAGGTCCAGGAGTTTTGGAGATGAAGGATTCCACTACATGCCACGTGGACCATATGGAGAGACGCAGTGGCAAATGGCAAACATGGACTTGTCTTTACTAGCTATGAGGAATAGTAGTAACATGGAAGACACAGCATCATACCGTAACACATACTTTGGTTTGGACTCTTGGAATCAGAATTTTTCTTCAGGGACTAATGGCTACACTGAGTTCAGGCCGTCCAATGGTCACTGAGTGCAGCATTAATCTCTGCCTCTTGTGAGGACATGAAGATGGATTATAGTTTTTTCAGGTATTTGGGATTTGTAATGATTTTACTAAACAGGAAAAAGAAATCATGAAAATACAATTTGTGTAAAGAGAGTTGTCTTTGTCTTCCTCTACGTTTCAAATGAATAATCTTTTGCTTTTATATAAAAGATAGAGATTTCGCATTTCTATAAACAATAAAGTTATTGCTCTGGATGTTGTTGTAAGTTTTATATAAATAACTATAATCAACCTCCTCTTTTTGTAATAAAGATGGAACTACAAGAATTAACTTCAGTTGATATTAGTATATAACATATGGTTAATTATCTTTGTCTAATTTGTATAATGTATGTGTTGTAATTTTGTCTAAATATTTGCCTAACCTCCTGACTAGTTCTTTACAGAATAATTCGTGTGGCCAATCCTTCAAAATCTGATCAAATAAAAAAAAACACTCATAATCAATTATCCTTGGAAAAGCCATACGAGAGATAGAGAGAAAAAAAGGAAAAAAAACATGAACCTAGGATCGGTTACGCGGTATCTTGAGGGAGAAGTAATTGAGAATGATCAAAAGGACAAGGAATCAAAAGTTGCGAAACTACCATCCAGATTCATCGAGCGATTCGTGATGAAAGGTATAAAAGTAGATTTCATGGAACCTGGTCGAATTGTCTGCTCCATGAAAGTCCAACCACATCTCCTGGTAATATATATATATATATATATATATATATATCTTTTTGTTTTAAACCTAAGTTTTCAAAATTTGGGATGTGAAACTCGATCAAAATCCCTTTTAATTATGGTAATTTTGGTGGTTTTGAGGAAAGAACGCAGGAAAATTCTTACATGGAGGAGCAATGGCGACAGTGGTGGATTTGATAGGAACAGCTGCAATTTACACAAGCGTAGATTCAGATCTGGCGGAGGGAGTGTCAGTGGAGATCAATGTTTCATACCTTGATGCTGCTTTCCTTGACGTAATATTAAGATCATCATAATAATATTCTTCTTTTTTTTTGTGTTGAGAAAGAAACGAAATTCATATTAGTGTCATTATCACAGGAAGAGCTAGAGATTGAATCGAGGGCACTGCGTGTGGGTAAAGCTGTTGCGGTTGCGAGTGTTGAGCTGAGGAAGAAGAAGAATGGTAATATTATTGCTCAAGGTCGCCATACTAAGTACCTTGCTCCCCGTCCTAAGCTTTGAATGAATTTTAATTATTTCTTTACTGTATCTCTTTCTTTTACCTCATGCAAATAAGAATATCGGTTTGTTTTTTATCTGATCATGCATGAGTTTGCGTGAATCAGATACTTCATAATAATAATGCTAATAAAACCTCAGGGATCTACAATATTTGTAATGGCCATCTTTGTTTTTTTTTTTTTTTTTTTTTTTGCTAAACGATTTATGGCCATCTTTGTTGGTAACTTAGAATTTGATTATGTTGGATCTCTGTTTTAGTTTCGCATCATGATTCATATTACTTTGTGTTTTTGCGTTTGTTCATGTCTGCAAAATGAACAATTAGTTTTCTTCTTCTGAAAAACTTGATGTGATTCTCATCAGTGATGATGAGATAGTCCTCTCACAGATCAAAATAAAACATGCATGTGGCAAAACAAAAAAGAATTAACTTTTCTTTTTATTTCCTTTTTAAGATATTGTAAAAATAAATTTGAAATTTTCTTTTTTTTTAATTCTCCTTTTCTTCAGCCACCAAAATATTGTAAAACAAAATTGAACTAATCTTTACTTAATCTTTTTGTTCTATTAAAAAGGTTAATTGACAAGTTTGAAAGTGGCATGTATCATTCAATTTTTTTTTATAGAAACATCTTTAAGAAAAATTCTTTGTTGTTTCGAGAGCAAGCGGTTGAAACAAAAATGAATTATCACAACTACTATTTCCCACTATTTCTACAACTGTTTCCACCTCTAAACTCACCTGTGAAATTATACTATAAATAGTTACAATTCTTCTCTTGAAATTCACCATCACCGATATTCACTTTCTATTATGTGTAAAGAACATCAAACATATGCATACATTTTTCCGCGTTTTTTGGTAGATCATAGTTTATACTTTATACAAATATCAAAGTTAAGAAATTTTATGTTCCAGGATATGTAATGTTTTATATTTTCTTCTGTTGAATTGTGACACTCTTTCCAAATTTGCAGGCAAAACATGTGATTATAGTGATCTCACTGCTTCCCGAGTCCATACATTTCCTCAAGAACAGTTCCTGGTACAAATATAGTGCATTCATACCAAACTATAATCCAAGAGATGTTACCAATGTAAGTCTTTATCTGAAGTATGAAAGAATGGATCCCAATCATCGTATGGAACCTTGGTATAAAGGTTTCAAGGATCAATAAAGAAAGATGAGTGATAAAGCTAACGCTTATACAACCATTGGTGAATATCAAGTTGAAGGAAAAATCATACGTATAACAGAGCTACCGATTGAGACATGGACTGATAACTATAAGTTAAACTTAGAGAGAATGAATATAGATAGCGGCCCTTTCTTCGAGGTAGAATACTGTAAAATGCTTAAAATCAAAGACTGATTTTATTCTAGTATGGTTCTTTCTAACTCTTATTCATATTTGTGCAGAAGATACTGGTGCATGGTGATGATAGGTTTGTGTACTTTGAGTTTCAACTGAGTGAAGAAATCATGATGATGGCTAAATAAGAAGGTTTGGAGAAAAAGTTGAAACTCACATCGATCATAACAACAACAAACATGCGCCTTTTAGATGAAAACGGAGAGCCAAAGTTATACAAGTCTCTCGAATTAAGTAAGTCAAAATCCTAAGTTACTCACTTTTTGAAATGGCCCTTTTGGTCGGTGGCAAGGGACGACGCAGTGTTGAAGCAGATGCGTTTAAGGAGACTGATGTTATTTACAGAGCTCTTAATTCTAGAGGTCACCATGATGATATGCTTCAAACTGCTGAATTGGTAAATTCACTATTTTTAAATCCTTGATCAGTTAAATATGACAAATGGACTACATATAAATGTTACATATGGTTGCTCCTAGTATAACATAATATATATACAGGTTCACCAATCATCTACCAATGTTGCATCGTCTTGTCTAGTAACAGCATTAAATAATGGACGTGATGTGATGATGGATGGAACCTTATAATGGGAGCCATTTGTGGAACAAATGATCACAATGGCAAGAAATGTTCACAAACAGAGATACATAATGGGCGTAGGCTACAAGGTGGCTGAAGACAGGACAACAACCGAAGAATATTGGAGAAAAGAAGAAACATAACCAAATGGGAAACAACAAAACTTGAAACCTTATCGAATCGAGCTGGTCGGCGTTGTTTGTGATGCTTATCTAGCAGTAGCACAGGCATACAGAGAGCTCTAATGGTGAAGCGAGCAGTGAGGGTGAAATCTCAGCTAAAATCACTCAAGAGTTTTGCTAATGCGTTTCCAAAGTATTGTAAGCTTGTTGATAACGCTAGGCTTTACTGCACAAACGCTGTTGGTGGTCCTCCGAGGGTAACAATGTTAAAAGTCAATATCAATATAACATCATTGTTCTTTACAGATACTAACATGTAACATGTTATTCTCTTTGACTGGTTCATTACAGCAGCTTATAGCATGGAAAGCTGGAGATAGTAGGCTTTTGGTGGATCCAGAAGATATTGAGTGTTTGAAGTGGGTCAGCAATCTTAATCCGGATGCAGAATCCATTTACGAACTTTACTCGGATTCAAGCCTATTAAGCCAACCCGGTTCAGTTTGGACCGAAATCGTTATAGTTCCATCAAGGCCTGAGAACCAAAGAAAACTTAAGGATACCATCAAGAAAATCGAGAAGACCAAAGCAAAAAGTGTTATTGTTAACTAGCCCCTAATAAACTGTTGTCTTTTGATGCTTTTGAATTTGTTGTTGTTGTTGCCTTTTGCTGCTTTTTAGTTGTTTTATGTATTTTTGAATTTCTGTTTTTGATTTGTTTTTCATCCCAATTTTTTTCTAGTATTTTGTACTAGTCTAAATAAGAAATGAAACTATTATTTTTTCTTTCATTTGTCTGCTACTTATATATATATTGATTACTAGCATAACAGTAACATTTTATGTTATTAAATATATGATTTCCCATAATGTATTGTACAATAACTAAAAAAAACATTTCACTAAATTCAAAATTCATTGGCTCAATTAAAAGGAATTTTGATTCTTGTTTTTGATATCACTAGTTCGAGTGAGACTAAACAAATATTAATGTTATCATTTTAGATTTGAAAAATTTACGGGTTGTTTTTTGTTCCAGATCTTCTGATATTAAAAAACAGTTAGAAAGATATGTTTCCACAAAATGTATGTTTTCAGTATGTAACCACACTAAATAATACAGTATCTAATTTGTCTCAAAAGGTTATATAGTTGACAAAAAGAAAGTGCGTGCTGTTATGAATATAAAGAGAATATAGAGCCCCTAAATAATAAATAAAAATCTAGGGTTTTCAAGTGTACACCATATATATTTATGTCACCGAACAAAAACCTCCTCTCTCTCTGTTAACCTCACGCAAAGACAACCAGTCTCTCAAGTCAAGTCTGTAGCTGCGTAGGGTTTTATACTTTCACCGAGATCTAAGCATGGTGAGTAGATTCTCCACTCTCAGTCTCTGAATCTTCTTATCTGATACTGATAGTTTGCTTTGGTGAATTTTGTAGGCGGATGTGGAACCAGAGGTTGCTGCGGCTGGAGTCCCGAAGAAGAGGACGTTCAAGAAGTTTGCCTTCAAAGGAGTCGACCTCGATGCTCTTCTCGATATGTCTACTGATGACCTTGTCAAGCTCTTCCCTTCTCGTATTCGTAGAAGGTATCCACCCAACGAGAATAAAAAGACTTTTAACTCTGTAAGGTGATGGTTCTGTAATAAATGTGTTCTGACATGTCTCTCTGTCTGAAAAATGGGTTTAGGTTCTCTAGAGGTTTGACCAGGAAGCCAATGGCTCTGATTAAGAAGCTTCGCAAGGCGGTAAGCATTTCATTTCGCCATCAAGTCTCGTCTTTTTCTTACCGATGTAGTCAAAATGGTTTTGGATGTTAGATTGTATGATTAGTGATGGTATTTGTACGATTATGGTTTTTAGGGATTTGTCTTTTTAGCTTTTAAAGGCTCAGATTCTGATTAGTGTGACCTTGTATTTGTTCATGTTATTGCTGACGCTGACTTATCTTTAACTTACGGTTTGATAACTAGAAAAGGGAGGCACCACAAGGTGAGAAACCAGAACCAGTGAGAACCCACCTGAGGAACATGATCATTGTCCCTGAGATGATCGGAAGCATCATTGGTGTGTACAATGGAAAGACGTTTAACCAGGTCGAGATCAAGCCTGAGATGATTGGTCACTACCTGGCTGAGTTCTCCATCTCATACAAGCCGGTTAAGCACGGTAGGCCTGGTGTTGGTGCTACCCACTCCTCCCGTTTCATTCCTCTCAAGTGAGGGAATAGCTTTTTATACTCGTGGAATGTGTTCCATCTGTTTTTGTTGTTGTTTTATGATGAGACAGATACTTCTATGCGTTTTTATGTGACCTTGATCTTAAAAATCAAATCCTTTCGAGTTTCTTTATGTTCTTCTGCAGTATAATTTATTTTGATTTCTTTAGCATTTTATAAATTTTCACTTGGAGCTTGCTTAGCTAGAAATTTGAACATACTTATGCCTACTTCACTCTTTCACTTGCAAAAAGCATTGTTACCCGACCCACTGTTAATTTGCATATAACCAAACTGATTGTAAGCATCAAAAGTGTGATTCGTAGCCACTGCAAACAACACTATATGATAGTCTAATTTAGTGTGCGATGGTTTTAGAAGAAAAATTAATGCGAGGAAGGATAAAGCCTATACAGATTTTACTAAAAAAGATGGGCTTTTGTTGACAGAAAACAAAGATGGGCTTTCAATTATTGGGCTTAGGCCTTTTACAGTGAAAACCAGTTATCTTCTTCTCCTCGTTGTCCTTCTTGACGATTTCAAGGGTTTCTGAGATTTGAGATAACAAACAGCAATGGCGAGTCAAGTGATCTCTGGAATCAAGGAGACAGCTCAATCGATCAACGGCGCGGCTCGTCCGTGGGGCGACTTCCTCGATCTCTCCGCTTTCAGCTTCCCATCCTCTTTCTCCGACGCCACGACTCGCCTCACTCAGAACCTCACTCATTTCCGCATCAACTACACTCTCATTCTCTCCGTCCTCCTCGCTCTAACCCTGATCACACGCCCGATCGCCATCCTCGCCTTCGTAGCCGTCGGTCTAGCTTGGTTCTTCCTCTACTTCGCTCGCGAGGAGCCCCTCACCGTCTTCGGATTCACCGTCGACGACGGCGTCGTGGCGCTGCTTCTCATCGGTCTCACGATCGCGGCGCTGGTCACCACAGGGGTTTGGCTCAGTGCTCTCACCACCGTTGGATTCGGAGCTCTGATCTTGTCTTTACACGCGGCGCTGAGAGGAACGGAGGATCTTGTGACGGATGATCTGGAATCGCCTTATGGACCGATGCTCTCTACGGCCGATAACGGTGATTACAGTGGGATTTGAGCTGCATTTTGCTGCTTTGTGATTTGTTTGACGGATTTGGGGATTTAGGGTTTTGTTGTTTGTAACTAAACTCTGATTGTGTTCATTAGTAAACATTGTGCAAGACTTTAATGAATCCAATGAAAGTTTATACAATCCGGACTAGTTAGTATTATTAGACTATTATGTGGATTAGCTTAACCCAACTTAACTTGACACACTTAGATATTAAGCTGACATGCAATAGTTATGTTCTATCTCGTCTCCTAATTGATCTGATTTCCTCACTCTATTGCATTGCAAAGAAGCTTATCTTTTGTAACCATTCTAAACTGTGAGTTATCTGCTTCAAGCCTGATGTCATTGCAGCATATGTTCTTACATCAGTCCAGTCCAGGGATGATGATGTTGTTCTTGCATGTAACCGGAAAAAAAAAGCCTATAGTCGAGGGAGCAGTTACCGATGAAGAAACCCCCTTCGTCAACTCTGTAGATGAGAGAAGAAGGCCACGAAAATAATTTAATTGGCCGGCTTGTATGTAACCGGAATCGGAAGCTCGTTGTTGTAACTTGTAAGCTCCTAAGATCACATGTCCATTGTCAAATTCTAAGTCGTAAAGGCCCAGTTATCTAATGTCCAATAATGGTTTAGTGTGTAAGGGCAACTCCAACGTAACGTGACGTTATAACGCCATTCTAGTGTCAAATGTTGATTTTTCCATCTCAGAGATGGCATATTTTTTTTTTTTCTTTTTTTTTTTTTTTTTTAAGCTTCTTCTTTATTCTTCCCCAAGTGGGATACTGTTTTGAATACAAAGTTGAAACAGCTTAATAAACGAGAAGACAAAATGAAAGGAGGCTATGAAATATTAGGAGACACATGTGAAGCAGAGATGATAGACTTGGCGCTGATGATAACCCATAGTGCTAACGGTCGAAATGGTGAAACCAGAGATAAAGATATGTTGGTGGACGTGTTGAAACCTGCCGCAAAATCCGAACTCTAGAGGAGCTCTTTAACCGATCCAATCCAAGCAACTTTGCTTTCATAAGAACCTTAACCTCTCTGACCAGAGTAAAAGATGGCTTACTTGTTGATGTATGCAATCTGAGATTCCTCTCTCTCCACAGCACATATAATATAGCTTGAACAAGGAGGCAACATATATCTTTGAGCTGAGGATTACCTGCTGCAGAAGGTAACCAAGCTATGATGGCCTCGAAACCAGATGGAGGAGAAAAAACCGGAGCTGTGAAGAATGTAGTCCAGACTTCTTGGGAATAAGGACAAGCAAAGAAGATGTGATCACGGCTCTCATCTGAGACATCACAAAGCAGGCATGTTGGAGAAATATTCAAACCCCACTGCTGCAACCTATCTTTCGTTGGTAATCTGTTGAGGATCGCCACCCATGACAAGAACGCATGTTTAGGGATTCTGGTTTTAAACCAAATTGTCTTGTGCCAAGTAACAGACACAGTTGCTGGATAAAGAGTTTCCCAAGTTTTCGAGGCGACAAATTGACCAGGCTCCGAGGCTGGGCTATTTCGCCAGAGGAAAACGTCAGGAACATCCGGTAGCAGAGCTGGTGGAGGAACGGGCAGAGAGGCTCGAATGAGCTGAGTAATCCTATGTCGTCCCCTCGGTAAGAGCCAAGAATCACCCGAAATAGCTTCTGAAACATGAGCTGTACTTGAAATGCCTAAGACACGCGGACCATTTGCTCCCGTAAGATGAATCAGCGGACCTAAACCGGACCAATTGTCGTGCCAGAATAGAGCTTGAGAGCCTGACTGAATCTGACAAAGGACAAAGGGACGAGCAATAGACCTCAACTTCATCAACTGTCTCCAATTTGACGAACCGGAATGGTCATAGTTTGCTGTCCAAAAATCCCCATCCGCTATAATGTGTTCCTTGATCCAAGCTACCCAGAGAGATCCGGTTGCTGCAAATAGTAACCAGATAAGCTTCAAACCGAAAACCACATTAGAAGCTTCCAATCTCCGCAGACCGAGACCACCCGCGGATTTAGGGGTGGAGACGGACTCCCATGAAACTTTTGCTCCTCTAGCTGAGTCTGGACCTCCACTCCAAAGAAAAGCATTGCACAACCTCTCTCACTACAAGAAAAATGAGATATTGTGACTACATCTTGAGACCACCTGTTTTCGTCACAATTTAGTTACGATTTTAATACGTTGTTGTGACTATGTTTCTTCGTCTTAATTCAGTAGTTATTTTGTCACAATATTGTGACGATATAAGTCGTTGCAAGGTTTCGTCACAACTAAATACGTAATTGTTACTACAGTATTAAACGTAACAGTCGTGACAGAATGGTGACTATATGTAGCGTCACAAAGTGGATACGAAACTGCGACAGAAATATGAGTCTCTGTTTGCAAGTTAACTGTGACTCAAATTTAGTTGCTAATTAACACCAAATAAAACAATTTATCGTTGCAAGCATTACATGATTGGTTACAAGTTTAGTTTATAACAAATATTTACATAATAACAAAAACCATTTAAAAAGGAAAAATTCTTTTACAAACATATGCCAATGTTACGTATATAACAATCTTTAAGAACTATATTCCTTATCTGATATAGAATATACTTTACTATTTCCTGTTTATATTATTAATTAAAATCATGATATCAGAAAGAATCATAATATATAGAAAACATACGACCATTAAAAACATATCAGAAAGAATCCAATTACAATAACGATAGAAATAAGAAAATGTTGATCCAGTGCACGTTGAAACACTAACACATGTACATGGTCAACAAAAATTTAGACTTTGCTGCAATGCAATATGAAAACGTTGATCCAGCGCACGTTGAGACACTAACACATGTACATGGTCAAGCAGAAGATTTTGAGTATATGGAAAAGGAAGTAGAACTTAGATCAGAGGCCGAAGATGGAAATCATGAAATCGAACTAAGTGATAAAGACTCTGATTAGTTTATTAGAAAATTACATACGAAAAATTTAGTACTTTTCAAGGACAAAACTTGGCTTCACCCACCTTTAAATTCACCTCTATTAAATTTATTTTTAAATTGATTAAAAAAAAGAATAACGCCAATTTTAACGATACTGACGCTGCCAACTAAACCGTAAATTTTATATTATAAACTATAAACCTTATATCCTAAACCTAAACCCTATACCCTAAACTCAAATTCTAAACCCAAATTCTAAACCCTAACCAAAATTCTAAACTCTAAATACCCAAACCTATACTTTGAACCCAAATCGTAGACCCTAAACTTAAACCGTAAATCTTAAATCCAAATTCTATATCCTAAACTCAAATACTAGATCCTAAACCCTAATCGTAAACCCTAAACCTAAAGTATAGACTCTAAACCCAAACCGTAAATCATAAACACAAACCCTAAAGCTTGACACTATAGGATTTGAGTTTAGGGTTTACAATTTGGGTTTAGGGTTTAAAATTTGGATTTAGGATATAATGTTTGGATTTAAGATTTAAGGTTTGGTTTTAGGGTCTTCAATTTGAATTTAGGGTATAGAGTTTGAGTTTAAGGTTTATGATTTAGAATTTAAAATTTACGGTTTAGTTGGTGGCGTCAATATTGTTAAAATTGGTGTTATTTTTTTTAGTTATTTTAAAATAAATTTAATGTTTTTTATTTAATTATCTATGTGGTACTTTGATTAGTCATGGAAAAATATTTGAATTTAAAGGTTCATCTGAGAAGGTGAACGTTTTGTTCTTTTTTTAATACAGTAGTACTTATTTTATTAGAAAACTACATACGAAAATTTTACTTTGGAACTTTGGTCATTAAAGGCGGGATTCTGAAACTCTAAAGATACACCGCTATAAATTTTGCCAAAAAAACCTTAAATATTAAGGCTTTTTTAGTGATTAAATATCATTTAACCGTCAAAAACCCTAATGTTTTTCTCAATATATAAACAGCTTCACAATTCACCGTCAAAATTATAACCCTAAAGTACTTTCTCTTTTCTCTTGAAACTTTTTCTCTAGCCGAATCTAGTGGTGTTCCAAGGTTTGTATTATGTCACCGTTAATCCTTGTTATTTATCGTTTACATGTATGCAATATATCATCAAAATCGAATAGGTTGAAAGATTGCTGACTCTTTATCAATGGTTGCTTTGATTCTTGTGCTTCACCAATTTCTTAATTAACTTTATAATCTTTGGATCTAATTAATTAAGGTTCTTTAGAATTGTGCCGTTAGATAACTATAATAGACCACTTCTGAAACAATTTCGATAACTATTAATTATTAAAAGAGAAGTTGATTGTTTTATATTCTTGTCATTTAGGTAGGACTAAGATATGTATACTGAGTGCACCGCTTGAGAATAATGAGAAGCACTTTTAATAATTTATGATGTTGAGAGTCCGAATAATTGCAGAGAAATGTGATGAATATGTTCAAGAACGCTTGTCAGAAATTGAATCTTCTAATGGAGAGGATTTGACGAAAGAAAATCCCACCCATAAAGAGGAAAATGAAATCTATTCTAAGGTAAGATCTCAAACTTTTGTTTTACTTTTAATTTGTTTGCGCTTAAATCTGTGTTTTACATGGTAGTATAGTTTCTTAGTTCTGAACATTGTTTTTATTGCTTTTATATGTGACTATAATATCTAAGCTGTAAAATGTGACTTTTGTAGATTGTAAGGAACATCAAAACAAGGTCGTATATTTTGACTTGGATCACTCCAAAGAGCTGTGCCTTTAGAGTCTTCGACGGCAGCTTGAATCTGAATTACAAAAGAGTTTTGAGGAGAACGAACTCCTCAAGAAACGACTTGAAGCTGATCTGCTTCAACACAAATTAGTTTGGTTTATGGTGCTATTTCTGGTTTTGGTTTTTTTGGTGTTTTTCTTTTTGGTTTCTAGTTCTTTTATTTATGATAATTACTAGGATTTATTTTCAGTTTTCATTGTTGTTGAAGTTAAAATATATTATGAGTATTTCATGTTATGGAATTTTTATTTTTAATATTTTTTTGCTTTCTCAATTTTTTTTTGATAAAATAAATATCAAAAGCACATTGTAATATAGCTAACAACAGTCATTTAAAAGATTAAAAATATAAAAATCGTGACTAATTTAATAAAAGTAACCACTACAAATTTTACATCTAAATTAGTAGCTGATTAACACCGATTTGTGATGGTCGTTTAGTGAAGAACTGTGACGAATCCGAGACAAAATATAAATATCTAATTAAAAGAAAATTAGGATGAACATTCAGTGATAATAAATAACATATTTGAGACTGCCAGTTAGTAGTAAATTTAGACTGTTTAGTGACGACCTATTAGTCCTCAATTGTGACTATTGGTGACTAATCATTCGTCAGACCGAGTGACGAAACTGAGACGGTGTAATGGTCACATAAAATGACGGTTTTGTGACTTGATTATTAGTTGGTAATTGTGGCTGTTTTGTCACCTTCTTGTATCATCACGAATTGTGTCGGAATTGTTACGATCTTAATAAGTCACAATACTGTTACGTTTTTGATACCAAAAAAAATTGTGACGATTGTATTGCAACCGTGTACAAACGGTTACAATTACGTCACAATATCGATATTGTGACGAAATTGTTTCTATTGTGACGAAAGAATTCGTAACAATATAGCCTTTTTCTTGTAGTGTCTATAGCATTAATGCATCCCTTAGGAAGCTGATAAATTGATGCCCAGAAATTAAACATGCCATATAACACCGATTGAAGCAGCGTTAATCTTCCTGCAAAGGATAGGTTTCGTAAAGTCCAAGAAGTTATCTTTTTTCCTCACCCTGTCGACCAATGGTTGATAGTCTGCCTTTCCAAACAGTGTCACATTAAATATAAATATAGTATAGTACTATAGCTACGGGATCATTTTCCTTTTTTTTGAAACTTAACTATTTATATTTACTTTTAAAAAATAGCAAATAAAATTCACTGATATATAACTGTGATATTAAATTTATTTTTAATAAATCTTAATTTGATTTCTGAATTTTAGTTAATATAAATTATTCATTGATAAAATATTTAATGTATGATTAAAATATATAAAAATTATTTAAAATACATAAATTACCAAATAAACACCAACCAAACATAAAAGTGCACACAAGAAAATGGATTTGCAGAACTAAAAAAAATACATAAATTTGCAAAAACAAACTTGAAAACATTAGATTGATTAACATAGCATCTAATAACCCGAAAAATTATTATTAGTTCCATCAAAATAAATCTTGATAATTATAATACAGAGTATAATTTTCTTGATCATTCGGTGACATTTGACGTAAAATTGAGCTAATTTGCTCTATTTTTTAACTAGACCACTTAATTCATTATCCAATTTTTTTTTTTGGTTTAGTAATTGTTTGAGTTTCTTATGAAACATGTATTAGCTAAGATTTAGTTTGCTGAAGGACCCTCTCTAGAGCGTCAATTTGTCAAATTAATTATTGACCCCATCAAACATCGAACATGCTTTTGCCTCATTCAAGAAGTTGATATAAATATATGTAAATACTTATATTCAGAACATTTTAGCGTAACCAGTGTACAAATGTTTGTGTTTACACATACATTTTCAGACATATTTTCTATGCATGTACGTTGACGGGATAAGTTCATGTATTGTTCGTTTGTGATTCAACATCTTCTCCATGTGCCTCCCTAATTATCAATATTAACCTTCGTTTTATCAAAAAAAAACAAATTACATTCTCGATATATCACTCTCTTTATATTTGATCTATATGTCTATACACTATGTGTACTACTTTCTTTATATTGTTAACGTTGACATACAATAATTATCAGAGAGTTAAGAAAAATATCTATGATAGCTCCATTAGAATAGTAACCACCATAAAAGGGTCCGTAAGTATTATACTAGCTATAATATCGGCCAATACATATCTTTACTTTTATTTTATCTATATGTTTTTGTAATAAAAAGCTACCATTTTTCATATTTTTGACATTTTCTGCAAATTTAGTCCGTTTCTGAAAGTTGTATTTTTTTGCTAAGAATGTGTATTTACATAATTTTATCTTTTAATAGGATTAGAAAGAGGTTGTTTGAATAAAATTATTACAAATAATCCTATTAAGTTTAGTTATAATTATAAAACGTTTATGTTCCTAGTTAATTTATTGGGAAATGAAATGGTAAACAAAGGTAATGAAATGAAGAGACCCATGAAGATGCACATGGCATTGCTCCTTCTCTTCCCTATGGGTCCTATTTATCTAATTTATTTCCTCCAACCAAAGCCAGTTATCACTTTAAGTACCAACAAGTCAAATATACCGTCATAAAAAAAAAAAAAAAAAAGTCAAATATACCAGCAAGCTGAGTCCTCACCATTTTCATATTTACATTCAATACAATATAAGTTATAACATATTAACATGTACATGTATGTTGTCATTCCAGTTATCGAAATTGTGTTTAGAGAATTAAAACAGCACTGCTAGTTTTTTGCATTTATAGATATATCGCATTTTCCTAGCTAGTCATATAAACATTTTTACCAAAAAAGAAAGAGAAACACAAAAGATGTTCAAAATTATTACATATGTATTATTACAAACGTCTCACATATTTAACTTAAGTTCATTACATATAATTATAGCATATAAATCGTATCTACACACCAACATATGATGCAGATCAAAACAGACAATTAAAAGAAAAATAGTAGATATGAAACAAATACTTTCATAGTAAAGCCCACAATTAACACTCATCAATGTGTTAATCAAATATACGATCATTACCTCTTAATCTTTTAACTTCAAGCTCTACTCTTGCACTTCTCCATTGCTCTCGGAGCTGAAATATGTTTTACAATTATTAAGCCACTAAAATTTCCCACAATCTTTGGCTATTTATCAATATATTCAATTCTTTAGACAATGCACTAAGCCCGAGTATAGTAGAAAATACATACCAAGACCAATGGCGTCAGATCCTTTCATGAGACGTAAACGCTTGCATGTATCAACGAACATTCTAACGAATAATAAATTTAAACAAAGGGGTTATTGAAATGATCAATAAATAAATTCTAATCAGATCATACGTAATTAATAAGGAAGGCGAAGAAAAGACGTACGGCCAAGGGACGTCGCCGACGAGCATCCAATCACCGTCTTTGTCTTCGTAAGAGGGAACATAGTCCCAACTATTCACTATATCCATTACTTTCCTCTCATTCATGAAGTCTATCATTCCTTCTTCTCCTCCATTTTTCCCTTCACAATAAAATATAATGTCTAAAATTTTAGTTGTGCAAGTCTATAGCCTTTAATTGAGTTCTTATCTTTCAAACTTTAGTATTATTCTTGATGCAGTATATATTTAGTAAGAAATATATATCTATATTAAAAAAATTCTATATAATGTACGTACCCATGGTAAAAGAGCTGAACATGTTGGACAAAGCATTAGAGAGTTCGTCGTAGCTCTTATACATCTTCAAGTCGACTTTCCTTAAGTACGGTGCTCCGTCCATTGAAACCTTCACAAACGCCACCGTCTCCGTGCCATTGCTTGATTTTTGGCACGAATCCATCACGTTCTTCCGGTATGATCTCACCGGTGGCCATCCCACAACTTGTGCCCTATAAAATTATATATATAAGAATGGAAGATGGTTATGTTGTACAAGATTTTGTATGTGAATATATGTAAAACTGCAGAAAGCTATATATCACTTCATCTAACAATTTTTTTCGTGGTGTCCCAAATATAATCCTATTTGCATGAGAGTATGGCCTAACGGGTGACCGAATTATACCCTTTTGTTTCCGGTGGATGTTCAAAAATTTAAGAAAGAAAAAAACCTATAAAGGTGTTTCAATAAAAAAAACCTGTCAACCTACCAGTTTGAGAGTTTGAACTTACTCTTTTTAAACATGTTTAGTGACTACACTTTAGTAATTAACTTTTTTTCTTCTGCTCATAGCTTTATCCACTTAGTTAAATGTTTACTAACACAATATGCTATATTTTCGGGCATAATAATTTGGAGAAAATGTTTTTTTTTGTAAAGTTTTATTTAACTTTTAAGATAGATAAAAAAAAATCAAGCGAAGATCGGAAAATAAATAAAAAGGGAAAATGGTAATATTACTTGGCTGGAGGCTTGGCTGGATCTTTGGGACATGAACTCTTTTCCTTGGGAACAGAAGCCACGACGTCATGAGGCTTAGATCCTCCCTTGCTTTCAGGTTCATTGTTCAGATTCAGCTTCAGATCAACCGTCTCCGAGAATCCTCTCTTGGTTCCAGTCACTGGGGCCGCCGTATCCCCGCCGGGAAGACCAAGACACAACTCAGTCTCCCTCAGATTCAGCTCGACACTGCCCATCATTGCTAATCTCTCTTCTTTTTCAATAATCTTCTTCTTCTTCTCGGGAAGGTGATGAGGAAGATGGGGAAATGGTTTTTATAAAAATACTCAAATAATACAAAGTGTGATGAGTCTCTATTATATATCTCTCTAGGTGGTAGCTGCATGTGTAAGTCGTATATCAGAGATATTTGGTTAAATGGACTATAGACACGTGGATGAATTTAACCCTTTGATGAGTTGATCCTGATCTATTTTACACTAATCACTACTATTATTACTTAATTACTGTTTACAATCTTTCTTAGGATAGATTTTGTAGGTCGTATATGATTGCATTTGATTAGGACATCCTTAATTATTCCTTGCAGGCTTACTTTTTATAAAAATAAAATGAAGTTCAAATATTAAAAATGAAATTGAATAATTTAATAGTTTTCAAATAATTATTATAAATAAAGCCTGAAGATTATAGTAAAACTATTGTTTTGAAAATATCGCCATGCCATAAATTGAACCTTCTTGACATTCTTGCAGTTCAATTAATAAAATTTTATCCCCGTATTTTTTCGTAGTTTCTCAAACTAAAACTCATTAAAATAACTCATTAGCACGAATCCTTTTTTTGACTTCCAAATATTAATATTTGTTGTTTTGCCTAGATAGTTTTCTAATATTTTTTAAAAGATATAGTTAAGTTTGATTTTCTCCGTAAGATTCTTCGCCGGAACCTTCCAATTATGCATATCACATCCACATGATTCAATTATTCATCCCACAATAAAAGCGTAGCCCTCTTGCATATAAATATTCCAAACCACCAACACAAATTAAATAAAATATACTATACAATGCATCGTTTATACTTATTTGTTTAAAATTCACATGTATAGAGAACGAAATGTGTATCTAGACTAAATATACAGACGAGTCAATACTCGTTTGTATTTGAAGATATAAATATGCATATATAATATAAACACCACTTTGTATTTGTAGCAGGAACATTATAGTTTACAGATTAAATCGATTGTTAAAAACAAAATACGTACATTATATGTTTTTGGGAATACATAACATTTTGTGTGGCATCCATCAGTTGATATGAGAGCCATGTTATTTGGTTTATAAAATATCTGTTTCTAGATGTTCTGATGAATGGTATTGGTACATCTATTTTTTCGTGGATGAAAATCCGTTTGTTGTAAGATAAGAAGAGAATGAGAGACAGATTTAAGGTGATCTGATATATGATGTTAACGAAGATGATGTGATGTGATGGCTATTCACTATATGTCTATATCGATTTCGTATGGAAGGCTATAATGTTATTCAAAGAAACGAAAAAAAAAGTTATTCAAGAAACGAAGAAGATAACGTTATATTTTTATCCGGAAAAGAAAACCCAAAGCTTGTGTATATGTACCTAATAAACCCGATTAAATATTCAAAGAAGATTTTTTCATGGCTGGCAAAAGTATATATTATATCGAAATTAGAGTATAATAATAAGAAAATTTGTATTTGTATATACAGTGAAATTTTTATAAATTAATAATATTGAGACTACACTAAAATCATAATCTTTTATTAATTTATCGACATACTAATTGAACTTAAATCTTAATCTGAAATTATAAAAATTATATTATTTTATAGAGATTTTATATATTAATTTATAGAGTATTAATTTTAAAATGTTATACTGTATATTCTATATTTTAAGAGAATTGAGAGGGGACATGAGTGGCATCAAAATCCAAAAGTGGAGAGAGTAGAATATCACCATAAATTCCAAAACCAAATTTTGAATTACTGAGAAGAAGGAAAACATGGAGATGATGAAAGGACAAGTTACATCCAATAAAATTTAGAAGCAAAAACATCTTAAACCCTACTGTTGTTCCTTGATTTGTCTACAGCCCTCTCTTTTACCACTTTTTCTCCTTTTGTTTCTATCCCAAAAACTCTGCATGAGTTTTCAAATCAACAAAGCCCCAAAATTTTTGTTAACTTTGTTGGGTCACGTTGTCTTATATATCATTTTGTCGTGTTTATTAATTTGTATCTACTTTATCTGATCAAATATATACGGGTCACTATGGAATTCACATGATAACAGTAAACAGTGAATGTATGAATTTTTTTTTTGGTCTAACAGTGAATGTATGATATGAGTTCTAGGGTGAACTTACATGACCACAAAAAAAAAAGTCGCCGGCATACATATATGGATTGTATGTGAAACTTTAATGAGACTGAACTAATGCATGCAACCAAATCTATATATGAATAGTCACAAAGAATATATGAATTTATGGAAACCACCCTTTTTATTGTTCAAGATGGAGACCACCATTGATGTGTGTATTAATTAACATGTATATTAATACATATACATTCGTATGTTAAAGGTATCATGTCGAAATAAATGACTTATTATCAAAGGTATATATGTGCTGCATCTTAACTTGCTAGATAAGAATGTGTGAGGACCAGGTGTATTTTCATATGGACACAACAAGGCCACAACTCTAAACATTCTACCACAAAATGATCATTTGATTGATTTTCCCTTTACTTTATAAATTCCTTATTCAAATTAGTTGTTGGAATATACTTCTCGCATTTAAAGAGTGCAGCCAACCGACATGCATGCATGCAGTTAAAACGACAAAACCAAATGCTAAGTTAACATTGACTAAACGGTATATTGTGATTTTATGTGAAAGCTACTACTCTTGTGAGACTCAAACAATTTACTTTACGTCAACGCTTGCTCTACAGTTTACACATAAGCAATTATTTACATCAGTCTTACGTATATATAGTCACTATATTTTTTTGTAACACTGTATAGTCACTATATTCCATATTCTATTCTTCATATAGAATATAGTGATTTTGTCATTTTATTTAAATATAAATACTGCAAACCTCATATATGATGTATACATATTTTCATGCATATTGGTATTATCTCAAAACTCTAACCCAAAATGATAGCTTATGTATTTTGCAAAAATGATAGTTTATGTAACTAAAATTCAGACTTCAAAACTAATTATCCTAAACCAGCTTACATTTCTTTAAAATGAAAAAAAAACAGCTTACATACATTCATTATTTCGCTTAGAGCTTCTAAACACATACCTGATTCTACACACGTCACTATTGCTGTAATGAATGTTATCTAATTAATTAGTCACTTGTAATGATCATATTCACTTAAATATATTGTTTGTGAACTTCATACTTTAAAAGTAAATATGCGAGAATCTGTCACTAGACGCTCATGATATATATTCTGAATGTTGGCATAACTCCTAACAATATAGCCTTGTGGTGGGGGCTAACTATAGTACATTGCTCGGAATGTATATTTTTTACTTTAATTTATAAAAGTAGTTGTTAATTAATTGACTAATTAAACTTCGGTTGTGTTAATAAATAATTTTGATTTTTTTTTCTTATTCATTATCTCTGCGGTTCTCCCGATGGTCCACACTCCACAAATAATTTTTGGACAACTTATGATATTTATTTGTTCGGAGACTAATTAATTTATAATTTATTCTTATTAAAATTCTCCTTTATAATCCTCGTAAAATGGTAATCAAATATATTGGGATCTATAAACATATATTTGGGTGATCCCCAAAACTTTATCAACGTTGATTTGGAATCCATAAGACAGGTTAATCGTGGAGATATGAGACAAGCATACAAGTGACTTGAGGGATCGCGTTTCACATTGACCGGTAAATATATTATCTCTCCAAATTATAAGACAAAAAATGGTAGTTGCAAAAAAGAACATTTTAACAATTTCCATACGATATTATAGCCATAAATCTTTGAACATAATATTATATAAAATCAATCTGTAATTATGCTCATCATGAGAATAAAAATATAAAATTCAGTAATTTGTTATTTTTTTGTGGACATTCAGTATCTTGTTATGCATATAAGATCGCCGGCCATTATACTCGGTGGAAACAATAGTATATTCGCAATAAACTTCAAGTATCTACCAAAATTCAAATTTTTAAAATCGTGCTAAATGCTAATTGAGAGTGCTATTTTCTTATATCAAAGCAGTGCTTTTGGATGAACTAGTGTTCGCTCTGTTTCGGTTTCCGGAGTTGAAATCTAAACTCTATAAACCATAAATAGTTGCTGAGAACCTAACCACTAACCAGTAACCTGGCTATATAGTTAAGAAAATGGATAATACAGTTCTATTTACGTCGGCCCAGCCCATTTATACAGTTTTGAAAATTGTCCAATTGCAGTAAAATTGGTTTATATTTTTAAATTATTATTTGTAAATTTAATAGGTTGTATATGTCAAAGATTAGTCTCAAACTTCAAAAGTATGAATCATTAATTAAAAATGTTGAATTTACTTAATTTTTTTTGACGTTTACTAATCTAGTCTCTAATAGTATGTTAGAAGATTTTTTTGGAAGATTATTGTTTTAAGTTTGAAAACCATATACAGTAACAGTGTGCAGAAAATGACTAGTCAAACTTAAAAGATTCAAAGAAAAAATAAAGAATGGAATAGAAGAGGATATGAGAGGAAAATAAAATGTATTTGGTTTTACAACTATAGGGTGATGAAAATATAGTAGAAACAAAATAAAATGATAACAATAATAATAAGTGAAAGTTCAAAAAACAATAATAATAAGTGACAAAATCTAAATTATGTTCATAGCATTAGCAAGAGCTCGAACGCTTCCCACCAGAAGTATGCCTACAACAACAAAGTCAAGTCACTTGACCAAAATAATTTAAATATATGGCTTCAATTTTCTTTTATTATCTATCTGGTGGCCTAGACCTTATGCTTTACCAGCTTTAAAACGGACGAGTCTGATAATACTCTAAATTTTTATAAATCATAATAACTATATATGCTTCTTACAAATTATTCTATGCTAACTATATTAATTATATATATTATTATATTTTAGATTTTTACAAGTTATTCAACCTATGATATATATATATATTGACTTGACTCATTCCACACAATTTCAACATTCTAAATAATATCTACCAAAACTTTGTTGACAACTATTCAGGTGTATTGAAATTTCTCTTTATTTTATCGCAGACTGTTGGGATCGCACTTAGGTAACATATTCCTTAATTGTAATCATAAACTAAAAACCAACGGAAAGATGAATACTCTTTGCCTATAAACCATGGGAATACATAACATAACTACATTTATTAACTGCCTCCTCTTCCTAATAATTTGCCTATAAATTGCCAATAACTCTCCACACTTTTAGGTCATAACTCATAAGTTATCTCCCTACACTGAACACCCTCGTTTTTGTTGGTCTTATTAGTTTTGAATCCGAAATACCTACCAATTACCATGAAGGAGAATCACATTCAAAGCGAGCAGACAAACAATAATTTATCTGATGTAACAAACAAAAAACTCTCAAACTTCCTCTTTTCGGTATGCCTCAAATACGTTAAACTCGGCTACCATTACCTAATATCTAACGCCGTCTACATCCTCCTCGCTGCAACCTCCTTCATCTTCAACCTCACTAATCACACTCCCTTATACAACCACCTCCGCTCATCCACTCTCTTCGCCACTGTGCTTATCTTTCTAACCATCTACTTCACAACCCGTCCTCGTAAAATCTTCCTCCTCGATTTCGCTTGCTACAAACCCGACCCTTCTCTTATATGCACTCGAGAAACATTCATGGATCGGTCTCAACGTGCGGGTGTCTTCTCAGAAGCCAACCTCGCTTTCCAACAAAACATCCTTGAACGTTCCGGTTTAGGGCAGAAGACTTATGTCCCGGAGGCTCTCTTACGTGTCCCGCCGAATCCTTCTATGTCTGAAGCTAGAAAAGAAGCTGAGACGGTTATGTTTGGAGCTATAGACGCAGTGCTTGAGAAAACCGGAGTGAAGCCTAAGGATATTGGGATACTTGTGGTGAATTGTAGCTTGTTTAATCCCACACCTTCTCTATCGGCTATGATTGTGAATAAATATAAGCTCAGAGAAAACATTTTGAGCTATAATCTTGGTGGTATGGGTTGTAGTGCTGGTCTTATCTCCATTGATCTCGTTAAACAGCTTCTTCAGGTAATTATTTATCCCCTCTAGTTAAGATTACTCCAGCTTTACACATATATATTAAAAACAATTTATAACTATAAATACATATTTTCTATAACTAATAATTTTAAAATAATAATAATTCAGGAAATTTATATTTTTTTGAAATATACAATCTATTTATTAACTAATAAAATAAATCAAAAATAAAAATATATTTTTTAAATACACGTAAATTTAGAATTATTAGGAGTATAAATTTCATAAAGTCTAAATACACGTAAAGTCTCACATATGGTGAAATGCATGTGTTTAACAAGTTTCATGATATTACTTACCCACTAACATCTTTTCATGTTTTGCATTTATAACACTAAAATAGCAAAATTGTGGAAAGTACCAAAAATATGCCTAAAATTACATATTGGATTCTAATCTAGAAACTAGAAAAAAGGAAAATTTGTTTAAAATTCGTTGCTCATTGGTGAATAACTAAATGGGAATCCTTTTTCATAATAATGTTTAAGAAAAAAACCAATGTTAAGAATATCGACATATTGTTTTGTAAAAAACATTTCATTATATTCCGTCACTCCACATATAATATTTACTAATCATATCGGAAATCCGTAAATATTGACATACAATTTACATATAACGAATTTATTAAAAAAAAAAATTATACACAAATATATATATATATATACTTGTAAAATAAAAACTTTGATTTTTTATAGATATATATTTTCCAACTTTAATTTCATGCAGGTTCAAGCAAACTCGTATGCACTAGTAGTGAGCACAGAGAACATAACCCTAAACTGGTACACAGGCAACGACCGATCAATGCTTCTCTCAAACTGCATTTTCCGAATGGGCGGCGCCGCCGTTCTCCTCTCTAACCGCTCCTCCGACCGCTGCCTCTCAAAGTATCAACTACTCCACACTGTCCGCACCCACAAAGGAGCTGACGACAACGCCTTCAACAGCGCTTACCATCGCGAAGACAAGAACAACAACAACAAAATCGGTGTCTCGCTCTCAAAAGACCTAATGAAAATCGCTGGAGAAGCTCTCGAAACGAACATTACCACTCTTGGACCGTCAGTCCTACCAATGTCCGAACAACTTCTATTTTTGGCGACACACGTGTCTCAAAAATTATTTAAAATCAAACCTTATGTTTATGATATGAAGCTAGCTTTCGAGCATTTTTGCATCCACGCAGGAGGAAGAGCAGTGCTCGATGAGATTCAGAAGAATTTGAATCTTTCCGAGTGGCAGATGGAGCCTTCGAGGATGACTTTGAACCGGTTTGGGAACACTTCGAGTAGCTCGATTTGGTATGAGCTTGCTTATATTGAAGCTAAAGGGAGGATTAAGAGAGGAGATAAGACTTGGCAGATTGGTTTTGGACTTTTGGGTCAGGTTTTAAGTGTAATAGTGCGGTTTGGAGAGCTTTGAGAAGTATTGATCCGTCCAAGGAAAAGACTAATAATCCATGGACCGATGAGATTCATGAGTTTCCCGTACAGTTATAGTGTGTCCATCTCGATAGTTTAAATTCTTTATCGAAATTTATATTTTAATGTAGTATGTATGATTCAAATATCTTGTGTTTAAATAAAAATCTGAAAAGAAGGATGATGCGGAACACTGGACGTGACAAAACGAAGAAACAAACAAGTTTACACGACATGATTTGCTGTGGATCCCGTAAGCTTAAGAAGCTGTAGACCCCTAATTTGGCTCAATAGGCCCATTAATTTATCAAACAGTACACATGGACTAAAATCTGAAATCGATTTGTACAGAAGAATATTGTTCACGGTAAGCTTTCACATGGTTCTAGCTCTAACTTAGCACAACATGTGTGTATGTAAATGATGAATACTGGACGTGAACATTGGATTTTCACACTTCAGGACATAAAATAAAAAGCTCTCAAGTAAGAAACAAAACAACACAGGTGAATTGTCTGAGTAGCACAAACACACAAGAAACTCCTTTTTTTTCTTTAGTACTGATCAAAATCTGGATACAGAGTAGAGAATCAAACAGCAACAAAATAAATGGCCTTACGAGCTCTTCGATACTTCCTTGAAGATGCGAGGGAGAATCTCATGTGCACCGATATCTAGACCTTGAGGCTCCCTGAAAATCAAACCCCCAACCAGTAAGTTAAGTTACAAAAGCTTGTGTGAAGTCATTAGTAAATTCACAAAGCTCATTGCGTAACCAAGAAGAGGACAAGTGTGAGAGAGAGAGAGAAAGAACCTGCATAATGTTTGCCCCTTTTCTTTCGAGCTAGGAATGAACCAAACATTTCGAATAGATGGAGATTCAAACTGAACAAAGATTCCGTCGTTTTGTCCGAGCTTCCACTTCCTCGAGCCTTGACCTTTCCACACCTGACGACACAAGAGATAGTCATCCCTATCAGTCCTTGATATAAAACCAGAAAAAAATAGACTTTTAGCAAGCAAAAAAAGGATTCACCTGGGGGTAAGATATACTACTCTTTGATGTCACTAGGCAAGCAGCTTTGGAAAAGGATTCTTCTGCGTACTGCCTCAGATACGTAAAGCAGTTACTGTGCGTGTGTGGTGACTCAAAAGCCTGCCAATAATGAACCTATACTGTTAGCAGAAAGACAAGAAGGTTTTTTTTTTTTTTTCTCACTCTCATGTACTTCTTTAATACCTTATCGATGTTGACTACTGGTGCGTACTTATCGGTTTGTGTTATCTCTTTGTCAAGAAGGAAATAGACTCTACTATCCACTTTAGATGTCTCGTGCCACGACTTGACAGCTGTTTCCATGGTCTCAACAAGAAAAGAAAACATCTCTTTCCAACACTCATCAGCTCCATAGTTTGCAGACTGCAAGTGTTTGGGAGACAATTCAGAATCTGGAGTTGAATAAGCAGGGAGAAAAGGTTTTAATGATTCTTTGAACATCACTTGGGAGTAAAGAGGAAACTAAACCAGTTCAGATTTAAAGCTGTCAAGATGCTTGGCCATGTTGACATTAGACCTCAAGTTCTCGAGTTCTTGAGCTCTCTGTTTCTCCTTCTGCAGCTGACCGAGCCTCTTGATCTTTCTTGAGACTTCTGCGCTTTGTGGGTTGTACTGCAGAGCCATTTCAAATGCAGCCAAGGCCTGTCACAAATCATCAAAACCGATTATTAATATTTATGATTACAGCTTTTGTAAATCAAAAGGAACAGAAACAAGAGAAAAAGGAGGTTTACATCATCATATTTCTCCATGGCTTCAAGCACAGAACCTTTCCTGAAGTACCCCTAAAAAAGATAGATCGGAAAAAAAAAAAACTTGTTTACATAACTGATATTACATGTCACTGTGGAAGAAACAGAACAGAAACCATAGAGGAAAAAAAAAAGACAACAAACGGTCTCTTGTCTGAATATATATATATACCTTCTCCCATTGAGGGTTGAGTTTGATGGTTGTCTCAGCATCAGCTAAGGCTTTGCTAAGCTTAACAAGACTCAAGAAGGCAGCAGCTCGGTTACTGCACCATCGGGTAAAGAAAAAGTTTAGCAACATTTTAAACATGTGCTTAATCGATGCACTTTTAACATTCTGATCTGAGCAACATTTCACACAACCTTAAGAAAGTCTTCAACTTTAGTTTTACAAATCACGATTAACGTTTGAAATATAGCCGAAATGTTAGCCATTCAAGGATAATAATAAGCGTCAATTTTTATAGACTAAACAAAAATCAGATCTTCTAAGAGCTCAGCTCAAAATGGAAGGAAACCCATCAGAACCCAACATTTAGATTCGCAACTTATCATTTTGATCGAAACTAAATAAGAATCGTAAAAACTGTTAGAACAAAGAACACTTTGCCTGTAGAGAGTAGCGTTAGAAGGATCGAGCTTGATGGCCTGAGTGTAGAGAGCTGCGGCTTTAAGATAGTTCCCAGCTTTGAAGAACTCGTTCCCTTTCTCTTTTAGAGATTTCTCACCTGATTCCAGTCCTTTCTCCGCCATCGCCAATCGAAGAGAGAAATCTGGTGACTGTTTCTGCTTTTCTAATAGGGTTTATAGAGTGGAGAAAGCAAAAACAAAATCGTCTGGTTTAACCGAACAAACCAAACCGGTTTAGACGGGTTGGTCCACTGATTGAACCATCTTCTATATTTTTATGTAAAATTAGAATTCCATTTGAACAGACAAAAAATAATAAAAAACATGATAGCTAAAAAAAATTAATAATCCTCTAAGGAAGAAAAAAAACACAGTAAACTAGTAGTGACAAATATATCTGAAAATAGGTACTCTCCCCAAAAAAAAAACCCAAATGAACAAGAAGAGTTTTATTATCTTTTTGAGGGTTTAATAAAATTTGTCAAGCTCTTCAGAAAGGTGAAGGAGGAACTTCAATGGTGGTTCCAGCTTGGATCTGACCCCAACCTATCAAACGCCAATGCTTTTCCACACGCCTGCTCAAAGCCACTTTCTCTCCTTTGCTTGTGCAAACAGGAGCAGTGAGTTGCAACTTAGCCAGATCGTTCTTTACTCCCACAACTTTGGCTCCAGTGGACATGGAACCAATGTTGAGCATCAGAATCTCTCCCTTTGTTAGCTTTGTCACTTTCCCTTGTTTTTCCGATCCCTTTATTCTCACTCCCAATAGTCTCCGTAGAAGAAAGAAGTTCACCTACCAAAGATTTTTTTTATACATTAACGCAACTTAACTAATTAATTACCAGAAGAAGAAGACTATGAAGTAGAGTATCTCTCCTACCTCGAGTTCAACAAAGACATCAGGAAGGGAGCCTATTTCACCAAGGACTTGACCGACCAAACGATCTGCACGAGTAAGCGTTGGGTCCATTGTTGTTCCTACTCCTATTAAACCTCCAGGCACTGCATACTGAAGCTCGTTCTGTTCCGCGTATAGTGAAATAATGCGTGAGTATATTGGAGTGCATTTTGGGTTGCCACGCTCGTCTTTCACAACAATTCCAGGTCGGATCTCAATCAACTGGTTCACTTTCAAAACACCCTACAAAAATAAATAAAAAATGTAGTTAGAGACACCGATTGCATGATATATACTGTGATATATATATGCAAAGCTAGAAGGGGGCATATAAGCAAGTTGTAGTTGAGAGATAAAGAGAGAGATAGATACCCTTAGGATACTTCCACCTGCAACTCCACCTTTAATCTCATCAACCTCAAACCCGGGCTTGTTGACATCAAAAGACCGAATCACTATCATATTTGGTGGTGAGATGAAATTCCTTTTAGGGATCGGGATCTTCTTGACAATGTACTCGCATACAACATCGATGTTGTATTTCAGCTGGGCTGATACAGGGACGATTGGGGCACCATCTGCGACAGTGTTCTGCAAACAGGATGTGATATTCTTAGCTTAACCAATTGATGAAAGGAGAATGTAACTAGTTGATAAGAAGATCGAACCATTATAAATTTCTGTATGGCTTCGTGCTGGTTAATGGCAACGTTCTCTTGGATAAGATCAATCTTGTTCTGGAGGATTATGATATGCTTGAGCTGCATAATCTCAACAGCGGCAAGATGTTCGGATGTTTGTGGTTGCGGACAGCTTTCGTTTGCAGCGATAAGAAGCAGTGCACCATCCATGATGGCTGCTCCGTTAAGCATAGTCGCCATGAGAATATCGTGTCCCTGAAGAATAGAAACAAGAAGATCATCAACAAGAATAAAGCCAAGAGTGGAGAAATCTAATATGCTTTCACATCAATCCTCTCTCTTTAAACCCTCCACCCAACAAGACGACTCGAGAAGCAAAAACATGCAGGTGGAGCACAATAACATCAGTAAGATGCATTAAGAAAACAAATGGAAATACCATAATTTGAATAATAGCACTTTAAGTAGAATGAAGAGAGCCATAAAAACTAATCATACCGGGCAATCCACGAAAGACACATGCCTCAGTAGTTTCATCTTGGAGTTCTCAAATCCAGGGACATCACAATGTGGGTTGTCTTCCTTTCCACTTCCATATGCCCTACAATAACACATACATAGTTAAGACTCTCCGTCACAACCTTATATTAGAAGATGTTAAAGAGAAAAAAAACAAATTTGCACGAAAAAAACTCACTTGTAACACATTGGTCTAGGACATTTGTCATCCTCGCATTTGTAAATCTTGGCATTTGCATATCCAAGCTTAATGGTGATATTACGCTCCAGCTCATTCTTGAAACGAACAGTCTGCACAAGAAAGAGAAAAATAATACAAATGATACAAGTGAGTCCATGCTGCTCAATCAATCAACTTATCTAGTAACAAAATTATAGCACAGATTCAAATCACTCATGGTCAATAAATTGTGGAAAAAAAAGCCACAGTCAAATTACCTGGACACCAGATATAGCTTTGACAACAGTGGACTTTCCATGAGCGACATGCCCAATGGTTCCTGAGACAATACACTATAGCCTTTAGCTTCTACTATTGTCCCAATGGTTAGCTCGTTTGACATAACTTAATAGAGAAAAAGAATATTTAAAAAAAGAAAAAGCCTTGCTATGTACGCAAACCTAACCTATGTTGATTGTAGCTTGGCGAGAAATGACCTCAGGAGAGAGAGTATGAAGCACAGTCACATCCAATTTACTAAGATCCTGCTCTGCCAAACCCTTGTTCCGTGACATTGTGACGAGCTCCTGCTTAAAACGAGAATCAAATCAGAACCCTTTGAGTTAGTTAAATCAGAATCCCCTTATTATAAGGTGAATCAGTTGTGAGAACTACAAAGACAAGTCCCTCTCGGAGAAATTAATTACGGTTAACCAAACCTTAAGTTCCGTTACCTAATTATCAAAACCAATTGGATTCCCAATCTACAACTTTACAATTAGATCCCCGACTGATCTAATGTGAAGTTCCTACGGAAGAACGGGAGAATGGAAGGAAGCTCTTGGCTTAAAATTTATGCTAGGAAGAAGAAGAAGTGCGTGGAGATCGAAACAAACCTACCTGAGCGACGCAAAGAGTGTGAGAAAGCGGCGCAGCTAGAGGAGGAGGAAGAAGAAGACAGAGATGGTGGTGGTGGTTCTCAAGGTTTTTTATCCGAGGGTTCGGTTTCGTCTTTTTTCTATTTTTCTTCTATATAATTAGTTTTGTAATTTATTTTGAAAATATATCAATATTTCTTATTATGTCCCCCAGTAAGAATTATTTTATTACCAACTAACACTTATTATAATCTTAATACGAATCACATCCCCAAAATTTAACCTTCAGTTAGCAAATATACTACAATAAAACTACTAATGTAATGCTAATTTAACTGGAAAAAAATAATTGTACATCAAGAAAGGAACATCATCATGCAGTGATGACCAATTTAAGTAAGCTTAGCTAGTGAATTTCAAGTAAGCTTAGTTAGTGAATATCACACTTTGCTCAAGATCTATAAAAGGTTTGAGTTAACCTTAATTGAGTACTTCTTGAGACACATTTCATATGTTAACTATAATGTGCATATCCGGTAAAACTATTGAACATTTAGGATCTAAAGAAACAAAAAAAAATGTAAAAAAAAAAACGATTTGAATAGAGTCAGCAAGCTTGGTAAAACATATTTATCTATACTAAGACGACAGAGCTTTTACCAATCAAGATTATGTGCTATACCATAGTATAATACTTTGTATTTATGGTGAATTAACATGCAAGGGCAAACGAGAAGAAGCCAATAACAAGTAGTATGTTTTAAAAGAAAACACACGAGCCTAAAATAGAAAAACATATTATCCATGTACTATATATATGATTAATTGTTCACGACAAAAGCTGTGTCATGTGTCGCAAATCATGGTCTATATAAAGGTTTGTTTATGATAGGCTGGTTTGTTTTACTTAACGAGTTGTATTTTTAAAAAGTAAGAGATACTAGATCTTGACCCGCGCTTTGGAAGCGCGGAATATTTTACGATGAAAAATTTCACTAATAAATTAATAAATATTTTGGTAATTTTTAAAGAGTGTGTATTTAAAATATTTTTGCATTTAAATCAGTGTTTTTAAATTCAATCCAATTGTGATTATATCGGTTAATCCGGAGATCTGACAATTCAATTTAGGTTTTTAAATTATTCATATTAAAAAAATTGTTAAAACCCGAGACTAACCGATTGAACTGATGGATGACCGATATGTAATCTAATTTGATTTAAATTGTAATAGTTTCATAATTTGTAATCTTATAATCCAAATTTTAAAGTTCATTATTTTGCAATTTATAAAATTATGATGTTTCTACAAAATTTTAAAGAGAAAATGATAGATATAAAATAACTAAGATTGATTATTGTATTGTTTGGAAACATTGATAGTAGTATAAAAAATATATTGTTTGGAAACATTAATAGTAGTATAAAAAAATAAGTATATTGTTTGGAAACATGGATAGTAGTATAAAGAAAGTAACAATAGTGATTTAATGTAGGTTTAACTATAAAGTATAAAGGTGTATTTAATTTAAAAACTTACAAAATAAATGTTAGGTTCAATAGAATGTTTCTGTTTTAATAAGATAGATGTCTATTATGGAATTACCTATACGAGTTAAGTAACAATATTAAGGTCTTAATTTAAAGATATTAGAAAATATAGGGGTATCATTTAAAATAGAAAAGTAGGAGGAGTCTAGATAATCAAGACAAAGAGCTGAGGCAAAAGAAAAAAAAAATCGTTTATTACCAGACCTTCCTTCTCTCAGACAAGGCATCGTGTCTTTTTTTTTTTTCCTTTTAGGTTTCTTCGTCCCTCCTCTTCATCAGAAATCAAACCCATCACGTTGAGGTCGGAGCCGCCACCGCCGCCGCCGCGGAGGAAATTAGGAAAATTTAGATCGGGGCGAATTGGCGTGTATTGCCACGGGAGATCTCAGATTTAGCATCTAATATGGATTCGATGTGAATTTGAAGATGACGGAATCTATGTGGTCACACGATCAACCTTCTCCTCAGCCCTCACCAAAACCAGTGGCTCGCCAAAGGTCATAACTTTCTTTCTATTATTATCATGGAAATGGAATCGAAAGTAGGAGAAGAAAGAACCCTTTTTGATGCATCTGAATTATGGGACTACTTTGTTCGTATTGAAGAGATCTATAGGAGATGGCTGTTTTAGGATGGTTATGTTATTATTCTTAAAGCGACAGATCTCTATGTTTTCATCAGATTTGGCACCATATCTATATGCTCAGAACGAATACTATGAGATTAGTTTCAGCAATTTTAAAAGGCAGTTTTGCTTGGGAATGAATCTTGAACTAGATTACTTTTTTTTTCTTTTTTTTAAGCTTGTGATCTGCTTGGATCTTTCTTATTTTTGGTTTGAGTAATGATTGTTCAGGTCTAGGAGCATCTTCAGGTTACTGGTTCAGAGAGAGATTTCACCTAAAACAAAGTCTGTGCCACGGAAACGATGGGGAGTTAGCCGCCGATGTGTTACTGCTTCTGATTCACCCTGTGGAACCAGTAGGGAACCTGTGAACGAGCAGAGACATAATCTTATTTCATGGTACCTACCTTGCTTCTGCCTCTTATTTCATGGTATCTTCCGTGAAGATTAGTTTATGATGTGGATTACATTCCCTTGTATGTAGGGTTGAGGCAGAGTCATTGCAGCATTTGTCTGCTACCTACTGTCCGCTTATGCCTCCTCCGAGGTCAACTATTGCAGCCGCTTTTAGTTCTGATGGAAGAACTCTTGCTTCTACGCAGTAAGTATTATTTGTTGTACTATGAATCGTTTCAGATCGCTAATGAGGTTTACTTATCTTGTAGTGGTGACCACACTGTTAAGATTATTGACTGTGAGACTGGAAAATGCTTAAAAGTTCTGAGCGGCCACCGGAGGACACCATGGGTGGTGAGTTAGAGAATTTCTATCTTATTTCTCTTTACTTCATTAATTTTTATGACTTCCCATAGTTACTAGGTAGTGGCTTTGCTTGACCATAGCTGTATTACCTAATTGAAATGAATTTGGTGGCTCTATTTGTCTTGTCACTTCCTGATTGGTTATGTAGAGGTTGGATGATAGGTGTCAACGTTGTTATCTTTTGGTTTAAGGTGTAGCATGTTAGACAACACTTGCAATGATTTAAGTTTCGTTAGCCTACTGCTTTTAGTATCTAATGCTATTGACTTCTTCCATGCAGGTCAGATTCCACCCACGCCACTCAGAAATAGTTGCTAGTGGAAGTTTAGATCATGAGGTGCGCTTGTGGAATGCAAAAACTTCAGATTGTATTAGATCTCATGATTTCTGTAAGTGCTATGCATTATGGCATTTTGTTCTTTTTCCTCTACTGTTTTTTTTTTTGGCATATGTAATCAACTATCGTCCTCTTCTTTTTTTCCCTAAACAGATCGACCTATTGCTTCTATAGCTTTCCACGCTGAAGGTGATATACTTGCTGTTGCATCTGGTCATAAGGTATCCTGTTGCCCGTGAAGTGAGATACCTAGTTGCAGGCGGCCTATTCTAAAGGTCCCTTAAAGTTTGATTAATACTTTTTTTTTTCTTTTGAAGTTGCACATATGGCATTACGATAAGACAGGGGAGGACTCAACACCAGCAATTGTTTTGAAGACGAGGCGTTCCCTGAGAGCTGTGCACTTTCATCCACATGGGGTTCCTCTTCTGTTGACTGCAGAGGTGAGCTACATATTGTGAGGATTGTGTCAATGTTCTGCCACTTTGTGGGCTTACTCTTTTCACTGCAAATGGCAGGTGACTGACATTGATTCACCAGATTCCGCAATGACTAGAGCAACGTCTCCAGGTTATTTGCGATATCCACCTCCTGCTATTTTCTTCACCAACACGCAGAGTGGCAGTCATACTAGTATGGCAGCGGAACTGCCACTTGTGCCATTACCGTACTTGCTTTTGCCTTCATATTCTCCTGATGATCCAAGAATCCAACATTCTACTGCTACTACTGGTCCAAGGAGTGCTCCATCAAGGTTTCAGAGTAATCAAAGTTCAGTAGAACACGGCAGCGGCAGAACAATGTCTACTCCTCCACCTCCTCCTCTTCCCTTGGCTATGTCCAGCGATCTTGCTGGATCCCCTCATGTCCCAGAAAACTCCCTAGCTAGAGCTAGAGCTTCGACCACAGCCGTTGATGCTATGGATATAGATGAAGCTCAACCTGTTGGAGGAAGTAGAATTCCCAGGCAAGTGTCAAGTCAGTCAGATTTACTTGATTTTGGACAATTTCAGCAATTATTTCACTCCAGAGACAGAGTTTCGTGGGAGTTACCTTTTCTACAAGGGTGGTTGATGGCTCAAAGCCAGGCTGGTGTTCTTCCTACTGGTAGTAGTGGCACAGCTCCTCATGCAGGTTCTTCTTCAGCATCTCATTCAGCCACAGCCAGTCTAGAGGCTGCAGTGGCGTCATTAGAAATTCCTGGTGGTGTTAACTTATATGGGGTTTCTGCAAGCGGCCACTCCAGGGACCGAACCCGCTTCGCAGGATCTGGTTTAGCAGGAGGTCTTCCCTCTCGTAACGCTCAACAGGAAGGAACTGAAGCTCAACCTGTGGTAAACAGACTACCATCCGAACTGGCTACTTCCATTGCTGCTGCAGAGTTGCCTTGTACTGTCAAACTTAGAGTGTGGTCACATGACATCAAAGACCCATGTGCGATACTAAGGTCCGACAAATGCCGATTAGCAATACATCACGCTGTTCTTTGCAGGTAACTTTTCTCCTTAATATAGTTGTGCTAACTCTTGGATGATCGTGATGCTAAAATAATATTTCACTTTTGTTACATTGTCTTTGCAGTGAAATGGGAGCTCATTTTTCGCCATGTGGGAGATATTTAGCAGCCTGTGTTGCATGTGTAATTCCTCATGCTGAGGCAGATCCTGGTTTGCAGACTCTGGTCCAACAAGATTCAGGCCTTGCAACTTCTCCTACTCGGCATCCTGTCACAGCACATCAAGTCATGTATGAACTTCGTGTGTATTCTCTCGAAAAGGAGACGTAAGTGTTATTAATTACATTTCTCAACTTCTGAAAGGGAATATAACAGGAAACTAACTGTAGTGTCTCTTATATATGTCTACAGATTTGGTTCAGTACTTGTGTCACGGGCAATTAGGGCTGCACATTGCTTGACCTCTATCCAGGTGAGTCGCATGTAGGAATAGTTAGATTTGGTATATTTGTTGCCGTTGCAATTTTTTCTGTGCCCCTTCTTAACTTGGTGTGCGCAAAGCCGTTCAGTGATTCTCATACCAGAACTCCAGTGTTTTTGTTAAGTACTTTAATTATTGTGTAGGTCCATGTCACTCTCACCACTAATCAATAGGCTAGAGTTGCTCACTGATTAGTATTATTGTGATGAAGAACTTTACAATTAGGATTTTGCGTGCAGTTCTCTCCAAACTCCGAGCACATATTGCTTGCATATGGTCGGCGTCATGGTTCTCTTTTGAGGAGCATTGTGAGTGATGGAGAAACAACATCACATTTTTTCACAGTGTTGGAGGTAACGTTTATGCTCAAGTAGTTCTGCGGATCCTATTTTATACTATATAAACTTTGAAACAATCATTTACTGATTTTGTTCTTTTTTAATTTTCTCTTCCATAATTAGATTTACAGAGTTTCAGATATGGAATTGGTGAGAATACTTCCAAGCGCAGAGGATGAAGTTAATGTCGCTTGCTTCCATCCTTCTCCTGGAGGAGGTCTTGTTTATGGTACAAAGGTTAGTGATCCAATAATGTGCACAGCTCTTTCCTCAATTAGACATCTGCTTAAGACTTGTTAAAAATACTTTCGACAGGAGGGGAAGCTTAGGATCTTCCGGTACAACACAGCTGCTGCGTCCAACCTCACTGCACCAAACAGCTCACCTGAGGAGAACTTGGCCGAGGTAGAATTATTGAGAAGGTTGATATTGTTTTAACATATGATTATTTCGATTCTCATCCTTCAGAAAAAAAATGAACAACAGGTGCAGACTTATGCATTAGAATGCTAGGCAGAGGGCTCTCAACTGGTTATATACATACACACAGACCGATCTTGCATCGTGGGCTGATTCACCTGCTTCTGTTTCTTTGGGTAATCCATTCCATTCCGGTTGCTCGCTCTGCTTTATATGCTTTATAGTATTCTTCTCGGTGTGTGCGATTAGAGAATCTGAGAAGCTTTTCCCATTCACAAGCTTGGTGTCATCTTTCTTTTGTACTGCGGAATGTCTCTAGTTCGGATGGCCTTCTCAGTTTGCGACCTTTTACTACAAGAAAAAAAAAAGTTCGAAGCATGTGTCTTGATCGGTTATTTGAAAAGACAGCAGAAAAAATGTAAAAAAAGAAAAAAAATGTTGCGCATGTTACTGTAGCTTTGTAACTAAGTCTGTTCCTTTTGTACGATTATCTTTACATTGTGTTTTCCCTTTTATCTTAGAAAATGTTTGATTTTCGTTAAGACGTTTAATTTTATATACTGAGAGTGTGAATCGACTTGGGGACTCGAACGGTGAAATTTTATAGATCTGCCAACTATCACGCTCAAACTATGTTTTATAGTTTGAGGTCCATTACTTCTTTTTCCTTTCCAGAGTGAAGACATGTTAATCAATATGGGGGAAATATAGCAAAAACGCAAATTCTGACTGTCTATTAAACGGCACTAACCGGCCCATTAATTCAAACTTGTCTCTTACATTCTGTATCATAACCGGCGAAAATCCAAGCAACTTGAAAGTAAAACTAAGGGAGAGACATGTAAGCATTCAGACAAGAGTCAGACACTGAACTTGAGTAGCTAAAGAGCAAATGGCTAAGGACCAGTAACACCAACAAACTCAGTAGTACGTGTTGTAGTAAGCTTGAGGAGCAGCAGCCGCGGGTTGCTGGACCGGGGCAGCCACTGGTGCTGCAGCTGCAGCTGGGTATGCCTGAAGTTTTCACAAATAAATAACGAGTCCATTAGTTGATCAAATGAAAAAAAAAAATTCTTAATTAAACAGCTTGCGGCTATGTTAATCACTCATATTAGACATAATCAGTTACCTGAGCAGGATATGCGCCATAAGCAGCGGCTTGCGGCACGGGTGTTGGTGCTTGTGGAGCAGCATAGCCAGCGGGATAGCCACCATATGCACCATACGCAGCCTAAAGTGAATAATGGAAACGTGAATAAAAGTAGAAGCTAAGCAATGAAGTAAACAAGTTGGTTTTCAATTACCTGCTGCTGGCCATAGGCAGGGTTCCACTGCTGTGGTTGTGCAGGAGCTGCTTGTGGCTGTGGCCAAGCTTGAGGCTGTGCAGCATAACCACCAGACCATTGAGTCGGTGCATTTGGATATGCATTGGACACTGGCTGAGCAGGCGCAGTGTCATTGTAAGTTTTGGCCAGTTTCGTCCTATCTGAAGAGAGAAACTCATCTGCGCTACGCTTTCTCAACTCTGACCTGCTCCGGTGAGGTAAAAAGAGCTTACAGTGCCGATCTTCCGCTTTTTTTATGGTCTCAACATCTCCGAAAAGATCCAGGAACTGCAAAAGAGATGCACGCATAAGATATTAAACACAATAATTTAGAAACTGAGAAGACTTAAGTCTAGAAGAACAGACGGGTCTCTTCTTGCTCCGTTACCTCTATATAGATTAACGAGATCTCTTCTCTCTCAGTGGAACTTGGAGTGTTCTGGGTGTCTACATTTGGCTTTATCAAATTCTCAACGAGTGGGTCAAGGTACTCTATCTTTCTTGGTGGTGGCAGAATGGTCTCGAAAAAAATCAGCGCCTCTATGAAATGTTTTGACGGCTGGACGTGGTCAAGAGCTTCAACTATAATCTTCCTAGCCTTCTCAGCGTCACGTAAAACCTGAAAATATTATTGAAAAAAGTAAGAAGCCAAACCCATTAAATACTCATTCAACAAAGCTAAACAAAAGGAGTTAAGACATCGGTTTTACAAACTCTTAGTTAGTAGACGACATACCAAGTATGAGAACCTTGAATACTGCGCATACAGCAGCGGCAGTAATATAGAGTTCTCTTTGCCTTTTTCAACAGCAATCACTTGCTCGTACACGGAGAAAGCATCATCCAAATTTCCCTACAAATAAGATTAGGAGTAAAGGAACAGTACAGTGGTGATAGCCTATGCTAGTTCTTCAATTACTAATTTACTAGTTGCTCATGAAAAACTTACTAGTCGTTGTTCCATGTTTGCATGTTTAATTACTGCTTCAAGAAGCCCGGGAGAAATTTCAGAGTGCAGTAACTGGAATGCAGCTCTAGCACCAGCTATATCCCCTTTCTGCTCTTTTAATCGAGCAGCAAAAAGGTGGATTTCTGGTTGTCTCTGCCACGGGAAAGAAAGCAAATAAATAACCAAGAACGCCAAAGTAGTTTATTGACTTTTCTACAAAGTAATAAGATTAAACTACCCAAAGATTTGGTGAAACATGTTTCATACCTTGACAAAGACTTGAGTTGCTCTAGCAAGGGCGTTGTCTGCAAGGTCCATACTTCCACTAGCTCCCATGCTTAATACATATCGAATCCAGTACTCAGGGTAATTTGCGCAGGCAACTAAACATCTCTCATACAGCTTGACCACCTATTCAAAAAGAATCTTATGTAAAGCATAGATGATGATCACTGCTAAAACTTAAATATGTAAACATAGAAAGAACAAACACTCCACAAGTAGAACAGAGTATGACAAACAGATTGTTATGAAGACCTCTGCATTAATAACATTGGTACTTTTAACAACGATAACTCACGTACCAAAAAAGATTTGACAAATTAAGAATGTGAAATACTTACTACTTAGCCTTAAAGTTACCAAATAGAGGCCCATGCTTTGGTCCCAGTTATTTCCCATTTAAAAGTTGCTTGATCCAATGGAAACCCAATAAAGCAAGCATATGATGCACGAGATACTACTTAACTGTAGGTCAATAATATTACAGAGGTACGACTTAATCTACAAAAGTACTTGTATCTTCACATATAAGAGAGTTAAGTACAACGATACCTTATTGAAGTCTCCATCGCTCTCTATGAAGTCCAGATAATTATGCCAATTCTCCAGCTCTGCTACATTGAGAGGCCGCACATGGAAATAAGGCCTTCTTATAGCCATTTCAAAACCAATGATCTTAGATTCAAACTCTTTGGCTTTGATATACATGGCTTCTCTGACGCCAATGAATTTCTTCATTTCCTCAGGATCAGTTGAACCAGCACTTTCCAATTTAGATGGTTCAGAGGTACCATCAGCTAGAGATTTTCCTTCATCTGCCTTTCCATCAGATTCAGATGGTGCAGTTTCAGACGCATCACTAGCAACAGCAACTGTTTCAGATTCCTCAGCACTCCTTAGCTCCGACAGAGGACGCGTTTCAGCTAGTTCCTTAAAGCTGTAGCAAGAACATCAATTATCAACAACAGAATAATGCCAGAACGAAAGAGGTAACAGACACATCAGAAAGACAATGAAAAATTCTGAGCATAACCGAAGAACCCTGGCTAATACTAAATCAACATAAATTATTTTCAACGTAACAACTGCAATCACATGAATTATCCAGACAGTCAGAGTGCTAAGAAAATTGATTGATGAAGTCACTTGAACTTACTTGCTGAAGTATCTATCAATATTCTGAATAGGATTCTCCAATATTCTGGTGTAAATCATGGCAAGTCGGCTCCAGGCCTGCTGCATGTGCTCGTACTCAATGTATTTGTCCCACAATGGAGAGGACAGAAAATCAGTTCCAACGTAAACCAAAGCTCGTTCAAAAAGGCTGCAGGAGCAAAAGAGAAGAAAGAATGTCATATACGCTGAAAGACACACAGACACGTCCAATCAATAAAGAAACACAAGTTCTATGGAGAAAAAAAGGATTCACTCTTAGAATGCAGAAGACTGCCAAACACTGCATTTACCTTCCTGGTAAAAGCATACCATGGCCAAAATCGAGTAGTCAGAGGCTACCTAAAGCCCAAAACTGGTTGAGATCTTCCCAGCAGCATTTTGGATACACTTCGATGGGAGGGTGACAATTAAAACAGGTATTTTTAATTCACAATTTTCAAGCAAAAGAAGTATAAAGCACCACGAAAAATGGAGCAGATTCACCACAAAGAGCAAGTGAGTTGCATTAAAGAAAAGAAATATTTTAAAACAATTTCCATCAGATCTTTCCGCCACAAATGAGAGAACTTGCTGTAGCAATCTAAGAAAAGGGTTAGATGGCAAAAATCATTTTTCTAAGTAACTGAAAAACCAATCAAACTATTAATACACAAACAAATAGAAGAATAAGCACTCATTACCTTCTGATCGTGTCTGGATCCCCATATGTATTGATGGCAAAAACGCAATAATGCAGCCATATGTCTACTGAATATGTCACCCCCAGCACTGCTCTTTCATAAACCTCCACGACTTTGTCCATTGCCCCCACCCGAGCCTCATGATCCGCATACTTTTTCCAGTAGCCATAACACAGAGGGAATTCAGCTAGGAAAGCATCATACACCTTCCGTATTTTTGCTATATTGTCCTGTAATTAGGGAAGCAAGAAAACATTACCTATCTTGATCAAAGAAAGAAGTACCTATGAAAGCGACTTATAAGATTCAGATACTAGCAAATAAGTTAATGGAAACATAATTAACCATGAAAGCCACACAGAAGTTTCCATAGGTCAAAGCTTAGTAAATAAAGGACAAGTAAACTAATTATGAAAATCCACAGATACCTGAGCTATCCTCTCTGTCTCTTCAATCAGAGCAGTCCAAGCATTAAACTCTGAAGAATTAGCCCTTACAATACTCCATAGGCGCTCCTCTTCTGGTGAAAGAGCAGAGTCTATAACAACAGAAAATAAATAAGCAAAGAATCAAATAATCGAAGTTAACATAAAAAAGATCAGTCCCCAATGATGTGTCTACTGAGAAAGAACTAAGTGCTCACGCACACGAGTGAATAGAAAAAAAAGAAGAAATTACCAGCATTGTCTACATGCCCAGCTCCTGGAGCTGTTACAGGCACATTATCTGTTGCATTCCCATTCTCAACTGGCGCAGCAGAACCACCACCTTCAGGGCCAGTCCCATTGACCAAAGAAACATTAGTGACTGATTGAGATGAATCAACAACATTCGACTCCACGGTAGCAGCAGAAGCATTATAGCCCTCAGCAACCATGGCCTGGCTTTCTCCCATAACTCTCTAAACCGAAACTGCAACAAAAACGATGAGTAGAAAGCACATATAAGACCCATCCATGGATGCCATTAAGATTTAGCAAGTAAGAGGGCCTAATCGTGTACAAACCGAAACCACACAGAATCTGCTCAGCACAGAACTCAATATATATTCATAGGAATCACAATAGTTAAAGCTGGATACGTAGCAAACCCTAATCATAATCCAAGTAAATCATAAACCCTATAAACATGAGCTACCAGAAACAAAACCCTGGTTTTATTCCAAAATTGGTGAAATAGGAGGGAGAGGGAAGGATAAAAACCTCGGAAACTGAAGAGGAAGCTCGCGAGTGACTTCAATGGAGGAGGAGCTCCCGAGTTTATTTTCTCGTTTACAGGAAGAGAGGGTTGTAGGGTTAGAGACGACGCGAGGCAATTCCTCTCATGCCCCTATATCTCACTTCTCAATCTCTATTAGACAGTTTTCTTCTTTTAATTTTATATGTCTAACGAAAAATCACAAAATTAAATCGGAAACGTGAATATTTTTTATTTAATTTATAGAATTTGATAAAAATATTTCAAAAATCAAAAAAACTGTTTTTTTATATTTTCACGAAAATCATTAAAATAGGGTTTAAAAACGTTTTTAAAATATTTTTTTTCAAATTTGAAAGTTATAGAAGTTAAATACTTGCCCATGGGTTCACTAATCCATGGGGGGGGGTTAGGGTTTAGTTTTGAAGAGAGGGGAAGATTTGATTAGAGATTTAGTGTTTTGATCAAAAATAGAATTATGAAAAAGGGGTATAGAAGACTAAAGGAGACCATAGGAGATTGTGTGTAGAGAAATAGGGGTACAGGAAAAGTTGACTCAGACGACGCGTGATGTGTTGGTAGGTGCACAGTAAGATTGAGTGCCGCAATATATGGGCCGTCAATAAAAATGAGCCTTTAAATGTTTATTAACGGGCTCAGTAATAAGCCCATTAAAGGAGTAGTTATTAGCAGTAAGCATAGAGTTTGGGCTAGCCCATGAAGCCCATATTCAATATTCAGAACATTTTGTTTTTGGCTAATGGAAAGTGATTTAAGTAAACTGAAGTAAACCACGGTTGGGGTTTTTAAATCAAACTCCGATCAGTGATAAGTGATAATGATAAGTTAGGGTCTATAATGCATGTGTGATGTGACTCAATTTTTTTTTAATGAAATGATAAATTTATTCAAGACAAAAAAGAAAAAACACTTTTTTATAATAGATGTGCCATTGTGTTCCACTTAGAATTGGAATGGCAATAACGATTATATTCTTTTGTCAATTCTTCACATGGTTTGTTCATGTGAACAAACTGATGGCATCTCAGATTTCAACAAAATCGAGTGTTCAAATTGTCAACTCGTAACGAATTATTGGTGCTAGCAATTATTACATATATCTGCAAAAATGGCAAGTGTGAGTTGTTCTTGAGTGTCATGTTTAGCCACGTTCTGTATGTATATATATGTTTGTGTATCAAACAATGTTATTTAAAACGTCGTCTACATCTATCATCCGTTCATCACTAGCAAATCACTATACAATCGGGGTTTCACCGGTATTTATTTATTAAACAATTAAATTCCATGTGCTTGTATTCCTACTCTTCAGTCAATTTGTCACCATAACCTGACCACGTACCTTTAATTTTGTATCTATATTTCTCCTGTCCTTTCCATATCATAAAGCCATAAAAAAATAGATTAAACAATTTGTTGTGTAATTACTTTGAATGGAGACTGGATCGTTAAATTTGTCCCGTGATATCTCTTTCGGATCCTAGTCATGTTAGTATCTTAGCATTTTCATGTATCTTTTGTTAAATATTTAATTATTAATTAAAAAACTTCATATCATGCATTACATAGTAAACAACGATCACAACTAAAAGAATTCGAAAATGAAACTACAAATAAATTTTCAAAAATTAACAAAACGGAAAAAAAAAATTAACAAAACGCCAAACACTTGGATTTAGATTTGTGTTTCTCTAATTCTTTATTTCTAGGGCTACGTACTTTGACTCTTCTCTACCTATAAAATCCTCTTTACATACACACACTTGTGATCAGACTCTCAAAGAGATCCAAAGCACTTCTTTTTCAAAACATGGACCAATCCATAGTTCTTTCTCTAGCACTAGCCTCACTCTTGGTCGGAGTCGTCTCAGCTCGTGACTGGAACATCTTGAACCAGCTCAAAGGACTGTCTTCATCTTCAAGCCAAAACGGTATTGTTTCTTCAGGGGTCTCGACGAACTTGAAACGTTACTGCGAAAGCTGGAGGATCAACGTGGAAGTACACAACATCAGAAACTTCGATGTGGTGCCTCAGGAGTGCGTGTCGCACGTCAAGAAGTACATGACGTCATCGCAGTACGAGGACGACGTGGAGAGAGCCGTTGATGAGGTCATCCTTCATTTCGGGAGCATGTGTTGTACCAAGACCAAGTGTGATGGCATGGACGCTTGGATCTTTGACATCGATGACACGCTTCTCTCTACCATTCCTTACCACGAGAACGATGGCTACTTTGGGTAAAATATACATTCTAGCTCGCTAATTCATCCCGGTTTAAGATAACCGGATTTTAATCTTGTTTGATGAGACAATGATGTGATTGTGGAATTGAAAACAGAGGAGAGAAATTGAACTCTACTAAATTCGAGGACTGGATGAGGAAGAGGAAAGCACCAGCAGTACCACACATGGTGAAACTGTACCAAGACATCAGAGAAAGAGGCATCAAGATCTTCTTGGTCTCTTCCCGTAAAGAATATCTCAGATCTGCCACCGTTGACAACCTCATTCAAGCCGGTTACTATGGCTGGTCCAACCTCATTCTCAGGTATAATTAATTAAACCAGAGATCAAAAAACCAAACTATATTCTGTTCATACATTGTCTAAACCGAACAAACCCATAGAAACCAAATATAAGATTTGTAAATAGTTTGATATCTACCTTTAATACACTCACCACAAGAGTCAAACCGGATATTGAAAACCAACCTCTATTTGGTTTATATATTCTCTAAACTAAAATCAAGCTAAAAACAAGGCTGTGCACCACTCAAGTTAATGATTCTGGTTTACTCTAACCGGATTAGATAACCGGTGTACTAAAACTAGATTTACTGAACAATGCAGGGGAATAGAAGATGAGCACAAGGAAGTTAAGGAGTACATGTCAGAGAAGAGAGCATGGTTGATGGGTCTTGGTTACAGAGTCTGGGGAGTGATGGGAAGCCAATGGAGCAGCTTCGCAGGCTGTCCTCTTCCCAAGAGAACCTTCAAGCTCCCAAACTCCATCTACTATGTGGCCTAATCATTACACTGCAAAACATTGATTTAAGCTTCTCGGACCAAGAAGAAGCACCCACCAATGAATAAGAGAGAATGGTTTTGATTGTGATTCTTATTTTTTGTTTTCCCTTTCATGTCATCTTATATCAAGAGATTTATGAATAAAAAAGTTTTTTTTGTTTTCAGTAATACCAAACAAACAAGTATATGCTACAGCGAGCAATCAAATACAAATCAGACACAAAAAAATGATTTACAGTACCAACTAAGCAAAATGTTTATATAAGTGCAGCACCGTTATTTTAGTTTCGTTTTTCCATAGATATCCAAAGATAATCAGATGAAATAATTTTATTTGCCTACAATCACAAGTCTTTTTGTTATCTTATAAAAGTTTAGAGTAAACAAAAAACAATCTTACTTATATGGTGAAAGTAACTGAACCATTTATTTTGTTCTTTATATTAAGTTAGCTGATCATAGGATGTAACTTATAACCAGCAATGGACTCCAAGAGCCATGTGTGACCAACGACCCTTGATCCAGTTTTGGTAGATAAAGCTTCAGCCTCATTTGCTCGTTGCCAAATAATGGTGACTTCTTCACCTAAACCACATCCAGGTGGAGGATCAATGTTGTACACAACAACCGGTGATGATCCTTGGTCACCCACATTGTTGCTGCTTTCTGCGCTTAGCTCTTCCTCTGTCTTCAAGATCATACCACCAGCGACTTTGACTAGATTTTGAAGGTCTTCTTTGTATCCTTTAAAGAAGTCTCCATAGAAATAGAATTTCATGCCGTCAAAGAGCTTTGGTTTCTGCTTGTCAGTGAAAATAACTTGTGAGATATCAAAAAAAAAACACTTTCAGTTTAGTTTTTCTGTATGATATGCTTACATTAGTTGCTGCTCTGAGTCTTGCAGTTTTTGGTCCATCATGACATCCTTGAGTGTCAATATGAATCTCAAATGGTTCTTCATCAACAGGTTGAGAAGCTTCAAGGCTTGCCTTCATCCCTGGAAACAATTACAGTCGTTCCATGTAAAGATAAATATCTATTTACTATTGGTAAAAGTAAAGAGCATATAAAATCCTGAGTGAGCAATTTAACTCACAGTCTGCGTTGATAATCCATTTGCCATTGAGGATACCCATAAGAACCTTCAAAGTTCTTGTACAAGCTCCTTTCTCGTCTGTAGAAGCAATCACATGTGTAACACTTGGGTTCCAGTACCTTGATATGGTCGCATTGAATTTAGCAGCCAACTTTTCCATCAGCCGCTGGGGAAAAGCAATGCAATGAGAAGATTAGTCTATTTGTTTGCAAAAGCTCTCTATCCACAAAGGATGGGGTTTCTTGGTTGACTGACTTATGGTATGAAAACATGCTTAGTAGTAAGTACTGACCTTATCGCCCTGAGAGAGTGCTGATCCACAGATAACAAGATCTCTTGTAGTATCAGGTTTCTTATCCAAAGAACAAAGCTCAGCAGGATTCCTGAGAGAAAAGGTAATGGGATTATTAGTTAGTATCATATGAAAAATAAATAGTCTTATCAAAAATATGGTGAAAGAGATTTGATACATTTTCGGTAAGGGCTCAGCTCTGGATGTGCGATGTCTAGATTTCTCGTTCGGGAATTTGACAGAAGAATGAGCCGGACAAAGCAAAAGAAAATCTTCCTGTAATGAAAAAGCAAAACATTCAGATTGGAATTGGAACCGTGGTGAGTAATTGATTACTATATATGCAGATGAGAAGGTAAAGGTGGCAAAACATACATAATCCCACCGGCATCTGGAGATCTCCCGTGCACATGGAACATGGTAGCTCCTGCGGCAGGACTTGACATAGCAGCCTAAGGCGGCCCCTTTCAGACTGCATTTAGTGCACTTCATTTTCAATCCCCTCGCAAGTTCTGCTTTCAGGTTCCTCACTGTGTCATCTTCAAAGTAAACTTGTGGTGCCCTGAACAATTCATTCAGCTGCTTTTAGTACTTTTATCGTTCAAAAGGGTTTAATACTCTAAGCCAAATTCTATACAAAGGATTTTCAGAAACAAAGATTGACAAATGCTAAAAGTTTTGTATACCATTCAATACATGCGCTATGGACATGGATAACATTGGAGCGGAATATGTCATCTCCAACCACCGGCATTCCTCTTGAATAATGCAGCATTTCTCCAGTGGCCTAACAAAATATTGATCCAGCCAACAACTGAATAAACCGCAACAAGAACAAAATGCTTAGATCACAGGACATGAGAAAGACTTTTTTACCTCAGATACTCTATCAGATTGGCAGAATCCACATATGGTTACGTTGGATGATGGTTGATCTGTAATTACAGATGGGGTCAAATCAGATGATTTAGAGGTCTTTCCAATTAGCTGATCATCAGAGTTTGCGGTGTAGTTGTCTTTGAAGTCAGCAGCTTGTTGCATCAGGTTTTTCTGCCTCTTGGAGACTTTCTGATGATTTTCCATTGCTTCACACTTCCTCTTTGCAGCTTGGAGAGTTTCAGGTAACTAGTGGAAAAGAAAAACAAGATTGAAACACATCTCAGTCTCAGATAATAACTCAGAAACCGAAGTACACCACTTTGAATGAATCATACTTGAGGAACAGAGTAATGAATCTAAAACGAGAATGCACCTGATGTTTATGTGATTTTGCATGAACATTGTCTGCATCAGGATGAAAATCATATGACCGGAGGCTCTCGGTCAGTAGAGGCAGAGTCAGATCCTGAGCATTGTTAGGATTTGGAGTGCTTTCTTGTGACAATGGAAGCGGAGAATCACCATGATCACCACAAATTCGCCTCCTTGCAGCCTTATCAAGCTGGCCAGAAGCATAGATGTCACTCCCACCTTTTGCAGCTTGTCCTATACGACTTTCAGGTGTCTGAAGCAAGAAAAAAAAACATTGAGTATAACATTTTTTAATCGTGGTAAGTAAGTGTGTGATGCTCTTACGTGATTGCCAGCAGCATCATTCTCTGATTCAAACTCAAATGATTGGAGATTATCTTCTAGCATCTGCTTAGGTCGTCGTCTTGGATTGCTTTCTTCCGAGGTTGGGAGGGGAGAGTCACCAGCATGACCAGAAGAGTCAACACCTCTCTTGATCACATCCTCCTTGCCAGATCCAACATCATTCCGAATCTGTAACTGTGGGAGATGAACACTAACAGCTGCGTTCAAGCTTTTGTAGATGCCTATGACACTCTCCATGAAATGAAGGTTTCTTCGAGCTGCAACATGATTACAGATTTCACTAATCACTACTACTACTAGGAAGAATCTTTAAACGAGAGATGCACATTATTAAATCTCGACTTTACCCTTTTTGGGATGTTTGGATTTGCAGACGGGACATCCTGATTCTGATTCATCTATGCATGAACTGCCCAAAATAATTAATTCCCAGAATCAATTTGAAATCAAATAAAAATACGTGGAGGGATAATCGCTAAAGAGTAACCAGAGAGAGAGAGAGATTGATAAGTAATCTTACTCGCAGAATACGTGGTCACAAGGAAGTAACACCGGTTGATTTAGCAATTTCAAGCTGCAAAATATGCAATAAAATCAATTGTTACGATGATGATTCGAAGAACACCCAGACAAAAAAAATAAATTAACTCCACTACTCACCAGAGAGGGCACTTGAGCTCCAAATCGAGTTTCTGGAGGTGGAGAACCCATGGATTCATCTGCATCTTGGTGAAATTCGCCATTGCTGCTGTACGCAAGCTGACTAGTAGATGAGACAGAAGCCCCTGATAATGAGAGAGAGAGAGTAATGTAGTTTGTCGTCGATTCATCTCCGTTCCATTGTTTATTTATTTGGAGAATTGGCGGGGGAGAAAGGCGGGAGATGCTGATTTTGATGAGCGGAAGAATGTGTGTTAATTAAAAAGCCCGCGTGTTTGCTTATAAAATTTTGAAACATTTTGAATTCTCGAGTAAACAAACACCACAAAGCGCTTAAACATGATTTCTGTAAGTTATTTCTTATTTCTATCAATTATTACCCAATAAATAATTAATTTGTCTTTTGTTTTTTACTAACCAACTGCTGTCCTCTTTAGTCTTTCACTGCTTTAATGTCATTTACTTAATTATGTTTTTAGTTAGGTTTAAACCTGCCTTCACGGCTAAATAAACCGGACGCAAATGTGGTGTTTCATTCGTGGTATACAAAGATTTTACTACTCGCCCATTTGTTTTGAAAGTTCTCACTGAGAGCTCCTTCAAGACATGACTTTAACTGAAGCCAGGGAGAATAAACTAAGACGAAAACCTCTCTGTTCCTGACTTCCTGCCTAATTAACACTAACCACTCCCATTTTCTTTTCTAAACAACCAATCAAAACGTTAGTAAACCACAAGATATGAACAATCTATACTCCTTATATGGCCAACCACAGTATCTAATCCTCACTGTGTCTCATATTATAAACGCCTGATCTGCATCTTCTATATAAAATGTTCTTTTTTTCTCTTCAAATGTAATGTTTAGCGACAAAATTGTTTTTCAAGAAATGTGCACTCTTCGAAGCTCCCCCACTCCCAGAAGCTTTAAACTCCAATCTCTGATCAGGGACCTGAAAGCAATCAATCAAATGGTTACTGAGTCTCATACATTATGGATTTTATATCCCATGGAAGCATTTGCACATGTGGATGTTGTGGTTAAGAACTTAGAAGCAGTGTCAACTTACCACTCGGAACTAAAATGGAGGTTCCAGTGGTTCATCTGCACTCCCATTTGAGACTTCCTCCACATCTTCTTCCATTGACAATCTCACATACTCTCTCTGAGCGAAACGATCCCACTCTGTTAAACTTGGATCCTCCCGTTCCTACAACAATTAAATACAAAACGTAGTTTTGTTTTTTAGCTACAATAAGCCCAACTATTACCAACTGCTTTTAGTAGTTAATCCAGTCATAAATTTTTGTTCTACAAAGCCAAACTTACCTGGCGAATGAGGAAGGGGTCACGTGTTTCAAAAGCCATGAATTTGTTAAGGTTGAAGAGTATATTTAAGACGTTTCCTGAAAGTTTGGATCCTTTCAGATCCTGGAGGGTGATACACTTCTCCTCCTGTCAAGTAATACGACCATATAAAAACAGCTCGGAGAAATCAAACGATCATATGAATAGTTTCTAACCTCTGGTTTAATCATGTCAATGATCTGACATAGGATATCGTCGAAGTGAACAGGTTCCTGGGTTATGCATTCCATGCGATGCAGCTGCTCTTCGAAAAAAAATTGTATTTCGTTTGGAGTGATCACCCCATTTCCATCCAAGTCTATGCACTTGAACCTGATAGTATATCATAACAGAGGTTCAACATGAGTGTTTTAGGTTCTGATAGCCTGTCAGTATAAACAGAGATCCTGTGGCTGTAACAATATCAGCGGACAAAGATGTCCATATATGTCACTGGTTTTGGTTTAGTTGAAGTATCTAAATCATTATTTTGTAATTTTAAAAGCAAGGGGATTCTTTCATAAAAAATAAACCAATATTATCAAGGAGGGGAGTGTTGTTGTGTACCAGTACTCAAGACTAGGCTCAGATGACTTGTCTTCCTCGGCGAGAATGAAGTATACAAAATCTTCGTAACTCATCTTCCCTTCAACTTTGCTCGTAAATTTTCTAGGAGCCTAAGATAGAAACATAGCCACAACATGGGTCAACATCAAGTTAAAAGCGTCCCGTCAGACTATAACGTAGCTTTACCATATTTCGGGAACCAACCTGAGAGAATATCCTGTCAACAATCCTGTAGGTAAGGGCATGGTTACCATATTTTATGAGATTGTCCTTATCAATAAAGCAGTCATGGTCACCATCAAGTTCCCAGAATCTGCAGTAGATCACGTAAAAGTGCTCATAGGAGAAGTACCTGAAAAATCAAAAGACGACATGATTGTGAATGATTGAACCAAGTTTTGTCTCAGTACCCTATGAAGGCATAAACCATAACCATATAGCTCTTTCCTTTTGCACTGTTTTAATGATATATATATATATATATATATATATGTGATAAAGCCACTCGAATGTAACACATTATACATCTCCTGTGGGTTTGTTTGAAAGGGTATGAAAAAAAGAAAAATAAACTCACCTAATAATTTTATTGATGTCGTCTTCTTCATCAAGCTGTTGCATAGCAGCAATAAGATTTCCGCGTTTCAGCTCTCTAAGAGTAAGGCAGCCAGTTCCCGATCTGTTAATGTAGTAAAATATTCTGTAGATGACCGTTTCAGCTGGGTTATCAATGAAGGATGATAACGTTAGTACTAGTACCAAATGTAAATAACAAGAAGAAATCAGATATTTGGGTGTTCTTTCACTTTACTGAAAAAACGCCCATTAAAGTAGCATAAGAAAAAACGATTTATGAAAATTTGTACAGCCAAAGACGCGGGTTAACTTCAAATTGCATAAACGTCTTATTTAACATAGAAAAGAAAAATCCAGTAGACTTTCACAATATGTAGTAACCCATGAAATCATCAAGTCGCAAATAAATGAGTCCTACCATATCTTTCTTGAAATTCGCATGTAGTGCTCAGAAATTGTAAGCCAGGATGTGTTGCCAGAAGCTCATCCAGAAGTGGTTTGAAGTCTGCCTGTGGCCAAATCCAAGAAAAGATAGAAATTTTTAGTGCTGTGGGTTAGAAAACAAGAGAAGTCAAGTGTTGGAAAATAATTCAGAAAAAGCGGAGAAGAATCACAAAAAGACCTGTCTGAGGTACTTGCAGTCCTGCTGCCTTAGTATATTATAAATCTGGGAGGCTGTGTCCATAGTCAACATATTTCCATCAATCCAATACTTGATAAATGCATCCCTGAGGTCAATCAGCAAACATTAGTAAAGCACCAACTACTCAAATGAATTTTTAGGTGCCACAAGCTAAAAAGAGAGAGAAAAGAACATACACATTACACACCCATACATACGTTTAACTACGATGAGTAAACATATTATACAGAAAAGTTAACACGCATGGAGCTACCTTGTAACTACACCGCTGCAACCGGTATCAATCTTTCTGAAAAGCGCGGGAGAAAGATAAGAAGGGAGCTTGCAGACTTCTTTCGTAACAGATTTGAATTCTGCAAGAGGCATATGAATGATAACATGTGTTTCCTTAAATATTCCTCAAGAGGAACAAAAACTTGAAATAAAGCATTACCATCCACATGTAGTCCGTCAATAGAGTTACTAAAGAAATGATCAACCATGGATATACATTGCTCCTTTAGCTCTTTCGCTGGTGGACGCCCATTGAGGAAGTAGAACTACAGAAAAAAAAAAAAAACATCGCATAAGAGTATTTAAAAAATAGAGAGACACAGTACCCGTTTCCTACAAACTGTAATGAGTCAAACTGAGTACCATAGTAAACTTATTATCATGTCAGAGTGAAGCAAAATTTGTTTTCATCACTTTAATCTTGCACTCCGTATATACTTTAGAAGCTATTCAGGACTCAGTTTCAAAGACCAATCAAGTAAACATAGATGCCAGACCACAATTACAATCACGAGGAAGGCAAGTGCATTCAACTAGCACAAGTATAAAGGAATTCAATAGAAATGAGAACAAACCTGAGGAACTAGTTCTTGCTTAGGTTCCTTAACTGATCTAAGAGGAGACCTGAGAGATGGAGGGCTAGCTCTCTGCCTCGAGAAACGTGGAGAACCAGGGGAGCTGCGTGGGGAGAGTGGGGGAGTGCCGTTGCTGAGAAAGACAGATGGCAAAGCAGTTGTTGGACCAGGAACATTGATGGTGGTGGGGTAACTCTTAGTTGGTGTTCCAGATTTAGCTTCATCAATCAAACACTTGACCTACACAGAAAACAATTGTGAGACACAGATTCATATTTCAGAAAGAAAAAAAAGGAAGTAGAGTAGTACCAATGAGGCAGTTTCAGGGAGGGAGAGCCAGTGGGAGAAAAGTTCATCAGCAATATGACGAGAGCTTGCAGAAGGAAACAAAGAAGGGAGATGCAAGAGGTCGGGATCTAATAAATGAACATCTTCGTCTACTCCAACAATAATATCCATCTTCATCCACGACGACTAAATAGCGGAAACGAGAGAAACACTACTTCTTCCGAGACTACTCGATTCAATTATCGATTCGATAAAAAAATCTCTAGACGATTGCTTTCCAGTAATAGACGAAGTGCTTCTGTAATTGGAAGACTTTCCCTGAATGAACTAAGCTCTCCTCCGATCAATAAACTTAAGGGATTAAAAGGGTTCGAGGCGGAGGAAACTGGGAACACTCTTTCTCCCGGAAACTGATGAAGCGAGCCAAGGACGGACTCGAGAGAGAGAGAGAGAGAAAGAGAGAGAGAGAGATTTTTATTGAATTTCCTCGGCGGTTTGGTTTAATTTTACACTCTCCTTTTCTTTGACCCAAGTCAACCACAATAAACCGCCTATTTTTACGTTTTAAAAATAAAATAAAAAAATAGATAATGTGGTTTACATGATAAAATAGGCGCTCAAACTAAAAAAAATACAGTAAAACCAAATATCATAATACAAGCTGGACTGTGAAAATTACGTAATCGATTATAAGAAAATAAAAGAGAGAGACCTCCAGCGATCCTTCTCTCACACGTCCGTGGAAGCCAAAGTCTCTCCGTCTCCGTGTTGTGAAGCTTTTGAGAGACCATCTTCGATCACAATTCCAAATTTCTGTCAGATTCCAACATCCAGAGGAAGGAAGGAAGGAAAGAGAGAAACAATGAACATCTTCTCCAAGAAACCTAATCCCAGAGGTTTGATCTTCCAGCTCTTCCTCTCTTTTCACACACACCGGATTGTGTATTTTTCTTTTCTCTCCGATTGATTAAATAACCTATATCGAATTTGATCATATGTGGTTTCTTCGGGTTCATTAAAAGTTTTTCAATTGTTCTGTAGTTTTATGGCTAGTTCGTGATGTTCCTATTTTTATGTTTTTTTTCTTCTGGAACCTGGCTTAGGTTTCGTCTGACATCGAGAATGTGTATAGAATTTGATGTCTCTTAGAATCTGAATTATATTGTTTTTTTTTTTTTTGGTTGAATTGCAGAAGTGCTTAGGGAGAGTAAGAGAGAGATGACTCAAGCTACTAGAGGTATTCAGTATTCTTCTTCTCTTCATTCATTGAAAAAACAACTACTAAGTTCCATGTCTCAACTGAATAAGCTGATGTACATGTAAATAAATTCTTCTCAAACTGATGAAAGTTCCCTTTTTTTTTTGTGTTGTCTCTCATCAACCGATGCTTCAGGAATCGAAAAGGAAATCTCATCTTTGCAATCAGAAGTAATGTTTTTAACATTCATTTTGTTTTTCTATATACAAACTCCCACATACTATATATGTTTCTTTCTTGTACGAATATGACAGGAGAAAAAGCTCCTTCTCGAGATCAAAAGAACTGCTAAAACAGGGAATGAGGTATAGGTTTCCTCAAGCATTCCTTCTCGGATTATCAAATCTTATTACAGAGTTATGATTAGCTTCTGTAAAATCATCTAGTTTTTGATGTGTTTTATATCCTCTGTTTTTAATGTAGGGAGCCACCAAGACTCTTGCTCGGCAATTGATCCGGCTAAGGCAGCAGATAGCTAACTTACAAGGTAGCCGAGCAACTGCGAGGCATAGCTACTCATACACAGGTCTTGCTGATTCTAACTTTCCCTCGTTTCATAATCTTGTTCTGGGAAATTGACTATTGGACACTTTGGTGTTTTAGGCTATGCATGCACATACTTCGGTTGTTGCAGGAATCCAAGGTGCCACTAAGGCTATGACAGCTATGAGCAAGGTCTGATTCCTATTTAACACACATCAGATTTTCCCTGGAGTCATTAGATGGTCTTCTTGTTGTGGAAAGAAACTTAAATCCAGTACAACTTTTGGGTGTTTAGATCTAAGTAGATGTTTTTCTGATGTTTCCAGAATATGGATCCAGCAAAACAGGCTAAGGTCATGAGAGAATTCCAAAAGCAGTCTGCGCAAATGGACATGACTGTAAGTTGTTTCAATCCATCTGACTTCTTTTAACACCATGATGACACACTGAAAAATTGTTGTTCTGACTAATGAGTATGGTGTTCAGACTGAGATGATGTCAGATTCCATAGACGACGCTTTAGACAATGACGAGGCTGAAGACGAAACAGAGGATCTGACCAACCAGGTACTACAATTTCCCCATCGGTTCAGTTCTATCAATATTGATTTCAAAGGTCTATTAACAAGGTTTTTTTTTATGTTTTACTTGTTAGGTTCTTGATGAAATCGGCATTGATATCGCATCACAGGTTTGTTTTAACCATCTACTCTATTTATGCATTGGTTCCTTCAATGTGATGTGATTGATTCTCTGACTCTGTTTTGATCCATCTGCAGTTATCATCCGCTCCAAAAGGTAAAATTGGGAGAAAGAATGCAGAAGATGTCAGCAGCAGGTATGGTATCATCTTCTATAAAATTCAACTACAACATATCTATATTTTTCAGCGTCCAAATCAAAACTCTGATATATCTGTGTAGTTCTGAAATCGATGAACTGGAGAAGCGTTTGGCGGCGCTTAGATAGAAAGAAAGAGGTGACATGAGCTTGAAGAAGATGGTCCACACCAAATAAAAACATTCATTACATTCACTCTTCATTCAATGTGTCCTTTTTACAGCTTGAATTTCGAGATATGTAAACAATTAAACAAATATTAGTGATTATATTTTCCTCCGGACCTTTTTCCCCTTTGCAATGTACAAAACTTTTCTTCAGAACGTAATTAAAGGCAACAATATGTAATGTTGTTCACAAAAAGAAAAAGGTAATGTTTCTTTTATAATCAAATGAGATCTCTCAATCACTAAACATAGCCCCACCACAGAACATCATCTAGGCCTAATCTATATAGTGTGCCTTAAGTATGGAAGCCCACTATACAATTCTGTGAACATTCCAGCCCATATTACCCACATTTATAATTAACTTACCAAACATAACGGTGGTTGTGGAGGTTGGGGCACATGAGAGATCGTCTAATCAAAAAACTACACAACTTTACTTGCCCGGGGGTTCAACGCTCAATACACATTCCTTTATAAAAGAACAACACGTTTGCAGCTTAAACTTACACACTATGGCTCATCTTCAATCTCTTAACCTCATTGAAACCAGTCACATCTCTCCCTTGAAGGGCACTGTTCCATCCACCACTCTTCCTCTCACTTTTTTCGATGCACCTTGGCTCACTCTCCCACTCGGCGAATCTCTCTTCTTCTATTCTTACCAAAACTCAACTGAATGTTTCCTCAAAGATTACCTCCCTAACCTCAAACAATCACTTTCCACCACTCTCCAACATTTCTTCCCTTACGCCGGTAACCTGATCACCCCACCTCGTCCTGACCCTCCCTACTTACGCTACAACGATGGCCAAGACTCTCTTCTTTTCACAGTCGTTGAGTCTCTCGGAACTGATTTCGACCTTCTCATAACCGATTCTCCTAAAGACATCAAAGTGTTGCATGACTTCTTGCCCAAGTTACCTCCTCCTCATGTATCTCCGGAAGGTATTCAGACACGGCCAATGATGGTGATACAAGTCACAATCTTCCCTGGAAGAGGAATCTGCATAGGCAACACGTCTTCACATGTTGCAGCAGATGGAGTCGCTTTCACTCATTTCATGAAGTATTGGATGTCATTGACCAAATCCAACAGCAGAGATCCCGCCACGCTTCTCCTACCCTCTCTTCCTACTCACAGCTGCAGAAACATTATCAAGGATCCAGGCCAAGTAACCGCAGGACATCTGGAGCGGTTTTGGAGCCAGAACTCTGGAAAACACAACTCTCATCCCACGCCTGAGAACATGGTCAGAGCTACTTTTACAATGAGCCGGGATCAGGTAGACAATCTCAAGAGCTGGGTTACAGAGCAGTCTGAGGATCAATCTCCTGTTTCGACCTTTGCGGTAACTCTAGCTTTCACCTGGGTGAACCTGATCAAGACACTTGTTCAAGACAGCAGTGAAACAGAGGAAGACAAAGAAGAAGTCTTCAACGTGATGATTAATGTGGATTGCAGGAATCGTATCAAGTACACTGAACCGATCCCATCCACATACTTTGGCAACTGCATGGCTCCTGGTATCGTATCTGTCAAGAAACGAGACTTGCTAGGAGAAAAAGGATTCTTGGTTGCTTCAGACGCAATCACGTGGAGAATCAAAGACATGTTATCAAGCGATTTGTTGAAAACAGCACCAAGTTGGGGACAAGGAGTACGTAAATGGGTCATCTCACGTTTTCCAACCTCCATTGCAGGAGCTCCTAAACTTGGACTATATGATATGGATTTTGGGTTAGGGAAGCCTTGCAAAATGGAGTTGGTGCACATTGAAACTGGTGGTTCCATTGCCTTCTCCGAGTCAAGAGATGGGAGTAACGGAGTTGATATTGGATTAGCACTAGAGAAGAAGAAAATGGGTACCTTTATTTCGATTTGGCAACAAGGGATCAAGAAATTCAACAAGTAGCATGAATGATACAAGCAACTTCGCTATCTCTGTTTCATAAAATATCATAGACCCCTTTTCAATATTCACTAAGTTCAACAACCATTATCCAAATAAATATGATTAGCTACTTTCCACCAGTGTTATCGAATAGAGTGTTGCATTGTGAATCTGTGATTATATTTTCATCCTCTCATGTCTCATCCAAGAAAACTTTATTATGTTACTATCAGGTGATTATATTTCCACCAAGTTCGTAACTCCTTACCTCAGATGATATATCATTACCCCATTGTATATCAAGTTCAGGCAAATGTCATAATATATAGTGACGAGATCAATACAAAACAATATGAATTCATGAAGCCTCAGCCTCAGGAAGCATCAAATGTTGCGATTAGATCCATTCCACCAACGAAGTTTTATCTCCAATCTCATGATACAGCGCAGCCAAAACACACTAGCGCGCTAAATCCCGTGGCTGAAGTCGAAATCCCCCCCCCCCCCCCTCCCCGCGGATTAACACAAACCGGTTTATGTCCTTTTTAATAAAAACCGGTTTTATGTGTGTTTTCTACGTTTATAAAGTTGTTTGTTGCTGATTTCATTTGTTTATGTTTGTATCTTCTTAGTTACCACTTCTTAATCATGTCATTAAGATTTTTCTAAAGAAAATTGTTTAAACTTTTCAATTTTGTTGACTTTTGAGTAAAAACAAGTATTTGGATAATCAAAATTTAAATTAAAACCGAATCCAAATTTAAAACAGGTTCGATCAGGTTGTGATGTGTTACCGTATTCGAAACAGAGAAAAGTCCACAATTTAGTCAACTATATGGAGCAATCATTTTTTTTTCCATTACTTTATTTTACAGTAAATTATGGAGTGGATTTGAAGATGTTTTTGGGGTTGAAATCAGGTGACTTTTCTCTCTTTGGATGTTTTGTATCTCCATTTTCCATTGTTTTCAGTGATATTGGTGTCTGATGCGATGAAAACTCCTGGATCTGTTCTCGTTCCTTCAACGATCTATGGTTTGTCTAAGACTATTTGATAATAGTCAAAGGCTAGACTGATTCTTCTTCTTCAGCGGTTCGGGTGTTTGGACAGAATGATTATGAGCACTGGGATCCCTTGGCTAATTTCGGAGCAACAAATGATCCCAATGTTCAGGAACTTAATGATGAGCAATTGGCATTGTTGGTGCTGCGGACCAATGCAGCCCAAGCAGCCATTGTGGCATAGCAGAACCAGCGCGGTAACAATTGAGCAGGACCAACATGCTGATTGGTTATCTAGTATAAGTTATTTTTCTTCTTCTAAGCACAAGTGCCACGTGTTGTTGTTCGTGTGTAAATGTAGAAACTTGTGTTATTCTAGTGTCTTATTGTAGTATGCATGAAAATTATTGTCCTAATGTCTAATCGTAGTATGCATGAAACTTGTTGTTCTAGTGTCTAATCGTAGTATGTATGAAACTTGTTGTTCTAGTTTGTGGTGTGTATGAATCTTGTTGTTCTAGTGTTAATCACCATATGCAATAGTTTGAAAAACTATATCCACATATTGCAAGTGTTAATCACCTTATGCATTAATCCTTGAAGATCATTTGTTAATCACCATAGCTAACTTGTCCTGACTATGTTTCCACGAAGATACCATCGATTTCACCTTCATTTGTTTTTTTTTTAATTTCTAAAAAAAACACATAGTTTTTGCTCAAAAAACACATATTTTTTGCTCAAAAAGTTTTTTTTTCCCAAAAAGCTATGTATGGTGGTTAGAAAGTTACTAGAGTATATTGGTTAGATAAAATCTTCGAATATGATGACATCAAATAAAACTGTATAGTGTCAAGATACAATGTTGATTCTAAAACACACAACTATGCATAATTTCATCAAAGAATACATAAAGATATTTCTTTGTTAGAGAGAAACTTTTTTCTGTTGAAACTATTATCCTATTCAAAATCATTTCTAAACTAGATCATAATTCAAATGAGACAGACATTTGAATCACAGTTTAATCTTTTGGACCAAGGTTATTCAGTCAAACTAATCTGGCTGTCTATCTGATTCATAGTAAAAAAAAACACATAGTTTTTGCTTAAAAAGCTAATGTATATCATCAGAAAAGTTACTATAATATCTTGGTTATGATAAATCTTTGATTATGATGACATCAAAATTATACTACAATATCTTGGTTATGATATATTTTCGATTATGATGACATCAAATAAAACTTTATAGTGTCACGATACAATGTTGATTCTAAAACACACAACTAGACATAATCACATCAAAGAATACACAAGGATCTTTCTTTGTTAGACATAAACTTTTTCTGTCGAAACCATTGTCTCAAAATCATTTCTAAACTAGACCAGAATTCATACGAAGCACGCATTTGAATCACGGCTTAATTTGTTGGGACCAAGGTTATTCAGTCAAATTAACCCGGTTGTCTATCTGATTAATAGTCAAAATTGAACCACGAGTAATAATAACCCCCACTTTTTTTGCTCTGCTAAAGTCTTGTCTCTGTTTATTTTACATTTATTTTTGGGTTCTATTTCTTTCTCACAGGAGTATGAAAGTAGAGAGCTTGAGGGTATGACTTCTGTTGACCTGGCCTACCTTCACTCAAATATATCATGTGCTTTGGTGGCTTTGATGGACCAAACTTTGGGACCAAGATTGGAACAATGGCAAGGCAGCACAAAGAGGTAAAAAGCTTGTCAATGTAGGCCATGTTTAAGTTAGCACTTAATCTAACCATCTTCTTCTGTTTGGTAATTTCTTTGCCACAACAACAAGGAAGCGATCTCTAGGTTAGCTGAACGCTAGAGATGTTCATTCACTCCTTCGCAGTTTCAAGAAAGCTCAGAAGATTCCACAACTGAGAGGAGAGCAGCCAAGCCGGTTCTTAGTTTAAACATTTATTATGTACTGTCTCATCAACCTAGCTAAGACAATCTCGGATTAGAGTTTTTTTTTTTAGATATGTACTGTCTGATCAAAATATTAACTATAATCCCTGATTAGAGTTAATATTTCATTTTGGTAATGTAACTTAATCAGATTCCATATCCCATTATATATATATATATATATATTAATTCCGAACAATGCTCTTACTATGTGTAAGTGGTGCATTTGTACACTAACCAATTTTTTTTTGCAATGTTTTGGTTAGAACTCATAGAATTATCAGAATGAATCTTCTCTGTGGTATTTTGAATTTGAAACTGAATCCAAATAGATATCCAAATAAAATATAAATTTATAAAATCTGTATGCAGATCCAAATCCAATTAAAATTTATATTTTTTGGTATTATAAATTTTTAAAATTTTGACAATTTTATTTGAAATTTGATTACAAAGAAGTATGCTTTTGAAATTATGTTTTCTACATTTATAGAGTTGCATGTTTGTTGCTAATTTAATCTGTTTATGTTTGTATCTTCTCAATAACCACTTCTTAATCATGTCATTGAGATCTTGGTAATGAAAACTGTTTAAACTTTTCATTTTGTGAACTAAATCGTGTACTTTCGAGAAAAAATAAGTATTTGGATAACCAAAATTATTATTAATATCAAATCCAAATTAAAACGGTTCAACTAGGTTGTGATGTGTTATTGTATTCAAACCAAAGAAAATCAGAATCAAATCCAAACTAAACTTTTAAAAGATTCAAATTGAGCTAAATTTCATAACCCAAAAAAATGAAACTTGATTCAGCCCGAACCAAATCCGATTGGACACTTGAACACCTATGCCTAATTTACAAAATGGATTCAAATGAATTGCAATGTATTACTATATCCGAACCAGAGAAATCTAAATCGAATCTAAACCGAACTTTAAAAATATTCCAATGGAGCTAAATTTCATAACCAAAATAAAAAAATGAAATCCTATTCAACTTGAACCTAACTCGATTGGACACAGGCTGCACCTAATTTCACAAATCAGTACCTGTGATGCATTTATGAATAACCAAAGTATTTTGTGCTGTTTGGTTGAATAACTGGCCGTCAATAAATTTCCTTGTATCTAAATTATAGTTTCCTACTAGTACTGTGTATCATCCTGTCTTCACCAACCTCATGCCAGGTCAAGAGCCATGAGGCTTATTTATTATTTGGTAGGTTTCCACTGCACTGTATTGATTGTTGATTATTAATTCTCATCTTCCGCTTGTACTTCGGCAGCAAGTTACATGCCCATGCCGTACTATTTATAAATAACAGTGTAATTTTATAAGAGTCAGACTTTTTCTTTTTTTATTTTTTGCTAAATTTTTATAAGAGTCAGACTTGAGAGAGGTAAAATGTAGGTTCAGATAGAGTTTAATTTTATCCTTGTAATGTAAGTTAATGTTTCGAAACTAAGATCTCAGATCCCACTATGTAAAGCTTTCTTTTTTCTTCTTCATATATATTCAGATACTTAGAGTTTAATTTTATTCTCGTAATGTGAGTTATTGTTTCAAAACTAAGATTTCAGATCCCACTAAGTATATATTTAGTGTTATGTACCAGATTGTGATCGACATAACCGGACCGACCAGGACCGTACCGACCGCAGGAGATAATGCTTATCGACTGTTGTACTTATCCACTTATGATAAACACGACCTGATGTATATATATATGTAAGACCCCTGGTCGAGATTAATAATAGAAACAAGTTTCCCCACTTAGTTTTACAACACATTATCAGCACGATACGTTCTCTAAAACCCGAGCTACCCAAAACCACCAAAAACCCTAAAAACGGCGCATCTTAAAATCGCTCTATCTCTCCAACCATAAGGATCCAGACGACGAGCCACATATCAAATCGAAGCTCTCGACGAAACCAAACCAACGCCGTGAACCTCGTGTCAATCTGATCTCAGACGCTCCCTCACGCTCTATTTCAATACGCGCCGCCAGTAACCCTAAAAACCCTAATTTCGGCACAACTTCAAATCGATCGATCTCTTCAACCATGAGGAACCAGACGACGAGTAATATATCAAATTAAAGCTCTTGACGAGACGAATCTAACGCAGTCGGCCTCGCCTCTATCTGACTCCGGACGCGTCCTCACGCTCTATTCTAAGACGCGCCGTCAGTTGACCTAAAATCCTGAAATTCTAAAACTCATTCGACGACTTCAAACCGTTCGTTCTCTCAAACCGTAAGAAACCAGACGACGTGTAATATATCAAATTGAAGCTCTTGACGTGAAGAATCCATCGCCGCAAACCTCGTATCAATCCGATCTCAAACGCGCCCTCAAGCTCCGTTCCAATCCGCGCCGTCAACTACCCTAAAACCCTAATCAAAAGCCTAAACCGCAGCCTCTCTTTATACTTTGTTATTTTCTGCGATTTACTTCATCTATCTATACTAACTTGTTTTGATTCATTTTTGATTAAGGTTTCTAAAGATACAAGAGGTTTTTGCTCAACCTAAGACACGCGACCAGCTCCTGATCCGTTCCGGTCATGCAGTTCGCGATCCGACTTGTTCCAGCTCTCGGTGGTCCAAATCTACACTTCAAAGTTTTAAAGGTAAACTTTGAAACCTAAAAGAACTCATAATCGAACATGGTTGATTGATAAAGGAATGACCATTAAAATTTTGCAAAACCCCAAATCAAACCCTAGCAAAGATTAATAGGTCCAAACCCTTCCATGAGTAAATCGAAACTCTTAAACCAAAAGTTCGATATGAGATTGTTTTACAATTAAAATCAAAACCACAATGGTTTCTAAATCTCAAAACCTCTTTGATCTTAATGATCAAATCGATAAAACCTAGAAATCGATCAATCCCCTTTAAAATCTAAATCTGATCGATTTCATCAACTTGAAATTCGATTGTCTACTTGATTGTTTGATAGAAAATTTCGAAAATATAAAATTTCCATTTATAGAAAGTTTCGAAAATAGAAAGTTTCCATTTATAGAAAGTTTCGAAAATATAAAGTTTCCATTTTTAGAAAGTTTCCATTTTTAGAAAATTTCCTTTTATAGAAATTTCTTTTTCTGAAATTTCTTTTTATAGAATTTTATGGGAAACTTCTCTGATTCATTGATCATCTAGAAATGTTTTCTAAGATTGCATCATAACTTCGATTATTTTGCTTGCATCAATACTTAAAAAAAAAACAAAAAAAAACAAAAAAAAAATTCTTTTTTTGGTGCGTGTGATAAGAAGTATTGATATGAATAATAAAATTTTCTAAAAAGATTACTTAACATAAATTAAGACCTGTTTTGGATAATGTGATTTCAGATGTCGAATTTCGAAACTTCAGATTATACTACCCTAAAATCTTTATGGAGATAATTGATTGAAAATGGCAAATGAACACTTCAGTAGTCCTGATGTCAAGAGGACTCGGACAGTGTATTAATCAAGGTAATTATGTAACTGAAAGTGAAAAAAAAATAAAGCCATAACAATTATGTGCTATCATCTCACTAAGGATCTGAGAGAGAGCAGTATGAAAATACTAGGGATCCTTATTACCTCTGGTCAAAACAAAACTTCAGATTCTCAATGGTATTATGGCAAAAGGCCATAGATGAATGAAAGATTCTCAGGTTCTAGGATTTTGAATCCGTGGACAAATATCATTCTGCTCAAATGAGAATCACCTATAGTTTTTAAACTATGTGCTGAAGTGGTAACAGAAGAGGACTTATTTTATATGAACTATTCCACATTTCATTCAAAGGATATGTTGTTATCACATAAGTCTAAAAGGTTTCACGACCTATAAAGACTTATTATCATGCCTATTGGCAGCCGAGCAAAGAAAGCAGAAAATTCGAGATACCATCAACTGATTGATAAAATTCAGTAAACATACATTGAGAAACAAGACAATGATATGAAACCTCCTGAAAACATTGAGGATGAAAATGATATATAAGAAAAATCTGAGGAAGCCGTATGGAAAATATAAATTATGAGGTTGGCTTACACATTGATTAAAGAATCAAAGATTCAGACATTCTGATTTCATGTTTTATGTTTTGATTTGATTTGCTTGTCATTTATAAAATTTATAGCAATAATAAAAGTTGATTCTGGTCTTATATTATCTTGCTTGATTGGCTTGATAATTCCTTGATTGATAAATGACAAATGAAAATTTAGAAAATGAGTATAGTAATTAAAAATCATCCGACCAAAGGCATTGCCTAAAAGGGGCATGAATTATTCACCCAAATAAAAGTCCCATTTGAGTTATAAAATTTTGAAAAGTGAATGGTTTCCACATTGAACCAATGGGCAAAGGAAATATAAGTTCCTTAAGATTATAAAGAAAGTAAAAATTGCCCAAGGCATAAAAATGGTCGAGACTGTACTCCCAACTGATCTAAACTATGCTAAAATATCAGTATGATAAAGGCAAAAGGCCTAGGTAACCAGATAGGTTGACCACGAAATTTTATACACTTTATGGCATTACTGGACTAGCCATCCAGGTCTTTAAAATTGATGCAAAGATTGATATCAAGAAAAGGCACAAAAGAGTTATCCCATAGAATCTCACGTTGTGTAACATGTACACAAGAGAAACTCAATAGGCTATAATGTTCCAAGCATCTAAAAGATTTATAGCATGATCATGAGGGGGAGAAATGACACTCCCGTGGTCCATGAACAACACTAAAAATCCGAGTGACATGGTCTATGACCATGATAGAACTTGGCCGAATTCTTTGTGATACAAAGATCACTAGCTAATGCTTGGGAACACATAGATTTACATGTAATGATAATATGCATCAGGCCATATAAAGTGAGCATAGATATTCCCATCTAAAGATGATAAAGGGTCATGATCCAGACATAGACCATCCTAAGAGATTATGTTTAGACCACCACAATAATATGTGCCGTCTAGGATGGAACCTCATAAGAAGATGAGATAAGATTGGGAATATATGTTGGATATGAGAAAGCTTTCTCCCACGATTTTATAAGAAACCTTGAGCCAAATATGGGTGATCAGATTAAGGCAAGGTTCACGGATTGTATGATTAAATCCGACTATCCAACATCAGGGGGAGAAAGAAATAAGCTGGTACAAGTATAAAGAAATGGAATGATATTAACCATCCTTGTCTTGGCAAGATCCTCGGACCAGAGAATATGATTTAAGACGTCCAAAGAAAGATCATACAAAGCTAGCTAAAAGAATGCCAGACAGATTAGACCCGAAAAGAAAAGAAAAAGAATGACTAAGTCATACCAGCTTAAGCACCACGAAATTAATGTCCTAGAAGAGACATAATCAAGTTGCTATAGAGTCTAAAGATAGACCAATATGTTCCATAAGATAAGGAACCTCAGAAATGAAAAGAAAGGTGCATAGAAATGACATATCTGAGGTCATAAGAGAAACCAGACCAGACATTGAGATAAGGCTGCGCAGCTAAACATCTAAGATACCAGACCATGTAGTTTGGGACGCCAAACTGCAAGGTAAATGAAGGTTCTTAGTAAGAATGAAATCTCTAATCGATTAGTTCATGTCTGGAACACAATGGAACACTATAAAAGAAGTGTCGACACATAAAAGATAAAGATGCATAAGGAAATAGCACTTGAGTTTAAAAGATATAAGCGAGGATCATAACCCACGAGAATACAAGAATGCATTCATAGACTAAAGGAAACCGTGGGGGTTCAAAGAAAGATTCAAAGAATCTATAAAAGAGATGGGTGTATTGGCCACATATAGAAACACCATCTGATAAGATAAAACCAGTGAAAAATAGGTCTTGTGGGAAAGGAAAAGAAATCGTGAGACATGTACTAAGGTGTTCATATTCCTATTTAAAGTATTCAAGGAATGGCTTGATTACACAAGGATACTCACAGAGACCAAAGGAACAGATTATAAGGAGATATACTCCTATGTGGTGGATGCTACTACAAATTCGAAAAGGTCTGGATATAAGTAGAAAGAAATGTAGTAAGTAGCATATTGATCACTGGATAAAGAAATGATAAAAGTATCAAAAAGATGAGAAGAAATTCTCATAGAATAGTTTTGTTCCTAAGCTATTCATGGACTGAAACAAGGCAGCTGCGAATGATAGACTAAGAAAATAATTAGTACAACCAGTCCATATATCCCTATAGAGGATATTATAATTCCTTGTGTTATGTTTATAACAAACCAACCTAAAGAGAGGTTCAATGATTTCAATGATACAAGTTATCAATTGATTAAACAGGCTATGTCTTACATATGGTAAAACTGCAGAAATTATCATAGCCGTGTGAGTGTGTGAATGATTAAGTGCATTTGACTGCGAATTCATAGTTTGATGAGTTCCATTGCAGCAAATAATTATTTATGGTTTTACCTTAGACACTCATGGTAATGGACGTGTATAGACAAGGTCTATAACATAACATTGATCGACAAAAGGAAATAAAGAAAGACTGGCTACAATGGATAAAACAATTGGCACATACGAAGAGAAATAAGTCCAAATGGGCAAAAGATATAAAGAGAAGTGGTTCGTATGTGTTTGGGTCAGAAGACTCAATATATATTGAATGTCCACGTTTTGATAAAGCCATATAACCAAAGTATATCCGTTGGACATTAAAAGGACCTGCAAGTAAAGCTTTATTGCAGACTATAAAGTCCATCAGAGCATCGTTCGAAGCGCCATCAGTCCGACCAAGACATGGAGTGATCAGCATCAAAGATGTACATCCTGACCACATCTTTATGGAGTTCCAAAGACATCAAGACGTCCAACATTCACTAGTTCATTCAAGGAGAATCCAGTTGATCATCTTCACCAAGTCACATGCAGCTTCAACGTTCAGGAAGACTCGGATACCAGATGGAATGTGTCTACTACAGTGATGCATTCATCAGGGGGAGTTCATGTGTTGTACTCTTTTTCCTGTCCATGGTTTCCCATTTTGCCACATTGGTTTTGGGGTTTTCCAGGAGAGGTTTTAATGAGGCAACATTAAGCATGCAACGAACCAGTACCGGATGTGTCGATCAAGGGGGAGTGTTATGTACCAGATTGTGATCGACATAACCGGACCGACCAGTACCGTACCGACCGCAGGAGATAATGCTTATCGACTGTTGTACTTATCCACTTAGGATAAACACGACCTGATGTATATATATATGTAAGACCTCTGGTCGAGATTAATAATAGAAACAAGTTTCCCCACTTAGTTTTACAACATTTAGGACAATATTCAAGATTTTGAGACACGGTTTAAAAGATGTTGAACATAACATCTCGTTGACTTGGTATAGTTGCATATTAAATAACTTAACAAATCTGGAATTCAAATAGTTATTAAAATAGATATTATTAGTATTATTATTTTATATCTATCTTATTAAAACAGAAACATTCTGTTGGACCTAACATTTATTTTGTAAATTTTTAAATTAAATACACCTTTATACTTTATAGTTAAACCTACATTAAATCACTAATGTTCCTTTTTTTATACTACTATCCATGTTTCCAAACAATATATTTATTTCTTTATAATACTATCAATGTTTCCAAATAATATACTTATTTCTTTATACTACTATCAATGTTTCCAAACAATATATTTTTATACTACTATCTTTTTTTTTTTGAACAAAATATACTACTATCAATGTTTCCAAATAATACAATAATTAATCTTAGTTATTTTATATCTATCATTTTCTCTTTAAAATTTTGTAGAAACGTCATAATTTCATAAATTGCAAAATAGTGAACTTTAAAATTTCGATTATAAGATTACAAATTATGAAACTATTACAATTTAAATCCAATTAGATTACATATCGGTCATCCATCAGTTCAATCGGTTAGTCTCGGGTTTTAGTGATTTTTTAATATGAATATTTTAAAAACATAAATTGAATTGTTAGATCTCCGGATTAACCGGTATAATCACAATCGGGTTGAATTTAAAAATACTGATTTAAATACAAAAATATTTTAAATACACACTCTTTAAAATTTACCAAAATATTTGTTAAATTATTAATAAAATTTTTCATCGGAAAATATCCCGCGCTTCAAAAGCGCGGGTCAAAATCTAGTTAACATTTTACATTATGAACCCTCTTAAATGTCTTCAACCACTATAATAAATTTTGGATGAATCTCGACATCTCGTCTCTCTATAAAATAAACTTTTTCGTTTAATTTACTGTTCAGGAATTCTTCATAAACTACTCTTCACTCTTCAGGAGGAGTCTTCTGTTGTTCGTAAAAGTCTTTGAGAGAGGTAAAGTTCTACTTTTCAACCAACATATTAATAATTTTGTTTGAATTTTCTATCTTCGATTAACGTTGCATATACCATACATATTTGATACTTTTAGATTTGTTTGAATTATAGATCTTTATTCATCAAGGTTCTTCTATTTTCTATCTTGTCAAAAAGGTTACAACAATGGCTGACAGAAAACAAGTTGAGGACGTGAAACCAACCGTGGATACTGCAACTCAGAGCCGCGTTCTAGGACAGCATGGTAATGAGCCAAGGGATGCCATGGCCCAATTCCGAGCCACCAAAGATCCTGATGTTAAGAAACTGGACAATGACCAGTTGGCCTTGTTGTTGCAGCGGACAAGTGAGGCTAGAGCAGCCATCACGGCAGAGCTGAACCGGCGGCTTAACAACTGAGCACGACCGACGTGTCAATGGATCCACCTTTATTATCTAGCATAAGTTGTTGTTTTTCTAAGCAAGTGTAACGTGTTGTTCAACTAACTACTCTGGTTTTAATTTAATGAAGTTGTGTTAAAAAAAAAAAGGGCTTGGTTTGGATGCTTCTGATGACATTTTGTTGTATCTCTCGATTCCATTCATGATCACAGAAGCTTATTGAACTGAAACCCCCTTTTTGTTGTTGTATTAACACTCACTTTAAGGATTATATATGGTGTAATAGTGTGATATTTATAGGTGTATCAGATTGCAGTCAAAGATTATACAAAGATCCTGACATCCTGTGCTAAAAAGATCCACAATGGAGTGATGACATATAGATCGTTCTCCTGGAGCTGCCTGCCAGCTACTCTGAGGTATATCCTGGAGTGATTAGCCGTGTTGTGATTTCCAATTCACCACCATTTTGATGACTCCATCACCATCTGTCACACTTGTTAAACCTTATCATCACTCAAATTATATATTAAAAACACACAGATAATCTTCAGTTTACAAGATTCAGCTCTTCCAGATGGTTCTTCTAATCCTGGCTTTGAATAGTTGTTTCTGACTTACGTAGTAAAGGCCAAACACACGAGCCACTTCCCATGCTAATAGTGTAAAGAATATGACAAAAACAATCAAGAAAACTAATACTGTTAATTTCATTAGTTAGTTCTTTCCAAATAACATAATTTCATTCCAATTAGACAAATGAATCCATAACAACAAAAATCAAACGATTCAAACTCTGGAAATATAGCTTTTATTGATTCCATGTCGTCGGATTACTAGTGAATATAAAAAAAATATGTTATTTGACAGAACCATACACTTATATTTTCTTGTATATTCTTTTGATGAGAATTTTTTTTTGATGAGAACAAGTAATCATTTGTATGCAAAATCAGACAAGAGAATGTGGGTTCTTGTATATTCTTCAATGAGCACAAGAGAGTGTATAGCATGGCTAACAAACACACAATGTGAACTTGTCCCTTGAGTCCTTATTCTTACCACTGAGTATGTATATAAATATAGGATCAATGTTTTCTCATCCGTAAGAGTTACCAATCATCGGTAGTAAGCCATGTGTCTAGATGACCTAAAAGGAGAGTTATCAAATGGAGATGGTTTCCATGCTGCCACAGGCTCCTTCTTCTTCTTTTTCTTCACAAGTTTGGTTTCAGAACGGAGCCAAGACTCTACCACGGAGAGGAGGTTGGGTGAAGTTTTCATCTCGTTGATATCTGCCATTTTTGATGAACGATTCAGCTCACCGTTCTGAATGTAGGCCAAATGTGTAGCCCATGTCTCTAGCCCGTCGAATATGTGAGTTGCATACACAATGGTAGCTCCTCTCTGAATTCATCAATGTTATAGAAAAGTCATAGATCACGCACTATAATCAAACCTACTACTGATGCACAATAGGTGTAATATTCCAATTACCAACCGATAGAACCATGAAACAAGCACAGCGTATATAGTTAGGAACATGAGATTTAAATGGTTGAGTAGTACCTGATCACATTCTTCTTTGAAGAATTCCAGCAAATCCATCCTTGCAACAACATCAAGGTCAACAGTGACCTCGTCAAGTAACAACACCTGTATAATCAAATTAGCATTAAGGTCAGACATAATGACATGAACAAAAATATTAGAAACTAATAACTCTTTTTAAGTAAAGCCAAATGAGAAACATAACTGAGAATGAACATGTGAGAGATTAGATTCTTTGAAACCATATTCGTTAAATTTTTACCTTGAAGGGATGTAAGAGTCCCATGCATATCTGAACTCGGCGTTTCTGACCATCAGAAACCTTATGCATACGCCACTGAAGGTTGATGTCAAGAAGATCAATCAGTTTCTCTCTTCTCACCGGATCGATCCCTTCAACTAGTATAGGACAACAAAAAACGAATAATCTGCTTGAGTCTAAGCTTGCAAATTAAGCACACCAGATCAAAGAATAGCATTTGCTAGGGTAGAGAATGTATAACCTCCAAATATCATATGTTCTGCTGAAAAGTCTCCCTGGAGAGGAACCTCACCCTAAAATGAAGCAGAATAAAAAAGCAAACTAATGTCAGATCAGAGGGGGTTGAGTGATGAGTAATGAGTTACTCTCTATGGAAGGTAGGAAGGGGATGGATACACACAGCTGAACCAACGGTTTTACTCCAAGATCCTCCGAGGTAAGACAAGTCACCGCTGCAAACAAGTTGAGTATCATGGAAAGCAGAGCGGCTTAGAACTTGCACAACGTTCTTCCCTCCCACCATATGCTTTCCAGCCAGAATCTTCAACAAGGTT